>JASGLE010000015.1:2456440-3656440 GCA_030179965.1 Cyperus esculentus | reverse complement strand
TTGAATTGTGAAGGAGAAGGGGGAAGAAGTGAAGTGAGAAGGAGAGTGTAATTGGGGAAAGGGGAATTGAATTGAGTGTAAAGAGTCGAGAAAACGGTTCGAATCTTGATTTATTTTTTGCTTTTTTGATTGATGGAAGAAAATGGAGGAAATGGAAACACTAAGACCTACTGTTTGTTTGATGGACGGTCTATAAAAATAATAAATAGTATAACAAATAAATCTCTCATATAAACTCAAATATAATAGTTATACTTATACAGTGTAATTTTATGGACCATCGTCTATTTGATGAACGGTCTATAAAAATAATAAATAATATAACAAATAGATCTCATATGAATTCAAATGTAACAGTTACACTCACATTATAACTTCTATGAACAGTCCTGACGCTTAAAGTTTCTGAAATGGAAAATGGTAGACGGACAGAATTTTGTTACTTCATTTAAAGATGTTGGATTGTTGGTTTGGAATATTTTGACTTTGGAGTTGACTGCTCGATGGAATTGGAATGCACAGATGGGGAGTGGGAATTAGAGAATTTTTAATTTAATTATGGACGTCATTATTGAATGTTCGAGTTGTAATTTGGCGTAAGTGGGGCACAAATTATCAACCTATTGGTTGGTCTATTTATGATTAGGGTTCTTTTATTAAGGATGAAGAGTTTACTGGGCTGTTTAGCAGACTCAAATATTTTTTATAGGAATCGAGAGTCTATGAAAAATAGTTTTTATTCACTATTTGACAGACTATACTAGCAATCCTTAATAGAAATTTATTCCTCTAAAATACTTGTTTTTATAAGAAAATATTAATTGAGTCACACTAGATTATTTTTTTCCTATCAGTGTTGGGTTTTTTGTGGGTTTTCACCAAATGTAACCTAGAATCATATTTTTATAGAAAAATTTTTCTGTATGACAAGTGACTACCGAACATGCCTAAGTGGTAATTCTTTCCGGATTAAACATACCTTCTTAACAAATTAGATCAGAAAATCATTAATCGTAGATTTTATAATAAAACAATAGAATGGCAGATTAAAACTAAATATTTTTATTTATAATTAATTAAATATATTAAAGTTTCAATTTCAATTTAAATACTAATTATGGGACCTGCAATAAAACGGGATAAACTCGTATAGAGGCCGAATGATTGCGAGTTGATGCCTTTTATAACAAAAGTTTCAAAACAAGAATTGCATAATATAATACACATCCACTTGACATACAATACATGAATACAATAAAATCAATGGTCCTTTTTTATTTGTTTTCAAGATTCAGATTTGAGTATTGTATTTAATATCCCAATTAGAATTGAATACCAAAACAAAGAGGCAAAAATGATGAACCTTTTTAGAGAAACAGAATCATAACATTTTACGAGACTACTAAAGGACATGTTCGGTAGTCACTGATCTTACATAAAAGTTTTTCTATTAGAACATGATTCCAAATTGCATTTGATGAAATCTTACGAAGAGCCCATCATTAACAGGAAAAAAATAATCCAGTCCAACCTAATTAATATTTTCCTCTAAAAATAAGCGTTTTAAAGGAATAAATTCCTATTAGAAATTGATAGTATAGTATGTAAAACAGTGAATAGAAATTATTTTCTATAGACTCTCAATTCCTATAGAAACCTACATAATTTGTGTCTGCCCAACAGGTTTTAAAAAATTAAAATTTCAGAATAATTCTACTCTTTTGACGAAATTAATTAAGTAGTAATCCACACTTCTTGCACGACCTTTTCCAGGTTAAAAAAAAATTCCTACACTAACTAGACATATCATATTCAAACCCCCCAGTCAGAGAGGTAAGTTAACCTTGCAGTTAGGAAATCCAGATACTCCAGGTATAGGCAAACATATCAGAAAAACATAGGCGGTGCATGGGAGCACGTATTGCGGTGTCGAGCGCGTGTTGATACTTTCAAAGAATATCCATGATGTTATCAGAAGAGAAACTCTATGTGTCCACACTATAGACATCCATAAATGATACATAGGAGTATAATAAATGGGACCCACAATATGTAATACTTACAACTATATGTATCTTCTATGGATGTCCATAGTGTAGACACTAGGTATCACTCTTATCAGAATATCAGGTGTACCACTGTACCAGTAATAACCAAATAGCAGAAACTATAGTAAGAATTTGAAATAAAAAATGAAAAGTAACGTTGAAGTTGAAGTTGTTGTCACTTATCCGTTGGGCTCATGTATGTAACGTCACAAATGATAGAAGAAAATCAGACGGGCTCACAAAATCCTGGTTGGGGAACTTTTTCCAAAATGGGCTTAAAAAAGGTAAAAGCCCGTATTAAATCATTGGGTCTTTTCAATAGGAAGGACTACATACTACAAAACTTAGTAGAGGCCGCAATTCATCGGATCGGATTTGGATCAGGTTCGGGTCGGGTGGGTCAGGTCAGTTTGACCAAATGGAATTGCTGGGTCGGGTCAAGTTTCGGTTTGACAGCTGCCGTTGTATTCTTATGTCACCAAATTTTGGGGTCATCTTGGGTTCGGGGTCAGGTCGGGTTGGGTTCGAGTCACCAGATTTTTGGATCATCTCAGGTTTCGAGTCGTTCGGTAGGGTCGGGTTCGGTTAGTTTACTTTTTCCCAAAACATGGATCAGGTCTGATCGAGCAGGTTGGATGGATTTTTCGGGTCGGACCAAATTTTGCCACCTCTGAAACTCAATGAATACTTTCCTTTTATATATTGTGATGAATATATTATGGATGAGATATGGAGGGCTTAAATTGTTCCAACACAACACAGCAATGCAATGCAGTGGCTGCTGCTGTGCATGGGACCAGAACATGACTATGAGTCTATGAGTCTATGACTATGATCGATTGTGCTATACTGTGCATGGGACCATAACATGACTATGAGTCTATGACTATGATCGATTGTGCTATACTAGTAAAGAGCTTACGCATTGCTTTAGGGCTCAAATTGTTATATCTTATAATAAATTTTTAAGATAATACGTAATGGGTCTTATAGTGAGGAAATTGATATGGGCCTTAAATTCTAATGGGCCGAGACATTAACGTCAACGGGCATTAATGTAAATCAACGGTTTTGATCTATCCAAGAAAATGATCAACGGCTCAGGTTTCTTATTTGAGGAAGATTGCTTTAGGGCTCAAATTGTTATATCTTATAATAAATTTTTAAGATAATATGTAATGGGCCTTATATTGAGGAAATTGATATGGGCCTTAAATTCTAATGGGCTGAGACATTAACATCAACGGGCATTAATATAAATCAACGGTTCTGATCTATCCAAGAAATAATCAACGGTTCAGGTTTCTTATTTGGAGAAGATAGTCTTTTCATGTCATTTTTTCTCATATGCTTCTTTCATGTCATTTTTTCTCATATGCTTTTTATATATAGTAATGATATGTCTGTGACTGCCACTAACATTTTTCTAATCCTAATATCTTATCAGTATCATCATTTGATCAGGACGGGACAAGAATTCCTTTATATGGTTGAATTATATGCAATTTGATCTGATGTAATTTGACCACTTACCAGTACGTCCAGGGGTCAAAACTCAAAACACTTTGTTGTTCTTAATAAGTACCTGACAGGGACAATTGTGCTGTATGTAGCAGCAGGTAATGGGGCAGTACTGAATTTGAGCCTTGATTATGTTGAGATCAATTAAGTATCTTGCAGCTCTTTTTAAGTATGTTCAATTTGAGAGTTGAGATATGCTAAGTTGGAAGAACTCGTAACCGAGTATCGAATTTCTTGTTCCGAGCTGTAGCGGTTAATCTGGCTACTTGTACAGATACAGCTGAATTATTGGCAAATTGTCTGCTAATCTGTCATATAAACTCAACACAATACTGAATTCTCATCTTGTAATCTTGACATGTTATTGTGTTTATTTCGAAAAATTACGAATAAACGACCAAAAAGAAACAGTATATATAAGAACTCCCTGCTACATATATGTGCCAAGCACAAAACACCTTGTAGCTAGAGGAAGAACTAAATTGTAACAGGAATTGAACGGCTCCTCGACAGAAATCTCCGTGATGTTTTCATAGAACTCTGAGTTCGAAACGAAACAGCAACAAAGGGGCAATGTTGTTGTATCACAGTAGCAGAGTGAAGAAGCTGGTATGAACTGATACACATTGGATCGATCGAACGTTTCCAATTTGGGACAATCCAAGTTGCTGGCCTGAATTATATATCCACACCTCATTTTTAACAATCGAAACTCTGAAGTATTGGTTCAAGTCTTATATATATGCATTAAGATATTCATCGGCATCGATCGAGTGCTATGTTGATCTAGTGATTGGAGGTTTTTATTGTCTCGAAAAAAAAAAAATGTTAATGTAGGTACTTGTCTACTACCAGAAAAAAATTGGGGTTCTTATCTGTCAACATCTGGTAAGAACATGAAGAAAATCAAACAAAATTGGATTTCTAATTCGAAATCGCTTCTTGAAAAACATATACTTCATGAAAACAATCTCCTTTATTTCAAAAATTATAAACTCGAACGTTTCCTGCCGGACTCTGACACAATAAAAACTTATTTTTTCTACGTGCCGATAAGTAACTACATCTCATCTAAGCAGTAAGCAGCAACAGTCGGCTCTCTGCTACATTTGCCTGCCATTCTGTATTTCTGTTACTCGATCGCGAAAAGAGAATTTCCAAGTGTTTATCGATTAAACTCGAAACCTATCAGAGGTTCCAAGGCTCAAATCTTAGTAAACTATAAATAGACATTGTCATAGACAACAAACAAAACATATAACAAAAAAAGAGTGCAAAAAAAAAAAAAAAAAAAAAAAAAAACAACTAACAATGCATCAGGAGCTTAGCTTAGTCTCCAATATACATATGAACACCAACGGCAACCAGCAAGATGGCAGTGATAGCGAAGAAGATGACGGCATGAACGAGGATCGAGATGCCGCTGGTCTGGAAGTTACCGAACTCAACAAGGCGGCACTTGCCTGGAATCTGGAACAGAAGCCCCGGCGAGAGGAGGATGAAGAACACGAATGCTATGAACACCGGCCCCCAATCCGACATCCTCGATCGGTGTAGAATTTCCGGTCGACTGACTGACTGACTGACTGATGTTGCTTTCTTTGTTCTCTTGCTATGCTTATCTCTTCACAGAATTGTGTGAATGATAAATACCATGGGCTCTTGTTCATGTAAGTGTATATACATATATATAGTGTGGATATATAGATATAGATAATAGAGTCGTTGGAGGTAAAAGGGATGTGATGTGAGGTTGCTTTTGGGACTTTCTTTTGTACATTTTCTTTATGCTAATTCTGCTATGGATCGGATGAAATATGAGTTGTTCAATTTTCATAATCAGATGGTTATGATATGTCTCTTAGATACAATTAAAGAGAAACATTAATAAGAACCGTTCGATTAAAAATGAAAGATTACTTATCCACTCCATAGCTGAACCAACTTTTTTTTTATTGGACTTGACGTCTATTTTCATTAATAAATAAGATAAAGACTTACTAATAGTCAAGTAGTTAATTGTAGTGGCTTCCAACAGATTCAAATTTTCATTGATAAAAAAATTAAAAAAATTTAAACATATTTTTGTTTTCATATATTATGAGCTCAAAGAAAAAGGTTAGAAATATATGATTAATTTTGCAATTTAGCAAGCATATATATAAGATTTTTTATACATTGCCTAAATGATTTTAGCTGGTGTCGTCAGGTAATATTTAATATGAAATAAACTTTATTGGGTCAGGTCAATTAAGTCAGATCAGATAAGAAGAACAACAAAATAAGGAAAATATCTTCCCTTCAACAGTTTTTCTATCAAATCATCCAACTTTCAATATTTGAGTTGACAATTACGAGTTTTTGAATTAAAAGCTCTGGTTTTTAATTAATTATAATCTATCATATGGTCACCCTTTAAAAAAACTTCTCAGAAATGCAATACGAAAAAATAACTCGCAAAAATATATATATACTTACTGTCTTAATTAAAATATCGACTGTTAATTAGTACGTGATTTCAAATAAAAATACATATCGACCGGTAAGCTGTTACATTACATGCATGCATACAACAGTACCAGTGTTTTGATTTAATTTTCTGTGTAATAGTAAAGTAGGACATGAAGATAGGTGAATATGCTTTTTGTCGCTCACATCGGTACAAAAACTATGTAATTAGGAGCGTGACCTTATCGCTAATCCAACCATATATGTTAGGTGCGTTGTTAAGGACTAAATTAAATTGGTTCATTATATATAATTCCAAACGTTATAATCTATACTCCATAAAGAGGGTAGATTTCCAAGCACCTCAACTATGCTACATCATCACTATTATTAACCATTGATTTTGTTTGAAACTCTTCATCTACTTTGATCCAATGGCTTGTATTTTTTTTTCTCTCCTCATTAAATAAGATGAATGTGACATATCTAAAACAAATTTTAACCCTTACAATGGTCCAACATTTATATATGTTCTTATTTATAAATTATTGTATTATTATTATTTACATAAAAAATTTACAAACTTTTTTTTTATTTTTGTTTAATATAAATATTTAAAATTTTATAAAATTTTTAGTTATTTATTTGATACTATTTTTCGGGGCGAAGCCCGAGTTACAGCCCTAGTAGGAATAATCATCGTCAAGAACTGAATAAATGATCAACATTATAAGTGGGTCATGTATTTTTTTTCTTTTTTAGTACTTTTTTCTTATAGTTTTTTTAATTTTTTTCTTTTTAGATGCCAAATCTCTTGGGACTGACTCTGTAAATATTTTTTATTATTAATAAAATTTGTGAAAATAAGGGCTAGACCCTTATTTTTACTAAAAAAAATATAAGTGGGTCATATATAGTGTCCTCAATATTAGTGTCCACATTCGACTAACTTAATCCATATAAATAAGTTAGAGAGGCTTAATTCAGGGATAGGGATAGCAGCTTCTTAAGGATCCGGACAGGGATTAGGAAGACATAAAAAGAGTTCTTAATGCATGCTAAGGAACACGTATTCAGAAAGATTGAGATATTAACACTTGACCCGCACTGATAGTTTTGATACTGATTAAGGACTTTTTAAGCTTATTTTAAAATGAGAAAATTGGAAGCTTCATCAAATCATGTTTAAATACTAAAAAAAATAGTAAGAATATATTTTTTTTTCTTCCTTTTCCCGATCGAATTATTTGAGATTTTTTTTTTTTTTTTGAATTTCAACTAATTCAATCACTGAAAGCCTCTATTCGAAGTTGTTGGGTGGGCACAAAACTAAATAAGTGACATATATATGGCATTATGTTGAAATTTAAGCCTGATCACATCCAAATGATTATATATGCTCTAATTAGTGAAATCTTAATGAAAAACTAAAAGTAAAAGGACTATAATAACTTCCAAAATTAATTAAGCCTGAGTTGGCCTATTTAGATCTGTCCCTGGCTAGTGGCTGGGCCACATGTATTTCACAAATATTGTTACATTGACTGCCCCCACAAAACTTGTGAAAAATCTCAAATTAATACACTTTTAATACAACAAATTAAAACTGTTATAATAATGAATTATACCTCCAGAAAGAGGGGTAAGACATCTCGCATTTCAAGCATGCCACGTCAGTAGAACAATTAGCCAATTACACACAAAGTTGAATCTTATAAATAATGCTCCATGCTTCATTAATTCTTGTTGTATTTGATATCTTTTAATTGGTCCCTAGGTCTTCTATATTAATTTGAAAATAACTACAAAAAATAAGCTTGCTGAGCAAAAATTATAATTGAAGAATAATTTTGTTTAATTATTATACATAGAAGATGAGAACATATAATGTTTGACATTCTAAGAAGCTTCTAATCTATTGTAAATATTTAAAATTAATTATGCATTATAATTAGTTTTGGATTTAGATTTCATCAATTTCTATATTCTTTTTTATATTTTTATATTAGTGAAATGTACCTTTTTGAATTATTAGTTCGTTGTCAAATCCGCCGCGAAGCGCGGGTTTCAACCCTAGTAGATATAATGAAGCCACAATATAGCACGTAGCTAAGTGATTGCTAAATTAGCATTGCTACAATTGTAACAAACTTTGATACTCTTTAATTAACTATCCAACAACGTTTCAGATGCATGAATTACAACAATACCAATCTGTGAATTAGAAAAAATATATATTTTTTCTATTTATATTTTTTTTAAAACTGGTAATTAAAAAGCACACTCCTTGCTTTGGGCTGAAATTATTATTTCTTATAATAAACTTTTAAGATAATATGTAAAATTGAGATAATTTATATGGGCCTTAAATTTTAATGGGCTGAGAACCTCAACGGGCATTAACGTACGTCAACTGTGGTGATCAATCTAAGTAAACAATCAACGGCTGAGGTTTATTCCTTGGGGAAGATAGACATTTGATGTCAAAAAATTTAATATGATTTTATTAGGAGTAAGGATTTATCATTTATTTGGAATCTCGTTGTCAAAATATCCGTTGTGAACTAATTAATTAATTAATTAAGTGATCACTTTCCTTTTGTATAAAACTATAATTAAATTAATTAATCTACATCTACCGAAGAACAATTGACCGTATGACTCTGATACTCAGAAGCGAGAGATCAGACACCATATCAAACAAGATGATGATCAATTTCTTAATTACTCATTGTTAACAGTTTGTTAATTTCTCAAGAAGAGAATTGAAATGAATGAAAGGAAAAGGAGGAGAGAGGAGGAACAAAACAGCATTGAAATTGAATGGAATGGAATGGAATTGATTCCTTTGTCCTCTGCTGAAGGGCATATAGAAGGAAAACGATGGGTAGGTCAAGGGTTGAATCCAGACAGTGCGAATGCCTAGCTAATAGGACACTTTTGTATATATGGGTCAATTGGCAATTGTTGCCCTCCACATATATCAGGCTAATTCTGCTGTGAATCGGATGAAATATAGACCATTCATATTTCAGAATCGGATGGTCACGATATATCTTTTACATACAATTAAAGAGACGTGCATATATACTTGATAAGAACCACTCGATTCAAAATGAAAGGTCACTTAACGTAACCGATCCACAGCAGAACCACTCTGTATATCATCTTCCTGAGTTCATAAAATTAGATATATACATTGTCAGTGACCCAAAACAGAGGTATGTGATGATGGGCAAGCCATAGCTAATTGAATTCCCCCTGGTGCTGGTTGCTCTTCATGGGTCACATCTTCTATCTACCGCTCCATGTCATGCATTATTGCATCTCACTAGCGCCCAAAACAGTACAGCCAATTAATTCCATTGCCTATATTCTATATATTCTCTATCTTAGGATATGCATCTGGAGAGTGGAGAGTGGAGACTACTTCATCATCATCTGTATTTCTGTATTTTTATCTTTTTTGTATCTTGTGTTGGAAATTTGGAATAGTTCATTTTCATTGCGCCTTTATTGGTAAATATACAAAGAGTCCGGCTACGGTGCCATGCATATTACGATTTTACCGTACTATGCGATCCGTATCTCAGTTTCCGGTGTCCAAATAGTCGATCCAAACCGCTCAATATCATATTTATATCAAAATCTACTAGGAAACCAAAATTCACAATTTTTAGGTTTTTTTTTTTTTTTGTTATTTTTAGTGATGGGGAGAAAATTGTTAGATCCAAAAAATTCTGATTCATATTAAACAACTATTTTATCTTCATCATTAAAAATAGTAAAAAAATTTTGAAAATTGTAAATTTTGGTTTCCTAAGTATATTTTGATATAGAGATCATATTTAGTGTGGTTCAGATCAACTATTTAGACACCAAAAACTGAAATACAAGTCGCATATTACAATAAAACCGTGCTATGCATAGTACCATACGTAGCCTAATTCAATATATAAAACCTCATAGAAGTTCTAAAGACTAAAGTGGTTCGTAGATATATTATTCATGACATCAAATTGAAATTAAATAAGAGGAGGGATCTATTGACAGTGCTTATTTAACAATTTTGATAATAGGACTTTTAAAATTTGTAAAAATTCATAAAAAGTCTTAAAAATAAAAAATGTTTAATGGATGTATTATTTAACTTATATAATCAGAAACATAATCAATCTATAAGTTAAGCAGTTTTTCCATAAACTTTTTTCTATTTTAAAGATTTTTTATGATTTTTTACAAATTTTTAAAAAGTCTCAATATCAAGATTGTCAAAATAATCATTGTCAATGGATCCCTCCTCTTAAAATAAATGACAAGTTCAAATTGATGTTGGATCTATTTGTTTACAATATTTGAAAACCAACAACAAATGTATATGACGAGTTCAATTTGATGTTTAATTTACACCGCTCTCCGAATTCTATAGGTTGAAAAATATATAGCATTATCATAATAAATATACTTGTATAATTATTGAAATTTTTTTTAGTTGTTTTCCATGAAAGAAGCGTACTGAAATTCTGTTGATTGGATGTGGGGGCTATCAATCACGCGCGTGCAAGTAATTAAATGCATCCGCTATTTCAATGATAGATGGGTATATATATTAAGTATTATGAAGTTTTTCATGCAATAAACATGCGAAATGTGGTGCATAAATTAAATATAAAAAAATTCATAATATATATATATTAGAAAAATTAATTATATTTTTGAGTTCATAGATTGATTGAGTTTAAAATTTCATCATTCAGTTTGGACATCATTTGATACTCGATCAAAGACTGATAAATTAAAAACCATTGTAAATGTCGTGTAGTTTTTGGTCGATGGTCTTTGATGAGGTATCAACAACATCAAAATTGAATAAAATTTGAAACACAATCAGTATATAAGCTCAACCATAATTTTTTTTTCCTATTCTTTTTGAGATTTTTCAGATTCATTTGAATATTTGTTATCAGGGTAGTCAAAATTATTGGTTACCAAGGACTCCCTCCCATAAGAAAACAGAGAAACAAATGCAAAAAGTTCAATGATGTATTTGTTACATTTTATAATGTATCTGTTACATTCTTTGTACATCTATAGACATATGGACAACTTTTCAATGGACGTGAGATGTTTCTCTTTATACATGTCAGTGCAGGGAAAATTTTGTTTTTTTCAATTAAGTGCTACATTTTAATTTAATAACAAATTCTTCAAAAAATACTGTAGAAATTAAAATGCAAGTAAATCAATTGATCTTCCTAAAAAATGTAGCCCACCAGCTGAAGCATCAAACTTAATGTCTAAAAATTAACCAATTATCTTAACAAAATAAATACCTTTTCTTAAATTATTTTCAGTTGTTACATTATTTTTTCTTCGGAGGTGTAGAGAAATATTTGAATCATAATTTTAAGCCACTTTTTAATGCTTCAACAGTATAATTAACTTCAGTTGCAATAAATACTAGCTAGCTAACCAACTCCTTTTTGGCTTGAAAGTGACAAGGCAAGTAAAACTAATTCTCCAATTCATTTTCTTATTAATTTCAAGCATGCTATATATGCTAATTAGATCTTTTAATAGCTACTTTACTGTAAGGCATACGTACTGAATACTGATTGATGTTGTCAAAAAAAGTGAACACTGATATAAAGTGATCCAAGCAACCATATTTTTCCAATTCAATTCATATATATTTGGTGCAATTTAATTAACACATGCATGCTTGCTATTATCAGCAATTATGTACTCTGTTGAAGCAGAGTGTGTGTTTTTCTGGGTCACAAACACAAAGTATAACCATCTTTTAGGTGAACCAGAATTTGTGGTCACAAATTAATTGTTACTAGAAATGATCCAAACTAGTCATATTCTTACTCCTAATAAAAGGAGATTAGATTTTTTGACATGAAAGTTCTATCTTCTCCAAAGAATAATTCTCAGCCGTTGATTGTTTACTTAGATTGATCACCACCGTTGACGTACTTTAATGTCTCGATCCATTAAAACTTGAGACCCATATCAATTTTCTCAATTTAAGACACATTATATATTATCTTAAAAATTTATTAATTATAAGAAATGACAATTTCAGTCCAAAGAAACGCGCAAGCTCTTTACCAGTAATAAAAGTAGGTGTAATCTCCTTACCTCAAAAAAGGAAGGAGAAGCATGAAATATATCAAATGAAACTAATTTTATGTTTTATGTAGTGAACTTTTCAAAGGTCATGAGAAGTTGAGAACTAAGGATCAGACCGACTGGTGGATGAAACGACATGGCACATCAGAAGTAGTTAGGGTATCAAATCAAAATATGGAATTAAGTGGAAGTGATGGTCTAGAAATCTAGATATTAAACAATTTCTAATGAGCAGTTGCATTAATTTGGCATCAAGTTCTTCTCTCTTTTTATATATTTCTTTCGGTTTTGGCTGTTTTTCTTAATTAAAATTCTAAGCAAAATTTATTAATGAAAATTTGAGGGCATGGACCCTCATCTTTTTCTTAAAAAAAAAATAAAAATAATTCTAAGCAAAATCAGTGCAAAACAAGAACAACTTCGTTGTGTAATTAAGTTGTAAAATTGTACGCAATCATCACTTCACTAGCAACATATGTTGTTTGGAAAAATATATATTTCCACTGCTATTGTCCCCGCACTATGTGATGCGCTGACAAAAAATTTATAAAATATCTTTTTTCAGAAAAATTGACCCTACATTAAAAAATATTTATGCAAATGTAGTCTTAAAAATTTTACAAAAATGTACCTCCGACCCAAAAATTTTATAAAAATGACCCTTTGACCCACATGCCATCTCATCACAGAGTTTGGAGGCAAAATTTGTGGCATAGTATTACTGTCCATGTTGTTTTACTGTTACACGTGAACAAGCAACATAAATTGACACAGATTTGGGACTTTACTACACAAGCAAAGTTGAAGCATATTTTGTGGTGCTTGAATATTATGTTGGGTGTCAATTATTGAGAATTTAAAAGACAGTTTTAGACTCGTTTTAAACATGGGCTGCTTGGATGAGATATGGGTTGTTTGTGTTTGAAATTCAGCCCAACTGTTCTATTTGTTAAAGGGCCTCAGTTCTCAAATTGGGCCTAAATTTGTGCGGATTTTAGACTGTTCCTGGTCAGTACTTGGGCAGCATGAATTGCAAACAAACACCTCTTTAACTTCTTTAGAATTAGATTATCCAACGAACACGTGATTTCATATTTCATATCCCCGCTGTACTGCAAAATTGCAGTTCATGACGAAAGCTGTTGGATCGTCTCGAGATCGTGCCAGCTCGGATCTCTAGACGATCCAAAGGCTCACGTCATGAACTGCATTTGCAGTAAGTTAGGGGATAAGCATTAGCAAAGACAAACATCTTCCTCATTCAAAAATTGTTTATACGTCTATAAGCAAACAAAGAATGTAACAGATATACTCCAAAATATAACAGATATACTCCGAAATGTAACAGATACATCCAAAATGTAAATATAACTCATAAGGCTATTGATAATTTTTTTTATAAACGCTAGATATTACTCCTAACGAAACATGCGTAAATGAAATTTCAACTTTGGTGAAAAAGAAAGAAAGATGTCTCACAAAAAAAAAAATTAAGAAAGAAAAGAAAAGAGAGAGAGACTCCCACGAGGGCGTGCTTATCCTCTGCTGCGCAGTATTCTCCTCTGCAGCGAATCAACCATGGATGCGGACTAGATGGACTTTTACAAGATTTATTGCACGAATCTTAAAGCATATCCAACGGTTACACTACTGCCGCGCAGTATTTTCCTGCGCAGTAGCAGTTGAGGATATGAACTACCCACGAGGGCAGCAACAAGTGGGATCCGCCCAATTTGACGTTTCATCTCCAAACAAAGTCACTTCTATTCTATAAGCGAGTTGATAACTACATTGTGTAGGACAATTGGATCACCTTGAGATTCGTGCTGGCACAGATCTCAAGATGATCTAACGGTTCACATCCTGCGCTACACAATGCAGCGCTACAGAGAATATGAAATCAAGTTAAGGGGGCGATGATAATTTCTCTTTCTATAGTTATAATTCTATGTTCTCTAATGATAAAATTCTACTAATTACCTTTTCTCCTCTCCAGAGTCCAGAGTCCTCTTTGCAAATACCAACCTGAACAACAACTCTCGAGCTTGGAGTTGGAGTTGGAGTTGGAGTTGGACTGCAGACTACCAATCAATCATCACAACCCACAAAAAATCTCTTCTATAGACTGCTGCTGCTGCCTCCTCTCCGCAGGATCAGATGCAACAGAGTGAGTTGGTTGCCCTTTTACCTCTCTCTGCCGAATTTGTGGGAAAATTTTAGTGAAATTTGAACCTGTTGATGGGTATTTACATAATTCCATTACCTGTTACCTTTGGAAGCCTCTAATTTGGGAAAACTGAGTTTGAAGTATCAATAATTGGAATGGATCAATTTGTCAATGCTTATGTTGACAATCTTGGCAATCTTGGCAATCTTGGCAATGTGACTTTTCAAAAATTTGACAAAATTCTTTACATGTTCTTAAAAATGGAAGATATGAATGTGTTGTCAGACTTATAGATTACAATTTAGTGTGGTTTGGTAGTCATAAAGAACTTGTTAAATTACAATTCTTGCTAAGTGTATATAATTTTGATGACCTATCAACTGATGTTCAAATTTATATGTTAAAGAATGCATCTTTAACCCTTTTTATGTTTAAATTAAAATTTTTAAATTTTATAAAAACTATAATTGTTAAGATTGTCAACATAAGCATTGTCTAGTGATCCCTTCCCCTACTAAAAATGATTGTATTGGAATGATTGGCTCGGCGCCATAGGTTTACAGCACCCATAATGCCATTTTCTAGTGCCTTATTTGTTGAATTTAGTATCATACAAACCAGGTTGTAGGTTTTAAACCAAATGAAATGATAGTGACACAAGTTCGGTGGAAAGTATCAGGATGACAGGATTGTTTGGTTGGTATATTTTCTCTTCTATGATTGAGCTAAACGAAGAAAAACTCTGTGGATGATGATGGCTTAGCTGAATCATTTCACATTTTAGCATTTAACTTCAATTATTATAATAATGCTCAATCGTGATACTTTAAAGGTTAAATAAGATAAAATCTCATAATCAGTAGGTATCATTTTGGACATGACATTTATCCACTGTACTATGTTGTGTTGGGGTATTTTTTATTTTCCTCACTATTTATATATTTGATTCTTGTTTCTTGTCTACTAATTGTGTTATCGTGCATGCTTCAAGATTTTGATATAAATGAGCTAAGAAAGGAAGCACAGACACGATGGCTGAAGCCAGCAGAGGTTCTCTTCATTTTGCAGAATCATGAGAAGTATGAAATTACTTCTTCGTCTCCTCAAAAACCGCCAAGTATGATTTCAAATCCCTCTTTATTTAATTTTCAATCACAAAGCTCAATTTGATTTACGCTGTTTCATGAGAACTATCTCAATACCCATTCAAGTCATTGGAAATCTGTATACACTATACTCTCCATTATCTACAAAGAAAAGATGCTCTATCAGCCTCCTTTATCATGATTTTTTAGTACATAAATGAGAACATTGTGGTGTTTGAACTGGGGGTGGAGAAAGAAAATTATATTTACGGGGTTTAGATATGAACCTTTTTCCTAATAGAAGCATTAAAAAACACATAACAAATACTTAAATTTCATATGTAAGTAAATAGAAAATGAGGTACATTGACGTCTATTTTAGGAGAGTATGCTATCTGTGGTGTTTACCATGTGCTACCAAGATGTTTCTGATTTTATCATGTCATCCTACTTCTAGTAGAGATTTTGTTGAAGTGCATTTACCAATGATAACTTTGCATTAATTATTTCTGGAAAAAAGGTGGATCGTTGTTCCTGTTTAACCGGCGGGTGCTTAGGTTTTTCCGCAAAGATGGTCATTCCTGGCGCAAAAAGAAAGATGGCAGAACTGTCGGTGAAGCT
Source organism: Cyperus esculentus (assembly GCA_030179965.1). Classification (NCBI taxonomy): domain Eukaryota; kingdom Viridiplantae; phylum Streptophyta; class Magnoliopsida; order Poales; family Cyperaceae; genus Cyperus; species Cyperus esculentus. The sequence goes on along the minus strand of JASGLE010000015.1, from coordinate 3,640,412 downwards.
CATGAGCGACTCAAGGTACTCTTTTTTATCTGGAGAAGGTGCCATCTGGTATCGTATAAGAAATGGTTGTGATAGACATACAATACAGTAAACTCATTGATACTATGTATCTCAACTGGCTTTTGGTAGTTGTACAAGCACATTTTATTATGATTTGATCAAAAAAGGAGTTTGGTGTTTACTATGTTATGAGTAATCAAGGTTAATTTGAATGATATTGATGGCAGCTGAACCTGGATTGCATGAATCAGAGTCAATCAGTGCTACATTTATTTGCTTATTGACTGGTTATTTTATGAATTTGTCAAAGGTCGGGAATGTGGAGGCTCTAAATTGCTATTATGCTCATGGAGACCAAAATCCTTATTTCCAAAGAAGAAGCTACTGGATGCTGAACCCGTAAGACTACCTTGCAAACTATACTTCAATGATAATTAGAAAACTATACCTTGAGAATTGTTTTGTCATTATTACCACACTTGAAACTGTATTTACCCTTTTTGCAGTGCCTATGAGCATATCGTACTTGTTCACTACAGAGAAGTTTCTGAGGTTCTTTCTCTTTGCATTTCTATGTTATTTCTACTTTCTAGCCTCTTCCTTCTGTGAACATCTTATAGTTCTTATCTAGTTCTTCAAATGAAAAATCACTGCTTCTGTAAATCTACCTTTTTTATTTTCTTTTTCTTTTTTTCTTTTTTTTTTGTCTTTTGGCACTAGCATCCATGGTTGACCATATTTTTATTTTTTGTGGGTGATTTTGGCAAACACTAGAACTGCAGAACCCTAGATTTACTTTTTTCAGGCAGCTTAAACTGAAATTTTATAATTTTAGGGGAGGTACATCTCATTGCAAGCATCGAACAATTCAGCCGAGACTGCAGCAGCTAACTCCAGTAAGAGCCATTCCACAAGCAATTCAAATGCCAGCAACCCGAGTTATAACAGTAGTTATGCTGAAGAAGTCAGCTCAGTGCAGAACCCTCACACAAAGGATGATTCGCAGCCCGAGTTTAACAAAGCACTAAAACAGTTGGAGCTGCAGCTGAGTCTAGAAGAAGTTGATGATTACATATACCTGGAAGAAAACTTACCGGCCAGTGCACCTATGAATACTAATTTTTACAACTTTGGTGACCGTCCAGTTGACATTCGAGGTACTTCAGATCTTTTAGTAAGCACTGTAAAATGGTTCTCCTTGCAAATAGAAGTATGAAAAATCAAGAACATAATTTTGAAATGTGCTTCTAGAATCTAAATTTTAGTACTATAAAGGATAATATTTTCAAGAATCTTTCTGACATGGCCAGAACAAGTGGGAAACAGGAACAGGCACCAGTGGTGCTATCATGAACTAAAATATCTCTGTTAATGTATTCTGTAGAAATATAGAAAATTCCAAGTAATAATATGTGCAAGTATTACTTAGGTGAAAATGCTGCAGATCAAAACCTGGTACAAGGACGGCAGCTTGGACTTGAAACAAGAGGATCTCCTTCGTGGAAAGACATGTTTGACCGGACCTCTGTCCCTTCTATTAATGATATGGCCGCAACCTCTAATACACTTGACAAGTCTATGGTTCCCAATTCATCGCATCTTACCGAAGTAATTGCACCATTTTACATAAATATTTACATCATTCATAGTGTTAAAAAAGGGATGACTGTGGTTTTTTTTTTTTTTTTTTCTTTTAATATGGACTGGCATTTATGGAACCATATAGCTGGATTGACCAATTATGCCATTGGTTTCCTTTTCTTCTTGTTTTGTGTTCAATTGCATCATTCAAATCAGTTGAGGCATAGTTTTGGTACTTGAAGTAAGTTGAGTGTCAATTGGATTGATATAATAATTTCAAGTGATTGTGAGGATTGAATCTTTTATAATTAGATTAATGTGGCCCTCGTGAGGATGACGGCCCAGTGAAGCTAATTCAATGATTTCAAAATTACCTCTGCAAAGGTAGAAAATGGCAGGTCCAGTTTAAAATTTCTCTGGTCTAGGCATGTAGGTTAACTTGAGAACATGGATGGTATGATTTTAGTTAAAATTTTCATGCAGTTTTCTTTTAAAAATAAAAGGTTATATTCGTTTTTTCTTTTCTTTTCTTTTCTTTTCTTTTTTGTTACCCTTTTTTTCAAGTCTGGTCCTGTTCTGGTTTTCCAGATTCGTTTAAATCAGGTCAAATTTTGCAAGGGAATTCAGATTAAGTATCATGATGTATATTTACTGGAACAGGAGAGTGCACAGGGATGGCAAAACACAAATATTGCATGTACTTCTGACAGCCACCGGATAGATGAGTCTGAGCTTCGTCGTAGATTGTCAGCCACCCGCCGGTTCCTTCTGGGATCTGACTCCATTGATTCACCATCTCAAAACACTGAAAACCATGTCTTGCTCAGGAAATTCTCTAGCAATGAATGGATGCAGGACCTGGCGCTGAACGTTGATGAGGGCAAAAACGGAAACATCTCATCCCCTTCTTGGTTTGAACACAGTCAGTTTATTGAGCCCAGCCACGGGTTGGAGACCGGCCTGACGCTTGCCCAGAGGCAACTATTCAGTATACGCGAGATTTCTCCTGAATGGGCAATTTCGTCAGAAAGTACGAAGGTAAGTTAGTACAAACGGTTTACACTTTGACTGGCATCATATTGATATAGTAGTAAACCAGCTTGTGGCTTATTGGTATAGTTGATAAAGGTATGTCAATTGCTTCCCATCATATTGTTTTAGTTGTGTAACTGAGACCCAGTCTAAACCGGGTTAAATGTCACATAATTGCACAACTAAGGGCTTTTGCTGCTCCACTGGATGAATTATTGATGATTGCAAATTATCTCCTTTTGTTAATCCTGTCCCGGTACCTAAGTTAATAAGTCGAATGCTGTGCAGGTTATAATAATCGGACAATTCTTGTGCAATCCATCTGACCAGCCGCTAGCCGTAATGTTTGGTGACATAGAGGTACCAGCAGACATAATTCAGGAAGGAGTCTTGCGGTGCTATACTCCTCCTAGACTTGCACCTGGGAAGGTAACCCTCTGCATCACCTCCTGGAATCGAGAATCCTGCTCTGAAGTAAGGGATTTTGAGTTACGGGAGAACCAAATGCCATCAGTTACTCCTCAGATAGCACCTCCAGTTGCATTCAGTACTAAAACAAACGAAGAACTGTCACTTCTTTCGAAATTCGCACAATTGCTCATTGGGAAAACAAATACTGACGAGAGTCTGTTTGGTGGGGTCGACTGGATTTTAGAGGAATTGCTGAAGGAAAAGTTGCGGGGTTGGCTGGAAATGAAAATGAGTTTGAGAGATGAGGAGACAGGCTGTGTACTGACCAAGGAAGAGCAGGGTTTGATACACTGGGTGTCAGGATTAGGTTACGAGTGGGCCCTTTCTCCAATTCTTGGGGTAGGCGTGGGAATAAACTTCCGCGACTCGAAGGGCTGGACAGCTCTTCATTGGGCTGCCTACTTTGGGAGGTAATCTATTTTTTTTTTTTTAACTTATTCACATTTTTCTTTTTGTATGTTTGTGGTATTAAAGACATTATGTTGCTGAGAATGGCATTTAATCTCACAGAAAATATAGAATTCTCATAATTGTAGAAACAATATTATTCCTGCATGCTGAGTGTTCCATTTATTTCTCCTATATTATCATAGTATAACAATAGCAAATTCCATGTAGACGTCTTATTATAAGCAAAAGAGGACGATGTTGCTATAAGTTGTCAGCATCTCCCTTTTCATTTGCATGGATACTTTGAAATTTACCCCAATGACCAATCAAACCATTGATCTCATTCCTTTTTTATGATTAATAAGTATTATAAGTATTATATGTGTTTCTAGTTTGCAGAATATAATTAGCCAACAAGTGTGCTAAATTTTAATCTTGTACAGAATGAACTCGAAAACTAGAAAATTCACATACATGCATAGCGTGTATGCAAGAATAAGACCAACCATTCAGATTCACTGTCAGAAATCTGAATTTTCAAAATGTTAATGCTTAAAGGTGCTTGTGGAAATTTCGGGCAGCAAAACTCCAGTAACTCCATCTATATGCTACCTTATAGAACATGTATTGCAAGTCTCATACGGCGGTAGTGATTAGCAACAGAAACTAACCCGTAAAGTTGGAACATGCAGCTTCAAACATACTGATGTCATAAGCGTGGCACAAAATTAGTCTAGAATTACTTATATTACAATTATAATATTGAAGATTACGGTTTATCTATTTTTAATTGAAGGGAAAAGATGGTCGCAGCACTACTCGCAAAAGGTGCTTCTGCGACTGCAGTAACAGATCCAAGCCCACAAGATCCCTTAGGGAAAACACCTGGTTTCCTTGCCTCAATGCAGGGACATACAGGCCTCGCGGCCTATCTGTCAGAGGTGGCTCTCACAACACATCTCGCCTCTCTAACTGTAGAGGAGACTGAGATTTCAAGGGGGTCTGCTGAGCTGGAGGCAGAGCAGGCAGTGGAAAGCATAGCAAAGAAAACAATCCAGTCGCGTGGCACCACCGAGGATGAATTATCACTGAAGGACTCTCTTGCAGCTGTCAGAAACGCCTCACAGGCAGCTGCACGTATTCAGGCTGCCTTCCGTGCCTTCTCTTTTAGGTATGCTGCTTGAATCAATTAATACAAGTAAATTGGATTTAAAAAACTTGATCAATTTATTCTTTTTGAAGTTCAGTGATTGCCAACAAAAAGTAATGCTGACAAGAAAAATGTTATACAAAATATGAAAACCAAACTAGAAAATGGAGGAAGCACATTGTACTTCTTACATGTTATTAGGAAAAGTGAAAAGGTTCAACTATTATGCATCCATTTGGTAACTTCTGACACACCATTCATTTGAAATCGGTACCTCTACTTTTTTTTTTTCCATACAAGTCCCAACAGTCAACCATGTTTAAGGAGACCATTATCGAGCTTGTGCAGTTTATTGTGAAATCATTTTTTTTTCATGTGTTGTTGGAATTGCTTACCTTCCAGCCTCTAATTCGTTGAAGTCCAAATGAGATGATATTAGCCTCATCACAATTAAATTATAAATGGAGCACAATAGAGTTTCAATGACACCCAGTTAATCTAATTGATCGATTTTAAGCCAAATTGTGCAACTGTTCCCTGAGATTGTTGAACTAATTCTCAGTTTTTGAGTCGTGTGATGTTATACAAATAAGCCATGAAAAACAAAAAGAATAATAAAGTACAATGAAAAAAAGGAAAAGGAAAAACAAGGCTCAATCTATCAAACTAACCCATGATCCCTTGCTGTATCTGAATTCAACAAGGTAAAATGAGATTTTAATTCACACTCTTTCTCAATGCAGAAATAGACGCCAAAAATCAATTTTAAAGGAAGTTGAAGAATATGGAATGACACAAGAGGACTTGAATGAGATTTCAAATGCCTCAAAGATACACTTGCCCCACGGTCTGAAGCACGACCGAGACAAAGCTGCCCTCTCTATTCAAAAGAAATATCGGGGATGGAAAGGTCGTAAGAACTTTTTAACTGTTCGCCAACACGTCGTCAAACTTCAGGTACTAATTTGTCTACATGTTTGGGATTTTGGAAACAGGATCCTATTTAATTCAATCTGATGACAATTGATATATCTATCATGAGTCAACTTTATTGTTCCCTTTGTTGTGTCCATCTTGTAGGATTTTTTTTTTTCAGTCCACAATTAGAGTTTATGAACATTCCTGTAGTTAATGCTGGTAACAAACAATGCCAACACAGGTTGTGTACCTGCCTTGTCCATAACGAATAGCTCATAACAATGACTCCTTTTTTGGAATAATTTATGTGCTTATATATTAGAAGCTTATTTTGTACTCTTTTGAAATGAGAAATTCAACCTCTCCCTGGTTTTGTTACGAGAACTCAATATTTCCTGTGATTGGCAAGTGTTTTTAAAGATATTTCTCACTTTGCGGCGACTTCTTGTGACAATTTTCACCTGATACATTTGTCGTCCTTGCTTGATATTTTTCTCATCTGCTTAGCAATAAGAATCTTTTCATGGCAGTAGTGCGCCCCTATTACCCAAAGCTAAATTTTATAGTGTAAAATTTCTTAGGCTCTTGTAAGAGGTCATCAAGCAAGAAAGAAATATCGCGAATTCATCTGGACTGTTAGCATGGTTGAGAAGGCAGTTCTTAGGTGGCGCCGGAAGGGAGTGGGTCTACGTGGGTTCCGGCCTGACCCAATCAACCCGCCCCAGGTTCATGAAGAATCAGTAGCACCACAAGAAGAAGAAGACGAGGATATAGCCAAAGTTTTTAGGAAGCAAAAGGTTGATGGTGCTGTTGAGGAAGCTGTGTCAAGAGTTCTCTCCATGGTCGACTCTCCAGATGCCAGACAGCAGTACAGGCGCATGATTGAAAGATACCGTGAGGCTAAGGTACATTTTACCATTTCATAATGAGCGGTTCAGCCCCAAAAGCTCCGATTACATGCTGATTATTCTTCTAAGAGTATACTTTTATGTTCTCCACGTTATGGTGATACTTAAACAGGTTTTCAATTACTCAAAACCATGTAAGAAGACGAATTCTACAACAAATTGGCCCCTTTACATAAATAGAAATGCAATTAGTGATTCTTAAGGAGTGATGGATTGTGAAATCGGATTCTTTTTAACTCAATGTTTCTTTCTTTCTTTCTCTTGGATATTCGACTCATTATTCAGTGTATTAACAACCATAGTCACTCGCCTCTCATTCTTAATATCTCCTGTACAGTAACTAATTGTAAAAATTTAAAACTGGTAGGCGGAAATGAGCAATTCCGAGGCAATGTCAAGGGAAAGATCTGATTTTCAGCTCACTGACGGCGATGCTTTCATGTACTGAGCTTTAAAAATGTATATTATGGCCGAAAGACGGAAGTTGTACAGTCTAGAGTGTATGTACCATAGTTAATGTCGGTTCGGCTTTGTGCATTGCAATGTGTAGCTTTTAGCTTGAACTTTAGTGCTTCAGTTAGTTGGAATATAAGTAAGCTATATATTATGTTCAGTATATGTTATGTTATGTAATGTAATCCTAGTTTTGTGTAGTGTGGGATAACTTGAGTACAAAGGCAGAGGAAAGCATGTATGCTATTTTAAAATGAATTGTTGTTTAAGTACATAGAAACATAGTTGTGGTGTATCATTTATTTTGTTTGTACTGCAAGTGACTTCTTTTTTTTTTGGGGGGGTCTCTTTTTTTTTTTTTACAAATTTCTGTTCTGTCCTTATGTTCTAATTTTCACTGGCTTATAAAATGGTGCTGGGTGGCATGAAAAAGAACAAATTTGTTGTATTTTCTGCAGCTGTTTCAATTCTAATAAGGTGAAACTATATTAAAGATTGTAAATTTCAACACCATATTATTTAGGAATTTTCCAAGCTGTCCTCATTTTAACTATCCGCACGTCCATATATACCTAAAATTTGTAATTTTTATCTCAAACTGTATAACCCTCAACTCAAATTTTGTAACAAGTTGGATATGTGAATACTAATTTTGAAAACACCAAAGATGACCCTATTATTGGCAATGAATGGATCACCAGAAGTGGACAATATTTTATTTGCACTGGTGTCGGCACTAGTTTTACTTTTATTACACAATGGTCCTTTTTCTTTCACTTTATTTTGTTTTTTAATATTTTATCTTGGAAGCTAGCCTGCAATGCAGTCGACACGAGTCCGATCCGGATTTAAAGCCGGATTAAATAGATAAATTAATCTCGTCCAGATTTGTACTGCAATTACGACAGGTGCAATAACCTAATTTGTTTTTGTTATTACTTATTAGCACGGTGGGTGCTTTGTGTCAACAAAAAGATTGGGGTATATATTAACTATTAAGCTGCATTGTATGCGCAAATGTGCAAAGGAACATATAGATAGTTAAAAGAAAGTGATATCAAAATTGATTGATATTGTGTTAGCATTCATATTAATTTATTTAGAATTTAAATTATTCGTATTATATATATAATCTACTATATAAAATAAGAGGATGGATCAAATAACCATGTTTTTGTTGACCGATCGGTGACCATAAAATTAAATCTTGAATAACTACATTTTAAACTCTTAAATAATAAAACTAATTCATAAAGTACACAAAAAATTATATCATTTTGATTTTATTTACATGTGCATCAAATATTAACAAAAATCAACGGTTCAAATTTAATGATTGTCTCATCTCTTGATGACTATCAAAACGATTTTAAACTTCATCATTTTTTGGGCATATGTTATTGAGATGATTTTGAATACATCTAATTGTTTAGATTTTTTAATTTATGTATAAATAATAAGATGGATACCATAGATACCAATGCCTACGGTTATTAGGTCCCTCCTCATAAAATAAATAGTATACTAAAACTATTAATTTGATATCAGCTTTTATATCACTAAACCATTTTTCAGGTACAAATTCAACTTGCTAGTTCCTCTTATGCTGGTGTTACTTTTGAAATTTTAAACTGTTCTCATATGTTTGGGGAAACATCACTCTCCATATATCAATCAAAGGTGTATCGCGGGAAGCACAAGACCATGTCCATCCACGGAGTGAATGAATAAATAAATATGCATGCATATATAGGTGGACTATTTTCATAGATAACCTCATAATCATGAGACTAATCAAATTTAGATAAACTACCGTGTACTGGAAATATTTTCAGGTGGCCTTGGTTGGAACGCACTTTGAATGTGCGCCTCTGTTGAGTTCAAAATTTTGTTATTTTAATTTTTTTGATAAATAATTAGATCTTTATGTGGCAGGTCGCGGATTCGAAACCTGAATCTTTTATGAACATTTAAATTTGAGTGGCTTCACCATCGCCATTTTGATTTGATATCCTCAGTAGCGTTGCATTGTGTAGCGCAGCATGTGAACCGTTAGATCATCTCGAGATTGTGCCAGCTCGAATCTCGAGATGATCCAATAGTTCATCTGCAGAGCATAAGCACTCCGTCTTTTTATCTGTACTCCTTTAAAAAGAACCTAAGGATCGGACCCTCCATTGATGGTCATAGTCTAACTCTCATCTTAATCTTCATCCATCAAATAATGCAAGGCTCACATCACATCCATTTCATATTTTACTCCTCTCCATTTCTGCCTTAATACAAAATCGAAGTGCCGAATTGTCTGACTGACGTTTTAAAGCATTGACTGCTAAAGTCACAAACTCATTTATATCGGTTCTTTCACCCTATTTAGCTTGATTGAAAATTAAAATTCTCTGTAACAGCGTGCGGGTACGCTTCTAGTCTCAGAAAAATTCTTTTTTCCTCACATGTTTGGAACTCTTATCAGAATCACAAGACCACGTCCATGCACAGAGTGAATGAATAAACAAATAAATGCATGCATATATAGGTTGGGGCTGACTCGTGTCCCCCACACAATCCGCCACGTGAAAAACATCCCGCATTTCGCGCCAGCGGTGTGCGGTCCGTTCCAGTGTTTGCCGAAATCTTGCGACAATTGTGGAGCCTTCCATTTCTTCCATAGTTTATTCATTCATTCCTCCATCGAGTCCAATAATAGGATCTCTCTTTAATTTACTGCGTTTGTTGGATGCGCTCGAGATCGATCGATGGAGGCTGCGGATGATGGGGCGGTTGTTGAGGGGAGGAGGACGACGGAGGTGGAGATGGTGCGGGAGACCCTGCGGCAGTTCATGGAGGAGAGGAGAGTTAACAGGGCAAATGGAGGTATAGAGCATGATTTGGAGGGAGAGGAAGATGCCCTCCTTTCTAGATTGCTCTCTAAGGTAATTAAGCATTCCATTCCATCCTAGCATTTACGAATTGGTTATTAATTTCTTCAGATTTCTGCATGATATATATATATGTTACATTTTATGGAGTATACTAAACAAATTAAGGGTCGAAGGACAGCAGCCATATTACTTAGGACAACAAAATCTCTGAATCATATGGAAAGAAATCTGAGAAAATCATATTATAAATAGAATTATTTTGCTGTCCCAAGCAAGGATATTGCTGTTCTTAGGCCTGACCGCCTTGATTAATGTTTAATGCAATTTTGAGAGTATTTAGATGTAAAATTGGTTTTAATTGAAAGCATAACACAAGTAGTTACCGAAATTGATTGATTGGAGGCTCAATTTAGGCGCATAATTTAGGAACAAATTATGCGCTTTTAATTGCTTAGTTTGCTGGATATTTATAGCATGATTGTTATTTAATTTTCAAATAGTTCTTGTACCATGCAGTTGGATTCAGTAAAACCGGCTCCTGAATCAAATGATTCGACATTAGCAATTCCGGTCAACAAACATGAATCAGGCTCAAATCCGACGACTACCGAGAACAAGAAGGAAGAGGGGACAGATCTGAATAAGATCGCAAAAAAATTGAAGGTAATAAAGCGCCAGAACTGCATCACGCACAAGCTCCTGTCGGCGCTTATAGTCGTCACCATGATCTGGCAGTTCGGCGAGGTCTCTGTCATCCTCGCGGTCAAAGAGAAAGTCACGCACCCGATGAGATCGATTGGTGACTTGATCAAGGGTGCTTTCACAAGGAAAGGGACGAAATCGTTGCTCGAAACTCCCTCATCGCTTGAAGCCCCGCCGTTGCTTGTCGGACCCCAATTGTCTAATGGAAGTTTCCCATTGTTGACATCTAAATGACAGAGGAAGGGTACCGGTTTTGTGAATTTTGTGTTTCAAACTGGCAAATCAAATGCCTGTTATTTTCTTCTTCTTCTTTATTGTTCAAAGTTTTTTCAGTGACAATTTGTTACTCAATTATTTCTTATTTTGTGAATTAGATGGATTAGTTTTCCTGTTTAAGTCTTCAATGTATTCTAAGAAATTTCTGGCACAAATGAGAACTTTTTGGAAAAGAGAATGTAACAGGATGACATCAGAACACTTCTGTTTAGCAAATTAAGTTGCTCCTTGTAAGAAACCAGCTTCCAGTTTACTAAAGCGGATTCTACTGTTTAGTGTTTTGTGATCAATAATTACTTAGCATGTATAGAAAAGTTATCTATAGCGTCCATAGGTTACATTTCAAAATGTATTCGTTACATTTTAAGATGTATTTATTACATTCATATGAACATATGGATGGCATTCTCAATGAACACAAGATGTTTGATGTAATATGATTGGTATCTGGAACAAGGGTCAATGTTTTGGTACAATCTCGAAGTACACAAACAGGATTTCTGCTACGTTGACAAACACAAATTGGACAAAGCAATACCATCAAGGACAATCATTGAAGCAATCAATTACCCCGGAATTATACATAAATATGAGATAGGGACGTCTATATATACTTCATCCGTCCACAATTAAATGAATTTATACCCTTTACAACTTATCCACAATTAAATGAATTTATAACCTTTGTTTGAATCAACTTTCTTCCTCAAAAAAAATATATATATTACGAAATTTCCAAAATGCCTATCGTCTCCTTCCAAAAATGTTCACTTTTCTACTAATTGAGGGCATAAAAGTAATTTCACTCTTCCACTATTTCCTTTGACTTTTGCTACAAATTCATTCTTTTGTGGACAAAGGAAGTAGTATATTTTTAGTTTTTGTCGTGTGTAGCCTTAATTTTGTTCTTTTCAAATTTCTTCGTTCAGCTAAAAAATTAAAATTGATCTCAAAGACAGATCGCTGTCAGGTTACATCAACCTGTTTTTGACGTTCGGACGTGATTTTTCACGCTTGAATTATGTCCAATGTGTGATTACAGGCTTATATTTGTAGCCCAATGAAATCTGGCCCAAGCTCTAGTCGAAATTTTGGTCGTTGGTGCTTTTCACTACCTTGGTCGACAGTGTTCGTCATGGAACATGAAAGGAGAAGTGAAGGCAAAGAACTCAAACAACTACAGAGTTTCATGTAAAACTATGTATCAGTTTTGTCGACAACAATTATAAGTTCACAGCATTTAGGTCAACGCAAACGTAAGTACAAAGATACGGACAGCATTCTTTCGTTTAATAAAAAATGGCGTTTCCAGCTGCAGAAGGAATAATTATGAAACTAGGTTTCATTTACTTGTGAACCAAACAGCATGGTTGAGATTAATTACCAACAGATCAACTTAATATGCTTATCAGTATTTCCAATTCAAATCAAGTACTTATCCAGCTGCAGCTTGAATGTTATAATATGTCTGAACATTTTCCATGATAGACAGTTCTATACAAATTCAATAGCTTTCAATTATTAAATGAAAGGATAGAACTTCACATAAGTAATGCTGTCTCATATCACTCCAAATTAATAAGCTACATGTGACCAATAACGAGATTGTGAAGTTAGTCCTACAGAGTGGAGCTCAATAAACATTCGGACAAAATTGTGCAATTGTCATGATAGGACCAACCGAGATTAATTGATCCAATTAATGGCTAGATAAACCTGACACAGTGCAAATGCTAAATCGACTCCAATCAATAAACTGATACTTTCAAAATCCATAGACACAATGAATGACCACAGGCAACAAAGAGTACCAAGTTTCAACCAAAAGCCCCTCAACAGTACCATTTGTTCTCACAACCATTTGTTTTCCAAATTGCCCTTGATAAAAAGCACGAAAGAGCACTTCCATGAAGATAAAAAATGACCAAAGCACGAAGCATATCTGTCTGAAGCTCTAATAAAGGCTAAACAGCAAACAAAGAAGAAAAAAAAATAGACCCCCACAATATCACACTGCTAGTGCCTTACATGTGACATCATTTAAAGATGAACTCGATCAAGCGTAATTGAGACGGAATATGTCATTAAGCACGTAGAAGCTGCCCCCTTGAGCCAGAGGCATCAAGTGAAACATCTGTCAACAAATTCAGAACAAAAAGAAAAGCGTCAAAATAAGGGATTGCATAAATAAGTATCAACAACTTAACAACTGATGTTGGGTTAATTTCAGGTGCTTTGGATAATATCTGGAACACAGTCAAACACCATACCAAAACTGCCCAAACAAAAATCAGAAACCAGAAAAACACGATGCAATCCGGCCATGAAAAGCTCGAAATTGAAGCATTCCACGACAAATACCATTAGATATGATATAAACATGCACATTGAACATCATTTCTTACAAGTCCCTGTCTTTATACCACGGGGAAAAGACATTATATACCCATAGCATTTCCAAGTCAATGAGATCACAATCCACAGAGCAACAGAAGAGAACCCTCCCAATCCCATGGTATTATTGTCCGATCGATATATCATGTACAAGGGAAAGGGAAACTACTGATTTATAAGCAGATATCCATGTTTAATGTTACCTAATTAGTAGATTGATACATTCAAGAGCTCATGGAACCCAAATCCCCCCTGAAAGATTAGGTTTTGGTAGACAAATCAATAAAACCTAAGCAGATCCTACAGAGATACATGATCAAGAAGAACTTAGATCACTTTTGACCAGCTAAAGGTAACAACTTGGATCGATCTTTTGTCAATAAAACCCTAGATCCCTTCTCCCACGCACAAGCGATCCCAATTGACCATCATCTGTTACCCTAACTACTAATCTGGCAATCTTATGCATGCATAGAACAACAGAATGGATGAATGGATGAGATGATGGATACCTGACTGAACTTGAGGGGATGGGACTCGCCGGCGAGCTGGAGCATGCCACTGACGAAGACGAGCATGCCGCCCTGGGGGCCGGAGGGCTGGCAGTCGACGGTGGAGATCTGGTGCATGCACTGCTCGAAGGGGAGCGAGACGAGCTTAGCGGTGATGGCCTGGGCGCCCTGGATCTTGTTGCCCTCGAACGTCAGCATGGACGCGTCCTGGTACAGCCCCGCCAGCGCCGCCCGGTTCGAGTCGAACGTCCGGTAGTAGTGCTCCACGAAGGCCCTCGCCACGGCGTCCGGATCCATCGCCATTGCTCTCGATTCGCGAGGGTTTCGTTTGATTGATTGAGTTCAGCGTTGGGTTTACGCGCTGCGGATTTGGGGAATTGGGGATGGGGTTTAAAAGGGAGGCGGCGAGAGAGAGAGAGAGCGCGGAGGCAATTCATATCCTCTACTGCGCAGTAAACTACTTCTTCACATTATTTGAACCATTGGATCTGCTTTGAGATTCGTGCAACTCAATCTCGGAAAACCCACGCTATAATCCGCATCGTTGATTTTCTGCGCTGTAGAATACTACGCAGCAGAGGATAAGCACGCGAGAGGAGGCCGATGGATGGCAGCTCGTATCATCTGCTGCGCGGTAATGTGCAGCGCAGCGTACTGTCCGTTGGATTGGCTTTGAGATTCGTGTTCTGCGATCTTCGAAAACCTCGTATAATCTACTGCGTCCGTTCGCTGGGCGGCAAGGTGCTGCGCAGTAGAGGCTGAGAGCTCGGCGGATGCGTGGAAGAAATGGAAAGGGAGAAGAGAAATAGGGATCCGTTTGACGGTTTGAGTCCGCATCCGCTGTTATTCTGAAAGGAATCACAGCGTCCTGATTTTTTATTTATGACCGTTAGATTAAATCGAACGGCTGGGATCGATCTGATTGAGATTTTAGGGGAAGCTCTTAAATTGATCTGATCTGTCCGATTTAATCTAACGGTTCTTAATAGAAAAGCGGGTTTCTGTTATTATATGGACTCGATCCGTTTCGCGGGTGGAGAAGTTGTGTATTGCCCCTTGGAAATTGAATATTTGCTGTGATTGTTTGTTTATGGGATAAAGGATGTTACGTACGTGCTGCGTGGTTTTTGATCCGTCTGATTGGCGTCAAGATTTGTGCCGACGTAGAGGTTGAGAATGTTGATTGGTGAAACACTGAAACTGCTTCAAACTCTGTAGTCTGAAATTGAAGGTAAACGGAACTTAATTACTTACCTTTTGACAGTTGACTGGTCCAAGTACAAAAAAAACAAAGGAATCTTGTACAGAGGGTGACATGTTATTTTGGAAGAATTCATAGCCTCTGTTGAACTGCACTGTACAATTCACAACATCAGCCGTTGGATCAGCCCTCCTTATTTTGTTGTGTGCTGTATTGTATTAGAAAATTTTTATGCCATTGTTATTTGTGAGATTTTCCAATTCGGAAGCTTAGAGTCCCATTTAACATTTGTGGATGTAGCCGTTTTAAGTTTGCATTCTATGATTCTATGGTAGGATCATATTTAGACAAAATTCCTACTTGTGCAACTTTGCATTCACAATTTTTTTATTTCTTTTAGTCCATTCCGCCATCACTCGTCATTGTCAAAAAAAAAAGGCATATTGATCGTCTAATCCAGAATTTTTTTTTTCAAAAAAAAAAAAACATATTACATTAGCAACATTGTTTTCCACAATTCTTCAATGGTGTGATCCGATCCAATCGGCAAGTACATTATAGATTACAGATTGGATGGACGTGACAAAAGTAAAGGGTGTATTGTCCAATCTCTTTTGTTGTTTATCTTTCTTTTTATCTACTTCATTTGTTGACTCAAACTTTATATATTCATCTATTTGTTACAAATTTTACAATTGTTACAAAATCTACAATCTTGTATTTTTTTTTTTTAATAAAGATAAGAGTTAAAACTACTCAAATTTAAATGTCTATAAAAGACCTCCATCCGGGTTTCGAACCAGCAAACTCCCACACGGAGAGTATTACCCTTAACCACTAGACCAAAGGCTGGTTCTTACAACAATCTTGTATTGATCCTTTATAAAACTTGAGACTTTGTTATGTACATTTTGGGTTAACAAATAGATAATTATAACTAATGAAGATGAATAGTTTTGCTAAAACAAACAACAAATAAGAACAATATACAAAAAGGGCACTAGCAATAGCGCGAGATCAAGCCCCTTTTTATGTTTTCAAAGCTTTCCTTGTACTTGATATAAAAAAAATATATTTCTATGAATAATTTATTATAGAAATTCTTATCGTTATGAGCATAATAGCTGGGATATATTAAGAAAAACAAATTAAATAAAAAAGGGAAAATAAATCAATGTGGTATTTTTTTTTCTTTTTTTGCCCTTTTTATGTGATTGATTTCTTGATTTCCGATATCTTTTTTTCCAATTTTATTATGATGGCAATTGGGAAAATAAAAAGATCGAGAGTGTGTCGTAAATCGTAATGAAAAGCTTTTTGATATCATCATTAACCAGGAAAAAAAAATATTTTCCAATAATTTATGCTTCATTGTGACAAAACCAATTTCAAGTTTACAACATAAGATTATTTGTTAGCCAGACAAATTCCATTTTTTAATTAATTAATTAATTAAGTATAAATGTGAGCCTGCCAGGAAAAACATGAAATAAATAAATATTAGTCAAAAAAAGATATGATAAATGTCGTTAATCATTATTATCATCATTAATAGGAGGCTAATTGGTCTGAATTAATTGTCAAAAATTTCCCCGCTGTTATGAAATACGAACTTGGCAACTCGTATGTCAGAAAATAATTCTGACACGCAATTGACAATTGTTTGCATCATATATTAAAATTAGCAATAATTTTTTTCAAACAATTAATATTTTTTTGAGAAGATGGTAGTAATTAATTTTTTAAATGTCAAATAATTAATTTAAAATTAAAAATTGTCACACAGAAAGTTCCAGAAGATGATAAAAAAAAAAAAAAAGGTCATGAAAAGTTTGCAGAATCAGATCCAAATATCCAAATCTTTCGGTGTAGAACATGCTGCCGTGGGTTTGACGCAACGCCGTGTTTTCATTTTCCCTTTTTTTTGTTATATGCATCCGGATATGATATGTGATTCATCATTTAACTCAACTTATTAATTCATTTTTTCTTATTTTCTGTTTGGTATTTGCTCCTGTATCTGTAGGATCGGTATCGGCTGCTTTTCTGAGAAGAAAAGCACACCCCGCTTTTCTAATCGGATGGTCAGAATCCGTTGTTGTACCGATCTCAAAGTACTTCGGTTTTTACTGTATGAATCTCAAAGTACTTCGGTGTTTCCCATTCGTCGGATTTTAGAAAAGCAGGAGCGGATAGCCGGATACCGATCCGTATCTGTAGGTACCACCGTATCAGTGTTTGCTAGCCACAAAAGAATATGGATTCGCTCGTGCTGTTTTTCTCCATAAAAACTTGTGGCCTGTGTCATGGATTTATGGTCATCCATATCAAGCAAAAGCTATTATTGAGATTCTCTATTATGTGTCGTAAAAATACGCAACGCATATTATTAGATAAAAGAATTTCGTCTAAATCTGTATTCAGAGATGCTTCTAAAATTCCATGAAAGACTCAAAACTGCAATGTGGCTGGGGTATGGTGTGGCGGAAGATACCAAGAATGTCCCCGGATTAAAGATAATCACCCAATACCGGGATAGCATTTTGGAATAGTAAATTAATTACCCTAACTAATCCGGTATTCTGATTAAAATCTGCCAAACACAGACTAAAATACCGCAATAGTTTCAAAACATCACTACCATTTGTTGCCCAGTGATCTGACAGATGTGGTTTATAGACAAGCACCGATCTCGATGCATATCGGAAGGAAAGCTGCACAGTAGATTGATGCGCAGCATTTTGGAATAGCAACGATATTAGTAATGATGTTACGATGTATCTAATTGTAGAGTTATCAACGATGACATCATAAGACATAAGATCATATGCAAAATCACATATAAAGGGACGTTATGAGTGTAATATCTCGGGTATTAATTTGTGAAAACCCATAGGAATAAAATCATGGAGCAAAATTTTAAAAAAGATTGTCCTGTTACACGAAAAAATGGTCGCCCGTTAATATAGTTTTTCTTTTTTTTATTGATGCTGAAAGTAAAATTTTGTATAAACGTAGTACGATGCATTACAATTCTGTTTCAAAATGTACACACAACATGTCAACATGTTGCATCAATTGTTGCAGAAAAGATTTTGTTATAGACAACTGAAGGTAGGGCTGGGCGTAGTATAGTCTTCTAGGCTCTCAAGGAAAGGAAATGAATTTCCCCACTTCAAATGCATTACAATGAATGGATCAAATTTGGGCCATTCTGATGTTTGTCCGGGTGGTGGGATTAAAAATAAATGAATCACACTTGTTTTAAGAAGAGCCCAAAAATCCTGATGCCTTTGTTTCGATCCAATTCAAATTTGAATAATAAGATGAGATTCTAATTTGCAATTTAAACTAATAGAAGGCAGGATCAAACTGTCTAGATATATGCACCCGATTGCTCAAGTTCTTCAGAACATTAATCTTTTATGCCCATAATCAGACTTTTCTACAAAATTTGTATGTTCCAGGTAAGTTCAACAGGCACATTGCAAAGAGCACATATACTACAAAAAGAAATGGCAAAAAAAAATGAAGGTAAGATTTGATGACTGTTCAGAGTTAGTTCACATGGACCTATGGTTCAAAGGGAGTGAGGACTCTGCCACATAGAAATATCCGAAATTAAATTTCGGAGTTGATCGATTAGTTGCTTGACATACTTGTTCTTCACTTCTATTTCCTGCAAAAAGAAATGGTATAAACATTAGAAGTAAACATCAAATTCTTAGATACTTGGAACAAAATTCACTGATTCAGGTACATGTTTTATTGGAGTTGAGAAGTGAACAAAAGATAACTGTACTCTACTGGTAATGGTAAGATGTCGAGATAGATTATATCTTAAATTAATGAAGGTACTGGTACCGGTACTGGTACGCTGACAAGAATGATTATATATCCAAACAAACACCATAAACTGGATATCAAAATGATAAAAAATCAAATAATGTCACTTAATTCACTATAAAATAAGGCAGCTACTGGAAATCTCTCAAAAAAAGCTTGTTTCGTACCTTTCTCAGAGAAGCCGCATGCGCTTCCAACCTATCGACGTCACTCGGGTCTGACTTCGGTGCCAGTACATTCTCCTGTAACATCACAAAAATCAACTACAATTTCATACGACTACGTCACTGCTCAACCCAACACACATAAAACCAAACCAAATCATAACAATGCAAACAACAAGACCGATCAAATAGTGATATACACCTTCTACCTATTGCTTGCTTATTGTCACCTCTTGTTTGATTGTTCTTTGTTTAATTTTATGACAAATAGAGCATAAATTGGGTTCAATCTCCACATTTGGGGATTTCTGCACAGGAAAGGAAGAGTGTTGTGATACCAGAACTAGATTCAAATCTAAGACCTACAAGCAAGATGAACATCTTGAATTCTTGATTCATGAAGTGATCAGATCGTGATAGATACCTGCGATGCGATGGCGCAAAGAGAGTTAATGGATCCACGAAGAGCATTGACGGCAGTCTTATACCTATGTCTGGCCTGATCCAAAGATCCACCGGTACTCCCGGCCCCGGCACCCCCGGACCCGAACTCGGGCGGGTGCGCGGACTCCGAGGCGTCGACGGCGTGCGGCGCAGGTGCGGGGGGAGGAGGGACGGGGGGGATGTTGGATCCGAGGGAGGTGGAGGAGGTGGAGGAGGGCCAGAGCGCGGGGTCGCAGAGCTCGTCGCTCATGGAGGAGAGGATGAGGTAGGCGGCGCTGATGGTGTCCTCGAGGTGGATCTGGGCCTCCCTCGCTACCTCCTGCTTGCTCTTGATCGCCATTGTCGAGCTCGATGGAGAAAAGAGGAACAAGAAGATAAACCCTAGTTTAGTTTTAGCTGAGCTGATTAGGTTCGGAATCATTTTTTGGATAACAGGGCCCTATTATCCTAACATTGGCCGTTGGATAAGTATGGACGGATCGGATTCATTCACAAAAATTTTGCTCCCTTCAGAAACTGTACTTTGATATCAATCTGAACCGTTCATTTTGATTTGACGGTCCAGATTGGGATAACAGACAGAGTCCTACTATCCCTAAGAATAACAGCGATACGGACTTGATTAGGATCAACAGCGATCCATATCGTCTACTGCCCAGTAAGATGCTGTACAGTGGAAGGACCGTTGGATTTGCATTCAGATTTGTAAACACACATCTTAAAGAACCCCTCTTTAAGATCCTCGTCGCTTCTCAGTTTTGTTCATTCACGTCCTTCGTCTCCTTATTGAAGATCCTCCAATCAAAGGGAATTCAGTTAAAAAGAAACCCATCTTCTGATTCGTGATTTCAGTGATTTACCAGAAAAAAATTGCTACGCGTAACAATATTCTTTTAGTTTGATCTGGACCCATCATACTGGGAGTCCCGATTTGCAACGCAGATCTGACGGTGCGGTAGACCTCAGGATCCAGACTCAGTGTTTTTCACGGATTCCGAGGTCTCCCGCACCGTCGAATCTGCGCTGCAGATTTGGCAATGCGGCAGCAGATCCCGAGTTTCATACTGGTGGGTTCTGTTTATTTTTTGAGTTTTATATATATCATCTATACTATATTATAAAGTAACTATTACACTCTCTATTTTTTTTTATTTCTTCTTCAAATTTTTTAAATACCAATAATACCCTTCATCAAACGGTGCAGATCAGTTCTATTAGATCAAACGGCTACGATCGCCTCAATTTTGAACATTTCCTCTCCATTTTGAATACATAGCAGCATAAGGAAAGAAATGAGAGACAATTACTACATTATTACCATATTGAGTCATATTAATTGGCAACAATACGCGGCAATCAAATGCATGTAGCTATTTCTATTTTCTTAACTTCTATGAGTAAAATTCTTTTGGTTGCCAATTATAAAAGGAAAGTGAAAATAACTTGCTGCAAAGAATTTTGATTCATGCTTTGTACTTTTTTATTGCAAATATATCTGAATTCCTTTTTTTTTTCGAAAAGTTGGCAGTGAAGTATATCTGAATTTCAGTTATGTAATTTTATATTTCACATACTTCTATCAAATTTTGTTGAGATGGTTTAATATTTAAGTCAAGCTTTAACATTAATACAAATTGTAAGTAGTAGATTAATTTTATTTCTTTTGTTTGCGGCTATCAAAATTAAAATGACCCACATAAATAGACAGGTTTCTTAATAATGACCGCCGCGATGTGTAGGTACTTCGCTAGTACTAAAAAGTGTCTGTTGCCGGCTTGCATAAACCAAGGATTTGAAACTGGGCCGTGAGGAGTTTATGCAACCATGTCAGCACAAGGATCACAACTGAGCTAATGGGCCTAGATTGTTGGGGTGAGGCTATCAGCAGTAACAAATTGGCTCAAGCAGTGCATAGGTCAACATTTTTTTTCAAAATGACGTTTTCACCCGTCATTACTATAGTGTTGTTCGCGCTTCAAGAAAAATGAACAGGAGCTAGGATCGCTCAATTTCAATTGCATACGGAGTTTGATATTTTGATTCAAAGCACCGGAAGGTTTACTGTTATATTAATTTCTTTATTTTTTTTAAACCCAATTTCGTTATTTATATGAGCTAAATATAATGTTCACATCCACGTGGATATTCCGTATTGCATAAAGTGACTCAAAGTATTGTAATTTTTTTTTTTGCTATTTTCTGTTAACGCTTGTTTTGCATTTTTGAAAATAACATTGAATCTTTGATATATACATGTGTATCAAGCGTTAACAAAATCAACGGTCCAAGTTTTATGATTTTTTCTCCTCTCTTGATGACTATCGAAACATTGTTCAAATTCTATCATTTTTTAGGTATATGTTATTGAGATAATATATAATACATCTAACGGTTTATATTTTTTAATTTATGTATAAATAAAAAATGGTTTCTATGGACATTGATGCCCATAGTTATTAGATCCCTCCTCTTAAAAATATATATTATTACCAATGATTATTACTATATTTATATCGACTTTATGAACAATTTTTTTAGTTCATAATTTAATTTAAATAATAAGGTAAATTGTGATGCTTTAGCGTAAAAGGAAAATAAAGATTGTCACAATCTAAATAATCTGCAAATATTATTTAAGTTCTCATTAAATTGTCACAAACTATAAGAATGTGCTAATTTATGTTCTGATATTGGCAAATTTTGAATCATGTTGTGCAATATAGAGTATCCACGTGGACCTAAACATTATATTTATCAGAAATACATAAGGAAGATAAAGTCATTAGATTTTTAAAAATAAATAAAAAAATAACAGTACACCTTGTGGAATTCAGATCCTCTAACCTGGTCACCTGCCCTGGGGGCATGTGACCCGTTGGATCTCTTCGGTATTCGGTTACATCCCTTCGGTATCCGAATCCCAAGGAGATCCAACGTGTCACCTTGTGCTGCTTTTAACAGTACACAAGTGACCAGTGGCAGTTGAGCGATCGTGCTCCAGTTCATTTTTTTTTTAAAAGAAAAGCACCACAGACGCCAGCTTTCATTACTTTCCGAAAGCAAATAGTACAATGTTACAATGCATAAGCTATGCATTTTGACCATTATTACATGTTCAACAGAAAACAAAAAACACATACAACAAAACCGAAATAAAACTGTAAAAACATATGTAACCAAGATTGAGCTCCAATTCATTTTTTATTTCGTAAAGCGCACATAACAGCGCTATAATAATGAGGGGTAAAAATGTCATTTTGAAAAAAATGTTGACCCATACGCTGCTTTAAGCCGATTTGTTGCTGCCGATAGCCTCACCCGATTGTTGACTTGTTGGTGTATCCGTTTTCCACCAAATCCGAATTCTGGAAGTTTATCCCAATTAAGAATTAGATTTCCATTTTTTTTTTTTTTTTTGAGTGAAAGATTTCCATTTCCCCCAAACATTGTCAGAGCACAATTTGGAATTTTATGTTTTTCACAACACGTGTCCCATTGCCAACCCAGCTGCTGTCACGTGGGTAGTTTGGGAAGTTGCAAGCCTACATTACATATATCAGAAGGACAATGATACCATGTTA
This sequence comes from Cyperus esculentus, assembly GCA_030179965.1. Taxonomy (NCBI): domain Eukaryota; kingdom Viridiplantae; phylum Streptophyta; class Magnoliopsida; order Poales; family Cyperaceae; genus Cyperus; species Cyperus esculentus. The sequence goes on along the minus strand of JASGLE010000015.1, from coordinate 3,617,507 downwards.
CAACTTTGCCCCCACAATTCTATGATGAGGTGGCATATAGGTGGAGAGGGTTATTTTTATAAAATTTTGTGGGGCGGAGGTATATTTTTCTAAGATTGTGAGAGTCATTTTTGTAAAATTTTTCATGGTAGGGTAATATTGTAATTTCTTTAGAAATAAAAGATATTTTTGTAAAATTTTCTAAAAGGAGAGATATTTTTATAAATTTTTCCCAAGTGTATTGAGGTGTTTGGCAAGTTATATTTATCCATATCAGACGGTCTTCCATAGTTCCACTTCCAGGACCATCCCCATCTTTGTACTTTCAATTTCAAATAACAGCAAGTCTGTTCCAACTTCCAAGAGGCCAGAAAAACACGAATTCATATCCTCTCAAGTCTCAAGTAACGCACATTTTGAGTTACTTTAAGATAGTTTTTTTTTTTTTTTTCGAAATATTGGTAGCAGGCTAGCAGCTACCAATGTATGAAATAAATTACAAGAACAAACAGTTTCCCGTTCCTCTTCTCCTTTTCCCAGCTCAATCTCATTCCTTTTTTTTTTTTTTTTTTTTTTTTTTCTCTCTGCACATTCCAACTTCTTTGAGGGGGACGAGAACGAGAGCCTCACTGCCGGGAAGAGCGAAGCTCGTCGATTCAAATGTAAGATAAATCATTTCATCGCTTTTACCTTCCTTCTATCCAGTTGATAAATCACATACTGGCATCAAGTTCGATTAATTCCTGGTCATGTGTTTAGGTCTCAATTAATCCCATTTTGCGTGAGTGAGGTGGTTAAGAGTATCTGTGTATGATAGAGTGGGCAGTCCTTCCAATCATGGTAAATATTTATTTGGTTATGTTAAATAAAATGGAGGTTGAATGGTTGAAAATTGCTTGATTATCATGGTAAAGATTTATTTGGTTATGTTCAAATGGAGGTTTGTTTCAATTGTTGAGTGAAATGCAGTACACTATATCAGTATTAGCTTGAAATTGATGTGAAAAATGTTAAATAAATATAAATGCACTGTATGTATGTTGTGATTCTCTCACTTTGAGTATTCCCTTTCGAACTTGTAATCTTTATTTACCAGAGTCTCTCATGATGGCCTTGGCCTTAGCCTCACTCATACTGGACGGACCTAAGCAAATTCATCTGAATGCAACCTTTGCATCATATCTAATACTGATTTAACTTGTATTAATTAATTTCTGCTGTTATTTTACAAATAGGAATTCTGACAGAACCGAAAACTGCTACTAGGTCACGTTGTGCACCATTTGGTAACATGAGGAGGCATAATAGGACGACTTACTTCTTCACATCAAGAGGGAAAATTGTCTGAAATTAAGCGCAAGAAGAAGGGCTTTCTTAATTTTCTATCTCAGCAAGGCTAATACAGTATGCTTATATGCTCCTCCTACTCTTTGATTTGTTTCCCCCTTTTTCTCCTTTTATCATTTTCAGCTACCTGGTGCAATTTACACTTGAGAGGAACTTTTATGTTGACTCACCATTAAGGCATGTTGGTTCAGAAACTACAAGTTAACTGGGTATTAAGGGTATTATACTATTGGTGTAATGTGAATGAAGTGAGATAGAAATGATCAAAGAAGGAAAGGATGTGAAACAAATGGCCAAACTCTAATTGATAGATGAGTCTCAATCTGATATTGGCTTAAGAGCAATGGTTGAAGAAGCTTCCTAAGCTAGATAGAAATGATCAAAGAAGGAATAAGAATGCTTGTAGTGATACGTTGATGTTTTCTCTAGGTGCAGTTTATACATTCATCTATGTAACTTGTAAACCCTTTTGGCATTATAAAAAAGGCTTCTGTCAATTGTACTATTTATAAACAATCAAATGAGAAACGTATAACTTTTTTAAAAGTAATTTCAGATAAATATCATGACTCAAAATATTACTCAATCAAGCAATATTACTTTGATTTTTCCTTCATTTTTATATAATCAGTTTGTGAAACTAATTTTGTTACTTGCTCTTCATTTATCACCACTTGTATTGACATTAAGTAATGCGATTGTGGTGATTTAATAATACAGTTCAGAGTATTTACAATAAGTCTAAAGCAGTCAAGAGAGAATACAATCTACAAGCGCAATAATTACAAGAGAGATTTTCAAATCAATAGAAAGTAGTCAAGCACAGACACCACAATCTACAAGTATCATAAATCCTTAAATTAATCATATAATTGACTCTAATCACAAATAAGATACTAGGTATTGGAAAAAAATCATAGTGGTAAACACTTTTACCATCCCTGATCAAAGACAACAAGTATTGCCAAAATAACAACTTATATTCCCTAAATCATCTATACTACGCTATGTGCACCGATGGATCTTTAGATCAGGCCAGGCATAGGTACAAGACTGCTGTCACTGCTCTTCGCGCCTCCATTAACTCTCTTTGCGCCATCGCATCTCAGGTAGATTTCAGGTTTGGATGAAGTTCTGGTATCACACTCTTTCTTTCCTGTACTGTTACTCAGAAAAATGCCACACTGAATGTGACAGTATGTAATCTTTGTGCCAGTAATCCCCAAATGTGCAGATTGAACCCAATTTATGCTCAATTTGTCCTAAATTTTGTCAACATAACTGTCGTTCTGTACTGTTCTACAGTTCACCTGTGCAATTGAACAAAGAACAAGCAAACGAAAGGTAACAATAAGCAATAGGTAGAAGGCGTATATCACTATTTGACCGAGCTTGTTGCTTGCATTGTTATAATTTGGTTTGGTTATGTGTGCTGGTTTCAACAGGGACGGAATCGTATGAAATTTTAGTTAATTTTTGTGATGTTGCAGGAAAATGTACTGGCACCGAAGTCAGACCCGAATGACATAGATAGGTTGGAAGTGCATGCAGCTTCTTTGAGAAAGGTACGAAACAAGCTTCTTTTTTGAGAAATTCACGGTAGTTGCCTTTTGAGCAACTACTCTTTGTCCATGTACCATGGACATAGCGTTACTCAATAAAATAATATATTAAAATTTGCATTGACATATATACTTCATGAAACATCATCAATCAAATCAAATCCAAATCCAAATCCAAATACACAAAAACAAAAACAAAACCATTCACTTTTGAGCAAACCATCGCTTCTTCTTCAGTCCCTAACACAGTTACACTCCCCTAGCTTGCTCACTAAAACAAAACCATTCACACCTCCTTCACAGAGAAAAGTTAAGCTTCCACCTCCACCTTCCTACCAGTGTGCTCCCTGCACTTTGCCAAAAAAACCTTCCAGTGTGCTGCTATCTAGTTATCCTATTTCACCACAACTTAGTATGCAAATGCTATACACACTACCAATTCTCAACACATTACTTAGTACGCTATACACACTACCAATTCTCAACACATTACTATGATCACATCACAGATCCTTAAGTCTCAACACACACTAAAACTAAATTGATGTCTCAATGGAGAAACACTGTACTGAATTTTACTTCTACTTTTTTTAAGTCTTTTTTTTTTTTTTTAATACTAGCTGCAGTAATGCTTTTTTCAAGTTTCAGCCCTTGCATGGGCATCTAGGTGGGATGGCATCCATGTCAGGCATGGTCTGCCTGCCGGGCTCCAAGCTGCTGCGGCACGTGCCGAGCCCCAATATGCTGCCCCTCCTGCCCTCCTCCGGGCTGTTGCCCAGCGAGCCCTTCCCAGACCTGATGCCTCACCTGCCCTGCCCCCGGCCGTTGCCTATCCTGCCCTGCCCTACGATGTTCTGCCACCTGCTGAGCCCCGGGCTGCTGCTGCCCCTCCTGCCCACCTCCGGGCTGTTGCCCAGCGAGCCCTTCCCAGGCCTGATGCCTAGCCTGCCCTGCCCCCGGCTGTTGCCTGTCCTGCCCTGCCCTACGATGTTCTGCTACCTGCTGAGCCCCGGGCTGCTGCTGCCCCGCCTGCCCACCTCCGGGCTGTTGCCCAGCGAGCCCTTCCCAGGCCTGATGCCTTGCCTGCCCTGCCCCTGGCGGTTGAGCGGCCTGCACTGCCCCTTGCTGTTCTGCCAGCTGCCTGGCCCCTTGCCGTTCTGCCAGCTGCCTGGCCCCTTGCCGTTCTGCCAGCTGCCTGGCCCCTTGCCGTTCTGCCACCTGCCTGGCCTCTTGCCGTTCTGCCACCTGCCTGGCCCCTTGCCGCTCTGCCACCTGCCTGGCCCCGGGCTGTTGATGGTCTTCCCTGGCTTGTGGGGCTTGTTGGGTTATGTCCTCCTTGTTTCTTTATAATTCATAGAGAAAGTGAAGATCAAATTATTCTGCTATATACCCAATAATCCAAGCAATTAATGTACTTATAATTAAGATACATTTCTAAATTCTTCAAGAATTTTAATTAGCCCATGGGTTTATTAGTGCCATTTATTGAATTGTAGTTTAACTAGTGATGTAATGAAAAACCTGTATTTAATATGCAAGAACTGTAAATAAACTGAATTACAAAGAACACAAAATGCATATTCATTCCCTAATTTCAGGATACACTGCACAAGCAAGAGAAGTAAATAAATTAAATTTGGTGGACAGCTCACATTAGAAAGCCAAGAAATAAATGCAATTTGAATTTAAAAAGAAATTACCAGATAATAACACAAATCCAAAGAACACTACAAATCGGTACCTCTTTTGTCTTTTCAGCTTGTAATTAGTCCGGGCATGCTTTTCAGCAGCTTTGATTTCTTTCTCTGATTCTTTCTCCATCCTTACCCGCTCTCTTCCACAACTATGGGCGTGATTTGGATCTCTAAAACCCCCACACGTTTTACAATTCCTGTTCAATGGAGAAAACAATAAAAAAAAAGACAATGAAATGATATATTGTAAATGAAAATGAGAGATTATCAAATGATCAAATTAAGAATTGATCATGAACAACCTCGGCATGATAACTGGCGAAACTCAGGATGGAAGAAGGTTTCTTTCTTTCAAAATCTTTAATGTATCTTGATGGAAAGGAGAAAGAATTCCACTGCTTTGCTTTGATAGCGGAGTGCAGGGTCTGTTAATCTCATCTGATCATCTCTACCGGGGGGAGGGAGGGAACTTTTAAATCAAACAGATGGGCCACAGATATGGGCCTAGTGCCCGTGAAGGGACTGTTATGGGCCGGCCAAGTCTGAAGGAGATCACTACTGCTTCCTTTGAATTAATATGCGTGTTCATCAATCTGGATCGTCCATCTGAGATTGAATTAAGATCCAAGGCGTCCATTGTTTTGTGGTACTGTTCTCTCAACAGTTCCAAACAGTAAACCTATTACAACCGTTGGATCACAATAATAGATGAGATGGGATGATACAACTGAGTGCTTATACTCTAACATATGGCACAGTGCCATTCGGCATGGGCCATTGGATCACCTCGAGATTCGGACCAGCGTAAATCTCGAGGAGATCCAACGTCCCACGTCCTCACTCTCATCTCGCCTCCCCTGGCCTTGGTGCCTCATCTCCTCAGGTACCCCTTCCCTCTCTTGCTCCTCAAATTCAAGTAAAGATCGTGACACATGATTTCCCATACTGGACAGTTATTCGAGTTTATTATCCTCAAATTTAGTCAAATTATTTCATCGAATTTTTGCTCTTCCTTGTATTGAACAGTAATTAGAGTTATTTGCAGCTCCATTTTGTAATTTTACCTCTGCAATTGAGCAAATTCTGCACAATTTCCTTTTTGACAGAAATAGTAGCATTGGGTACAAGAGTGAGTCACTCGATGTGCTTCTCAGTGCCATGCTCTCATTCATCATATCTCCATACTCATACTGCTCTCACAAGTTACAACTACTTAACTAATGAGAAGTCAATTACTGATTTGTTTCTTACAAATGGAACCAGCAAACTGGCACGCAAGGAAAAAAAAAAAAAAAGAAAGATAAAAAATGTGTCCAAGTTACTGCATTGGTTGAATTATTAAGTCATCTTAAGTCAAATACATCTTGGTGTTAGAAAAGCTCAAAAGAAAAGTACGCTACTCTCAAAGAAATTAAATAAAATTCTTATTATTCTTTATTTAGATCATGATACTCGACATGTTGCATTTACTGATATCGAATGCACCTGAGTTATGCTATAATTTTCATTTATCAAAAGCAATTCAATTTGACATTTCAACCTTCATCCCAAAGCCTCCAAGAAGAAATGTCGTAATATTTGTGTTGTAGGCTTAATTTCTGCTTATTAAGAATTACATACAGAAAAGATATCATTCATTTGACAATGCTTACTCCAATAAATTTTTCTTTATAATAGTGTCTGCATATCAGTTCTAGCTAATAAAGCAGTCTGTTACATAACCACAATTTTCCAATAAGAAAGTTGATCATACCATACATTTCTATTTGATTATATGTCACATCACATGATTACATTTTTTACAAAACAGATCATCCTATATATGGTAGTAATATAGTTTGTTTAACCATAAATTTTATTTTTATATTAACTCTTTTTTTTCAAACAATGCAGTTAATTGACTGATTCTGGTGTTGCTATCACCATTAAGATGTAAAGAACCTGCCCCTTGAACTGTTGGATTACAGAGATGCAAAATCCTTCAAGTCAGCTGCATGTCTAACTGTATCGTGCTTGATGGGTGTACCAGTTACAACATTCTTTATATCGTTCTCCCTAATTTTTTTTTTTCGGTATAATGAACATCAATTTCAACGAAAAAGTCTGTAAAAATATCAATTAAATTAAGTGATGTGAAGTACCTTTTTTCTCCTCTTTTCTATTTTTACTTGAGAATGTTTTTTACAAGTTGGATTTGTCCGGGGCACATTTTTATGCTGATATAGACTACTAGGTAGTACAATCAATATTCTTCGTTAATTCTGGTAAAGAGAGGCTGGGCCTGTTTTGGGTGAGTTTGGTCAAAACAATCAATTTTGAATATGAAAATGGTCATGATATTTTTAACATTGATCCTGGCAAGCTTGGACATGATATTTTATGGTGCCTAGATTTTCAGTTAATTAAGCCAATTTAAGTATGATCTATTGTACCGCGCCACAGTTTCACTATTTACCAGAACATGTTATTTTCAGTAACTTACAGTGTGAACTATGGTCACCGGAAAATTATTCCCAGGCAATGTAAGTCAGAGTAGGGTTAGGTGCTTGTATGTTGTTTTTACTTTCAAAGTTTTACAGTTCTTTATTTTTTTTTTCTTTTTAATAAAAGGTTCTTCAAATGAAGGTAATGAAGCATGTGTTAATCCACATAATTGGTGTCCAGTCTGGCCAATTCACTTGCAGTTATATAAACAAGATTAATTAGTTGATGTTGTTAGTTCCAAGTAGTGTGCACAGATCTTATATCAGGGTTTCTGCACTCCGTTCGTTCATAGGTGTGGCTTTAATTTTGTAAATTATTGTAGTCAGTTAAGCTTAATGAAATATTTAGTTAAGTTAGAAAATCCGAGTTGATCAAAATGACTAGGAGAGCAATCACCGGACAACTTAATTATACAGTTATCAGATAAAACATGTTTATGACATGCTTTATTCTATATTTAATTAAACTTTAGACAACTTAATTGCCAACTCTTTGCAACTTTTGAGTATGAATATAGGCATATGCTGCACTAATATACAATTGTTCACTTCTTATTACAAGGGCTTGAACTGATACAATGAAGGGATTGATCTATGTTGTTTTTTATGATTATATAAAGATGTAAAAAAATTAATTAATGAACTGTATGAAGACAAAGCGATTTTTAAGATGGCAGAAGTTAGTAATGAGTACTTTTTTTTTTTTTTTCCTTTTTTTGCTCTTATCTGCCAACTTATATGTGACTAAAGGTATATTGTTATCGTGCGTAGCGCGATCATCCCCTAGTTTCTTATTAACTTCTTTCTTGAAATCTTTGTCTTTTTACAGTGGATTGTACAGTTTCCGATTTGAATCTCAAACGTCCATTTGAAGTTGAGTTTCAATCTGGAACGTCCATTTGCCTCATAGCACTGTTCTCTCGACAGTGCCAAACAGGAAGCATCAAAAACACCGTTGGATTAGATGAGATGAAGGAAATGAGAGATTTTCCTCTCTGCCGTCGTTCTCCTCTCATTCCGGAAGTTTCACCACTCCTCCACTCCATTCTTTCCGTCTCTCCCACTCTCAAGCGTCGCCACAGGCGATGAGCGGCGGAGTGGCACAATCAACCGGCGGATCCTCCGTCTTGTCCTCCACAATGAACCAGCAGCAACCAAAGATCTTCTCGCAAAGCCCCCTTCCATCGCCGCTATAAGCACCGTGGCACCGCGATGCCGAGACGATGACTCCGCTGCTGGCGCGGCAGGAGGCGGCGTTGGAAAAACGGCGAGATCCTCTTGGAAAAGTTCTTCTCAGCCTCCCCTCCACTGCATCCTAGGATCTTCACATCGACCACCTTGTACCAGTATAACTATGCCTCAATTTACTTCTGTCGAAATTTTGAACTATCATTTATGTATGTATGTTATGAGATATACATGTTTTTGTTGTTATAAAGAATTATATTTATGAATATATGCAGTTTCTGATTGAGAACAATGATTTTGTTGTGGTTGGAGTGATTGGCCCGACTGGCATGGGAAAGTTGCCCATCTTAAATGAGTTCTATGGCTGTGAATCTATGATGCAAGCTATCCAGGTAGTTCATCGTTGCTGGAATTTATGTTTCTTTTTTTTTTTCATTACTCATTTCAAGTGCTAAATGAGAATTGTTTTTGAGTTTGAGGTGAAATTAGTATTACAGTAAATGTAGGAATGGTTCTGCCGTTTGCAATCCAAGTAGATGAAATGAGAGCACTAGCTAAGCACTGCTCTGCTGGCATTGAACTGCGAGTTTCCAACAAACACATCATTTTTCTTGGTACTCAGATTAAAATGTTTAGTACTTAGTGCTGCATTAGTTTTGTAAAAGTGTTATTACTTATTCGTCCTATTTTCATCAAAACTCCAACTAATGGACTCATTGTATTAAAAAGTTTTAACTAAATGTGTCCGGCATCTCTTATGGTAATTCTTAAATTATTCTTTTGGAGGGAGTTATTTAAGTTTATAACTGAAATTAAATAAATTGTAATGCAGTCAGTTTTTAGTCCAACAATTTTAATCGACATGGTTAAGCCTGATGGTTCATGTGTAATTCCAGTTTTGAGTAGTTGTGAGCCCTTGTCTGCTGAATTGGCTCATGAATTAATGAAAATTCAACTGAATTTCTTTTGAAAAAATAGTTGTTTGCATTTATTAATATATATAAAGACGATTCTGTTTTTTCTACAGAATGAATAGTAGATCGGACTGATCTGCAGCATTCATTTACAGCAGATTTCAGATCTGAACCGTCATGGTGAGTAACTATAAATCATTTACTTCAATGTGAAACTTCAAAATGAAATTAGCTCACTGTATTATTTTTCCCCCTTCATATAGCTAAATGTGTTGATTGGAAAAGTTGCTCTCTCCTAATCCATCTCATCTCAGTCAGATCTTAAAAAGTAATTGGTACGTAACAACACAATTTATGTTTTCAGTTCTCAAACAACACACCATGCAGCAGATAGAAAAAAAAGGTTTTGTATGTACCAGATGAAATATGAGTGGCAATAATTAAGATATGACAACAGCTGTGACTTCAAAATTGATATTAAAAAACTTTTTTGGATTGGATTAATTAGCACTGCTATAACTCAACTTTGGTAGATGTAATACAGGTTCTATTAATTTTCATTTGCATAGCTTTGGTTCTGTTCGGTTTCATACATGCCTGAAATCATGGTGATTAGAGGTAATTAAATTTAATGTTAAGTAAAAACTCTAACCATCTTTATCCAATTGTGTAGATTTTTTTCTTTTTTTCATAATTTGTCATTTGAAAAGTTGTTGTATTTGCCTATGTACCTTTAAGATCACTCCAGAAGATTCTATTATTGATTCTAGCAAACTAATATTCTGCCACAAAATTGTTGTATATTTTTACGATTAGGCTTAATTCAAATATGATACAGGCTGAGGTTTTTCTATATTTTGGTGCAGGTTCTTTGTAGGAGCTTAACGTGTGGATTAGGGTCACTGTCAAATAGATAAGCAGCCTAATTAAGCTGTACATTGGTGTAGACTTTGATGCATGGTGCATGTATGCTGATTATTTTCCAAACCTTTATAAATCTATCTTGAAGGTGGCATAATTACAACATCTCGGTTTTGATTCTTTCATTTATTTTTCATTAATCTCTTGTAATATATTTGTAAACCAGGACATTTTTGCACCCAGTTATGAGCCAATGAATCGTGCTAGCTGGTAACGTAATTTTGGAAATGACATAAATTAATTGTGTTATTGGCATCCTGCAGTGTGCATAGATCAAGTTGGGGTATCTTCAATTAATTAACTACGAGTCATGGCTTTTATTTTGTAAACCACTGTCTTGGTTTGACCTTAATTAAATATTTAATGTTGCTGGAAAATGCAAGTTCAATAGGAGATACTTGAAATCGTTGTCTTGTATAGTACCTCTCTGGATAATAATACCAGTTCCTATGCTCAATATTTTTCATACTAAATGCATTGAATATATTATTATAGTTTCATAATCATCGGTAATGAAAACAACAAATACCAAGTTAATTTTCATGAGCATGTGACATTTACTCTCCACATTATTCAATTTAAGAAACTTCTTATCAGTGACTTCATTTGCAGGTCTTGGTCGTGATGACTATAAATATATTAGTGACTGAAACGGCTCCAAAATCATACAGGCGGAAGCAGATTTTTTTTTGTTTTTTTTTTTTTTCCTTTCTTCATTCTTATCTTTGATGACGTCCATCTAATTTTCTAAATTTTGTTTGTAATTGTGGTTTTGTAAAAAAATTATGAATTATAGAAGACAACTACATTATACAATTATCTGCTTAATATGATAGCTTGGAGAAAGGTATAATTTGGATAGAAATAAACACATCAATCATGATTTTTTTGAAAAGAGAGAAAAACATCAACTCAATATGAGTTTATAGCAAAAAAAAAAAAAACAAGAAAAAAAAAAAGAAAATAGAATCGTGCGGAGACGATCATCACCTAGTTTCTGTTACTTATTTTCATGCCTTGGTTCCCAGCTTTGCTTCTGGCGGATTGGGCCAGGCAACTAACAATATATAAGAAATCAGTTTAACAATTGTTAATTTAATTAAGATAACCAGATTACAAAAACTCTATAAGCAGATAGAGCTTTCCAATCAATATCATGCACACGGGAATAATTAATTTATAGTGATATAATTTTATATTAGAAGTTATGCATTCATGACTTTACAGTCAAAGCAAACCATAAGGATAAAATTAAAATTGAAATTTGAGATTTATTTTAATGATAGTGTCATTTTTTTTTTCATAATGAATAAATCCAAATAATCTTCTAAAAGAAAACACACATGTCCAAACAGAAGAGACTGCGTGATATGCCATATGACATATCACTCTCTACATGGTAGTATCCTAGATGTTAGGTTGGAACCAAACATAGGTAGTTGGTTCCTCCGCACCATAAAACTTTGGATGGTACATGCAATCTTCCATCGTGTAAAATACCCCCTTTCTATGGTTGCGGCCATCAAATTTTGGCAAATATATTCCACTGCGGCAACCTTTGATCATTGGAGTAGGGACAGCAATTGAGTTTCTCAAGCCGACGAAAAGTGTATACTCCCCCAAGCTCTTATGTTCACTCCAAGCCATCTTTGCCTGGTCCAACTTGAAAACACGAACAGGATCCATGTTATCTGTTCTGAATACAGCCACCAAATCACCATGTAATGTTAGCAAGGAGCAGCATGCATGGCCGTGACCCGGCAATTCAGAATAAATTGGTTCTGGTTTAGAAAGAACTCTCCATGTCATCTTGTTTGGATCGAAAACCCCGAGTTGTCCTCTTCTATCTAAGCAATATAACTCGCCATTGTATAACACAGGATTGTTTATGGTTCCACTAAAAGGGGTCTCTATTTCGGGCATAATTTTTGTCCACATTTCTTCTTGTCCCGGACAACATGAATATATTGTAACTTCTTCATCTTCAAATTGGAAATGGAATGCAAAAACTTGGCAATCGAGAGAAGTCGGTACACCAATGAACGTGATACAATGGTATTTGAGAACACCTAGAGGTGGAAGGCAGATAACCTCTTCTGTCAATGGATTCAGTATGAATATGGCATCACCTTCTGAAATAACCACCCAGCCATCTCTTGAGGAATGAAAAACAAGTTGCTCATCTGCTTCGAGGGCATTGATTTGTAGCGTATACTCCTTTTCGTTCACGGAGTCGAACATTTTGCACATCCCATTAGAGATATTAGGAGAGTGCATGAGCCATGGCCATGGATTGGATTTAGGGATATAGTCATAAGCTAAAGTCCAGGACTTGCAAACAGCCGAGACTCGTAAACAATCCGTCAAAGACAGTCGTTGGAAGAGGTCTACCACCAAGTCAGTTGGAAGATCAGCCCATGATCTGCTTGTGATCTGGTTGCTTTCCTGATTTTCTTCTGAATTGGAGGTACTATCCTGAGAAGAAACAATTAATAATGAGAATGATTTTTATTATTGTACCACTGTTCATTGAAATATATGTCAAATTATATATTGAAGATGAAGCATGCACATATAACTAAATAGTTTATATATATAAAATAACAGATATATATACTGACAAAAAAAAAAACCCTGACCTTGTTAAATTCATCTGAGACTGCTTCATATTCTGTGGCTTTCTGCATTCTGCCAAAACCAAAATACATGAATAAAATTAGAAAGGTCAATTAATTACCAATAAAATAGGGATTGGGAGCAGGGAATGAAAAATCCAAAAATTTACCCTGATAGAGAAACAGTAGTCCAAAAAAGCTCGCTCTCAAAATCCAAAATGTCTTCAGGGAGTACAACATTGAAACTGTTAGTTTGGTCCGTTAAAGAGAATTTGTACAGCCTCTCCCCATCTGAGCAAGGTAAGGTAGCGTAGATGCAATTTGGTTCTAATCCAACATCCTTTGCACATAGTGATATACCGTGCATTCGAGATAGGAAGAACACTTGATCACCAATACCTGAAACATAGTCCCAATAAATTCCATCTTCTTCATGTTCTTCTTTTTCTTCTTCTTCTTCAGGCGGCTCAAACAATTTATAGACCTCCATGTTTATAACATTTTGGCCATTTCCGAACCAGTGAATCCCAACCAAGAACAAGCTGCTGGAAGACTCCACTAGATACTTGTACATCGCGACAGGCATGGGGTAATCATGAAAAGGGTACGACATTGCCATCTTAATACGGCCCTCAACAAGTGAGGCAAAATCAAAAACAAGTGCCTTCCGCACGGGGCTAAAGAGAAATAGCCGTCCTTTATAGATTATATTCACATCATTGTTAATAGGGAACTCCTCGCTATGGGACGGGATTGCAAATCTTGCCCACTCTTTATCATGCGTACGACATAATAAAATGAAGTCGCCCCAATAAGGAATAAATGCAGTTATGGCATCCAGACAAGTCGGAGATGACGCCGACGCGAGACTAAATTTACCAAAGAACTCCGACGACTCGGGAAAAGGAGGCAACTGGACCTTCGAATGGGAGATGAGGCTAAAGAAAAAACACTCTCTTGTTATATTGTCAATTAACAGAATCCACTCCCCGAAGCAACCAACGCAGTTCTTCCCTTGCATCTCAGGTATGTCTCTTTCTTCCTTGATCCCATTTATAGGATTAATGTAAGTGCATGTTGGCTTCTTTTCTCCATGGATCTTAATAAGCCAAGGGTGACTACTACGGCCATCCGTAGATTGATCTTTGCATCCAATAATCGACATCTTTGTTCTGCGTTTACCAAATCTTGAACACCTGACCAAAACGATATGTTAGTAAAACTTTAAGAACTAAAATGGTACATCACAAACTTTAGGGACCAAATTGCTAACAAATTAATACTTTAAGGAGTAAATTGGTAACTTTTAAACTTAAAAAACCAATTTAGCAAAATATGATACTTTAGGGACCACTGACGTAATTTACTCTATATTTTACGATCATCAATTAAATGCTTTAATAAGATTAAGTTTGTGTATATTGTTTATTTGTGCTTTATAACCAAATAAATTAATATATAAAAGCGATTCAGAAGGCCACCTTTAGATTCTGCATTATCATTATTTTATCATCGAAGGTATGTAGCTTGTACCGAAAAATCTATGTTATAGGCAATAAAATACTATACAATTGGCAATCGTGAAACTGAAATCATATTTTGGCTATGAACTGATAAATTATTATAGAGTAAATGGAGTAACGAACAGAATTTGTGCGAGGGTAACTTGTTTTGTAGATTTACAAGTCTGTCACACGAAAATTATTTTTAGGAATGACCAAGGAGCTTTAGAGGACATAATGTAAAGAAAAAAAAAAAGAAAGTAGATAAAATAAACATTTGAATTTGATCTTATAGAAGCCGAACCTAATAGAAAATTACTATGGCACCAACTCAGAACCTTTTTTCCACTTGGAATGCCTTGAAGAAAATAAGGAATAATGAATAAGAAAGAATTCCAAGGTTATACTTATATAGACGGACCAACCGACACGGAGCTACGCTAATTCCGAAATTGTATAACTAAATATGGAAACTTGGAGGGATGGCATGCTAAATTTGGACGAACCAACTTGCATTGCATGGTTAAAGTTGGGATATAATTTTGTTAGGCAGTCGATAATTTGGGACTGGAAATTAAGAGGCGGCTATTTCCGTCGTATTAATTAACGGTTTAGGCGTACATATATAATAGGTCCAAATTTGTTTCTTAAGAAATCAGCATGTGCAAATTACTATTTGCTACTATATTGTGGCAAAGTACACCATATATAAAACCCCTGTGGCTGTGGTTGAATGTGGTGCTAGATTGATGAAGTACTAGATTGACGATCTTTATAGGAAGGGACTAATAATCCCTCAAACTAAATCCCCCACGAAAATCCTTTATACTGACTTTCTATTTTCGGCTAAAAGACGCATTAAGCGCTCGGTCCGAAGTTGTCAAAAATGGAAAATGCATCTTGCCAGCCTGTCAACTAGCACCCAACCCAGTTGCATCCAAACACGCAACCTTCAACCATGGCAAGCTCCCAGCAGCAGGTTAAAAAGTGTTTATGTGGAAATAAAAAGTGTTTATGTGGAAATAAAAAGTGTTTATGTGGAAATGAAAAGTGTTTATGTAAAAATGAAAAGTGTTTATCTGGAAATGAAAAGTTTTTATGTGGAAATGAAAAGTGTTTATGTAGAAATGAAAAATGATTATCTAGAAATAAAAGGTGTTTATCTAGAAATGAAAAGTGTTTATGTGGAACTGAAAATTGTTTATATAGTTTTGAAAAGTGTTTATGTAGTATTGAAAAGTATTCATACAACCATTATAAGTGTTTGTATAAAATGAGTAGAGATTTAGTAAGCAGATTCATTCAAACTGTCGCTTAAATGTACAATTTTTAACAACAAAATACAAAACAACATAAAAAATAAGAGGAGGGATCCATTGACAATGGTTATATTGACAATCTTGACAATAAGATTTTCCAAAAAATTATAAAAATTCATAAAAATTCTGAAAAATAAAAAAAGTTTTATGGATGCATTATTTAACTTATAGATTGATGATGTTTCAAATTTCAATCAATTTGAATATCGTTTGATGCCTTATCAAAATTTTATATACTTTTTAATGGTTGAATATAATCGGAAAGATAATCAATCCATAAGTTACATAATACTTCCGTAAACTTTTTTCTATTTTTAAGATTTTTTAAGATTTTTTATAAATTTTTAAAAAATATCATTGTCAAGATTGTCAAAACAACCATCGTCAATGGATCCCTCCTCAAAAAATAAATATTAAAATGCTACAAATTACAACAAAAATTAACTGTGCAATACGTACTAAGTACTAACACAGTGCCCATCTCCATCAGCACCGGCGATCGCGATCGTCGGAAGGCGAGGCCGGGATCGCGGTTGTCGGGAGGCGAGGCCAGGATCGCGATCGTCGGAAGGCGCGGCCGGGATCGCGGTCGTCGGAAGGTGCGGCCGGGATCGCGGTCTTCGGAAGGTGCGACCGAGATTGCGGTTGCCGGGATCACGGTCGCCGGAAGGCAAGGCCGGGATCGCGGTGGCCGGAAGGCGAGGCGAGGATCGCGGTCGCGAGGGGTGCAAGAGGGATCGCGGTCGCCGGGGACGAGGTATGGATCGCGGTTGCCAGAAGGAGGAGAAGGAAGAATGCCAATTCAAAGAGGAGAAGAGAAAAACAGAAAGAGAGCTAAATGGAGCAAGTAATCAGATTTGAGAGATTTCTTACACTGTGCTCCAGAAATCACATCGGAGGGGTAAGGTAGGGAAAGGTAAGGAAGGGATCAGAGAGGAGTCCTACCCCTCCAAATCGGGGTGTAACCATCGGGGGTAAAGTCTTCACAATTTTTGTACGTTTCTCCCATCGTCTACCCTCCTCTCCCACTATTTCCCCTCCAAATAAAACGTTTCTGGAGCAAGTAACACTGAGTTGGGCAGGCAACTCGCGATCCGGTCAGTCCCTCTGTCCCCTCCCCTCCCCTTGGGTACCTTCTTCTGGAGCACAATGTTAGGGTATAGAGGTCCGGGCATAATAACATTTTCTCATCTCTAGATATGCTATGGAAAAATAACTGGAACAAAACTATTGACTGTTGAGATCTGCTCTTATTTATTTACTAGTAATCGACCCGCGCCACGCCGTGGACTTCTTAATTTGCCTTTTCTTCTTTTCGTAAAGTAACATTAATCGTTTAAGATATTATTTAAGATTCTGGTAATAGAATCGATGGGACTTAGAACCCACTTGTTTAAAATAAAATAAATCGTTTAAGATATCATTTCTAGTTGTATAGTTCATATTTTGATTAGGAGTAACTTTCTCTGCATTTAATGAAAGAAATATAATCATTCTAATATCAGTGAAAAAATTATCAAGAAATGAAATATTTACTGAGTTTACAAATGATTTAAAAAAGCATCTGTACTCCAGTTTATCAATATTGCATTCAGAGAAGAATTCAATAAAATTGCACTTAAACTCGATCCAAACATCCAACTCTTATAATGAAAACTCACAGAACTATAACCTGACACAAACACTCACCTTCTGGTCCTTCTCCGAATCATAATATTCCATCACTTCATCAACTAACTGGATTGTCAACATATGTACAACGTCAGAAAGCATATGTCAATATTTTTCTAAAAATTACAAATCAAAACACAATAGCAACAACAAAAAAGCCTTTAATACTAAGCAAGTTGGGCAGGCTACAAATCAAACCTTGTGGAATAAAGTTGCTCCGACGTTTAAGTCTTGAGGAACAACTACTATGTTTCTTCATAATTTCGGAAGCTGTTTCTCAATTCTCATTGAGTACTTCACTTGAGTTCATCAAGCAAGTTAATACTGCTAAAATTACTGATAAAATTGTTTAGATAAGCTATATGTATCCCACTAATATAAAATTGAGAAGTTTAATATATTAAAGCAAATATAAACTATAACCTGTAAATTGAGAAGAAACAGTGTGTGTACCATGCCCATCAGTGTGGCGTACCATACTCTTTTTGAGGAGCCTCAGCTCGTAGTCAATTTCTAGACATGCCCTCCCTCTTTTGCATAATCCTCACAACAATGATTGCTATCCAAATTTATGATATGCAAAAATATAAAGCAACCAGTACAAAAGAGAAATTTCAGTCTCATATCAAAGTATGTATCGACAAACAGCCAAATTAGACCAGATTTAATTTAAATTTGTTCTCATCATAAATAAATCATACCTAATTGATGATGTCTGGCTGTTGCAACTGTTGGCAGACCTGAAGTACAGAAAGTACAATCATCAAATCTCTCATTCCATCAAAAGACATTTGGTTGTCTTTTCTTTTGAAGATGCACATAAATTGATAATGCATTGTTTGACAGTAAGGTACGTTTGGAAGGAATGGCTATTTTCTTTGTTGGCTAATAAGCGTCGAAATTCTATGAATGAACAGTTTTCGTGTCACCACTGTAAAGAAAAGTTAAAGAGATTTTGATGGTTCTAACCGTGGCTGTGGTCTTGTGAGATTGATGAGCCAATGTAGCAAGAAATTTATTAAAACGCTGAAATTGGTGATAGTGTGGCGAGTTACCGAAAGAAACCATACATTTTGATGCTCTCTTGTCACCTATTAACTTAGCCACCCTATACATAAGAGACCAGAATAAAGATCAAAATGTCAATTTCGGATTATTTTGTCCTTAAAAAAAAAGATACAAATTACAGCAAGGACCAGTTGGTAATTCTGCATTATAATGGACCAAATTGAAAGTACTTTTTTTTGGGTTTGAGAATTGCATAATTTTGATGTTTGTATTGGTAATACATGCCATATTGCTAAACATTGGCTTCAACAGTTTCAATGCTGATAGCCTGATACTATATATAAAATGTTTACCAGTACCATATATCAGTGAAATTCAGAGAGGTTGCACTCAGTAAACTGATTTTTTTTTTTTTTTTAATACTGAGAAACAAAGAGAATCATACCGAAAATAAGGCGAACCGGTGTTTTCTTTGACAGTCTTGACAAGCCCGATCTTCCTGACCACATCCATGCCGTCAATCACCTTACCCACAACAAGTGTCGACGCATCTAAATCTGGTGCATCATTCAAAGCGATCACAAACTCAGTGCCGTTCGGACCGACTCCGACCTCCTCCTGTCGATCTCAAGCCGCCCCTGCCGGGCTACCAGTTTCGATTTTGGCTGTGGCTTGTTTGGGTCCCTGACCACTATCCCGACTGATCCCGACACCTTCTTCATGCCGGGACATCTTCTGCTTGTTTCTTCCCACTCTGTCAGTAGACTGTTGCTTGCCGAGAGGTCGTTTCCTGTCCTCTGGGCCAACTCCACATCGACTCCGTACGATCTGACTCCTGCAGGGCCGACCAAACAAACACAAAACAATGGCATTATGTAATTTTGTGAAGTGAATTGTGACAAAATTCACACTTTTCAATCTATATTGGTTGTGCTTATGTGCAGCATTGAATTAATTTATATAAGGGCTATGCACTACTTATTTATACAAAATATATAATTGCTCATCATTATACGAGCAAAATGTACCAGTACAGTGGTTTTAGCAATTTGTTCCTCTTTGCAAAATACTTACTGGAATTTCATGTAATTGTTTTGGATCCTTTATTGCTTTCTGTTAAATTGGACCATACTGTACTGTATGAGCTGATTCATGATTCGAATTCAAGAATTGGGTCTGTGTTTGTTTTGCAACTGTCAGCGCATCATGGTTGTGAGTGAATGTCATCTGTGGGAGTGAGGGCAAATAAAAAGTGTTACCACTCAAATCTGACCGGTACATCGTTAATTAATCTTCAAAAAAGCCCAAATAAACAGCGGTATTGATTGCTTTTTGGAGTGAGGTAGGCTAGCTAGATTTTTATCAGGTGCATTGGCACAAATATGTTTTTTTTGGATAGCTGGAGCTTAGAAGAGTGATTACTAATTAAAGAAGATCAAATAAGAGGGTGGAGAACTGGAGATTGACAGTATTAATTGAATTAGACAAGCAGTATAATTGGTTGCATGGTCTACTTAGTGAATAAATCGATTAGCTGGACTATATTTTAGCAGAGCCAGGCAAGCATTAGTCGGATAGGTTTAGCATTTTTTTTTCCCTTTTTTTAATCTTGACAAAGGCTGTCAAGCAATTTATTAACGATAGAGGTAACATACATCACACAAGTTCATGAATTACATCGATAAATCGGAGCCAGAATTTTATTTCTATGAAGCCCAAATTATCCTCACCAGTAATATCAATGAGATACCCATATCAAAATCATTAAATTGCAAGTCTCCTTCAATTAAAAAAAAATATTGTAAAAAAAATAGTTACCTTTGTTTAGAAGCCAGCACATCTATATACTTTAGCATAAATTAGCAATTTAGCATTCCCCTTGAAATACCATGTTGAGCAAGATAAATAAATTTCACTTAGTAGCTAGCATCCACCAAACACAATTACTAACTTAAATATTATTCTTCACTCAGTTTCCCTGCTGCTGCTCACTTCTAACTAATGGAGAACAAAGAGAAATGCAATGCCAGCACAACTAAGTAAGATGACCATATATTGGAGCAAAATATATATTCATTGTTTTAGCAGGAGTGCTCATCCTTTGTAGCGCTGCATTGTGTAGCACAGGATGTGAACCGTTAGATCATCTCGAGGTTCGAACCAGCACAGATCTCGAGATGATCTAACGGTTTACATCTTGCGCTACAGAGGATATGAAATCTTTTAGCAGATACTTGAATATATGCATGCATAACTGTGATTGATGAGTAGTAGTTGATGTTATTTATTCTGATGCAAGAGCTGATCAGGCTTCCTCAAATGGGGAAGTTAAAGTTGTGATACATGGTGATGATGATGATGGTGTTGATGTTGCTGTCGCTGCTCGGAGGCCGGACCTCAAGAACAGATGCAGCTTGCTTCTGGCTGTCACAATCTTGTTGCTTCTTCCATATTTCTCCATGTTGCTGTTACACAACCTGAAAACCTCACTGCACTTCGCATGCATACTTCCGTTGTTCATTATTCTGGTAGCGGCGGCATTCCACATGGTGACTGCCGTACCGGTGTCGTTCGTCACTGCTTGGTCCGGCTTCTTCTGGATTTATGCATTTCTGTTCCTCTATTCCGGACCAGAAGGATACAATCCCTTCCACCCCATCTATCAGTTCGTTTATGTGACTCCTTTACTTGCATTGATCTGTTATATTGTTATAAAATTTCTAAAACGATGTTGAATTGTTGACATGGAAGAATTAAACATGTAAAAAAAGACTTGAAGATAATAATAGATTTGTTAGCAAAAGATGTTCACAGCTATATATCTGCGTTTTTTACATTTGTACTTTATTTTATTTTATTTTTTTTTTTTTGAAGAAAGTGCGATACTCCATCAGTTTCATTGAAACTTTTTATTTTGTGTCCATGAAGGATTGAATCCATGAGATTTTGGAAGCCATCCTAGTTAGCTACCACTAGAACTACTAGGCGGTTTGCACATTTGTACTTTATTTTTTTTTGTATAATGTATAATTACTTTTTTTGTATTTTGGGGTTCAGTGAAATTTAAGGATAGGTAGTAAACATTAGAGCTCAATGATATATCCAAACTTTAATAATTAAATGATAGCAATTCAAATCTTTTAAGTATCATGTACTAATCAATTGGTACAGTACGTTTAAAAATTTTGAGGATCAATTTGTTGAAATAATGGTAATTACGAATTTATGATACATGTAATTTTCTGTAATTTGTTTGAGGAGCAATTTTCTGTAATTTGAAAATATAAGAAGTATTCGATCGAGTCGAGTATGAATACAGAGACAGTTTCAATGTTTCATGTTCCTCTTGGAAGGAATTAAATTGATACAATACAGCAGGAGTTAGACTATTATATTAACGTTAACATTTCAGACTGAAATGCTAACGCCCCAAATTTTATGTTATCGTATCCGAAATCATGATTTATGGTGCTCAATAAATTATTTATATAAAAATATTTGGGAATACAAAAAAATTTTATTTTTGGAGTTTCCTAAGTATTTATTTTGAATTTTAGAAAAGATATCATAAATATTAATAAAATATTGATGTTTGTACATGCTATTTTCAAAAATGCAAATCAAATACTTAGAAAACTCTAAAAATGAAAAACTTTTGTATTCCCCAATATTTTAATATAAAGAATTTATTGAGCACTATAAATCGTGATTTCGAACACCATAATATAAATTTCGGTTCGAAATGCTAACGTTAATATAATAGTCTAACTCATGCAACAGAAGTAACAAATGGTAACCTAGTTGGAAAGAAAGAAAAAAGGAGATTTTGATAAATTGTAACGGTATATATTATCAAGATCATATATTCTATCTGAAACTAAGTCTGTTACAAAAAAGAAAAGAAAAACATAGAAATATATTTCTCATTGATAAACTTATCCTTATTGAACATGTCTTACTAAGTACTTGTAAGGATTGTGAGCTCCCTCGTTATAATTTAATGAGAAAATTGAAGGGACATATCAGCAAGACGATATGAATCGATAGTCCAGTATGTCTGACATAGAATGATGTAGACAACAATTTTGAAAATCAGTTTGAATTAAGAGGTATGCTAACTGTATCTCAAGAAAAATCTCCCTTAAATGTCCCCCATCAGTACACCCTCTTGTACATAAGGTATGAACATCCAATGTAATAGATATGAGCACCCGAAAATACATTGTATGAACACCCCAAGTTAGGGCGGACGGTCATTCACCAGAACGTGGAATCTTGGACTAGTCCTAAGAGAATCATTCACGAGAACGTGGAATCTTAGATGACCCATACGGAACCTTCCATCCGTAGGTATAAACACACTACATACGTCGACTATGAACACCTTATCGTGAGAGGTATGAACACCCCGACAAATAGGTATGGACACCAAGTTTGTGCAGACAATTATTTACCATAACGCTATGATATAACAAATTCGGCTATTAAGTGGTTGGACTCGAGCTTTTGGAGTCAAAATATATGTATAATTAGTAAGAATCTGAATCTTTAACTAGAATCTTAATAGAATCTTGGTGGGGGATAATTAAGGGGAACAAAAGAAGGTGGACAAGAAGATTTTTTCAATAAAATGTTATGTTAAAGATCCCGTTTTATGGGAAAATTTTTATTGTGTTGTATGATGTCATTCAGTTATTAATCATGATATATTTTGATGCAGATTGTGGATCGAGAGAAAAGACTAAAAAAAATGAATTGAAAGGAGAGTATAGTTTCTATGTTGAACAAGACTGCAAACAAAGTTTCCACTCCGATCAATATCACAATGTACTTGTTTGTGCATGTATGCATTAAAATTGTATTGGAGGTTGTCTGGCCTCATGTTCAACAAATCATATCCTCTACTGCGAGGTAAACTACTGCACAGTACTCTAATCATTGGATCTGCTTTGAGATTCATGCAGATCAATCTCGAAAAACCCTCCTATAATCCACATCGTTGATTCGCTGCGCAGTACAATACTGCACAGCACAAGATAAGCACGCCATGTTCAACCCTGATTGTGAGTTTTTTTTTTCATGGATTGGAAGAGATATAGACCGTTCATCTGTCTCAATCGGATGGTTATAATATATTCTTAGAGCAAAGTAAAGAGAAATACTTAATATGTAAAATTTAAATAACTCGATTAGAAATTAACAGTTGTTCATACAAGAACATTTTATGTACATGTATAATCATGCAAACAACATACATGTTATTATTATGATTGGTGACTTGGTGGCATACTGGCATGATAATCGCATTAATCAGTCAAAATTAATTGGGCAGCTAAATCAAGTACTAACTTCAAATTATAATATAGAACGTACATTTTTAGTTGGTTTTAAACTTTTAATTAATCATATCATTATATTGACAGCATATGTGAACTAAGATGATGATAATATAATTTTATGCAAACGTGCTTCACGAAACCAAAACAATGCTAATCTAATCTGATTAATTGGCTTCCTTATAAATATTGACCATACATGCAAGCCAATGGTTGGCAACATAATTAAATTATAGAATATATTCCTTTTACGAGTAAAAATACCGTGTTCTTAAATTTAAGGAGGTATTCTGTATGTAAGTCCAAAAATATATAAAGTTATATTCAAATTTTGGTTTACATGATTTAATAAATGTTTTATATCAAAATCTTGTGACATACAAGAATTTTTTATTTTTAAGATTTGTAAGTAATTATTTCGATTTTTTAGAAATTATATATGAAATATTGATTATTTTATTAATATTGTATAGTCACTTTCAAAAAATACAAAATAAATACTCAAAAATCTCAAAAAATGAAAATTTTTTGTATAGCACAATATTTTTATATAAAAATTTATTAAACCTTATAAATCCAAATTCGAATATGATTTGATATATTTTTAGCTTAAGCTCACAAAAAAATCTCCTCCATGAGCTTAAGAGCATAATAGTTTTAGTCTTCTTTTATAATTCAATTCTATACGTATATCATTACATATGAGTCAGAATCTGCTGTTATTCTTTGAGACCAAAGAATAACAGCACCCAATTTGTCCAATATGGGCCGTTGGATCAAAATGGACGGGCCCGATCGATCCAATGGAGATTATAGGGGTTTTTTTATAATTAATCTCATCCGTTGATTTTTGATCCAACGGCCCAGACTTAGATAACAGGTCCTGTTATCCAAAGTTGAATAACAGCATATTTGAATTCATTATATATTCTCATTAAACTCATTATTATTCTTGCATTATCCTCATCTACCTATAGCACCAATTACTTATTGCTCCTTATACATAATGCAGTTTTAGTATTTGTTTTTCCTCAAATTTTGACTCCAAATATAAAATTCCGACTCCCAAACTTCTCGGATTGTGATTCGCATGGATGCAACAACTATTGTTTTTCTTTTCCCACAAACTCGTCAGCAGTTGTTCATCCTCAACAAACAACAACTCTTTTAAATAAATCAGGATAACCGGACCACAGACCTATTACTAAATTTGTTCAGACTTTTTTGAGATAAAGATAAAAATCAAGTTACTCAAATTTAAATATTTATAAAAGATTTTATATGGGTTTCAAACTCACGACCTCCCACAAAAATTTGTTCAGATTTGTAAACACAAATTAAGTCCTTGGACATCTATCTCACATCGCATATTCGCATTCATATTCTTTCGGACAAATTCTGAATATTTCATTTTTTTTTTTTCCCCCAAGGAAAGCTGTACGAAGACAACTACACAAAGTCACAAACACGTATACGGTATGTATATATATATATGTTCAAATTTTGATTTATATGACTCAATAAATTCTTTATACAAAAATGATGTGGCATGCAAAAATTTTTCATTTTTTTGAGATTTTAAATTTTTTGATAGCAACTATATAATATTAATAAAATAATCAATATTTCATACGTAACTTTTGAAAAATCTGAAATAAATAAATAAATACTTTAAAATCTCTAAAAAATGAAAAAAAATTTCATATATATGGTGCCGCACTCTTGAGGACTTGGGCAACGAAAGACACCATTTTTGTTAATTAATATCAAAAGAAGCATATATATAAGTATATAACGATTAGTAATTAATATATTGATTCAGGATCAATCAGCCCTTGAGCACGCAAAAGATTATTATTCATCTTTGAGGTTTTGTAAATTTGTTATTATAAATAAAATTAAGCCGACCTTTTGACCCAAACAAATTTGCAAATTCTCGTGTTTTGCAATTTTCTTTTTTTTTTTTTTAGGGGTTCAGGATTAAGAATTTAGGATTTAATCCGAAGCACAAATTTTAGAATCCATAAAATTTTAGCGATGAATGAATATGTGATATTGGTATTTTATTTTTTGAAGTGTTTTTTATTTTTTGGATTTTGAAATTGACTCTTAGAATTGTATAAAAACTGCACAAAAATTTGTATATAAAATGGGTCATTTTTTAAAAATCTAAAAAATTAGTTAGAAAACTAAAAAAATAGAAAATTTTGGCATGCAACTAGATTTCAATATTAAGATTATGCTGAGCAATTTGAATTGGTCATTCAAACTACAAATTGGGAGATATGATTATTATAACAAAAAATGAATATCTGCAAATGTAATACCCACTTCACTGAGATGCGACTGGTCGATTAATTTTGTCCAGCAATATAATTTGAGAGCCTTTAAATTTCATTTTCATACTATTCTTTGCATACCGACATTTCATTTTTTTTATATCTCTTTGCATAGATATAGCATATATTTACTTCGTCTTATACATTTTTTTTTATCCATTCACTGTCATCTAAAGAATGTTCAAATCTCATTATTGATTTGAAAAACAAAATTTCTAAGGAAGTGTTATCTACACCAAAGTTTATACGCCGTACATTAAATTTTAATTTTTTTTTCAAATTATTATGCTCCTTTGAATCTACTTGTATAAAGGTATATCATAGGATAACGATATTTCAAAATTATTACAATATTTTTTTATTTAATTGGAAGATATAAAATGGTTTTAAAAAAAAAACTTAAATATGATGTGGAGAGTAAAAACTTTGGTGTAGATAGCGCTCTCTCCAATTTTTAAGGCATGAAAGAAATAAATTTAGGAAAATAGTTGGACATATATATTTTCTAGTAAGTAAGACCCACATAATATACGTTCATAGCATCTATAGGAGCTAGACTATTGTGCTAATGTTAACATTTTGGATCGAAATACTAAGACCTCAAAAATTGTGTTATCATATTCGAAATCATGATTTATGGTGTTCAATAAATTCTTCATATAAAAATACTAAGGAATACAAAATTTTTCCATTTTTAGAGTTTTTTAACTATTTGTTTTGAATTTTTGAAAAGAGCTCATAAATAATAATAAAATATTGATATTTGTTCATGCTTTTTTCAAAAATACAAAATAAATACTAAGAAAACTCTAAAAATAAAAAAATTTTGTTTACCCTTATATTTTTATATGAAAAATTTATCAAGCACCATAAATCACGATTTCGGATACAATAACATAATTTTTGAGACATTAACATTTCAGACTGAAATACTTGCATTAGTACGGTAGTCTAACTCCATCTATAGATAACAAAATTTGACATACATACTACAAACTCAGATATATATGTTACCTTCTCTGTATGTACGGACGCATGGATGATTTTTGAATGGATGCAAGCCGTTTCTCTTTTCTAATTATGTACACCAATCAATTCAATCCCTACAAGAAGGCATTGCTGCTGCCCAGTCAAATTGCCATACCCCTATTGGATGAGTGCTTATCCTCTAACATATGGCACGTGGTCACCTCAAGATTCGGACCAGCGTGAATCTCAAGAAGATCCAACGGCCCATAGGTTAGTAAAGTATGTGAAATCCCTATTGGATACCATCAATGGAGGATAGGAAGACAAGTAGACAACCCAATTTCTAAGGAAATGAAATGCCACATTAATTCATTCCCTTGACTTTGAACGCTTTATTAGTCTTGAGCCAAAGTATCTATCTAGCTATCATCACATCACATCACATCCATACTAAATTAAATTAAATCCTCTGGATTTTATTATTAATTAATCATTGATCAAACCAAACCAAAAACATCACTTCAACAAATTAATGCAAGTTGCTTCCTTTCTTGCTTGCCTTGCACCAATCACCTCTCTGTCTGATTCTCTTCCAAAATCAAACATCAGTATGTATGTATCCCCTCTTCTTTCCTTGACACAGCTTGAATCAATGCCACCACTTCCCTCCATGCCCAAGAACTCGCAATAAGAGGCACCACAAATCACCTTAAATTCTGTAAAGGAGGCAGCTTTGGACATATATAGGTCATAATCTCTGAGACCCACATCCTAGAATTTGCCAAAAATGGGGAAGATGGGGGAGAGGATGGCTGCATTTCTGAACAACAGGTGGACGGTCTTCGTGGCGGCCATGTGGCTGCAGTCCTTCGCCGGCATCGGGTACCTGTTCGGGAGCATTTCGCCGGTGATCAAGGCCTCCCTCGGCTACAACCAGAGGCAATTGGCCAAGATCGGCGTCGCCAAGGACCTTGGCGACTGTGTTGGGTTCTTGGCTGGAGTTCTGTGTGAAGTTCTGCCCCTTTGGGCCGCCCTTTCCATCGGCGCCGTCGCCAATTTTGTCGGCTATGGCTGGGTGTGGCTTGTGGTTACTGGCCGGTCGCCGGTTCTTCCTTTATGGGCGGTGAGTATTTCGATCAATTATTGTTTATTTTTTGGTAATTTATGGCCAGTGTGTTCAATCCTATGATGTGCTCAATCCGAGGAGTCGGTAATTTG
Source organism: Cyperus esculentus (assembly GCA_030179965.1). Classification (NCBI taxonomy): domain Eukaryota; kingdom Viridiplantae; phylum Streptophyta; class Magnoliopsida; order Poales; family Cyperaceae; genus Cyperus; species Cyperus esculentus. The sequence continues at coordinate 3,589,442 of JASGLE010000015.1, read as the reverse complement.
TTGGGCATGAAGAATTAGCAGAAATTTTAGCATCATTTTAATAATTCACTGATAGTTCTCCATTTCGCAATGATTAAGGTAGATGTTGTGCTCATATTATTGAGCTTGCATATCATCAAGCACATGGTACGCAGGTCGGGTATCAGTATTTTGCGTACCAACGAGCATCCGTATAGAGGTATTGCCATGGAATTATGGTTTCGAGCTCAAATGGTACAGTTATGAGCATACCAGTGGTTGAATATATGTTGTTCAATTAACCCCTAATGCGAATATCAACAGCCGAAGAACACATTAGTTCCCTATCGGTCATGTAGGACGGTACCTCAAGTGATCGTGCTTTGTGTTTAACGCTTTAAGCCCATCGATCCGCAAGTTTTACATATTGCCTATTTCACAAAACCAGGACTGTGTGATCTTCCTGAGGTTATCCGAAGGTTTCAGAGATCAATTAGTCGTTCTAACAACACAGTAATCTTAGTTTAATTTTGCTTCATATCGATGACATATATGAAAGTTTAATTGCTACTGAAAGAGATGTTATTGGATGTTCTTGTGTATGTCAATTTAATATCTTTTAATTACACTATTTTATTGGCATTGGTAATTGCTTAGGGAAAGATGTTAGATAGAGTAGTTGACTCAGAAGGAAACCCAGTAAACCACTCAATCTTTGAAAGGAACTTGTAGGATTATACTGTTCATGTGATTCACATGATCTCTATCTTCTATAAATTAATAGATTAGGAAGCTGTTGATGATGATGATATGATGGTACAACATGTTATTCAACTATATGACATGCGATCCTTGTTCGAAAAAGATGTCCTACATCTACATGGAGACTTATACTACCAGTATATTACAACATACAAAATTATAGTCTAATTGTTGCTAGAAGGGATAGTTTAATTCGACATAATAATATAATATCGAAAAAATTTGTCTATTATATATCTCCTTATTAGTTGGCATCTGCCAATATATTTAATGCCGTCCCAAAATCTTAGTAGATGAACATTGATTTGACCTGTTAAGCACCTGGTAGGGATCCATAATGCTCATTGGCCAAATGAACTGGAAGAAGATAGAATATTTAACTCAGAATAAAACCCATTAAGCCACTCAATCGTTGAAGACTGTTTTACGCACTTATATTATTAATGTGGACTACATGATCTTTATCACCAATAAAGATATAGCTTCAAGAAATAATGATAATGATAATGATAATGACAGGAGGTGTTGTCAATTATATGATAATTAATCTTCTTTTGGGGAAGGTGTTGTATATGAAAACCTGTTCTAGTAGCATGATGCTCTCTCTATAATAAATTAAATTGATATTAAAAGGTACATTTATTTAACTAAATAGGCAGATGGAAGTTATTTTAATACATAGTTTGTCTGTATAATTAACCTTTAACTAAATTAGTGTGTTAGATATCCAAGGCTCAAATTCAAATTGTAACATTAAGTGTTGCCCCTAATCTTAGTAAAGAGAAATAATTCTTTGATCTGTCAATAGATGGCATGCACAATTCATTTTGCCAGAGATAAGAAAGATTTACAAGTCGTAATCTCTTGGGTAGATGTGTGTTAGGTACAGTATAGAGCAGATCGATCTGCTAGGCTCTGAATTCCATCACAGTATGTAATTTTAACTCCACTGTACCAGTCCTGAAGGTGTCAATGCCGGTACACTATGAAATCGTTGCGGGTACCAGTAAACTGCACAATATTACAATCAGTGACCGATATAGTGTCAATATTAGCCATCAGTAGCAAACAACCTCTGCAGTTCCAGACCTGCCATGGGTTAAAATTAATACCATGACAAAAGTCACCTGCCAATTCAACCTATCTATTATCAGTTACAGTCAGAAGTTGTGCATATAATGATAGAGGGGGGATCCATTGACAATGACTATATTGACAATCTTGATAATGAGGTTTTTCAAAAAATCATAAAAATTCATAAACAATCTTAAAAATGAAAAAAGTTTTATGGATGCATGCATTACTTAATTTATAGATTGATGATGTTTCAAATTTCAATCAATTTGAATACCATTTAATGCCTTATCAAAATTTTATACGCTTTTTAATTGTTGTAATTTAACGGGTCTTTAAAGAGCTATCATATGTCGCTTAAATTGAATATAATTAGAAACATAATCAATCTATAAGTTAAGTAATACTTCCGTTAACTTTTTTCTATTTTTAAGATTTTTTTGTGATTTTTTATAAATTTTTTAAAAGTACCATTGTCAAGATTATCAAAATAACCATTGTCATTGGATCCCTCCTCATAATTATATAAATATATACTGTGACCAGCAAGATCCATATGTTTTCTTATGACTAATTTTTCTCATTGGCTTCACTGCAATTACCTTTTTTTATGCAGATGTGCATTCTGATATATATCGGTACCAATGGCGAGACGTTCTTCAACACAGCTTCGCTAGTCTCGTGTGTACAGAACTTCCCCAAGAGCCGTGGACCCGTTGTCGGCATCCTCAAAGGGTTTGCCGGCCTAAGTGGCGCAATCTTGACCCAGATATTTGCACTGATACACACACCTGACAAATCTGCCTTACTTTTCATGGTTGCGACTGGTCCTTCGATGGTAGCAATTTCTCTCATGTTCCTGATCCGTCCCGTCAGAGGTCCCCGGCAAGTTCGCAAATCTGACCAGTCAAATTTCCTCTACATTTACTCCATCTGCTTAATCCTAGCTGCGTACCTCATGGGCGTCATGATTGTTCAAGATCAGGTCGATTTAGACCACCCGTTAGTGATCTTTATAACAGTAATTTTGTTCATCCTCATCATAGCCCCTCTGGCGATCCCGATCATCACTACATTTTATCTCGACATCATATCACCATTAGAGGAGCCACTAACCAGCCCCACCTTCGCAACCTCTAGCAGCAGCATGGAGAAACAGCAGCAGGTTGAGGAGTCTGACAATGAGGTTGTACTGAGCGAGATTGAAGAGGAGAAGTTGCAAGAGGCGGCACAATTGCAACTGCTACAACCATCTGAAAGGAAAAAGAGAATTGCACAGTTGAAGGCGAAATTCACTTACGCCGCAGCCAGAGGAGGGGTGCGGGTGAAGAAGCGTAGGGGTCCACACAGGGGAGAGGATTTCACTCTGGTGCAGGCACTGGTAAAGGCAGATTTCTGGTTGATATTTGTGACGCTGCTCCTCGGTGCTGGATCGGGGCTTACAGTGATAGACAACCTCGGGCAGATGAGTCAGAGTTTAGGTTTCGACGATGCAAAAGTTTTTGTGTCTATGATCAGCATCTGGAACTTTCTGGGGCGGGTCGCAGGCGGGTACTTCTCGGAGATTGTTGTCAGGTACGGATTCCTTAATTCTTCAAATTTAATTTGTTGAAGTAGAAATAACAACCAAAAATTATCACATAATTGAAAATAAGAGAAAAGCGGCTATGGTATTCAATTGACAAACCATTTTAAGCTTTTAACGAAGTAAATAATAACGATTTGTGATCTTCAACTCTCTAAAAGTTTTAAGAACAACTATTAATCTAATCAATGCTGTTAGCGCTAACTTAAATTTTGGGCAATTAACATCTGATTTCCCTATCTTGAAATATGAACATAACCTCTACAGCTTCGTCTAAGTTTCTGACCGTTCTTTCTCGTACCGAATTTCATTGTTCCGTTAGGGATCATGCATATCCGCGCCCAATTGCCACTGCAGTGGCGCAGCTCATCCTTGCGGTTGGTCATTTCCTCTTTGCAACGGCATGGCCTGGTACTATGTATGTCGGGACTCTACTCATCGGATTGGGCTACGGGGCCCACTGGGCAGTGATCCCGGCTGCTGCATCAGAACTCTTCGGCATCAGATATTTCGGCTCGATATACAACTTTCTAACCTTAGCCAACCCCGCCGGCTCCCTGATCTTCTCTGGAGTTATTACAAGTACGTTGTATGATTTAGAGGCAGAAAAACAAGCGCACGGCCGTCAGAGTAGGAATTTGGCATCACTTTTCGACGGGGATGGATTGAAGTGTGTGGGCCCCACTTGCTTTTTCGCAAGCTCGATTATCATGATGTCACTGTGTGTCGTTGCCGCCGTTTTAAGCTTGGTGCTTGTGCATAGAACTAGGAGGGTATACTCGTCGCTTTATGGCGCCCGTGGCTTGAGATGAGGAATGTTACGCCATCGTTATTGTACCGATCGATACAAACATCAATTGTGAATAAGTATGTAACAATGATGTTCATTCCTTGTGTCTACAAGATTTCACGCATCGTGTCTCGAGATTATTCGGCTCTCTGTCGTTTAACTGCACATACGAGACGGAGAATTCATTTCTGATGGCAGTTTCTTACTGTCAGTCTGTATTTGTGATTGTCAAGAGGTATGTATTTTGTATAGGATGCAATTTTTGTATAGTGAAGATTCTTATTGTTGATAAATGATAAATACACAATTGATTGGATTGAGATTTGTTATATTGTTGTGTGTATACACACACACACACACACACCAGAGTGTGTTTATATCAGTGTGATCTAATAAAAGTATCTTGATTGCATAATTTGCATTGAGATTTCTTTGTATATGCTGAGTGCATGTATTTTATCTTTTTGCAAGCTTATAATTGTATGTCAGAAGAAACCTCTCATTGCTAATATTATTAGCATTTCTTATTTATTTGCACACTTATAATACAAGCTGCAAGCATGTCACTCTCTCAAGTGAAGAAGCTCCATTCTTAACCTTTTTTTAGCATTAAAAAGTGCATTCTTGTTTAACCTTTTTACTTGATTTCTTTTTTTTTTTCTGTTTAACATACCTTAAAGAACAAACACTTGCACCCTTATATATAGTTTCCAGTAATTACTAATTACTAATTACTAATAATGTTGTAATTAATGTTGTAGTTAATATTGCTTTATGTTATTTTCATGATATGAGAGCCTCAGTAATGATGTAATTTAATAATGATTTATGTAATTTGTGCAAGAGGACCTTATTAAAGCACCCAAGATATGGGACCCACATATCAAAAAGTTAACACATGGGGGCATCCCTCTCATCTTCCGTAGTAGTAGTATATATATTTTTAGGGTTAGGGCACTTTTTGTGGGTGGTGGTTGTGATTCTTAAGTTTATAATAATAATAATTTCATCCTTTTTCTTTCTTTAATTATTATTTATTTACTTTTGTATGTTATATGTGTGGGAAGGTTAGGATATGCATGTAATTATATTGTAACCAGGAGGGTAATTAATAATAATACAGTTTAGTTAGTCATGTTATGTTATGATGTACATTGGTTAATCTAACCCTAGTGGGTAACCCACTGACTAAACTAGTATTCAATTTATTCATTCACATGCACCTTTAACCCGGGTTAAAATTACCCCCAAAAGCAAACATTATTATTCTTACCATGGTTACTTTACTTGGGACCCCTATTGATGATGTATATTTATATTATTATTTATTTTATTATTGGTTTTCACATGTACTATGACTATGGATATTTATTTTATATTTATGTTTTTTTTGGAGTTTTGTCTTATAAATAAATGCAAACTGGCATCAATTGAAAGCGGTTTGCTAGAGCCTTGTGTATTGCTACAGGTACTTGTTAATTTGTACGTTCCTTTGTCAATAAATACAGCTACATTTTTTTTATATTTGTTTTGTTTCTACTGATTACTTTTTAAGGTTGCACTTCACTCAGTTAATTTTACACCCAATGCTGTAAAATTTCTGTTGTTCTTAAACCTTCAACTTCTAGCTAGTTGATAACTTGACATAATACATGCAAAATTGCAAAATTGACAAAAACTTAACAATGTAGAAGATTATATAAAACTATTTTATATTTATCCAAAATTGAATGTGTATATTTTTTATCACCATTATCAATATATGAATTTATTGTTATATCTAATTTATAGTTTTCCTTTCCACTCTTACAAAGTGCACAACTTAACATAATTATTATGGTCAAGATTTTTTTTTCATGATAAAGGGTATAACCTAATCTTTTTTTTTGAGCCAAGTACTGGGATAACTTTTGGGACTGCTACAGGTACTTGTTATCTACCCAACAAATACGGAACATGTATTTTTCATAATTGATGCATAAAAGGTGCAATTACTAATTTATCCTTGCTTTATAAGAATCTAAAATTTTTATGTGTCCCCACTTGTTACCCAGTGACAAGGATAGGTTGGAATTAATTCACGTAATAATCTAATGAATATTCGGTTATTAATTAATTAAGGAGGATAAATAAACAAGATCTATTGGCCAATATTTAATTGCACTAAAGTTCCAAAAATATATATATATATATATATTTAAAAATTTCCCCATATTTACTCAAATGACAAACCTACCCCTAGACATGAAATTAACCCTAGTCAAGGATATAACCCAAACCCAATAACCATATATATAAACAACAAACAAAAATATAAGGGCATGCTTAAAGTTAACAAAATTATTATTTAATTAATGGATTTACAATACATTGTTGTGACCTACTCTTTTTCTACCCTTTATTAAGCTAAGGTATTTTCGAATATTAATTTTTTTGGAGGGCCTCAGAGACTTTGACTCTTTGCAAGAAAAAGAAAATTCCGAATTTCATCTTTTTTCCCCCAATTTCGAAAAAAAAAATATCAATTTGGGGGAAAAATTGGATTGGGGATCTGCGCTTGGATCCGAGATTGCTCCCTCCAGATCGATCTGCTGCTCATGGTACTCTCTTCCTCACTCTAATCTCTTCTTTCCGCTTCTGTTGGTGCCCTTTTTCTCGCCTTCCCTCGCTCTGGTTGCCGAGATCTAGGGTTTCTAAGCTTCAAACCCTAGGTCCTCGCAATTCGCCGAATTTCACTCCAGATCGCCCCGATTCGCGCCGATCTTACCCCCTTTTTGACTGTGTACAGTTTTCACTGTTGCTGTTCGGCGAATTTGCGGATCTCCCCTTTCCGAATTCGTTAGCGTGGTAATTGCGGTGTTTAGCTCCTCAGTATGCGATTCTTTAGCAGTTCTTGTGTAATTAGTGCTTGATCTCTGCCTCAGCTGGGATTTACTATCTATTTCCTGCCCGAATCGGTCCCGATCTTTCCAAGGTTGGGTCTTTATACCTGAGTGAGGCTTGTTTTCTGTAATTAGTATGGTGGCTTGACCGGTCGAGTTACGATCGGGGTTTCTCTCCTCATAGTATGATATATCAGTTGCCAATGTCTGTAAGATGTAAGATACATTCATTCGACAGTACGATCATGAATTGAGTTGTGATGTGAGATAGTTTTAGTGAACAATGTCATTTGATAGAGATATTGGATTCATGTTAGTGTTCTTCTGAATTTGTGGTCAGTTATGTTTCTCGTCTGTGTTGACATACAATTTACGGTTCTGGCGTTTAGATGACTGGAATTAGAAAGATTATTAGTGTTAAATGTGCTTTTGGAATAGTGACGGGATATCAATAGTAAAGCTGTGAGCTTTCTTTAAATAATAGTTGGTATGTGGTGTGTTAAAATTGGGATATCCTATATTTGGTAATTTATACCAATCTGTCAAGGTTCGCAGAAGTTCTTAATAGTTTTTGTTGCTCTATTAATTTTGTTCTTCTAGAACAATGCTCGTGTAGGATGTGATGTGTAAGGGGTGTTTGGTTAACAAAAAAGATTTCGCTCTAAGGAAGCTTAGTGTGTTTTTTCATGAGTCAATGTGATTTATAAGTGATAAGTACTGACATGAATGTTTCTCCTTTTTTTTCTCTGTTTGCAGTATAATTACTGTTGACGATTTGCTCCAAATCAACAGCAAATTGAGATTGAGAAGTGAGAATGGATGAAAGTAATCGAGATGAAGCCCTTCGGGCGAAAGAAATTGCTGAAAGAAAACTCAACTCGCGTGATTTGAAAGCTGCAAGAAAATTTGCACTGAAAGCTGAGAAGCTCAATCCTTCCCTTGATGGCATCTCCCAACTACTCTCAACCATCGAGGTTTACCAGGCATCAGAGAATCGGTATGGTGGCGAGAGTGATTGGTATGGTGTTCTTGGACTCAGTGCTTTCTCTGATGAAGAGACCGTGAAGAAACAATACCGGAAACTTGCCTTGCAACTCCATCCTGATAAGAACAAGTCAGTTGGGGCAGAAGGTGCATTTAAGCTCATCTCTGAAGCGTTGTCTGTTCTATCAGACACTTCCCTTAAGTCAGTTTATGACCAAAAGCGCAAGTCCTATGGCAGTAGTACTGCTACTGTCAATAATGGAGTTAGTTCTTCTTCCAGCACAAGAGGCCGAAAGAGAGGTTCTAGCAATTCTGGTTCAGCCAGTGGTTCATCACTTCGAACTGGTGTTGATACTTTTTGGACATCATGCAACCGGTGCCGCATGCAATATGAATACCTGCGCATCTATTTGAATCATAACCTCCTGTGCCCTAATTGTCACAACGCTTTCATGGCTGTGGAAACTGGGTTCCCGTGTAATGGGTCAGGTTCAAATTCCAACTTCAGTTATACTAGTACCAATTCCAAAAACTATGATTCCTATGGGAATAACAGTTCGAGTTTCCAGTGGCAGAATAATCAGCAGCAAAAGTTAACTAGCAGTCGGGGTAGGAGGAAGCACGAAGAAACAACATATGGGTTTAACTATGATTATAATTATAATAACAACAATAATACAAATAACTACAACTATAGTTACAGTTCGGGTGGGACTGGGAGTGCAAATGTGTACACCCAGGAGAAACCTGCAAAGCGGCTGGGAAGGCCTCCAAAGAGAAGGCGGTACAGTTATGGTGAAACAGTGAATGGTTCAGAGAGGCATGTCCAGGATCCTCAAAGACCAAATGGTTTTTTCGAAGCTGGAAATGATAACAGTATCAACAGCAACAACAATTCTGGAGGTAATTACACAAATAATGGCAACTTGTCGTCACGCTTGCCTGCAAGAAGGAATAACTTTCGGGATATTTCCCAAATTGACATCCGTGCGATGCTGATGGAGAAAACAAGAAATTTAGTTGTGACAAAACTTGAGGAATGGCGAATTTCGAAAGCAAATGAAAAAGAAAATGATGAGAGTATCCCCATGGAGGATGACATGAGTGATGGCAAAAACAATGAAGTTGCTGAGGTTACCCCAGCAGATGGGAGAAAAGTGGTGAAAGTTGTACGGCAACCAGTCTCAATTGATGTACCTGACCCTGATTTTTATGATTTTGACAAGGATCGCACTGAAAAAGCTTTTGATGGAGACCAGGTGTGGGCCACATATGACAGTGAGGATGGTATGCCTCGCTTGTATGCAATGGTACAGAAGATCATTACTAAAAAACCATTCACCATCCGCATGAGCTTTTTGAACTCCAAGTCAAACTTGGAGCTTGGACCTATTAACTGGGTTGGATCAGGTTTCACCAAAACATGCGGCGACTTCCGGGTTGGGCGGTACCAAGTTACCGACACTGTGAATATTTTTTCTCACAGGGTTAAGTTTGAAAAGGGGCCCAGAGGTATTATCAAGATAGTCCCTCGGAAAGGTGAGACTTGGGCTGTGTACAAAAATTGGTCTCCCGAGTGGAATGAGCTAACACCAGAGGATATCATTTACAAATATGAAATTGTGGAGATTGTGACAGATTATGATATAGACAACGGTGTGGAGGTGGTGCCAATGGTTAAGGTTGCTGGTTTTAAGGCAGTTTTTCACCGACACATGGACCCAAGTGAAGTCAGGAGGATCCCAAGGGAGGAAATGTTTCGCTTCTCCCATGGCATTCCCTCACGCCTTCTCACTGGAGAGGAAGCAGCCAACTCGCCAAAGGGTTGCCATGAGTTGGATCCTGCTGCCACACCAGTAGATCTCTTGCAAGTAATCAGTGACGAGGTTGCAGTGGAGAGTGCAGATTAGTTGCAGTGGTGTTCCTCGGTGAAGTTTTAAGGGTTGAGTTCTCTCATGGTTCTATCTAACCGTGATTTTATTTTTTATTTTTATTTTTATTTTTATATTTTATATTGGATATGGGAGGTGGCTTTAGAGTAGAGAATTAGTACTAGAGCCTATACTCTATTTTATGTATCTTAAAAGAACCCAAGTTACCTTTTTTTACTTTTTATTTTTCTTATTTTACTTTTTAGAATTTAATCTGTTTGTTGTAACTTTTATGGGGCTAATAGGGAACTAAATTTGTATTGTTGAACTCAGGTGCTGCGAAATTAAAGACTGAGAAGCCTGACCCAAGTTATGTATGGCTTCTCATGAGCTTCGTAATATGCACTGTTTTCTTTAGCTGTTCCGTGAATGTTTTATGAAATTATTTGGTCAACTTATTTTGTTTTTTGGCATGGTATCCGTTTATAAAACTACTGTTTTAAATGTGTATGATATAATTTCTAGCACCTCATCTCTTCTCAAAAAAATCAAAATAGACGTTAATTCAAAACAAAAATGTTTAACTTGCCTTGTGTACTGGTATTTTTTTTTTTTTTATCCCCTTCTATTTGTTCGTTCCATTTTATTCATGCAAGGAACATCATTACTGGTTATTGACGATAACAGTTTAATTCATATTTATCTGGAGTTTTGCTCTTAAAATCAAGATAACTAATCATAATTAATCATAAAAAGTTGGAAGCCACAAAACTATCTAAGCTTCGTACAATTGTACAAATATAGATGAAATAAGTGGGTTCGTTTTCAAAATCATCAGGGAAAAAAAGTACCAATTCAGACTCTCATGGTCTCAATAGCAACAAAATACTTGATACTGTTTTAATCAAGAATGGAAAGCACAAACCTCTTTTTTCTTTTTTCTTTTTCGAGACAAGTGACATTCAATCTACCCTACCAAATACAGTAACATAAACTCGGCTTATCAAGTCATTTCAGCAACGTTAAAAACTAAAAGCGCTTCGCCCCATGTTTATGCACCATCTGCAAGAGTCCTCTTTGATGTGCTAATGTAGAGAACTGCATCCATTAAGACAGCACAAGAAGCTGAAGTTAGAAACCAAATACAAAATACATATTCTAAAATCATAATTATCCATTAATAATCATGGAAATCAAGCTATCAAACAAATCCTTTCGAAATACAAATTCATCAAAACGGCTCAGCCTCAGTCTTCTTGTATAGAACAAATACAGAAAAAGAAAGAACAAGGGTATTTGTTCACATTATTCATTCTTTTTGGAGTAAATTTCATTTTGAGATGTTGCATGGATAAATTTGAAAAATCACTTGCTTCACATCAACCAAGATTGACTACTGATTTCAGCATTGGTATTAGAAAATTCGACCACTGTTCCATTAAAGATGCATTACTTGTTACTAACAAACAGTAAAATACCACCAAGGACACATTAATTTGTTGTTATCAAACAGTAATTACCATCAAGGATGCATTATTTGTACCCACAATCCAGCCATTGAACCAGAAAATACACAAAACACAATTGATTGTGCCTTTGATCATCATATCGAACCAATCGAGGTTAGGATTTCAAAGTTCATTTTGTTTTAGAAAACTCAGTAACTTGGCTCTACAAAGTTTGCATCAAGCTTGTGAAAACTATCTTGGAATCAGGTGGGACCAAGGTCAATGCTCAACAGATTGCGACTTTTCACCAGATAACCTAACTGGAAGCTAATTTATTTGCAAACAGCATTAAAGAGTTGTTCAATTTATTGAAAAAAAAATGGAATTGGGAGCATTAGCAGTTAGATGAACTGTCATTAACATGAAGAAAAGTTGATTTGCAAAATAACAAAATATACCGTTGTTTCCTCTGATAAAAGCATCCCCATATTTGTTCTTCAGCTGGCCATTTACGTACTCCTCAGTCTGCTCCATTGCGATGTTCATGTACCCATCTAAACACGCCAAAATACCTATATATTCAATAAGTTAGCTCCAATTTGGTAATATAGTAAGTATCCAGACATACACTTATTGGTAATTCAGAATTCAGAAATACTGGGTAAGTAACCCAGAGCCATGCAGTAAACCTTGATTAAACCCTAAAGATCCAATCTACATCTAAATAACCAAGGAATTCTCAATTTTATGATAATTTATAATTGACATGGTCAAGCAAGAATTGAAAAGAAAAGAAAAGAAAACGGATGGCACCCGTTATTATATAATTAAACATTGAAAACCTCAGCTCTTACAAGATAACAAGAAAGTGACACAGCTCTGAGCATAAACCCGAGCTTACCCAAGTAGAAAAAACAAAACCGGGACTGTGAGGCGAATTAAAAACTAAAACCTTTGCAATAAGTCAGAGTCCCCATAAAAATTTTCAAAACTAAATTTAAAGTTCCTATCTACAACCCAAAAAAAAATGATTTATAATTAAAAAAACTCAAAACCTAGGGTTTTAAGCTAATTAAAGAGAATTCAATCTGATCCTTTGACTGTTTGTAGTTTCACAATTATGCTACTCTAAAGACAGATCCTATACACACAGAAGACAGTTCAATTTAGACATACAACGAAACCCTTCTTTTTTTATATCCTTTTGTGAAGTAGAAGGGAATCCATAACTTAAGTTTCCATAAAAAAAGGTTCAAAACTAAATCTAAAGTTCCTCTTTACAACTAAAAAAATGAATTATTGATAAAAAAAAAAAAAACACTCAAAGCCTAGGGTTTTAAGCTAATTAAAGAGAATTCGATCTGATCCTTGGACTGTTTGTAGTTTCACAATTATGCTACTCTAAAGACAGATCCTATACTCACAGAAGACAGTTCCATTTATTCATACAACAAAACCCTTCTTCTCCTTCTTCTTTTTTTTTTTTTTTTTTTTGATCTTTTTGTGAGGCAGTAGGGATTCCATAACTCAAAATTGGCACCAAATTCACAGTAAATATCCTCTTTGCCTACACACAAATCTTGGTTATAAATTGATACCCGGAGAGAAAACAATTAAAGAGGAGGGAATTGGGGCAGAAACCTCGGTAGTCGACGCCGGAGTTGAGCTTGACGACGACGGGGCGGCCTCGGATGGACTTCAAAAAGTCGGCCGGGGTCTTCACGGAGCCGCCCTTCTCCCCCCCGCCCCCGCCGCCAGTGCTTCCCTTCTCGCCTCCGGTGCTCATTCTTTGTTTTGGTTTTGTTTTGTTCTAAGTTTTCTTCGCTCTGTCGATTTCGAATGTAGGAATAAAACAAAGAAGGGTTCTTTTTGTGAGAGGAGGTGCTCCGGACACAAACGAAATTACTGGGGACAGTCTTAAGTTTGTTTCTTTTGTAGGGTATTATTTGTTTGCAAATTAGTTTGTAGCTGCCAGGAGAAATATAGTTTAAATATTTAATTTGATAAATTAAAAGTAGTTTGTTAGCTGCCAGGAGAAAAATAGATTAAATATTTGAAAAAAAAGTTTACATAAATTCTTGAGAATTTCTAACTATTTTTCTATTTATTTAAGTTAGAGGAGTTATTGGAAAAATAGTATTAAGGGTATTTATTTTCTTGTCCAAAAATTTATAGTTTTGGGTGTTCCGAGTAATGTTGAATATGGGCTGTAATTACCTTAACTTGAGCTCGTTTGAGCCTTGAATATGTTAATATGTTATTGTATTGCATTGGTCTCAACTCTTGGATTTGGGAGCATTTTTCTCTCCATTGGGCCTAGAAAATCTGGTCTGTAATAGCGGAAGCCCATGAAACAGAGGTGATATTATTTTGCTGTCAAATAAACAAAAAGAAAGAACAATTAAGAGATGGAAAATCAGTGGCTCTGACTTGTAACATCTTTGGAAGGTTTATTTGTTTTCGTTATATATCTTTCTTTTTTCTTTGCTTATTCTGTCAATGACTGTGAATGTTTAGGTTTGAATGTTCAGGGTTCTCACTTCTCAGCAGTAATTGGTCAGCCTCTCAGCAAATCATTACCTGCTTAAAAAACCGCCCTTTGGTCTAGTGACTAAGGGCAATACTCTCCGTGCGGGAGATAGCGGATTCGAAACCCAGACGGGGTTTTTTATAGAAATTTAAATTTGAGTGACCTGACCCCCATCTTTATCTCAAAAAAAAAAAAAATTATTACCTGCTCAAACGAGAAATCATCAGTCCAAAATATTACTGAGTTTTTTATTTACTGATTTTGATAAGACATTAGTTTCTAGTTGCCTGTTACATGCTTGATGGGTTTGAAGTCTTGCCCCTCATCAGAGCACATCTCATACATATAAGAAGCTTACTGTTTGGTTAAGAACTTGAGATGGCTATATTTCTGAAGCAGGTTAAATAGTTAAATTTGAGCTATTTGTATCTCAAATTCTCAATAAAACTCAGTTCTCTGAGATGGCTTCATTTCTAAATCAGTAGTTAAATACTTAAATTTAAGCTATTTCTCTCAATAACACTCAGTTCTCTGGTAAGGAAAGAAACACATCAATATGATCCAATGAACAATAATGCTAAGCTGCAGCAGGGTGTAACACAGCAAATGATACGAATTTCCTGAGTATGTTGTTTTAGACACTATTGACACAGTAAAATCTGACTTCGGACCAACAATTCAAACGCCGATGTTGACTACCAGAGTATCATCAATGCATAACAGTACCAAGATTTGGTATTCTTTAGTTTTTAGTTTGTCAGTTTAGCTACTTGCAACATCGGTACAGGAAAATACAGACATTCAATCCAACATGAAATTCGCATTATTACCTCTATCACATTAAAGCATCACACAATACATCGGCGCACATTGCGCATTACACAGCTGCAACATAATTATTCTGACTAATAGTACCAGATGACAAAAACCCTACCATCAGAAAGTTCCATGAAATTCTAGCTACTTGCGTTAAAGTCCACGGAAAAATAAATAAACAACACCTGAGGGAACCGCTAACAAGCTATCTAGTACACAGTCCGGCCATCTCCGTCCAGGATCATATCCTTGAACGCCCCTCCGCTTGGAATCATTGGCAACACGTGCTCCTGATGAGGTACGATCACATCCAGCAGGTACGGACCTGGTGTCTCCAACATTTTCCTCACTGCCTCTCGGACCTCACTCCTCCTTGAAACGCGTGCTGCAGGTACGCCGAAACCTTCAGCTATCTTGACGAAATCAGGATATATCTGCTCCTCATCAGCCGGGTTGCCTAAGTAGGTG
This sequence comes from Cyperus esculentus, assembly GCA_030179965.1. Taxonomy (NCBI): domain Eukaryota; kingdom Viridiplantae; phylum Streptophyta; class Magnoliopsida; order Poales; family Cyperaceae; genus Cyperus; species Cyperus esculentus. Next base: position 3,574,274 of record JASGLE010000015.1, on the reverse strand, counting down.
TGTGCCCGGTTGGCTTTGTAAAACCGGTCCTCCCATTGTACCACCATTCCCAAGTGTTGGTTGTTCAACACCATGGCCTTGACGGGTAGGTTCTCTATTTTTATCATGGCAAGCTCTTGGACGTTCATCAGAAAGGAACCATCGCCGTCTATGTCAACCACAGTTACTCCCGGGTTTCCAACTGCAGCCCCAGCAGCTGCAGGTAACCCAAAACCCATAGCACCCAAACCTGCACTGGAAAGCCACTGCCGAGGTCTCTTATAGTTGTAGTACTGTGCAGCCCACATTTGGTGCTGACCCACACCCGTGCTTATAATTGCTTCTCCGTTGGTCAATTCATCAACCACCTGAATGGCGTACTGCGGGGGGATTTCCTCTCCGAAAGTTTTGTAGCTCAACGGGTATGCTTTCTTTTGCTCATCCAGTTCAGCCCTCCAACTAGAGAAATCCAATTTGTTGTGCAGCCCACTCGACTCCAGTATTTGGTTCATGCCTTGCAAAGCAGATCTGACATCTGCGCAGATTGACACATGTGGTTGTTTATTCTTGCCAATTTCAGCTGGGTCAATATCTATGTGCACGATTTTAGAGCGACTAGCAAATGCCTCGAGCTTTCCAGTAACACGGTCATCAAATCTCACCCCAAAGGCCAACAACAGATCTGCTTTGTCTACTGCATAATTCGCATATACAGTGCCATGCATACCCAACATGCGCAGAGATAGCTCATCATTACTTGGGTAGTTACCAAGACCCATCAAGGTTGTAGTGACAGGAATACCCGTTAGCTCCACAAATCGTTTCAACTCTGCACCTGAGTTGGAACATCCGCCTCCTACATACAAGACTGGTCGCTTTGATTCAGAAACAAGACGGGTTATCTGATCGAGCAGATTCTGTTCAGGTTCCTTGGGGAGGCGTGAGGTGTATCCTGGAAGGCGCATTGGTGTGTCCCACACTGGAACAGCCAACTGTTGCTGAATGTCCTTCGGAATGTCGACCAAAACCGGTCCCGGACGGCCTGAAGTGGCCAAGAAAAATGCCTCTTTGATGATGCGAGGTATGTCATCTACGTCGAGTACAAGATAGTTGTGCTTTGTTATGGAACGAGTCACTTCAACAATTGGTGTCTCTTGGAAGGCATCAGTGCCGATCATGCGACGAGGGACCTGTAACAGAACCATAATGGTTGAACTTATTGAATAAATATTAAATAATAAAGTTTCATCAAAACCTATGTAAAAAGCAAGAATATAAATTATAGCTACCTTCAGTATCACTTATTTTTATTGGCAGATTCCTCTTGTGATCTACATATTTTTTCTGATAAATAAATATATACATCATTTTCTTTTTTGTGACAAGGTACTTTAAACCTGAGTTTATTGAACATAATTTTGGTGATACCTTGGCTATCCTTTATGGTCCTTATCAACCCCTCCTCTGACAAATTATTATTATTATTTCTTATTTTGGCATAACTACATCTGTTCATTTGATTTCCTTTGTTTCTAAGAGGTGCTTTAACATGTAAGATACTAATTTAAGGGGAATTACACCTAACCCTATTTAATAAATTATACTTGTTAATCAAGGTATTGGTTCAACTAATTTAGAATTGATTAAATTTTACAGAGAAAAAGACCGCAGCCATATTAAGCATTTAGCAATAATGCCCATATGGCAAAGAAATTGAGGATTCTTACGGAAAAGGAAACAAATAAAATATACAAGTTTATTTATTTTAATTAATACAACAGATAAAAAAGACTTGCGTAAGAAATAGTTGTGAATATAGAAGACTGTAAAAAAAATAAGTGTGTAACAAAAAGAAACCATACAAAATCCAGTCCTTGCCGTAAATAATCAGTGCAAAATGCAGCCTTAATTTCAGTCATTCAATCACATTTTTAAGTTTTTAACTACTGTAAGTATGTTGTGCTTAATGTTGTGCCCAGATATTTTCCTATTTACTTAACATTAATTTGAGAAAAAATACATAGCATTTAAGGTCTTAATAATAAAAGGGTAGTAAAATCTAGACTCTTGAGTTATCAATTCAAGTTTTCATTGCCTTGCACTAACAAGACTAACCTATTCCATTTCCATCTTTCAGTTTCATCCCTTTACGACAACCACCGGCGGACCACATTGATCCAATGGGGTTCAATATCCCCCATTCAATACCCTTAAATTGTACAATTTTACATAGAATCTTCCATGTCTATTCCATAATTTTCATTGTGAACCCATAATTCTTCTTTTATTGTTATATTGTGATTATTGTATGTACATATCATAAAATTTAGTATAATAACAATAATTGAACCCCATATAAATATTTTCTAGCTCCACCCACAACCAAACCAATTAAGAAGAACTCACTAATATTATCATAATTATTGAAGCCAGAAAAAAAAAAAAAAGATATATATAAACCCACAAAAACCTACAACTCATAGAAAGAAACATATCATATCAAGGAGTATATTCCACATTCCACTTTTCATAGATTCACCTAATTTTCCATCAAGATTTAAACTGTTTAAGGATTAAAAAGAAAGGAATTTTTATTCAACCTGTCCAGTGATTGCGACCATGGGCACCGAATCGAGCAGCGCATCGGCGAGGGCGGAGACGAGGTTCGTGGCCCCGGGGCCGGACGTGGCTACACAAACCCCGGCCTTGCCGGTCGACCGCGCGTACCCGGACGCGGCGAACGACTCGCCCTGCTCGTGCCGCAGGAGGTGGTTCTCGATCACGGGCGACCTCGTGAGGGCCTGGTGGATCTCCATGGAGGCGCCGCCGGGGTAGGCGAAGACATCCGTGACGCCCTCCCTCTCGAGCGCCTCTACCAGGATGTCGGCGCCCTTGCGGGGATCGGAGGGCGCGAGGTTGCGGGTTTGCCTCTGAACAGGCGCCGCCGCGGTGAGAGGGGTGACGGCGTGGAGGGAGAAGGATGAGGAGGATGAGGAGGAGGAGGGGGGTTTGGAGAGGAGAATGGGGGTGCGGAGGGGGGGAGAGAAGCGGCGGCGGAGGGAGGGAGAGGAGGTGGCGGCGCTGGTCGAGAGGGAGGAAGAGGAAGCCATGGGGGTTTCGAATGGAATGGAATGGAGAGGACGGCGAGGGAGTGAAAGGGAGAGGAGAGGGGACGGCGCTGGGGTTTATATGGTGAGTGGTGGGAGCAAATGGACTAATGAAGAGTGCGGGGATGGTTCCTCTCCAGTGGACCTGGGGACTGGAGGAGTCGGTTGTAGGGGGAGTGTCCCAACGGGTTCCAATCTGCTGCCATAGATTTTGGGCGGTCGATATTGATTTCTACGGTCCGGATTTGGAGGAAGGGGGCCACCTTTTTACTGGGTCCCATTTGTCATACACTGTAGAAAGTATGGTACACTCCCTTGTGTTGTGTGTGGTGATTGGAGGAGTCTTGGTTTGTGAGAACATTTATGATAGGATAATATATTTGTTTGTTTGTTTGTTTGTGAGGATATTTATTAACTGAATGATTTGAATAAGTTTAGTTTAATTTGGAAACGATTCAATGTGATAAACAATAGCCATTCAAAATTTTTATACTTATTTATGTGATTTTACTTCAAGAAGTTAATTCCTGAGTTTAATAAATAGAAAACCATTAAATGTGTTGTTTTTAATAAACAATAACCTTTATTTTTGTTTGCTTCACAGCACTGATAATTCAAAGTTTATATTTCTCATTACAAAATTATTTCCATTGTATAATTAAATTTAACACAACTATACATGTCTCACTGTATTTACGACTAGTATAGTGCCCACGCGTTGCAGTGGGTATCAATATTTTTTATTTGTATTTATTTAAATTACTGAATAAAAAAATTAAAATAACATCTAATCGTCAAATATATCACAATTACATAATCAAGAACTTAACTTACTTAAATTATTGAATAAAAAGCATCTCATGCTTCCAGTCTTCAAGATAGAGAGAACAACAACAATAGTAGTAATAATAAGAGTCCAACAACAGTGCTTTCATAAACATTTTGGACCGAAACGCTTACGGTCCGAAATAAAAAATCCGTCGTCCGAAATTTTAAGCCAAATAGCTTATAATAATCTTGACATAACTAACTTCTAGAATCCCAAAATTTTCTATTTTTAAAAAATTTTAGTTATTTTTAATGATTTTTAAAGAATGGCATATAAAATTGATTTATTTTTAATTATTTTAAAAGCAATATGTCAAAAAATATTAAAAATAGTAATAAAAATTTTAAAATGGTAAAATTTGGAATCTTTCAACTTTATGATGTCAATATTATTATAAGTTATTTGTATTAAAATTTCGAGCGATGGATTTTTGAATTTGGACCGTAAACATTTCCATACAAAATGCTTACGAAAGCACCGAAGTTGGACTAATAATAATAATAATAATAATAATAATAATAATAATAATAATAATAATATTAATAATCATCATCATCATCATCATCATCATAAACATTCCGTGCCAAAAAAAATCGAATTCATATCCCTGTTGTACTGCATAGCGCAGTTGTCAACGTCAGCCATTGGATTGTCTCGAGATTCATGCCCTAGCTGATCTTGAGGCAATCCAACGGGTGACGCTGTGAACTGCCCAATGCTATACAACAGGGGATATGAATTGATTGTCCGTGAGGCAGATTTTAATCCAACAAACACCCCCAATAAATTGATAAAATAACAAAATTGCCATCATGGCACATGGCCATAGGCAACATCCAGTGGCATCTCTGTAATTGCTTTTAACTCAAAGGGTTTTTGGGAGATAGGAGAGCAATCAATCTGGAGACCCAAAGAGCGGATCGCTCTATCAATTTTCGCGTGGACGGTTCAGATGCTTGGATTTGCTCTGATCGGACGGCCCATATTTACTCTGGACAGAGACTCCTTCTTGGTTTCAAAAAACTCCTCCTTTTATTATTAGTAGGGATGGAACAATTTGAAAATTGTAAATATTCCTTTATTTTTGTTGAACAACTTAAACACAGTTGTGAGTTCATTGATTTTTTTTTTTTTTTTTGAACATTCAAGGCCCGAACTAATTTTATTCACTTAAAATATTACATCCACGAGAAAATAAAATAAATTGTTTCTCAATCTAAATCCAAAAGACACGAAATATTAACCAAATCTTCTACAATATAATTTTGTCCCAATAAACAAACATACAGAGACAAATTTTGAAGAAGCACACAATTCATTTTTGAAATTACCATCTTGGTTGTGATGAATTCATCGTCGTCTTTGTAAGGATTGAAAAACTTGTTAAGCACTCCGCATATCTTCATTTCTTGAAGCACTATTTCCGTTTGTTGAAGCGGGAGCAAAATCTATTCTCGTGCGATTCATAATATAATCGTCTTAAATGAAGAACAACGAAAGACCCTTCTTAGAGCAAAAGGGGCGACGGAAAGATGGACGAAGAAATGGACGAACTATATATGATATAATCCTTGTTAATCTCCTTCCCAAAAATTCAACAAAATACCCTTGTGTATCATTCATTCCCCTTCACCCATGTTAATCTCTTTTACTTTCCAAAAAAATATATTTAATTATTATTATTATTTATTTATTTATTTATTTTCATTTATACTCTCAAATTTTTATATAAGAAAATTTTGTATAATATAAATCATAGGGAATTATTTTCAAAAACTTAAATTCTTCTTCTTCAAATTTAGAAAAATATGTCAAATAAAAAGTATATTTAACATAATTCATATGATTAATGATAATGAAACTAAGAATGTAAGATTTATATTATTGTAAGTATAGTAAAGAAAAGATAGTCTTTTCTAAAATATTCTATTCACTGTATTTACAAGGATAATAATATTATTTATTTTTTATTATATTATTATTGGCTGAAAATGAGAATTGTAAAATTCAAAATTTTAATGATAATAAATTTATATAATGAAAATTCATGTCATAAAAAAAGTTTCATGAAAACTTTGATATGTAAATAAAAATATTAAAAAAATAATATAGAAAATATATATATTGCTATTTTTAAAGGTAGGTAAAAGAAAGTAATATAAGGGGAAGGAGAGTGGAGGGGAATGGAGGTTACGCAAGGACATTTTGTTGAATTTTTTGATAGAAGAGTAATTTGTTTAACAAATTTTAAAAAAATTGCGAATTGTTAACTTGCCCATTTAGGCCTAACTGGATCATGCAATTGTATTCTAAACAGAGAGGATATTGAGAGTCCTAGACTTCATCCCCAGACCACCTTGTGCATCTATTACTTTTTTAGTTTTATAACTAGAGCTGTAACTCGGACTTCACCCGAAAAGTGGTATAAAATAAATGAGTAAAAAAATTTTAATATTTTTATTAAACAAGAACAAAATTTTTAAATTTGTAATCCAATTATATAATAATAATAATACAATAATTTATAAATAAGAACATATAAATATTAGATTATTTGAGAGTTAAATTTTATTTTAAACATATCATATTCATCTATTTAAATTTTGTCACGTAATGTAATGAATGATAGACAGGGATTTTCTTTTCACACAATACATCACTGTAGATTTCTCCCACTCGTCTACTAAACTTTTTCTTTGTTTAATAAAACTTATTGGTCGGCTCTTTGCCTACCAGCTACCACTTCACCACTTCAGAAAGAGAAATTCAGTTTGTAAGTTTTATGAAATGGATGCGCATTATAATCCGGTCCATTTCATATCCTCTGTAGCGCTGCATTGTGTAGCGCGGGATGTGAACCATTAGATCATCTCGAAATCTGTGCTGACTCGAATCTCAAGATGATCTAACGGTTCACATCTTGCGCTGTACAATGCAGCGCTACAGAGGATGTCTGGGTCACTTTTCACTTGACTTGTCCATGTTTATCAACAAAGTATTTTGATATTTTGCATGTGTATGTGCTGTGAACAAACTGGAGAAAAAAGAGAGAGAAATAGCAGCAGAGTGGCTGAGTGATAGAGATAGATCATAGATGCCTTTTTGGGCAGAGAGTCCGATTATTATTTTATGCAGTGGTCATTGTTTTGTTTTATAATGGATCATGCTTATCAAGATTCAAGAGTATGTCTATTTATTTTGTAGAACGTGCTTATAGACTTCTGGTGTGGCGTGTTGGTATTTATGGTATACACTTGAGGGTTGAACTGGAGCAGAACTATTGTGAAAACGATTACATTTTTGTTCTGAAATGCTAACAGTCCAAGTTATAATTTTATGTGATGAATTTAATGAGAACAATAAATCATAATTTCGGATGTGACAGAGTATAATTTGGACCATTAATATTTTCAAAACAAAATGTAAACGTTTTCATATTAGTCTAGCTCGTTGAACTGTTTTATATTTTGTATTTTTGTTGTCAGTGACTTACCATACATAGAGGCACAGCATCAAGACCACAGAGTTTGAAGCTGTGAGTCCCGACAGAGCTTAAAATAGGAAAATATTTGCACTTTGTCTTTGGGTACCACTCGTCGCTCTCAACTTAGATGTGCCCAAAATAATAAAAAAGGAAAATGAAGAGGAAAAATTCAAACAAAACCCATGGACTATGGAAACCTCAGGGCCAAGTAACCTTACAATTTATTAAATGCTATTTTAAATTCATTTCTAAAATTTTATTGATTTATATTTATTTAATATGAACTTTTTTCGTTTAATGTTACATGCTACACATCTCCAGCCTGCACCCAAAATGTAACTCCGGAGTACTTGTTTTTTTGAAGAAAAATAATTGAAAAGAAGCAGAAAATTCTAACATTGGCATGAAGGTTAAGGGGTAAATTATTATACTAACGTTAGCATTTCGAACCGAAATGCTAACGCATCAAATTTTTTTGTATCGTGTCAAAAATCACGATTTATGGTGCTCAATAAATTCTTTATATTAAAATATTGGGGAATACAACAAAATTTTCATTTTTAGAGTTTTCAAAGTATTTGTTTTGCATTTTTGAAAATAGTATATACAAACATCAATATTTTATTAATATTTATGAGCTATTTTCTAAAATTCAAAACAAATACTTAGAAAACTTTAAAAATAAAAAAATTTTGTATTCCCCAATATTTTCATATAAATAATTTATTGAGCACCATAAATCGTGATTTCAGATACAATGACATAAAATTTAAGGTTAGCATTTTCAATTCGAAATGCTAACATTAATATAATATATAATAGTCTAACTCTGAAGGTTAAAATGAGTTCATTTTATTTTCAAATGAAAACGCCATCTTTCTTACAAATGATTGATAATGATAAGTACTTTAATTCAATCATGGATGAAAAATAAATGATATATTCGGTCCATTTTCATTTTCTGTCGCATTCCCGTAGATTTGCCAGGGATATATAGCAGATACAATTTCTTTTTGATAAAAGACAATAGATGTAGATATCCTTACTCCTAATAAAAGCGTATTGGAATTTTTGACATCAAAGGTCTATCTTTATCAAGGAATAAACCTCAGCCGTTGATTGTTTACTTAGATTGATCATCACCGTTGACGTACGTTAATGTCCGTTGACGTTCTTAACTTATTAAAATTTAAGGCCCATATATATTAATTGAATTTAAGGTCCATTATATATTATCTTAAAAATTTATTATAAAAAATAAAAATTTCAGCAAAAAATAAGGTATGAGCCTTTTACTAATAATAGAAAAGAGGATGGATGCAGCAAAATATACCGCTTAGAACCTAATTGGATGCCGGAAAAAAAAATCTCACTTCAGGCAGCTTTCAGAAAATTAAATATTGGATCCGAGAGGGCATACATATTTTCTATAAACTTTATTTTACAATTTGCATATACAATATTTTAATCCCCTTTTATGGTCCTGCATATGATGTGAAATGCAGTAGTAGAGTCCACGATGGGGACCATTTTGAGGACCTAAAGAAATGAAGGGTCGGGGGGGCGTGCTTATCCGAATCAACGATGTGGATTATAGGAGATTTTTTTAGATTGAGTTGCACGAATCTCAAAGCAGATCCAACGATTAAGGGCTGCGCAGATTAGGATATGAATTCGTCAAGGGGAGTCGCGTATCTTGATAATGAGTCTTGGATAAACTCGAGAGAAAAAAAATCATGATAAAACTATTCAGAAATATATTTTTTTTAATATTGATTGCGCTTAAATTTTGTCCAATGTAAGAGGAGTTGATATTTTATCATTGATCATTAATTTAAGATCCCATGAAATGTATGCAATTGTAATGGTTCTCTTGGACTATTATACTAACGTTAGCATTTCATACCGAAATGCTAACGCCTCAAAATTTATGTTACTGTGTCCAAAATCACGATTTATGGTGCTCAATAAATTCTTTATATGAAAATGTATGGGAATACAAAAATTTTTCGTTTTTAGAGTTTTCTAAGTATTTATTTGAATTTTAGAAAAGAACTCATAGATATTAATAAAATATTGATGTTTGTACATGCTATTTTCAAAAATATAAAACAAATACTTATATAAAACTCTAAAAATGAAAAACTTTTATATTCCCCAATATTTTTATATAAAGAATTTATTGAGCACCATAAATCGTGCTTTCGGATATAATAACATAAAATTTGAGGCGTTAGCATTGCCCGAAATGCTAACGTTAGTATAATAGTCTATCTGTGATCCTAAATAAAATGTCAAATGATAATTATGCATGACATTCAATGATTAATAAATTATAAAATCAACGAATACATACACAAAATATCATTTATTTACTAATATATATTCATGAAATATCTATACTTACTTTTAATATCAATTAATTTATATAATATTATTTTTTAGGGGCGAAGCCCCAATTCACAGCTCTAGTCAATATAACAGAGCGCAATGTCCATCATTTTCAAATTACTATAAAAGAACTCACAGTTTGCTTTGGACTGAAATTGTTAATTCTTATAATAAATTTTTAAGATAATATGTAATGGGCCTTAAATTGAGAAAATTGATATGGGCCTTAAGTTTTAATAGGTCCACAGTGGTGATCAATCTAAGTAAACAATCAATGGCTGAGATTTATTTCTTGGGGGAAGATAAAACTTTTATGTCAAAAAATCTAATCTCCTTCCTTTTATTAGAGTAAGGATACACAAATGTTTAGTAATTTGGTGCCATAAGTATATGTGTTGCTTATTGGGTATTTTAGAATTATAGGAATAAGGTTATCTCTGATAATAATTTGATTCCAAAATTCAATTCTTCAGTTTTCAGAATTCTAACCTTGTTTTATTCATAGACTGGACAGGAAAGTAATTTGAAACGTTTGCTTATTGAAGAACAAGCTTTACTAGTTGGAGAAACTCAAGGAAGCACTTCAACAGCACTTGTAGCTGTTTAGTTTTTACTTTAGTTTTCCTTTTGTAATTAGCTTGTTTGCCTTTTGTTCCGGTTTTCTTTTGACTGGATGTTACCTATATGGTTTATTTGGTGGATATTTTAGATTTGGTTTAGGTTTAGATATCAGTTTCCTCTTCAAGGATTCTGATTATTAGCTTTACTGGTTTTAACTGTACTTTTTGATCTCCTTAAATGAAATGGGAGATGTTGGATTTTTGTCCACTATGTTCTAAAAAAAAATTTGGTGCCATAAGTATTTTTTTTTTTGGGTAAGAAAAGACACATATGATCCTCAAAATCAAGTGATTTCTACAGCTATATATAACTATATACTATACACCTTCGATATGACTATTATATTTGATATGATATACTTTTACTATAATAATGTTTGTTTTAAAATTATTTTGTTTCCGTCCATGCCTCACTATTCGTTCAGACCGACATTGATGGCAAAATTTTAGTTTATAATTTTGGACTATCTCCTCTAAGTGGGAGGCGCACCCAAATAAAGAGTGATTATCCAATTCCACAGTGATCATCCACTCGTCATGGAGATAAAAAAAAATTAGACATGCAAAGCATGTTCTTCTTGGTGACATGAATATAGAATTTAGAAAATGAATCGGTAAAATAAATATTCGCCCAAACTGGATTCATGTTTGGGGTACTACAAAAGTATAAAAGTATGTTGAGCTAGACTAATATGAAGACATTTGCATTTCATTCCGAAATATCAACACCCGAAAAGTTTAATGGTTCTCATTAAATTCATACGAATACTTGGGGATACAAATATTTTTCATCTTTCGAGTTTCTTAAGTATTTGTTTTGGATTTTTCAAAATGACTCTAAAATATTAATAAGATAGTGTTTGTTTGTACATGAAATTTAAAAATCCGAAATAAATACTTAAAAAGCTCCAAAAATGAAAAAATTTTGTATCCTCAAGTATTTATATATGATTAACTTAATAGGAATTATAACTTAAAATTTTGTTCGTGACAAATAATAATTCAAGTCATTAGTATTTCAGAGCGAAATGCAAACGTTTTCACAGTACTTCTACTTAGTATGGTTGGTATATATAAGCTTGGTAAAATTCCATTTGTCACATCAAATTGTATGCCTTTATTTGAGCCATGAAGAGCGTATATCTTCATATATTGGGCCTCTTAAAATGGGTAATTTAGTCACGAATTCTTCACTCTTTTGATGTTGGGCCGGAACAACAATGCAAGTACGGAGATTTTATTTTCACAAAAGGCCTGAAATTCTTCAAGCCCTCAAGTTAGTTGTCACTTGTTAAATTATCACACTTTAGCATGAAATGCACAATCATCCCAATCGTATAAGCAAATATCTATCTTTTTTATCTCACATGAAACCCCTAGCTAATTGAATAACATTTTTGGTTTTTTTTTTTTTTGGGGTTTTTTTTTTTTTAGAGCACACTTATCATACCCAACGCATAAAATGACAAACTTTGCTTCTATGTCGCTAATAAACTTGTTTTAGACTTCACAGTGGCAAATAGTTCAGTGTGTGCAAATTTTTTTTTTTTGAGATAAAAGATAAGGGTCAAGCCACTCAAATTTAAATGTCTATAAAAGAGCTCCATCCAGGTTTCGAACCCGCGACCTCCCATACAAATAGCATTGCCCTTAGTCACTGCACCGAAGGCTGATTCTTCAGGGCTTGTTCGGCGACGCGGATCAAGAGAGTCCGGATCAAAAACTTGATCTATCTTGAGGAGAACATGTTCGGTGAGGAAAAAATGCTTAGATGGCAGGATTAGAGGTACAAAAAAATGTTATAATACATGAGACAAAGTAAAAGACTAAATTGTCCCTCCATGTTATTGTGTTGCTCTCATAGCTAGTCATGCAAATACAAAACGAAATGCAATATTTTTTATCAATTTTGAAAAGTAAAGAGGGAACAAAAGTGTGTCAAATGGGATCTCGTTGGATAGAACTCATCAATACGAATTCATTTATGATATTCATTTTCTAAGATAGTTTGTGTTTTAGCAAGTGATTTAGTTGAAAGGAAGAGAGAATTATTTTCTCTTTACCTTGGGAATCGTGTTGATTTGTAAAGAAGAAAGACTAAAAAATAAAAGCAACGTAAAAGGGTCCATCAGCGAAGGGTATAAATGTAAAAAAATGTATGCATTTGAGGCTTGAGGAGGCGCTGAGGAAGAGAATTTCTTGAGGAAGGGGGGGGGCCTTCCTTAACATTTTTGTTTGAGGAGGGATGAGGAAAGGGTCTTGATCCTCTCTAAGTCTCGGCTGTTCGGCTGATTTTAGGAAGATCAAGTGCTTGAGGAGCACTAAGGAGTCTTGATCCCTTGTTGCCGAACAAGCACTCAGTGTGTGCAAATTTAATTTGCCAACTATATAAGTTGTATGAATTGGTACTCCTCAATCCTCGTTTGAACATTGAACCTAGTCAATTCATTCGCATGAAATCACCACCTTTCATATGTCTGTCGTGATGGAAATATCTTCCCGGCCTCCCAAAATTCTGGTAGACAAAATCAAACCAACTAATCTATCACGTTAAAGTTCTTTTCTTTTTTTTTTTGTTTGCTGACTCGAATTTGAATTTTGGTTGTATAAACAATGACGTCAGCATCCTATTTAAGAAATGAAAATGCTAAAAATCGGCAAATTAAGTTTTTAAATTGTCCACTTTAAAAAATAAAAAATAAAAATGTTAGATTATTTGAGCCAAGCTATGTGAAATTAACCTAGCAACTCTTAAATCCCCTACTCTTTTTTTTTTTTCCTATTGATTTAAATTCCTGATGAACGATGCATGCTTATAACTGCATTGGTTTATAAAATCAATCTGATAATACGTTTAGATATAAGAAAAGAAAATCCAAAAATATAGTCAAAGTAAATTGTATTTTTCCCATATTAATTCTCTCCCCTATTACTTCCGGGAAGGTGGAAAGTGCATAACAAAATCTAGTGGTTAGACATGAAAAGCCACCAAAATTGCCGAGAGATCTCGGAGTGACCGTTGGTTGGTTCTCTAAATTTAAGGTCTGAAAAACTCTGAACTCCAAAGTCAAAATCAACCGCATACAAAATTAAGTAGGACGTTGCTTCCATACTCACACTTAGATAATTTTATCAGTTACAGATAAATTTCATAATTGTACGATATTTATTTATAACTGTCAGATCGAAAAGAAATTTTTTTGGTGGGTGTATTGGAGTAAAATTCAATTAAGTATCACACGTCTCAGCATACTGCGACGGCTATAAAGAAATCTAAACCTGTTATTCAAAAAAAAAAAAGAAAAGAAAAGAAATAAATCTAAACTTACCTACGGGTTTTTCTCAAAAAATAAGAAAAAAGAAAAAGAAATCTGAACTCGACAAACTCCTGAGTCCTGACCTACATTTCTAATGCGAGGAGGGATCAAATAACCATATTTTTTGTGACCGATCGGTGACTGTGAAATTAAATCTTAAATAAATACATATTAAAATCTTCCATAACAAAAGTAATTGATAGAATAGATTGTATATATCATGTTTATACAAAAAATTATATCATTTTGATTTTATTTACATATGCATCAAGCATTAACAAAAATCAACGGTTCAAATTTTATGATTTTTTCTTCTCTCTTGATGACTATCGAAACGATGTTAAAATTTTATCATTTTTTGTGTATATGTTATTGTGATGATTTTGAATACATTTAACAGTTTGGATCTACCAATTTATGTATAAATAATAAAATGGTCACCATGGTCACCAATAATCATGGTTATTGGATCCCTCCTCTATTAATAAACCCTACCTCTCAACATATACATATATATATTTTTTTTTTTCATTTGAATTTAAATTCCGTGGGAAACGTATCAATATGTCAAACCATGAAACATTTATGTATGGAATACCTCATGAAAAATTTAAAATCCACACACTATGGTAATTAAAAAAGGTGCTAGTACTGCAGTACTGCTACCCATAAATCTCCCTTGTACCATTGTCAAGCCAAACGAAGCTAGTTAGTAGTTACACATTACAGACTTCATCAGTGATCTAGTGAATAAATAAGAGAAAAATATTACGTATGTACCAAAAGTGATACCAAAATTTATACAAACTATAAAGAGTCCGGCTACAATAATATGGATATCACGGTATATATAGTCCGACTACAATAATATGCGTATCTCCGTTTTTGGTGTCCAAGTAGTCGATCCGAACTGCTCAACTTAATCTTTATATCAAAATACACTAGCAAAACAAATTTTTAAATTTTTAAATATTTTTTGCTATTTTTAATGATGGGGAGAAAATGACTAAATCCAAGGGATTTGGTTTATACAAAAATAGTGATACTGTCCCCATCATTAAAAATAGCAAAAAAATTCTAAAAGTTGTAAAATTTGGTTTCCTAATGTATTTTGATATAGAGATTAAGTTGAGCGGTCCGGATCAACCATTTGAACACCGAAAACGGAGATACGGACCGCATAGCACGGTAAAACCGTAATATGCATATTATTGTAGCCGGACTCGACTATATATTAGTATTCAAATTATTGGTTTCATTATACAACTTACTCTGTAAAATATATAGAGAAAGATTATACTAATAAGTTAAATATTTTAATGAGTTAACTTGAATATCAATGCATTCAACATAAGTACTGACAAAGTTGGTATCACTTATCTTAATAAAAATTAAAACAACAAATTCTAATTTTTGAAAATATAACAACATAACATTAAGATCAAATTGAAACAACACATTTTTAATTTTGGATGAAATAATAAAATAACAAATGGAGTAGCACTAAAATAAAAATAACAGATTTTTAATTTTTAACTTTTAATTTTTAATATTTAAGGAACCAGCAGACTACCACTAAAATGGTAGGAAAAGGCTAAGCCCCCCCACACCGTTAGATACCAAATCAAGATGCTTTCCGTACGTACAGCGCGGTGATTGCTTCCTTACCCTTAGCCTTAGCCAGCACCTCAGCGCGCGCGACGCTCTGCTCACACAGACACAAGCACAACTCACGCAGTCTCTGCTCTGCCCCCTGCGCTGCGCTCAGCCTGAGGTGCTCTGCCCCCTCTGCCCCAGTCCCAGACTCTGCCCCACTCCACTCACTCACTCACTCACTGTAGTCAGTCGGTGCGTCGGTCCAGTTACCATTACCAACTGCCGTTGGATCGTCTCAAGATTCGCGCGGGCTCGGATCTCAAGACAATCCAACGATCCAATTGATTAACTGTAAGTCGCAGTACTTGCGGAGGATATGAAACCGACGTTGCCGGGTAGAGTTACCTTATTACCCCTCTGTTACTTTAATTGCTTTACTGATTTCTCCCTCTCTTTTCCCCTTAATTACCGCGGTAAACGACGAATGCTTTCCTCTGCGACGTTCTATCGACGCATCATTCGTCCAGAAGACCGGATCCCACCTTAGTTTTCCCTTCCCCTTTCCTTTTTTTTTGCATGTAATGTTGTTGCTGTGTTTTTTTTTTTTTTGAGCGAGTGTATGGTACTCTTAATAGTACGTGGTGTTATATATTATGGCTTCATATTATTATTTTTTAAGTTCAAACGGCTGATCCGAATCGTTCAGTGTGATATCTATATGTTAATGTTGTTATAGACAAAATTTTAAAATTTTAAACTATTGTTTTAGATAGACAAAAAACTACATTTTGGAATGGTTCGTAACGTTTAAATCAAGTCATTTTTTAATTATCTAAAAAAATAGTAAAATATACCAAAAAATAAAATTTTGTCTACAGTGATATTTATATATGGAGATCATGTTAAACGGTTTGGATTAATCATTTGGATATTAAAAACTATAATATGAGAGTCATAGTATGACTAATTTGTACTATTAATAGTACTGTAGTCTCACTCTTTTTTCTTTTTTTTTTAATCTTGCACAGGGGATATTATGGGTTTTTTTTTTCATAAAAATGAAAAATTAGTTTTGGGTTTTTTTTTCTGTGGTCCACGATGCATCAGGTTTATTTAGTAAATTTTTTATTTTTTTTACTGCTATGTGGTCCAATACACAGTACATGTACTGGAAGCGTATAAATTACACATCTGGGGGTTAAATTTATGGGGCCATAAATTCATATCAATATCTCAGAAACCAACAATGTTGCAATTTTTGTACTTGGCAGGGGAAATAAATTACAAACATCTGGATTATACTATACTATACTAACTTTGCAAATATACATGAACATGACAGAAATTAATTAATTTGGAGAGCTGGAAGAAGAGACAAGTAGAGACATGAATAAAATAATAAAATTTCTATTATTTTTATTTTTATTATTATTATATTTTGTTGAACAGTAGAGGAAATGTACTTGGGCGTCTAATCAGTTTATCAGGGATCAGACAGAGAGACTCGTTGATGTACAGTGTAGCTACAATTGTAGCCTTATGTTATTTTATGTTTCTAGCCCAGCCACCCAGCCAGGCTAAAAGAGATTTGGCAGAGAACACAACACAGATACTCGTTATTAAATTTTCAGATTTTTGGTCCCTGACAGTGGGTTAATAAATGTCTCAACTTTAACCGGAGTAAATAGCTCCACAGCATAAAAATACCACCAAAAAAAAAAAAAAAAACAAGAAGAAGATGCTCAATCTGCATATTGTAAGGTGTAATTTATTGTTAATTAATATTTTATGACCTAATGCAGTGCGGTCAACGCATTTTCCAACTTTTTTACTTATCATTATTTCCTCAAAAATTTACTTATAATTTTACAAAACACATCCTGAATTTACATTCCAAAAATTGGAAACAGTACATGAAAAATGAAACGAGCAAACAAATCTGCCCGGGAGGTGGTGGACTCCACGGTTGCACTAAAAAAAAAGCGGTCCGGAGTGCGGGCAGGCAGGCAGCGTCGGTTAGCGCTCAATGCAAGGCGGCAAGAGCGGAGTTGGTGGACGCCTCGTCAGTCGTCAGTTCCCCATCACGCCAAGACAGGGCACCCACAGACTATACCCCCGTTTGGCAATATAGTAAAATTGATTTAAAGTGATTTAAAAAATACAAAAAATCTTAAAAATAGAAAAAAATTTACGGGGTGTTATTGAACTTATAGATTGATTATGGTTTCGATTATATTCAATTTAAGCGACATTTGATAGCTCTTTAAAGACCGTAAAATTACAGCCGTTAAAAAATGTATAAAATTTTAATAAGGCACCAAACGATATTCAAATTAATTGAAATTTGAACTTGAAACATTATCAGTTTATAAGTTTAATAATGCATTCATAAAACTTTTTTTTATTTTTAAGATTTCGTATGTATTTTTGTAATTTTTTAAAAAACCTCATTTGTCAGTATTGTCAATAGATGACTTGTGTGATGTGACCAGTGACCACTGCTATATGCATCCATCCGCGCTCTCTCTGCTTCTGCTTCTGCAAACAGTTTTTACACTGTTGATTTATTATGTTTCGTCTCAGTTTATGTAATGGGAATGGAATTAGTACTAGCTGAGTGGTAGAACGGTAGATGCTGGTAAGTGGTAACTGGTAACTCCCCGTCATATCATGAGATCGATCTAGGAGATATCCCATAGCTCCTCTGGTAAAGGTAGATTGATAGATCAGATATATTGAAGAGTAGATCCATGCGCGTAGGTAGTTTTTGTTTTCTTCCTCTCTCGTCTTATTTAATTTAATATATATTCGTCAATTATTAGCTTATTATATATTCACATGGAGTTAGATACGAAAACGTTATTTCTCCAAAAAAAAAAAAGATACGAAAACGTTTGCATTTCACTTCGAAATGCTAACAGTTCAAATTATACATTACTATATCTGAAATTTTGATTTATGGTTCTTATTAAATTCATCATATAAAAATACTAGGGGACAAAAATTTTCCATTTTTTGAGTTTTTTAAGTATTTGTTTTGCATTTTTCAAAATGGCTTTAAAATATTAATAAAATAATGCTTGTTTGTACATGGAATTTTAAAAATCCGAAATAAATACTTAAAAACTTTAAAAATGGAAATTTTTTGTATCCCTTAGTATTTTTATATGATGAATTTAATAAGAACTGTAAATCAAAATTTCGGACGTAGCAAGTATAATTTTGATCGTTAGCATTTCGGAGCAAAATGCAAACGTTTTTACGATAGTTCTACTCATTCACAGGTTAATAATATACCCGTATGTTGGTTGATTAAACAGGCTAATAACATGATTAACTTTTCTTTTGTTTTATTTTTTTCTTTTGATGATCACTAACATGATTGTCTCGTTGTCGAGATTTCTTAACTATGCCGTTAATTACTTAATTACGCGTTACAATATCGAGAAACTGAGCTGGACAAGCCCCATATATAACTTCAATTTTGTATGTATTCTATATATTCACATCACATTTCTTTGATTTTGTTTATTAACATTTCATGAAGAACGAAGAAAATCTGATCTCGTTTTGGCAACAATAATAAATTAATGCGAAGTGAAATATTAATTAAATCACCTTCAAGCAATAATGTTTGATGACAATCAAGTAAATATAAAATGGATAGAATGTACAAGTTGTGAAATGTTAGTAATTTAGTTTAGAGGAGGGATCCATTGACAATATCTATTTTGACAATTTTGACAATCTCAATTTTTAAAAATTTGAGAAGATAGTTAGAAATTCTCAAAAATAAAAAAAAGGTTACGGAACTATTATTTAAGTTATAGATTGATTATGATTCTGATTATATTTAATTTAAGTGACTTTTGATAGCTTTTCAAGGATCAATTAAATTACAACAGTTAAAAAATGTATAAAATTTTGATAAGCAATCAAACAGTGTCTAAATTGATTGAAATTTGAAACACTATCAATCCATGAGTTAAACAATACATCCATCAACTTTTTTTCATTTTAAAAAATTTATATAATTTTATTCAAATTTTTAAAAGTAGACATTGTTAAGATTGTCAAAATAGGCATTGTCAAGGTATCCCTCCTCTTTAGTTTAATGTACCTCTATACAACTATATTTTCAATCACTTTCATAGGGATTAGGGGGGGCTATATGTAAATTCAATAATATGCTCATCCTTACTCCTAATAAAAGAAGATTGAATTTTATGATATGGAAGTTCTATTTTCCTCAAAGAAAAAATCTCATCCGTTGATTGTTACATGGATTGATCACCACCATTGACGTACATTAATGTCTTGGTTTATTAAAATTTAAGGTCCATATCAGTTTTCTCATAAAGAAAGAGTTTTTGACTCTTTATTATAAAATATAATAATTTCAGTTCAAAATAAGGTTTGAGCTCTTAATAATTAATATAATATAAATAAGTTTTTCTCGTTCACTATTAAGTTTGTGAGATAATATAATCAGCATGTTATTGTTATCCCCGTCTATATATTTTAGCCTGATGACGACATGCCACGCTTCCGAATAGAAGCTTGCGTCGACCCACGTCATGTTGTCGTACCACAATATTTGATACCCACTGGTCACAACTCACAACTCGACGAGATTTCGCAATTTTCATTAAGAAGATGAGAAGATGCTGGATTTTGTGGATTGTGGAAGCTCCCAAGTCCCATCCGCTCCTGCCCGGGAACAGCATCCAAGATATGACATGACAAATTTTTCATCTGCCTGCCCCTTTATCGTTCTTTTGTGGCATTTTTGTATTTTTCTCAAAACTCGTTTTTTCTTACCAGACTAACTAACTAGAGGTGACAAAATCTGATCCTGACCCAAAGAATCTGTCCGACCCGATCCGGGAACAAATGTATAAAATTTGACTAGAAACGAAAAACCCACCTGACTCGATCCGATCTCAAAAATATGCAGATAGAAGTCAATCCGATACCCGACCAGACCCGACCCAAAAAAATGCCGGCAGCCGTCAACCCGATACCCGACCCGACATTTTCAGTTGGTCAAACTGACCCAACCCAACCCGAAAATCTACAACCTTTCCCTGCGTTTGGTAGCCGTAGTAAAATTGATTTAAGAGCTTAAATTAATTTTAAGTCACCAAACGGAAGTGATTTGAGGTATAGTAAGTTGACGCAGCTATGTAGGTGTATTAATCTAAATCACTAACATTTCACATCTTTTACACATAAAATCAACTTACGTCATCTATTTATTATACTACTACCAAACACCATTAATTTAAAGTGATTTAACGTTTTACTCTGCTTTAACTTACCACACTTATCAAACAGGGGTCTACAATTAACCAAGACGAAGGGCGGGGCATTTGATCCTCAAAAGAAAAAAAAAAAAAAAAAAGGAAGGGCAGGGTAGGGTAGGGTAGCTAGGGACGTGCAATAATCAATCAGTCACAGTGGCTTACATTATCAGGGAGGAGGCTGCTCAAAGTTTCAAACTTCTTAGCATAGCCAGCAGTGTAGGTTAGGCACCACACTTTGTTGTCGTTTGTCAAGGTGATTGGCTTAAATATTTAAGTCTCATCACATTTGTTCAGAAAAAAAAAGAACTTAAAAAAATTTATTCTCCGTTTGACAAGCGTAGTAAGTTAAAACGGAGCAAAACATTAAATCACCTAAAAGCATTGGTGTTTGGTAGTAGTGAAGTAGATAGATGAATAAAGTGGGTAGAATGTAGAAAAGATATGCAATATTGGTGATTTAGTTTACTACACCTATGTAGCTGCGTTAATTTACTACACCTTAAATCACTTCCGTTTGGTGACTTAAAACACCTTAAATCACCTTACTACACTTTTAAATCAATTTTACGTCAATGCCAAACGGGGAGTTAAGTCTTAAGCGATGAGTATTGCTTACTTAGGAATCCGGACAAGTCTTAAGCCCCGGTCAAAAGGAGGCTTAAGGAGAAACTTTTAATCCGTGCTAAGGAGCTTGCGTTCATAATGATCAAGAGGCTAAAGAAGCTAAAAAGAATCTAAAGAGAGGTTGCCGAACGGCCCCTTTAGTTATGGACTTCCAAGGACCAAACAAGTGTTCCCATCCCAGCAAGCACTGGATACAGGCATCATATATACAGCCCGGCTACGGGCAGAAAGAGGTGTGACTGTGAGAGTCGGAGTAGTCTATGGGCTACCAGCCTACCACTACGTACTGGGCATATGCACAAAGCAGCTCTTTACACAGGTTTATAGGAAGGGATGAACCAGTTCCACAGTACACGACTTGAGTGCCCTGATTTAGTCTCTAGTTTGAGTGCTCTAATTTAATCTTGTAGTTTGAATGCTCTGATTCAATCTACTTTGTGACAATATATTATTTTACCAAAATATATTCTACAAATGTGTATATTTTATGCGCCAGAAAAATGTTAAAAGTGCAAATTTATTGAGCAAATGTGCATAGAAATTTAAAAATAGTGGGATATATAGCTTTGCTGACGTCATCATAGATTTTGACTTTTCTCTGTATACTCAAACTGTCAATCAAACAATTGACCCGACATTCCTTTTTAATTTGCCTTAACAATTTTAATGCTCATGTCAAAGTTTGAGATTCCATATTAAACGTTTTGTGCTAGATGATTAAACAAAATATGCCGAGATACTTATGACGTAAATTGATGACCGTAGTATGAAGGGGCAGAGCTAGCCCGCTGAATTCCTAATTTTTTTTTTCAAAACAAAATCTCAAGCAAATTTTTTTTTTTTTTTTGTAAAAAAATAAAATAAAAAATATGCATAGATTTTTTTTTTTTTTTTTTTTGTAGAATTATGTCTATGCTGTAATTTTTTAGTGTAATGAAATCGGCAACTCAAGAGGTTGCTACTTTAAAAAAAAAAAAAAATGTCTATGCTGTAAAATTTACAAAAATATACCAACATTTACAAATTACGAGAATATGTTCAAATTTTTTTTCTTATAAATTTATTTCAATTCGGACCGAACCAATTGTTATTTGCTAACCCCTAACTTTATCATATGATGTAGAGTTGGGTTACGGTGATATGCATAGCAAAAATACATTTTTGCTATGCGCTCGTATCTCAACAACCGTAACTCGGATGGCAGATCCGATTTGACCGGTGCATTCTATATATTGAAAACTCATCGGATACAAAGTTTTACTATTTTTGGAGATTCCTAACTAATTTTAACGATTTTTGAAAGATGGCAAGAAAATAATAATAAAATAATATATTTGGAACTCATAATCAGGTTTATTTTTTCAAAAATGTTAAAAATAGTTAGGAATCTCCAAAAATAGTAAAAAATTAGTATTCGATGAGTTTTCGATATGTAGAATGCAACGGTCGAATCGGATCAGTCATCCGAGTTATGGTTGTTGAGATATGAGTGCATAACAAAAATGTATTTTTGCTATGCATATCACCGTAACCCAACTCATATGATGTATCTTTGTAATGCTGACTTTATACCGTCTCTGTAAACTACTTCTCGTCTTTGCTGGCCCTAAATCGTGTTTATAATCTTATATAGGCTTTTGTGATTTAGATCTAATGATTACAAAAAAAAACATGAAAAAATGAAATGGGCAGATTGACGGCGGTGCAGCATATATAAACATGCATATGTTAGAACTTAGAACAGCATGGCAGCATTGATTGGTTGTGGGCAAGAAAACTGAACCACAATTTCAATTTGGGAGGCGTTAAAAGAACTTTATTTTACTGACATAAATAACATGATATAGTATTCATGACCTTGTTTCTGGCCATATTGATTTTTTTTATTTCGATGAAAAAAATATCATTTTAATGTTCAGTTTTATTTCAACATTGTAATCCTTATTGTAAATTAAACAAATCCAATTTTTGCATTTTAATTTTCTAAAATATCTTCTCCCTGTTACATAAATTATTTCCCAATATAACCATTAAAATCGTGAATACATAAACTCTTTCTTTCTTTATTTTTTTAATGTGAGCAAATATACCGTGAGCTCAATAGATTCTTTATATCAAAACCTTAAGAGATACAAAAATTTTTAAGTATTTATTTGAGATTTTTTAAAACTGATACACAAAACTTTATTATTTTATTAATATTGCATAGTTATTTTAAAAAAATCTTAAATAAATACTTAAAATTTTCATATTCTATAAGAATTTGTTATAAATAATCTATTAGGTTATATAAATCGAAATTTTATGCTCACAGTATATTTGCTCTTTTTATGTTTTTTTTTTTTTTTAGGTTACTCTTTTTATGTATCATGTAATGTTGGTTCAAAGCTGCAAAAGCTTTACTGCTTTAGCATTAAACACTCTAGTCAGTATATATGTGATGGATGATCAACCATTTGCAAATTAAATAATCAAACTCGTGAGTACCAAACTTTTATCGCCAAATTTGAATTCCGCAGTTTGCAAAAGTTGTAAGTCGTAACTTAACCCCACTTTTACTTTTCAGAAAAAAAATCCTGGGACTCACTTTCAATCATCTCATTTGGAATTACAAAAAAAAAAAAATTCATGTCATTTCAGGTCAAGAAGTCCCAAAAATAACAAAGCAAAGCAAAGCAAAGCAAGATCTGACTGCGTGATAATAATTGGTGGCGTGCCAGTATGTTTCCTTTTCTCAATTTTTTTTGAGCACAGTGCCCAAATATTGTCATGTCAAATAAATAGTTCCCAGGCAGACAGACGCGCAACATCGATCTCATCTCCTGATGATCCCCAACTCCCAAGTCTCAAAAAAAAAAAAAAAAAAATACTCCCAAGTTCAGCATTCAGCTTAGAGGTGGCAAATCGGACGGGCGGGTCGGGTTCGGGTTCGGGTTGGATGGGTCAGGTCAGTTTGGCTTTCTAGAAGATCTCGGGTCAGGTCGGGTTGGATGATAGGCAGGTCGGGTCGGGTCAATTTTAATATCAACTTTTTTAGATCGTATGTTGATTCGAGTTGGATTGCATACTGTTTAATCTCGGGTCGGGTTTGAGTCGGATCGGGTTGGGTTGGGTTAGTTTGACTTTCTGAAAATATCGGGTCAGGTCAGGTATGAATCGGATTGGGTTGGGCAGATTTTTCGGGTCGGGTCTGGTTTTTGCCACTGCATTATCCATACCTTATCCCCTGTATCACCTGGTATGCATACCTCCTGACCACTGGGACCCACCCACAGTTTCATGAGTTCCATTCTAGATACCAATACCATCCATGAGTTGTCACTTGTCAGTGACCTTGTACAGTGTTATACCAAACAGTCAAGCTCAGGAGAATTAATTAAAATCTAGGATTGTTGAGTTGAAGTTGAAATGATAAAATAAAAATTTTCATAAATGACTGTCAAACATGTAAAACTAAGATACAGTCGTGTACCAGTAATTAATTTAATTTTCTTATGCGAGGTGCACTTGTACTAAGTAATGATTATTGTAGATTTTTTTTTGAGCTCTTTTGAATGTGGCTGTACATTTTTTTTTTTTTAGAGAGTTTCCTATAAAAAGTTATGCTTATTTAGAAATCAAATTGTTAATATATTTTTCGTCGAATTCTCTGAAATTGTTTGATATATTGGTTTGGTTAGCACGATTCCAAAACATATTAGTGATTTATGTTTGAGGAGGGATCCATTGACAATGGTTATCTTGACAATCTCACTGTTTACAAATTATAAAAAAATCATAAAAAAATTAAAAAATAGAAAAAAATTTACGGAAGTATTGCTTAACTTGTAGATTGATTACGTTTCCGATTATATTCAATTTAAGCGACATTTGATAGCTCTTCAAAGATCCGTTAATCTACAACCGTTGAAAAGTGCACAAAATTTTGATAAGCCATTAAACGATGTTCAAATTAATTGAAATTTAAAACACTATCAATCTATAAATTAAATAATACATCTATAAACTATTTTTCATTTTTAAGAGTTTTTGTGAATTTTTACAAATTTTTTAAATTTCTCATTGTCAAGATTGTCAAATTAAGCATTGTCAATAGATCCCTCCTCTTTATGTTCATGATGTATAAATTTAATGAAGTTAAATATATTTATATTTTAATGTATCAAATATTTATAAAATTGTGTAGTTTGATTATATGTATCAAATATTAATAATAGACAATTTTAGATGTTCGAACAAAAATACATAAAAATGTTTGATCGTTAAACAAACATAACTTTTGATAGGAAACTCTCCAGAAAACATATAATCACATTCTAAAAAACTCATAAAAAAATCTAATATAATTTCTTTGAAAATTAAATCAAAATATTTTTGAACTTTAATAGAGACTCACTTTACATGTACACTCCGGATAAAAAAAAAGTTTTTATAGTGCCAAGTGCATCCCAGCCAAAACTATTTATGAAAATATTTATTTTCTATTTACGATGATCTATCTAAATTTAATCTAGTCCTATAGTCATATATGAAAATTTCATATTCCGATAAAAATTGGTCTCCTCTCTCTTATTTTCTTTTGTTGCATGAGGGAATTTACCTTTTTTACCCACCAATGGGACTAAAAACCAAAGTACTAAACAAACAGTACTGATATTTTTTTGGGTTTCTTTTTTTTTTTTTTGTTTCCGTGAGAGAGAGAGAGAGAGAGAGAGACCGGGGCTGACAGAGGGGCAGTGCAAGGCTCGCCCCGTCTTTTCCCTTCACGTGCCCTTCTTTCTCGCTGCTTGTCAGTCCCCCCCCCCCTCCATTTCCATTTCCCTCCCTCTTCACTCTTCACTTCCCCTTCCACACCACTCACTCCCTTTACTCACTCCACTTCACTCTTCACTATTGTTAGTGCTCTGGGTCATCAGTCATCACTCACTGAGATAGATAGATATTGCGCTGCCTGCCTGCCTGCCTGCTCAGGGTCAAAATGCGATAAAAGGGCGTGGTAAGATATGAGTGTCTCTCTTTCTTTTTGCTTATTTATATTTAGATACTGTTTTGTGCAATGTGTTTTTTTTTTTGGTATTGTGAAAGTGAAAGTGAGGAACTTGGTGGTCAGTTGCTTTGGAGTTTGGATGAAGATCATCTGTTTATTTATATGAGCGAGTGTGACTGAAGTTCATTCATTCATTCATGGTCTCATTGTTTGTTTGGTGTCTTCTTCATGGTTCTCTTCTCCTTATTATGGAGTAAGTTTTGTTTTTTTTTTTTTTTTTATATATAACCTCCCTTTTTTTCTTGTTTCTTTTTGTTTATATACTCAATTTTTTTTATGGAGCAAGTTTCTTTTTTTTATAGACTTTTGGTTTTTACGAGTGAGTCAACGTTGGGTTGGATTAATTTATTTGTCATTTTTAACATTCCATTTCTCCCTAATTAAAATGACTACCCTTTTGTTAAAATGTTAAGTCTTTTTTTTAACCCTTCTTTTCTCAATAGAATAAAAGGTGAAAAAGAAAGTTAAAAACCCCTTTTACTTATCTTTATCTGTTTTAAAATGCTGATGAAAAATGACGTTTTATTTTCTTCTTGTTCCCATCTTTATCTGTAATCTGACTCTAAAATACTGATTTATACAAATTGAAAAATGTTGGTGAAAATGGGTATTTTTGTTATCTTCTCAATAAAAAGGTCCCAAATTTAGAGAAAAAATTCTAGATGTTTTGGTATTTATGCGATTATTATTTTCTACCTGATCACATTAAATTAAAAAATATCTGGCACATTTTGGGTTCTCTGTCTTTCAACTCTTCCCAACACACACACAAAAAACCAGCATGTATTTGCTTACATTACATGCACACAGTAAACAAGAAGAAGCATAGCTATAATTTATTTATTTATGCAATCCAATCCAAGTAAATTTGGTCTCTGGGGAATTGTGGCAAACTGGGGACCTAGCTCTAACAAGAAGCTGCCCATTTCTGCGTCATATGCATAACAGATTTATATATTTAGGTTGCTGTAGGAGCTCTGTGGTTTCCCTTTTAAGAAGTTGTGATTTTTCTATTGAGGTCTAGAAAAACTAGGAAGATCATGTCATGAGGGGTCTTTTTTTTTTTTTTTTAATTTTGGGGTTGTTGAAACAATGAATGCAACAAATTAATGCTTTCTTGATCTTGTACTATATCTCTCCCTCTCTTAGCCACTGCAGGGCACCCAACTTGCATTTAATTAAGAATTTGTGATTGTATTTGTATGAATTTCTAATATAAAAGTTAAAAGTTACTTCTGTTAGTTAACGTCTTCATGTGAGGAAAATCTCAGTACAATATAAAATAGTGAATAGTAAATGAAATCAAGATTAGAGCTTTATGTAACAAAAAAATGTTTGTGTTCCCCTTTTACCAGTATCAGATGATTCCAGGTGCTATATATATTCTGAGTTTCCAATCTATTTAGGGAGGACAATTGTTTCCTTGTGCTGAAATTTGTTCATTCTGGGTAGGAAGGTAGTTAATTTTTATTGGGCCCATTATTGGACAGTAACAATGAAAAACTTATTATATACTATGCATTTTCTCATTAGGTTGTACCAGTTTATTGCTCTATACTATTAGTCTATAAAAAATCTACCAAGGGATCTTTTTTTTTTTTTTTTTTTCTTTTTATCTGGTCTGTAAATTGGGAGTAAGATCAAGATGCATGGGTACTAGAATGAGCATCTTATATAATTTTGATGTGTCAATTTGCAATAAATGCTTCTTGATTCTGTACTGTATCTCATAGCCAGTTAGCCACTATAGGATACCATACCATACCAGCATGCATTCAATTAGAACAGCATATCTTCAAACAATGCCTTTATTCATGTGGTTTATACAACAAGTACTCGATACAGTACAATAAATAGCATAATTACATAGAAATGCAGTTGGTGAGGTTGGGGCAATGCATTGGTTCTTGACTTCTTCTAATGACTAGTTTCAATGTACAATTATGTGGAAATGTAGCTTATGATGATGGTTTTCTTAAACTAATTTTTGTCATGCTTCGTGACAGGAAACTAATCGACTGTTAATGGATCTGTGTTTGGATAGTGATGTTTCATTAAGTGCACTGCATTGGTTCATTTGTATGTGTCGGATAATTATTTAGTTTTTTAAGAAGTGTGTTACGCCCGCTTTAATCTTCTATTGAAATACTAAAAATGTGCTGGTAAGAGTTGAGACGAGTATTTTTACAGGAGTGTGTCGAATCATTGTTCTATTATATAATTTATATATTTTTTACAATTTATTTGTTAATCTGTTCTTTGATCTGTCACTTTTATTTCTTTTTTGTTGAATTCAATCGTTAGATCGTAGAGAATTATGAGGTGCATGGGATGGGAGATGGAAAGGGCGGCACGAAGAGCAAATGAAGGAGAGGCAGAGGTGGCGGCCTGAGGAAGACGCGATTCTACGGGCCTACGTTCGTCAGTACGGGCCCCGCGAGTGGAACCTGGTGTCTCAGCGCATGAACGTGGCCCTGAACCGCGACGCAAAGTCCTGTCTCGAGCGTTGGAAGAACTACCTTAAGCCCGGGATCAAGAAGGGGTCCCTCACTGAAGAAGAGCAGCACCTTGTGATCCGCCTGCAAGCCAAGCACGGCAACAAGTGGAAGCGCATTGCTGCGGAGGTCCCGGGACGAACTGCGAAACGCCTCGGTAAGTGGTGGGAAGTGTTCAAGGAGAAGCAGCAAAGAGAACTTCAGGAGGCTCAGAAGCCGTCGGTTCTCACTCCCTCGGAACAAGGAAAGTACGACATAATCCTCCAGAGTTTTGCCGAGAAGCTGGTCAAGGAGAGGCAGGTCAGCCCGCTGCTCATGGCCACTCCGCTTCTCCCCCCTTGGTTATCTAATTCCGGTACTGCCACGACCACAACAACTGGTACGGGCAGTATGCACAACAGGCCTCCTTCGCCTTCTGTCACTCTAAGTCTTGCATCAGCAGCTGTGCCTGCTGCGCCACCTGTTACCCCCATGCCGCCCATGCCATGGTTACCAGTACGCATTTCACTTTTTTAACCACTGAATGCGCAAGTTTTTAAATTGTTTCAGCTTGTTTATGTACCTACTTGGTGGTATAATTTGTTGCAGAGCGAGAGGGCGGCAGGGCCCGAAACAAGCTACGGGTTAGCAGTTGCACGTGGAGACAACATGGTGGTTGCCGAGCTAGCTGAGTGCTGTCGTGAGCTGGAGGAAGGGAACCATGCTTGGATGTCGCATCGAAAGGAGGCAGCATGGCGGCTGAAACGGGTAGAACTCCAATTGGAGTCGGAGAAGGCGTGCAAGAGGAGGGAGAAAATGGAGGAGTTTGAGGCCAAGATGCGGGCCCTCAGAGAGGAGCAAAACCTTGCACTGGAGAGGATTGACGCAGAATATAGAGATCAGATTCTGGGTCTCAGAAGGGACGCTGAGTCGAAGGAGCAGAAAATGGCGGAGCAATGGGCTGCAAAACACGCACGCCTAGCGCGTTTTCTTGAGCAGATTGCTGCTGGCGGCGGCCGTGCTGCATGGGGTCCACCGAACGGCGACATGAATGGTCGGTGATATGTTTTTTATTGTTCGAAAACCTTGTCCAAAAATGTGCTTATTCTCTCTTTTCCCCCCCTTACGGGCTACTTTTGCGCACCTCATGGAAGAATGTTTGTGTTTGTTATAGTAGCCTATCAGTCCGTGAGCATGCGAAACTGGAAATCCGAGCGTCGATAGAATTGTAGCTGTCTTCTATGATATTTGTAAACATCAACATTTCTTGTTTTGCTATTTGATTCACACTCACAAATCACATTTCTTGGTGAATTGAATTCTTCTATGGACTATTCACTTTTCTGAATCGGATGGTTACGATATATATTTTTGGGGCTGAAATAATGAGAGATGCTTGATTTGTAAAATTTGAATCGCTCGATAAAAAATGAACGGTAATGGTTGTCTATAGAAAGAACAACTCTTTGTTCTTATCTGTTGTGCAGACAAAAATTGACTGTTTTTTTTTCTTTTTGAAGCAAGACCAAAAATGTTCTGATTAGTTGCATAGCAAATTATGAATAAATACTGTTGAAGCTGTCAGTTCAGGTAATGCTTGTATAGTTGTATGTGTTTGTTTGTTTGTTTTGTTGAATTTGCTGGTTTTCAACAGCATCTTAATGTAAGACTTTTCCAAAAGCATGACATATGAGCAGCAGCAATCAATTATCAATAGAATAAAGGAACTAAATTAAAACAAGTAATCCTGCAGCTGTAAGATGAAGCATTGATAGAGGTAAGATTGTACCCTGAACCTGGTACCAGTTTGGTACCAGCTGGTACTTCATCTATAGGTCAATTGCCCAGCTGAAAAGCTTGATCAATTTGCATGTAAAGACTTCACAAATCCTTTAGGTTATCTGATGATGAGAGTACAACTGTACTATGGCAACCCCTATTGTTGCCACAGTAAAGAAACCCAGCAGCATTCATTCACTCATTCTGGCATTGTTAAGAACACCAAACCGTAACTCCGGCATTGCACCGGCTCATCAATGGAAACCACCATGGACCTCCTTAGTCTATAACATTGCGAAAATTTTCTTTTTTCTTCCTTTTTTTGCCCGACCGATCGTACAAATAAATGTCGGCCAAATGTTATTTAAATATTTCCCTCATAAGAGAAAAATGGAAAACAGGATACAATATTCATGTCAAATGGATTCTTAGGTGTGCAGTTTTACCAGCATAATTGTATTGCATCATAATCATTATTTGTTCTTGTTCATGCTATACTCAAATCTTAAAATTGCAAGAACATTTACTGGCTTATTGGGCTGAAATAACCTTTCTTACTGCTACAGACAGATCAAGCCCAAACATACCCAGCTCAAAACAACCTTGTTTGATAACAGAACAACATCACCTTCAACAAAAATCAGTGATGGGCCGGATTGGATGTTCTGATACTGGTAAAATACTGAAACCATAGCATTACCTTTTACCAGGAAATTCTAAAACATGCCTGCAGCAATCACGGGCCAGATTGAGGCTGGCAATATGAATATATGATCCAGCAGAGGCACTTACAAAGTCCATAAGTCCAAACACAAAGCATTTCTACTGAACACTGATACTGATGATTTGTAAACATAAC
Organism: Cyperus esculentus; assembly: GCA_030179965.1. Lineage (NCBI taxonomy): Eukaryota > Viridiplantae > Streptophyta > Magnoliopsida > Poales > Cyperaceae > Cyperus > Cyperus esculentus. The sequence continues at coordinate 3,542,862 of JASGLE010000015.1, read as the reverse complement.
CCCTCTTCAAAAGTTATGATGGCCTAAACTCAACACAAAGGTCCTACTAGCATAAAATTTGCCATCTTTTTTTCACCTGATTTGACAAGATTAAAAGTCATGACAAAAGTTGAGTGAAATTAGAAAAAAATGAGTGTTAGAAAGTGAATTGTTACTATTTCAGGCTGTGACTGGAATAGCAGAAGGTAATTTTGTTGCCTGGAAAGTGAGTTTTGGACAAATTTTGCCACCCATTTTCATTTCTTTTCTCTATCTCGACCCCAATTTTGTTTTCTCAATTTCCTCTTTCATGTCAACTTTGGAAATGATTGGAGACAGGATTACCTAACATATTTGAATTGTGAAAAATCATGTTTGCTTTAATATATACAATATTTTTATCTTTCAATAATAACAAGCATGATAAAAATTTTTGCCAAATCCACCCTCTCTATATTGCAACCTAACTAGAATCTGCATAATTGGAAATTAAAAAAAAATTAGTAGTGTGTTAAATTTAGACTATTTATACTCTTTATTCACTAAAGAAATTTGTACCGAGTTTTTTAATATTTCATTGACATTTAATTTATACAATATCGGGTATCCGCTAATTGAGTCGTATACTTTGACGAATCATACAAATAGCCATACATTTAATATTGTAGCAAATTTTGCAGTTGTAGAACTTACCATTTCGAATGCAACTTTTTCACAATTACTTATCTTCTGCATGATTAAATAAAAATAAAAATAAAATTTTACCACGTACAAATTTTAACTAACCTGTACCAAACAGCGATTTCATCTCCCATGCATCCCCTCGAATGAAACTTGTACTCACATATTCATTACTGCAATTATTACGACTGGGAAAAAAGACATTGATTTGAGATTGAGGTGAAAACTTGAAATGCCTTCATCAGTGTTATTATGGCCTTTCTTCCTGGTAGGTTTGTATACATGCATAGGGAAGATCAATAAATAATGAGGACGGTGGCAGTTAGATGTGGCAAAATCTGATCCGACTCAAAAAACTTGTCCGACCCGACCCAATCCAACCCGTATTCCAGGGAAAGTCAGACTGACTTTACCAGATCCGACCCGACCGGGGATTGGAGGTGCAATCTGACCAAAAACGAAAAACCCGCCCGACCTGACAAAAAAAATTCCGACAGATATCAACCCGATATTCGACCCGACCCGACCAAACATTTTCAGTTGATTAAACTGACCTGACCCGAACCCGAACCCGACCCCGACCGGACCTGGGAATCTGCCACCTCTAGTGGCAGTGCACGGTGGTCTGGGATTCTCTGGCCCAAATCAAATCTTGTATTGGGCCATGTCTTGGGAGTTGGGACCCCCTTGGTTATTTCACGTTGTAAAGATAAAAAAAATAAAGAGAGAGAACCACCTAAACACAAAAAATGTTGCAAATAATTGATAAAAGATTTTATGAAATTTTGGGTTATTACTTATTACTTCATTAGTGTCCATTTTTTATTCCCCGAAACAGAGGTGGCAAATAAAGCGGGTCAGGTCAATTTTAATATTGGCTTTTTTTTTGGATCATATATTGATTTAAATTAGATTACATGCTAGTTGATTTCGAGTTAGGTTGGATTTTACCACTTCTACTCCAAAATAGTCTCAAATGAAACACCAATTTACTGATCCTTTTGTAGAAGTTCCTTTGTAAGAGAAAACTATATATTGAATTTTCATTTTTGAGGAAATTAAGGACATGAGAATAAGTTTGTTTGTAAAAAAACAACCAAATTTGAAAGGTGATAAATTGATAATACTGCTCAACAAAATTTTCTTTTCTTTTCTTTTTTTTTTTAAATATCTTTGGCTTCTGGCATTGCAGCTTATCTTGGGAAAATTGAGCAGAGGGGACCAAACAATGCATGCTTGAATTGCCTTTTGAATTTTGTAAGTGCATCACCTGTATATACAATAACTATGTATTCATCTACATCCATATGAGATATGAATCCCCTTAAAGTACCAATCTTGGGGCTGTTCGGCAACCCCTCCTTAAGCCTCCTTAGACTTCCTTTAGCTTCCTTAGTCTCTTAATCCTTCCGAACGTAAGCTCCTTAGCACGGATTAAAAGTTTCTCCTTAAACCTCCTTTTAATCGGGGCTTAAGCCTTGCCCGGATTCTTAAGGAAGCCATACCCATGGTTTAAGGCTTAAGCTTTCTTAAGCCCCTTTTTCTTTTTCCGAACGAGTGTGGCTTAGTGAGACTTAAATATTTAAGCCACTTTGTATGCCGAATAGCCCCAAAGTACTTTGTGTCGTACTGATCTTAAAGTATTTTGGTGTTTCTTAATTATCGGATAAAAAAAAGTAGGACCTGCTTTTCTTCTTAAAAAAGCAGGTGATCTCGATCCTCTAGTATATTATATATATCATGCAATTCAAAGAATTTCTACCTTTTGTTTCTCTTAAACAATTCTGAAACGGCTTCACATCGATCGATCGCTACCTCCTTCAATCAGCCAAAACGCAAATGCACTTGGCAGAATATATTTCCCTAAAAATATATGAAAACTGGTGTTTAATATAAAGATGTAATTGTAAATTACTCTTTGGCAGTTTTCCATCATTTCATTTGAAATTTAATTGCAGAAATCCATTCAGCCAACCTTTTTCCGCAATTTGGATGGATATAACCAGAACTTTGAACAAAAACTTTAATTTCATATGTCGCTTAAATTGAATATAATTGGAAATATAATAAATCTATAAGTTAAATAATACATCCATAAAATATTTTTTATTTTTAAGAGTTTTTGTGAATTTTTACAAAATTTTGAAAATTCCTACTGTTAAGATTGTCAAATTAAGCATTGTCAATGGATCCCTCCTTTTAGTAAAAAGTTGGTACATTTTGAGCAGTATGATTAGTTGATAGTTCCAAAATTTTATAAAGAAATAGTGTTAAATTATATCTGTTGGAGCACATTTTGTTTTACTTCTCTAATTATTATTGATGCTCAAAAAAATCTAATTTTTTTATCAGACAGAATTTGTCTATTGTAGCAAAACTCATATGAAGTCAGTCCTTTTTTTTTTTTTTTATGAAAATCTTCATCTTCAATTTAAAACGTCTTCCTTATCGGAAATCTTTGAGAGCTACGCCCTTTAAGGAATTCAAATAATATATTAAAAAATCGTCTTCTTTTTCTAAAGTACGTACAACTTAATCAACATTTGTAAAATAAAATATGAAAACTAATACTACATCGTATAGATTTAAAATTCTAAAAGTTAGAGGCGATTCTTATAACTTTAAATATATAATAAAAAAGGTTATCCAAAATTAAAAATGTCCCATTTATTACTTATTCGACCTACAGTTAAAGAACACCTTTATGTCAAACCTATCACCTCAATTTTCTTAAAAAAATATATATAAAACCTGTCACCTCTTTGCAATGATAATATTTTATACAATGACCCAAGAATAGAACCCGTTATTTGGGTCTCCTCCCAAGTTTTTACTGTCTTGAGGTTGTTTGGTTTTTTTCCAACATAATTAGCTGGAAATTGGTTAGTCATGTCCACTAATTTAATTAGCTCCTTAACATTGATAAATAGAATTATGCTACTGAATATGTAATATAGAGACATCCATGGCCCAGCCCATAATACTAAAGGGCCTTTTATTATTCGTTTGAATTGGGCATCCTTTAATAGAAACATCAAAGATTCAACGTTATTATTTATTTTTTTTTGAGATGAAGATGAGAATCAAGCCACTTAAATATAAATGTCTATAAAAAATTTGCATGTTAGTTTTGAACCACCAACCTTCTACACAGAGAGCGTTACCTTTAACCACTAAACCAAATACAGGTTCTTAGGATTCAGGTTATTAATCTGAAAAACTGCAATTAGTCCCAAATCCGTATTCTTAGAAAGTAAAGGGGAATGGTATAGTATATACACGTGTAGATATATAGGATGTTCAATGTTCATAGTAGGAAGTAATTTTATATATTAAAGAGATGCACAGGTAAAGGGATAATATATAAAAAAAATAAACATTTTTTGGGAATTGAAATGTAAAAAAGAATAAAATTAACTTATAAGATTGTCGGTTCTTCTTTATCAAATCACAATATATTGTTATTGTTATATTCCCTAATTTGTTATGAGGGAAAAATCCTCAATTCCTCTATCCCAAATTCCCAATAAATTTTACTTCTGTGATACCACACTCAAATACAAGATTGTTTAAATTCAAACTCAAATTAGTTATCAAAAACAGGAAAGAGACATGCTTAGCAGAGTATATACCCTCATATCACCTTTTATCCATATTTTGAATGATGGCCCTATTATTATAAATCGTGACCGTCGGATCAGAATAGAATAGACATATCATATTCACTCGCAAAAATTCTTGCTCCCTTCAAAAATTGTACCGTGGTATCGATTTGAACCGTTTATTTTGATCTGACGGTCCATAACTTCAGATGAGTATATATATATATATGTGCATTGCACAAATGACATTCTCCGTGCACGTGCAACGGCATGTGACTTGCCTGTGGTCTGTGGATGCCCAATTGCCATTGCCCATAGAAAGCAAAGCCTGATCCCTAATGACATTAATTAATTAGACCTTGTAATTAATCATCTCACTTAACCTTGATTACAGAGCCATGTTTACCTCGGGCCCTGTGCTAATTTATTCATGCTGTCGAACTTTAGATCCTCTGTCCTATATTATTTATTAATTTTAGTAGTTCCATCCGGGCTATATATACATATATATTATATAGCCTATTTATATATTTAAAGAAGCCAAGGAGTTATCATTTGGCCAAGTAGTAAGCTGTAGAACCATAATTATAATTTAAGAAAAAATTTATACTTACTCTTTCTATATTTCTATATTACATTTTTTCTTTAAATTCATGCTATAATAACCTTAGAAATTTCTTATTGTATATTAACAATAAAAAAATACTTTTGGAAAGTAACTCATGAAAAATTGTCTTTCAGTAAAAGACTACAAAGTAGGGAAAGCCTACTTCATCGCAAAAAAAAAAAAATAAATAAAAAAATTAAAAAAATAAAATTATGAAAAATTGAGTTGTGATCAGTGTAGTAATGGACAAGAGGTAAAATATATTTTGGTGCTTTAAAAACAATAATTACGAAAGTGTGAACGAGAAAAGCCAAATAAACTAAATATTTCCTTAATTTGAGTTCAGAAATATTTTATATGAGGTTAATTGACATACTTGAATATATTAGAGAAGGGATTATTTGAGATTTAATTTTGTGGATACCGATGGAGTACTAATAGTTGTGGTCATTTGATCCCTCCTCTTAGAGAGAAATATGGTAAAACTTTGTTGGATAAATGTGAGTTTAATTGTCACAAAAGTCTTTGTTACAAATTTTAGGTGAAAGCACATACATATATAGTTTGAAAATTAGAAGGGTGTAGTATATAAAACTGCATAAATTTATATAATCACGATACAACAAAATGATCTTATAAATCTCAAGTTATTAAAAAAAAATAATTGAAAAATTGAAAAAAATAAAAACATAATGTCATTATCATAATATCATCTTCGTCATCCTTAAAAAAAGTCATCATTATCTGAAACATGTCATCCGATTATTATGTAATGAAGTCATCTCGTATAAAAAGGTTTCAATCTGTACTCTTCAATCATTCATTCATTCATCAATTGCAATTATTATAATTATAATCATAAAAGAATTAATTATCACAATCATGCAATTAATCATCTTGATTCCATAGGACGTCGACCTTCATTGACCAAAAGTCTAGGTAGAGTTCATCATTGACCAAATTAACAGATGACACATTGTCACCGAGGCTACGGTGCTAGTGGTAGTGACATTGGCTCCCACCGTGAAGATTCGGGATCAAGTCCCAGCAAGAGCTGGGCAGGGGATAATTGAGAGGTTTGCCTACGGGCTTTGTTCAAAAAAAAAAAAAAAAAAAAAAAAAAAACAGATGACGCATTGATTGGAGACAAATCACGAGGGATTATAATATACTCTTATATTATTATTAGTAAAGAGCCAACGCCTTGCTAGCTTTGGGCTAAAATTATCATATCTTATAATAAAGGGTCCAAAACTCATCTCTAGTGAAGAAAATAATATGAGCCATAAATTTTAATGGACCGGGACATTAATGTACATCAACAGTGGTGATCAATCAAAGTAAACAACCAACGGCTGAGGTTTCTCCTTTGGAGAAGATAAAACTTTCATGTCAAACAATCCAATCTCTTTTTTATTAGGAGTAATGATATATTAATAAACTTCTTTGCATATATATATATCAGAGCAGCCAAATGAATGAATTTGCTGGTAAGAAATGAGGATCGGGATCACCTGCTTTTTTTGATCTGACGGTTGAGAAACTCCGAAGTACTTTGAGATGGGTGCAACAAATACCGAAGTACTTTGAGATCGGTGCGACAACCGATCCCGACCGTCCAATGGCGCAGGGACGGATTTAAGAAACTTTTAAGCCCGGATACAAATTGTCTAATATATGAAACATGGAGTTCTATTACATTGTATTTTACTTGGCAAATCATTAAGCTTGAGCACAATAACTACAAATGTAATTAAGTATTGTTTAATATAAAAAAAAAATTAGTACTAATCAATATATTTCAAAAATCAAGCCCGGACACGAGCCTAGGCTTGCCCATACCTAGATCCGTCCATTAGACCGTCTGATTGGAAAAGCAGGCTCCGCTTTTCTCAAAGAAAAGCAGCAGATTTTTATCCAAGAAATGAAGCAGTTTGCCTGTGAGCTGTGACTGTGAGACTGAACCTGCTCAAGTACTCGGTGAAGATGGCCGATTTTTCAATCAAAAAAAAAAAGATGGCCGATTTATCTGTTTGCTCGTGATACGAGATACGGTACGAGTAAAATATTTGTTGCGGTACCGGTACCTGTACCAGTCTCTGCACCTCCGTGTGCTATTACATTATTTGAAGTTGTTTTTCGAATATCTAGGAGTGTGCAGCTCGGGAGTGCTTATCCTCTGCAGCGCTACATTGATTGTGTAAAGCATGCAGGATGTAAACCGTTGGATCATCTCGCGATTTGAGCCAATATAGATCTCGAGATGATCTAACGGTTCACATCCTGCGCTACACAATGCAGCGCAACAGAGGATATATGAAATCGCAGCTCGGGATAACACTTGATTAACTTTCTCCGCGGATTTTGCAAAATTTTGGCACCCATTTTCGGAATTACGCGTGTATCTGATTCTGGGATCGGGAGATCACCTGCTTTTCTTGATCCGACAACTGAGAAACATCAAGTACATCGAGATCGGTGCAATAAAAATTAAAGTACTTTGAGATGAGTACGACAACTAGTCCTGACCATCCGATCGGAAAAGCAAACCCTGCTTTTCTTATCGGAAAAGCAGCAGATATTCATACCTGATTCTGATCCCCTATTAATATTGTATAAGCACAGTCTATATAATCTTATAATTAAAATAACGGTATTGTCTATAGATATGAAACCAAGGTCACATATATATGGACTAATTTAATCAACTTTTCTTTTTTTAGGTTTAGGATTTCAGAGTCGACACGTGGTCAAATTCTGACGATTCAATATCTGTTTGTTTCTATCTGTGAACTATAGTTATGTATTTATTTACTGGAAATACACATTTGTTTCTAAAAAGTCTACACAAAAATGTATAGAAACTTAAGATTTGTTACAACTTTATGTATATTTTCTATCTGACATCATATATATATATATATATATATATATATATATATATATATATGTTTCTTATTATTTTATGCAAGAGGAGAGATCCATTGACAATGCTTATCTTGACAATCTTGACTTTCGAAAAAATACAAAAAAAGTTTATAAAACTATTGTTCAACTTATAGATTAATTTTATTTTTAATTATATTCAATTGAAGTGACATTTGAAAACAATTCAAAGACAAATTATAGTTTTAACAAGTAAATAAAATTTGTATAAACCATCAAAAGATGTTCAAACTGATTGAAATTTCAAACACTATCATTCTACAATTTAAAAGAATACATCCATAAACTTTTTTTTTCATTTAAGATTTTTTTATGAATTGTTTCAAGCTTTTCAAAAATCTCATTGTTAAGTATGTCAAGATAAGCATTATCAATAAATCTCTCCTCTTTATATAAGTATAGTCAAAATTGATTGATTTAAATATGAACTAAAAAGTCTGATACAAGGAAGATCAATGATCATGCGTCTTGTTCTATGATGCCTTATAACATATACTCGGCTATTGCAATCATTTATGAAACACAAATACTCCGAATACTAAATATTATAACATGAGGAGGGTTCTAGTGCCTCCATAATGCTTCCGCTTTTTAAATTTCAAATAACTCAAAATTTAAAACTCATTTTTCAAAACAAAACCGTTAGATTTGATCAATATGTATTCTCTATGTGCACATAACAAATTTTTTTTCACTTTTTTGTTTTATTTATATAAATCAATGAGTTATAAAAATCAACGTCTAGAAAATGCTCAAATTAGTACATTTTTTTTAGGCCCTTGACGTCAAACAAAATAATATTCAAATTTGATGATTTTTTACATATACATAAATGAAATGATATAGATTAAACCTAACGGTTTTGTTTTGAAAAATGAGTTTTAAATTTTGAGTTATTTGAAATTTAAAAAGTGGAGGCATGATGGGGGCACAAAAAATGGAGGCATTGGAACCCTCCTCTTATAACATATATATATAGGAGTATTTTGGTCTTTTCACACTTTTAAAATAGGATATTAAAGGGTTAATTAGTTATGTGGTGTAATTGTTACGAATTAGATAGTTTGATGCGTGTTTGTCAAAAAAAAAAAAAAAAAAAAAAAAAAAATCGGAGGACAACTTATTACAAGTAAAAAGATTGGAACGTGTGAAGACATTATCCTTTTTTTTTTTTTTCTCTAAAATTGTTTATTCCCGTGGGCGGTTATATGTATGTTCATCTCAATCTCCAAGTGAGCATGCATTCTACGAAGTGTAACTTCGTTAAATACAAAATAAAACCGACCATTAGGAGTACATATATATTTTTTTGTTCTGGATTGAGAAACACAGTTTAAATAAATTATAAGGTAGTCGGTGAGTGGATTATATTTATATAGGTTTTTAGTTTTTACAAAAATCATGTGATACAAACAACTGGGAGCATTCCGAGCAGAATGGAGGATTTCAGCAATTAATATTATTTGGGTTCATTTAATTATTTCTGTTGCTTCCGGAAATGCAGAAATTGTTTGCTACTATTTAGAAGCATGCATTTGAATATACTCGACAGGTCAAAGGATTTAATTGGTGCTGACTGTTGACTGCTGAGTTGAGTAGCTACTGAAATTTATTATGAGTAATAGCTAGTGACCACCTTTTTATCTATACACCGGTCCACTGTATTTGTAATGAACAAATATTAATTTTCAGTGAACATTTATAACTTTCCGATCAACATATATCATTTTCTAATAAAAAAATATATTACAGTTTCCAATGAACATTTATACAATTATGACAAGCACATGGATATAGTGAATGAATGAATACTCTATAGGGTGGACTTTACATATTTTCCATTTATTACTGAGGAAAGTGGTCAATTGAAACAGAAGAATTTCTGCATTTTTAGGCTTTTGCTTCTTGTCGCGTTTCTTAATTCTTGCTGTTTATAACTTCATGGTATATACAATACAACATGTGATCGACCAGTAATCAGTTTAAACTCCAACTTTTGCAGAGACAAATTTGAAGCTTTGTATTTTAATATTTTTATTTTTTAATATCGATCAATTAATTTTTGACGAGCAAAAACATTTATTTGGTATTATTTGGAATAAAAATCTGTCATTTTTTTTTTTATATAAAGATGAGAATCAAGTCACTTAAATTTAAGTATCTAAAAAAAATCTCTCATCCAGATTTTGAATATAAAAAATCTGTCATTTTTATTATAAGTTTCTTACAACTCGTCTAGCTTCTTTAGTACCTTAATTCTTCCGAACATAGGTTCTTTAACGCGGATTAAGAAAACCTTAATTAAGTCTCCTCTTATAGACTTTATGTGCTCTCTCTTATGTTGATCAGTTCTTTTGGTTTCTTTTATATTCTTTTGCTCCAAACATGGTTCGAGACAAGGGTTTGGATTGTTGTTTCCTTACCTGTGATCTCACTTAATGTAAAGATAGTATTTAAGATTCTAATGGAAATCGGTAGGACACTGAGCCTACTTTTTTCAAAAAAAAAAAAAAAAAAAAGCCTCCTCTTATCCAGTTGTTAATCTCTGCCCGACTTTTTAAGGAGCCTTTTACCTTTGCATTAAACCTTCTTAGCTCGTCGGTACGGATTAAGGTATCAAAAACTAAATTCCTCAGTACAGATCAAATTTTTATCCTCCCAACAGCCCAATAGATATATATATTAAATTAAAGCTGTTCATTGGGAATTATAGATACGGAAAGACTTGCCGTTCTATACTTCCTCCACATTACGTAATGTACAAAAATATTCGCACCTTTTGTATAAGAATCATGACATATACCGTATATATATTACTCCCCGTGGACACTTGTTATGTAATGCACACTATTAAATCGGGTATGGTCCAGTGGATGGCTGGCGCACATCACTAGAGATGCCAAAAAGAAACAAACAAACAAAATTACAGAAGAGAAAGATGAAAGTTCAACAGCCTGCTTATAATAAATGGGCTCGACCTGCCGTTCATAGAGTGGATGTCCATAGAATGTGATAACTCCACGGTCACATTCTATAAGTTATGGTGTTACAACTGGGACGTCTACTCTATAGACGCAAGATGTTTCCCATAATAAATGGGAAAATATTCGAAAAGGAAATCATAAATTTGTAGCGAGTATTACAATTGGTACTGAAGATTGAAGAATCGAAATAATATTTTTTAGTAAAAAAAAAATAAAATTAATGTAAAAAGAAAAGTGGTATAATTAATAATAGTATTGTTAATGTGAACTATAATTCAAGTAGGTCTTAAATAACAGTATCAGTATATTTTTATCAAAAAAAAAAAAGAAGAAGAAGCAATAACAGTACCATTCAGTATAGAGCGTAATATCAACAATAATATTATGAATTTCCCGGTCTGTTATAAAAAAAATAATGATATCTGCGTGTCATTTTTCATTCTAAATGACTGCATTACTTTTTCCAAAAAAAAAAAAAAATTGTTGATGTTGGCAAAATTATTATATGACAAGAATGTGTGATCGAAATTACAGGATTGTGAAATTAAATTGCCTACTAACCTGTCACAAATTATACCACAAGTTGTCACTTTAAAGCTTAATTAGGTAGGCTATAATTATCAGTGTATATATTATGGCCACATTTTTTATGTGTATATATATAATCGATCTCAAGAATATATACTGCTGTTAATTTTGCAATTTTTATCGATTATAAATGTGTCCCAATTAACTCTATGCAAGTTTGCTGCCAATAGTAAAAGCATTCCAAGTTCAGATCAAAATATCAAATCAACAACAAAAAACACACACAATCTTCCAAACATTAATGTTTGAGATCACAGGTACTAAGATTCTGAGAAGAAATGTTTTGCAAGGGACAGTACAAACAATCAACTAACATCATGTTCTACCTTCTAAGCATCTTTTTGGTAAGGAAGCACTATCTACGTCAAAATTTTTATCCTGCACATCAATTTAACTTTTTTTTTAACCGTTATATTTCTTTCAATTAAATCAAAACGTGTTGTGATAATTTTAAATATCATTATCTTTCTTAATGGTATATATTGATGCAATAGATCAAGTGATCAACTAATTTGAATAGGAATAATTATTAAAAAAAAATCGGGTCATATTTAGTGTACTCAATATTAGTGTCAACATATCCAAATTGTTACAAAATTTGTGTTGAGAGTTACAAAATTTGAGATAAAATTTATAAATTTTGTGTATATATGAAAACGTGGATAAAGAAAACGAGAACACACGAAAAAATTCCAAAAAAATAACCAAGGTGTGGGAAGCAAAAGTTTTTGTTTAGATAGCATTATTCCCAATCTTTATCTAGAATCTTCGACCCAACCAAACCAGTTTGAGGCCAATTAGGTCCAGTTAGACAGATCCAATCCAAGTGCCGCCATTTATACTTCTTCTGAGCCACAACCCACAAATGGTAAAAATGAGCTCCCAAATTGTTACCTTAAAAATTGTACGGTCGAATTAAAGTTCAGATTACCGTAGGTGAAATGATGAGTAAATAAATGTGAGTTTATTTTGGTTGTTATCCATTAAATGTGACAGTTGCCTACGGGCTTTTCTAATGAGTAAGTAAATGTGAAAGTGTGGCAGTAATTTTGTTTGCATTGCCAAATCTATGTAATCAACTGGCAAAATCCCCATTAAATCTGAGTTAATTAGTACTTGGTAAAACCGAGGGACCATTGTCAAACAAAAATGTGGTGTACGCATGGCCTACCGTTAATTATGAACACTATTTCGAATTTATCAATGAATAGCTTAGATTTAATAGTCAAATAACAGGGATACATGGATACCAAAAAGATATCAAAATCGATATCAACTGTATTAGTATTCATATTATGTATGATGATATTCATATTAACTCATTAAAGTATTCAACTTGTTCGTATAATATATTTTGGTATTGTGTTATACAACGGAAATAATTTTGAATACATATCTATTTAATATGAATACAAATATAGTCAGTATTAATTTTGGTATCTCTATAATACTTGTCAGAAATATAAAATTTAATCATCAAATAATTATAACTTGAAGATCATGTTATAATTAAGATGTGTATTGGTTATTTGATTCCAAAATCCAAGATATTACTTTGAAGTAGAGGACAATTTTATACTTCACTACTTTGAAGCAAAGAGTTTTGCTATGGATACACCTCAAATTCAAAATTGAAACCGATCCATACAGTTCAATATGTTTTTTCATTAAAAAATTCACTTGTTAGTAAGCTTTCATTTTCAAAATTATCTATATTGAGTAGTGTAATAAATCATTATTTTTAATTTTTCTATGGATTAATGAATTTTCCACTTTTTCATAGAGGAAAGATTTCTACAAAACATGAACTATGGTGATTAGTATGAAGTGTTGAACAGTTTGAATAGTATGAGCATGGCTGTTTTAGGTTGTTTTAGATATATTTTGTACTTCTTGACAAATCATAGCAAAACTCTAAAGTTGTTATTACATTTTTGAGTTCTAATAATTGTTTATAACGAAACTTATTGATTTTAAAATTATCTAATCACGAATGATACATTTATACAAGATATCAGCAATATTTATATCAAAATTTGCATCATAAAAAAAAAAAAATCTAAAACAACAATCTATAAAAATTGTTTATACTAAATCTACAAGCCTATATATGTCAAAATAAAAAAAAAAATGAAAAGAGTTCAAAAGTTCTACTTGAAAACTCGACACGACCAATCTCAAAAAAAATGGAAATTCATGATTACATTGTGCTAGCCCTTTATTTTTAGAGTCTGTATCAGCTGAGATTTAAAACGGATCTCAAGACCTATAATTGAGATCCGATGGATGTGGTTTTTAGAGAAGATTTTTGAAAATAATCTCAGCCATCCAATCAAGATCTCAGGGTCATGAGATCCTGAGATCCATTGCAGATCTCAGCTGATTTCAACGCTTATTTTTATTGAGTAGACTTTTTTGCTGTCTAGCATAAAAATGTCTGAGAATGGATAAAAAAACAAATAATAGGGGACGGAGAGAATTCCTCTTTATCAAATTAGACCATCATGTTGCTAAACATATTTTAGATTGTTTCCGATTACCTTGTATTTATTGTTTTATTTAATATCGTTTAATCTTATAAGACTTTTATTAATATACAATATTTCCTATAAAATCATTCAATATTCAATATTTTATGCCAATAAGAACCCAAACCAAAACAACGGTATATATATATGTGAACGAGTGCTCATCCTCTGTAGCGCTGGATTGTATAGCGCAGAACGTGAACCATTGGATCATCTCGAGATTCATACCGGCACAGATCTCAAGATGATCTAACCGTTCACGTCCTGCGCTACACAATGAAGCGCTACAGAGGATATAAAATCCCCTCACCTCACTCACTCTCATCGTCCACAAAATATCACCATGAGCCGAGTCTTCCACACTCTCTCCCACCCTTGCACACGTTGCGAAGCGCTGCTTGCTACATAACAGAGGCAACTCTGCCTCCCTGCCTGTCAGTCTGCCAGTGTCTCTTACCCCTCACACCACCACCCACCACTAACTCACCCTCTCAAACTCTGAGACACCAACAAGTACACACCCACACACACACCCACAAGAGATATAGATATAGATACCACAAGAGAGAAGAAGAAGAGGAAGAAGAAGGAGACCTAGCATTAGCATAGAGGAGGTGGAAAGAAGAAATGGGTGAGGTAAATATAAACAAATTTATTAATATTAATAAATATGTTAATAAATGAGTAAAAGAACTTATTTGAAAATGGAAAAAACCCACCACCTTTTTTACACTTTTTGATCATTTTCAATTATGCATTGTTGTGTTTATGTTTGAGCTTAGGAGGAGAAGAAGGGGGAGGAGAAGGCGGCGCCGAAGGAGGAGAAGCCATCGCCGAAGGAGGAGGCCAAGAAGGAGGAATGCGTTGGCGGCGGTGGCGGAGGAGAGAAGAAGGAAGGGGAAAAAGAGGAGAAGGCGACCGAGGCGCCTCCCCCGCTGCCGCCGCCCCCGCCGGAGGAGGTTGTGATGCGAGTGTACATGCACTGCGAAGGCTGCGCCAGGAAAGTCAAGCGCTGCTTGAAAGGGTTTGAAGGTACATTCATTCATACATTCATACATACATTGATGGTATTTTTTTGGTACCGGTTTGGTACCAAAAATCAGTGTGTTTTTAGTAATGTTAGTATCTGTATGAAAATGAAATGTTGTTTTTGTGGGGGTTTAAAGGGAAAATGTGGTGCTTTGATTATTTATTTATTTTTTGTTTCTATATATGTGGGATTTTGAGGTTTTTCTCTGATTTTTTTTTTCAAGGTGATTTTTTTATATAATATTGTTGGTAAATAATTTCATGATGATGAATTTGTGTGTGTATAATATCTTAGTGTAGCTAAATTGAAGGATAAAACTATTTTGTGGGGTTAATGGCAAAATGGGGTTGCGCAAAATTACTTACACATTGATTTTGTAATATTTTGGGGCTTGAGATTTGATCTTCCCTTTTTAATTTTTGTGAATCTTTTTTGTTTATTCTTTTCTGATATGGTTATGATGATTCTCGTAATTTGGTAATAATAATAATAATGATGATTCACTCCAAGGAAAGTTGGCAACTTTTTTAAGTACATGGTTTTCATCATAAAAACCTGTCTTCACATATTTTAATAAAAAGCTCAAAAGTTGAATCTTTTTGTGCGGTTCTACTATTAGTTAATTGTAATAATTTATTTCTTTTCACTTCCAGATAAGGCCTAATGCTAAAGCTGATTTCACCCCTTTTTTTTGTTTTCTTTTCATTATTTTATTTTGTGTGGGGATAGGGGAATGTGGGTTCTCTGATTGTGCATTTGACATATGAATATGCTTCAGATTCAAATCCTATTTAAAATCCTGTTATTGCTTTATTTTTTTTTAACAAAAGCAATTACTCTTTAAATGTGTTCCTGACATATTCAAAGTAATGTTAGTGGATGTGTAAAAGCCCCTATTATAATTTATCAATCTATATTCTTGCTCAGTAATATTCAAATGTGATCCTTAATAACAGTTATTTTTTGTAGCTTCATTTTCTTGAGTTGCTTTAGCATATATAGTAGGAACATACATATAGTTGTGGTTTTATCAATGCATAAAAATGAAATAAAAATCATCATTTCTTAGGCTAATTGGTTGTGATGACAGGGGTGGAGGATGTCACAACCGATTCGAAGGCGCACAAGGTGGTTGTTAAGGGGAAAAAAGCTGCTGCCGATCCGATGAAGGTAGTGGACCGGGTTCAGAAGAAAACGGGTCGAAAAGTGGAGCTCCTGAGCCCTATACCACCACCTCCACCGAATCCTGAAGAGAAAAAGAAGGAAGAAGAGGAGAAGAAAGCGGAGGATGCTCCCAAACCAGAAGAGAAAAAAGAGGTTGGTTTTTTCTCTTCTTTTATCGTGTTTAGATAGATTTGGTTGTTAGAATTGCTTTAAAATTAAGCTCAATGTTGTTTTTAGTAATACTAAGCTAAGTATAGATTTTTTTTTTTTTTTTTAAAAAATCATCATGTTGAACTTAAAGACCACATTTTGTAATCAATTGCAGATAGTATCGTATTTACGGATCATTACCAGAATTATATGCATAGTTTGCCAATTAGAAAGGGGTTGCCAGGCAATTGCCTGGCATATATTTGGAAGTTTGGTGATTTATTTATTACTTTCGAAAGGCATTTATTCTGTGAGCTCTTTATGGGCAATTATGTGACTGAACATTTAGTTGAGAGCTATATGAATCCCAAACCAACAATCAATTTATTGGCCGAAAAGAGAATGCATGAAAGCAACTGTTTTTCTTATATAATTTAATTATTCTGTGCACTTTCACTAACACTGTCCATTTCTCTTATGTATGAATTACCGAGAAGCCCCAAGTAATAACAGTGGTGCTGAAAGTACACATGCATTGTGAAGCTTGTGCTCAGGAGATCAAGAAGAGGATCTTAAAAATGAAAGGTATAATTTACTTAAGTTTTGCCCTTGCATGTTGGCTGAAACCAATTGGAAATTTCCTTTTACTTTTCTGATAAATTTTATTGACTTTGTTAGGATTAATATTGAGATAGCGGCTCTCTTGAAAATTGAATGACACATGTATCATTTGTCCAAACTCTTCCCTTGCAATTGGAATGGATCTCAATATCTTCTTTGTCTCAGTCTCCCATTTTGTCTTTATAAAGTGAACAAATTGGCTTTATTTGACTACATACAACTTGTCATTGTTTCCTCTAGCGTTCTCCTTTACATGTGACCTAGTTTGGGTGGGCAGATAGTGTTGAACAATTTGTGCCGTTTGAGGTCCAGACTTTTTTGTTAATTGGATCAATAGGATTCACAAGTTTTCTTTGTTACTGCAACTCTGCAAGCACTTTTATATTCTATGCTGGTTGTTTCTATTTTTAAGTGTGCATTCGATTTGTTTTACAAGTCTCAAGTATTGTCATCTTTTGTTATAATCTGTTTAATATTTGATTGAATATTATTAGACTTTCTAAAATTTTTTATCTCATTTAGTATCTCAATTAACTTCAGAATTTTTTTTTTTTACTTAAATTGATCCAATTTTTTGTTATATTTGTTATCAATTCAGGTGTACAATCAGCCGAGCCAAATCTCAAGGCCTCAGAAGTAGCTGTGAAAGGCACTTTCGACCCACCTACTAAGCTTGTAGATTATGTGTACAAGCGGACTGGTAAGCAGGCAACCATTGTGAGAACAGACCCGCCGGCAGAGGCCCCACCAGCAGACTCAGCTGCTGATGCTGACAAGCCGAAAGATGATAAAAAGCCAGACGAGAAGAAGGAAGACGATGCTAAAAAGGATGAGAAAAAGAAGGATGAAAGTCCCGGGGACGGAGAGAAAAAGGAAGCCGAGGAATTGCTGGAAGGGCCTCCCGGCAGTATGCTGACGGCTGCAAAAATGGAGCGGATGCTGAATGAACTGTACCAGTATTACCCAAAATCTTCTGTTGGGTACACGGCAGATTATGCATATCATCAGTACCCGCCACAGATGTTCAGTGACGAGAACCCCAACGCATGTTCGGTCATGTAATATAAAGAAACCATTGAGTAGGAATAAAATTATCGGTTATGGGCCTTTTTTGCATGAACTGTTTATGTGATAGATGTAAGGTATGACATTCTCTTTCTCTCTTTTCCTTTCATATAATTTTGCTAGTAATGTGCCCGGGATCGAAAGGCTATGCTTTCCCTTTGTCACCAACAATAGGGGAGGGATCTATGTAGGCCTACCTAATTACAGAGTTTTTGACCGACTGGCTGTTTGTAGCTTTGTGTAAAATGTAAATTTTAGCTTTTTAGTGAGCTTTTACTCCGTTGCCCTCGATTATATGCTATTTACATTTTTCTCCTTATTTATTCTTAGTATTATTATTAGTATTATTATTATTATTAGTATTAGTATCATGATTATCATTATTTTTTGCAATAATTATTACAGTGGATTAACATCTTGTTTGCTTGAAATTATTTAAGTTTGCCAGTTTGCATTTTAGTTCATTGTGTGCTGATGATCAATTGATATGGATATTGTTTATTGGATTCTGATCCTCAATGGATGAGCACTCAGTTTTACCGGTAATCTATTCTGTTTTGTATCTAAAACTGCTATTTGGAGAATCTTAAACATGAACAAATGCTTGAATCTTCTTCTTGGAATGGAATTGTTAAGATTTCAAGTGCAATGTGTTTATTGTGCCTGTCTTTTTTGAGTGAATGGGGCCGGGTTCTGATACATTATATGGAGGAATCCAATGACAGGGATTGCTCATAATTAGGAATGTTTATTTCCTCACTACTTGTTCATTAGTATTGATATCAATTAATTGTTGTTAATTGTTCAAGTTTTTCCTCATACAGGTTTTCTGTTTTACTTCAGTAATTTGCATTCAGTAATTTGTTAGATAGGAAATGTACTTGATTAGGGAACAAGATTTCTGACAATTGAAATCATTCACTTTATCATTGTTTGCTGTTCTACAACAGTTATATTATCCTTACCATCATTATTATATTAAATGTTATTATAATTATCCTTCTGAAAGTAATGATGGGTTCATCTTGGCAAAATCAAGAACATAGCAATACTGATACACAACAGAAAATATAAATCTCAACTTTAATCCGTTTGGCAAATCAAGGAATAGCACTAGAATAGTGCTATCCGATTAGTAAAAATGGATTAGTAATTGTTAGAAGAGTGATATTTTGAACTATTCGGATAGTAAAATTATTGTTTGGCAACATAATAGTGGAATAGTTGGACAATAAGTGTAGCTATTCCGCTATTCCATCTATATGGTCGAATAGCGGATTAGTCTATTCACATCACTATTCGTTTAGCTATTTTGTGTTTGACACTCACAAAAAAATAGAATAGCACACTATTTCGGAATAGGCTATTCAAAATGGGTTGCCTAACACGCCCTTCGGGGAAAAGAACAAAAATTTACTTAGTTTAAACTAACCTGTGGGACAAAGAACACATGCCTGATAGATATTGTGAAGCAAAATCTGGTGTCTTCTTGTGGCAGGTGTTGTGTTATGTTATGGTCCATCTGTTATGCTATGCATATATGCATGTACCCAAAATGTCTGTGCATGGATCTCAGTCTCAGGTATGTTTTTTTCTTGTGTGTGTTTGTGAGGAAGGTGTCAAATTTTCATCATCAGGGGGTTTGAATTTTGAAGATTTTGAAAAATAAAAATCAAGCAATCTTTACCATTTCGCGCCTCTCAAATATATAGGAATGTACAGAGTTTGACAAATGAATTAGTGAGTGCGTCAAGATTTGTGCATGCATGCAGTTTGTGATTTTCACTTAGTGATCATTTGTAAATTTTAGGTGCAATTACAGCACCACATAAATGAAAATTTGGGGGCTTAGACTCCCATCTTATTCTCAAAAAAAAAAAAATTCCTATTAATCAAGAATCAAGATCCAATACAAAAAGGTCTTATGAACTATATATCAAGCAATCTATAAAACTTGCCCATAATGCATGCCTAGTGAGATAGTGCTCCATAATAAACATCCTGCGTGCATTGAAAAACTGTCCATACATCTATAGATGTGTACAGAATATAACAGATACATTCCGAAATATAACAAACACATTCCGAAATGTAACCTATGGACAGTTTTTCAATGGACGCTAGGTATTACTCTTGATCCATCTCTTGAACTAGCTTATCACCAACATGTCATGTTACAATGTACAGAGCTTCAACAGTGGGGCGTTTTGGGTGCCGGAATAGTGAGATTTGCAGTACTAAATGTGATTGTACCAATTCAATTTGGGGTCCCCTTTTTAGTTCTTCTGGTTTTCTTTCAGTAAAACTCTTTTGCCAACGAGTTGGAAGGAACTTGGTACTGAAAGTCTGAAAGGCTGTCAACTTTTTCCAAAGATTTTTTTTTTTATCTTATGTATTTGACAATTGGCTTATATGATATCGATTTATATTATATTATAAACCTAATTAATTAATTAATTACGTGTTTATGCAGTTATTCTTCTATTTCCAATTTAAGGTAAGACAAGCCTTTGTGCTCATGGAGTATAGCATTCATTTTCATAAGAGAAGGGTAAACGTTGGTATGGTACAAATTTTTTTATTAATCGAAATTGAAAAAAAAAATTTTCGGAAAAGAGTAAGATGACACCCGTTTTTACACCACTAGATAGAACCGAAGGGTTCCTTCGGTATGCCTTTTTTTTTTTTTTTTTTTTTTTTTTTTTTTTCGTCTGCCCAAATAACACATCAACCCCACAGTTTCAAAATGGGGTGGGTGAAAAAAAAATTTTCAAAATGGGTTTGCACCCGTTTATTTACTATATTTCAGTACTTATGTGGTTAATCATAATTATAATATGATATAGAGTTAGACTATTATACTAACGTTAGCATTTGAGATCGAAATGCTAACGCTTAATTGGCCACATTTCAAAATGGGGTGGGTGGAAAAAATTTTTTCAAAATGGGTTTGTACCCAAAATGTTTTTTCAAAATGGGTTTACACCCGTTTATTTACTATATTTCAGTACTTATGTGGTTAATCATAGTTATAATATGATATAGAGTTAGACTATTATACTAACGTTAGCATTTGAGATTGAAATGCTAACGCTTAAAACCCATTTTGAAAAAAATTTTGGGTGCAAACCCATTTTGAAATTTTTTTTTTCCACTCACCCTATTTTGAAATTGTGGCCGGTTGCAAAACAAAATGGGGGCGGACAAAAAAAAAAAAAGCCCATACCGAAGGAACCTTCGGTTCTATCTAGTGGTGTAAAAACGGGTGTCATCTTACTCTTTTCCGAAATTTGTTTTTATCAATTTCGATTAATAAAAAAATTTGGGTATGGTATGGTATGATACCTAATTTGCCTACAATATATTTTGAGATGATGTACATTGCATGATTAATTGATTATCCATAATACTATAATGACTTAATGCTAAGTTCAGTAAAATAACACAATTTAAAATATTAGTACGTGGTAATTAATCTACAAGGTTCAAATTATGGCTGTAAATTAAATAATCTTATGTTTAATCTTCTTTTCAGGCTTATTTGAATACTAGAGCTGTGAATCGGGGCTTCGCCCCGAAAAAATAATATTACACAAATTAATAGCCCCGAAAAAAATAATATTATACAAATTAATAGATATTGAAAATAAATATACATTTTTCATAAAAATATTTTATTAGATAAATATTGGACTTAATATATTTTCTATATATAATATATTTTTAGCTACATCTCAATTTATATAAAAAAAAATATAAAGAGTTGTAAATATTTTGAGTCTTAAATTGTTCTTTAGGTACATCATATTATCTCTTTAATAAAAAAAAATTTGAGTCATTTGATTAAGATAAATGAAGAGAGAGAAACAAAATAAATGGTTGAGATTAATTATGATGTGGCATAGCTAAAAAGCTTGAATGGTTACCCCTCTTTTTAGAGTATGAATTAGTTGTCAAATTGTCAAACTTATTAGTTGTTATAATTAATGATCCATTCCCAAATAATTGACGCCGTAATTCTCCAAATGATTGAAAACAAAGGGAGAATTTCATGTATACCCCTCTAAAACTTCAGAATTACGTATTTCCCTTTCAAAAGTTAGTAATATCATATTTACCCTTTCCAAAACTTTAAAATTACATATTTCCCCTCAAAAGATAATGATATCACATTTACCCCCTTCTGAAACTTGATAAGTACGTATATATCCCCTCAAGATCTTATAATACCATATTTACCTTTTCAACTATTAAAACTCTCATATTTAACATTTTTGCACCATGTATTATGGTTTATCTCCAAGGTCATTCAAACTAGAGATGACAAATTAAACATATATATTAGGTTGGGTTCGATGTCAAGTCAGATTGGCCGAAATGAAATGTCGGTCACGGGTGAAGTTGGGTGGGGTTGGGTTTTAGGTTGAATAGTGAGGGCATTTTTTTGGGTATCAGGTCATGTTTTGTTTCTATTCGGTCGGGTTAAGTTGTCCAAGGTTCGGTCATTCAGATTTGATCTGTATTGTGTAGGGATTCAGGTTCATTTAACTTTTTTAAAAAAACTAGGTCTAGTCAGGTCAATAGAAATGAAAAAGACGATATTATAAATTTGTTTCGGGCAAATATGTAGTTTTTGAAGTTTTAAAGATGTAAATGTGATATTATTAGTATTTGAGGAGAAATATGTAATATTAAAGTTTTGGGAAGGGTAAATACGATGTTACTAACTTTTGAAGGGGAAATACGTAATTTTGATGTTTTAGAGGGGTATACATGAAATTCTGCCAAAAAAATATAAGGGACGAAATTGAACAAGAGACCAGTTGTTGAGGCCCAAATCGAAAAAAAAATTAGATTTTTTTTTTTAGTAATACCTAGTGTCTATAGAAAAATCATCTATAGCGTCCATATATTATATTTTGAGATGTACTTGTTACATTCTGTATATATCCGTATGGATGCTTTTTTAATAGACGTTTCTCATTTTTTTTTCTTTTTGGGGTTTGATGGCTGGAGTGAATTAAATTTGAGTCTGGCAAGGAAGGAAGGACACCTACAATTTTGTGCATTTTTGTAATGTTTCGTCCGTGCAAAGATTCCCTTCACTAATAATTATGGAGGGCGTTGCATACTTGCATTTGCCTGCCCCCATTGACGTTGAAATGTCAGGTACGTACGTTTGGTAAGACGATTTAATTTTTGCATGGCGCATTCATTCACGTAAATATATAACTTTACTGCAATTTTAAGTTATCTTCTTGAATGAAAAAAAAAGTCATGATTTGTATAGCCTGGCTGGCAGGGCTGCAGTCAGCGCCTCAGCGGTGAAATGGTAATGGAATATGGTAAAAAAAGTTCATTAAATAATGGGGTATCATTACTGAGGAGAGATCAAATAACTATATATATTTTTTGACCGATCGGTGACTATAAAATTAAATCTTAACAACTACATTTTAAATTCTTAAATAACAAAATTAATTAATAAAATTTGTTGTATATATCATATTTATGTGTATACAAAAATATGGTAAAAGATGGTAATGGAATATGGTAACAAAAGTTCAATAAATAATGGGGTATCATTACTGAGGAGGGATCAAATAACCATATTTTTTTTATGACCGATCGGTGACCATGAAATTAAATCTTAAATAATTATATTTTAAATTCTTAAATAACAAAACTAATTGATAGAATTTGTTGTATATATCATATTTATGTTATACAAAAATATGGTAAAAAATGGTAATGGAATATGGTAACAAAAGTTCAATAAATAATGGGGTATCATCACTGAGGAGTGATCAAATAACCATATTTTTTTGTGACCGATCGGTGATCATGAACTTAAATCTTAAATAACTACATTTTAAATTCTTAAATAACAAAACTAATTGATAGAATTTGTTATATATATCATATTTTATGAGTATTCAAAAAATTATATCATTTTGATTTTATTTATATGTGCACCAAGCATTAACAAAAATCAACGGTTCAAGTTTTATGATTTTTTTTCTTCTCTCTTGATGACTATCAAAACAATATTAAAGCTTTATCATTTTTTATGTGCATGTTATTGAGATAATATAGAATACATCTAACGGTTTAGATTTTTTAATTTATGCATAAATAAAAAAATGGTCACCATGGGCATTAATGGATCCCTCCTCATTATTACTACTATATTATTATTATTTTTTGAGGAGATTACTACTACGTTATTAGTTACTAAATAATTAATATTTATACAATTATTATTATGTTAAAATGATATCATAATGTATATTAAGAAATTACTTTGGCACAACTTTTAAATTATTTTTCTAGCTCAATTACAGTTTTAATTAACCGTGATAAAAATACTCTAAACAATGGTAGTTAATATGTTTAAAATTGAGTTAATTTCGATACGTTAATTAATCAATACAAATTGTCACAATGCCAACGAGCAGAAAAACTCACTAATTAGGATTTGGGAAATTTTATACTTCAAAGAGCGTCTTTTAAGGCATAAAGATTAAGACAACACAACTAAAAACCAATAATTGGTACCAAATTATAGAATACTAATTTTATGATTATTGTTTGAAATCTATTTCACACTTCCATATATATCCATGAAAAACCATATAATAATAATATAATAGGTGCCAAATTAACTAGCCAGGGGACAAGAGTGCTTATTCTCTGCAGCCCAGTATTTTACTACACAACGAATCAACAATGATGAGGATTATAGGGGCTTTTTTTAGATTGATCGAGTTGCACGAATCTCGCAGCAGATCCAACAGTTGAGACGCTGCTCAGTAACAAAGGATATGAATTGAGGGGACAAGGATTAGGCGTTGAGACATACACATACATGATACATACGTACGTATAGTACTATGGGAAACATTAAGTGTCCACTCTATGAACATCTATAAAGACACACATGTGAGTGTAAGTGTTACATTTGGGCCCACATGAGTCCTATTTAACAGTTTAATGTGTGTCTTCTATGGATGCCCATAGAGTGGACACTCGGTAGCACTCTAGTACTATAGTGCGTTGTTAGTTACATGATTGGGATTCAAGATTTGTTATGTAGCGAGGATATGATGTGTTTTCATGACCTAACTCTATCCCCAAACTTGAGACCTCACTCGCCTTTCCTAGCTCACATCGTAATCAATAAGCATCAATGATATATAACTTCATGCTTCTCTCTTTTGGTCATTCCCATATGCCAACTTTTAGCAGTGCTGTTTTGAGCTAGACCCTCTAACCAGACTCGATACTATTCTCTTCTCTTTTCTAGTTTTCTTTCTTTCTTTCTTTCTTCAGGATTTCATGCGGGTAGCAAATGTGGTTAGATGTATGTATTCTTCCCTAATACAACATATAGGTGAAAACAAAATTTAATTTTAAAATTTACTTCTAAAATGTGGTTAGATGTATGCATTCTTTCATACTACTGTACTGCATATAGGTGAAAACTGTAATATAAGAGGTTTGCCTAATGTGGCTTATTTTAAGTACACAGTATAATATAGGATCATATCTAGTGTTCTCAATATCAGTGTCAATATGTCCACATTGTAACAAAATTTGAGTTAAGTGTACATTACACAATTTGAGATAAGTGTACATTACACAATTTAGGTCGAGACCTGACAATTGCGGGTTTAGTGTTTAGTATCTAAAAGTAACGCTCTCTGTGTAGGAGGTCGTGGGTTCGAAACTTGGATATGGGTGGGGGTTGTGGGGGGTGGAGTCTTTTATTGACATTAGAATTTGAGTGGTTTAACCCACATCTTTATCTTAAAAAAAAAAAAAAAAAAAAGACAATTGCATTTATAAATGTTTTGTTGTATTGTTATATGTGAATTAATCGATTATATGTTAGGATACATATGAGCCTTAATGTACAAAAAATTGTTTAAATAAAATCCGAAAGGTACGATCAAATTAACTGCTCAAAGATTCTATAATACTAGCACGAACTTAACTTTCTTAATTAGGTTAACCCGTTGGATCGGAATGAAATTAACATCTTTATTTATGGTATACTAACTAATAATATAAGAGGTAAGCTAATAATGTGTCTTAAAGTACAAAATATAATATACTGCTCTCATATCTGAGCTTTGAAGTCAAACGTATATATCCTTCAAATTAACAGTCCATATTAATTCCTCAAAAATTTACGGTAACCGAAGGATTTCTTTTTTTCTTCTTTTTTTCTATTCAAAAGATGGATTTTTTTTTTTGTTACATATGATGCCTTCTAATTATTAAGACAAAAACTCACAAATTTCGCCCAAATAATTCATAATTCATCCAAAACCAAATTGTAGAAGTCACCATATTGCACAGCAGCAGGAGCTAGCAGTGAATTATGATTAGGTACCCAGAAGTAGTAGGTGAAACGCCATTAATATCTGGGAAATTGGAGCAAGGAAAATTCCCTCATGCGTACAAGGGAAATTAAATTATTTTGATTTGATTTTGACTGGGGATGGAAAGATGGAGAGGGAGGGAGAGAGTGGGGTCAGAGATTGAAGAACTGAAATAAAAATGACAGTGGAGATGACCACCTGAGACTGAGAATGAGATTCAGCTATATAAATGGGCCCTTTAAGATTGACCCAATATCTCTGATTTGATTGGTGGCCTGCCCTTTACTTTACTCATTCATTCCAATGTTTCAGTTTCGCCCTAACTTAAAAAAATATTTAAGTTATATTTGTGGTTAGCCCCATTTTAGTTAAAAATTATATTTGTGGTTAGCCCCATTTTAGAAAAAAGACGACACTTGTTAACCCGAAACCCAGTAAACATGTCAAGATCTAAATCCACACTCCAATTGACCTATGACTCGAAAAAAAAAAAAAGACGACACTTGTCAACTTGAAACCTGGCCTAACACGATCCGATCCTGACCAGTGACCTTATACATTTCTAAAGTCAAATTGATCTGACCCACATGAAATCAAATTGAAACCCGTTTGTTTGATTTGTCACCTCTAATGACCTAATACATCTTTGTTCAATTTTTTAAGCTATACATCTTTGTGGATTATTTTATTTTGTCTGATCAAAGTATCTTCGGATCTCTATTTTCTAATTTTATAAGCCAATACACTGACAATTCATATCAATTTATGGGAAAAAGAAGTAGATAAACATAATGAAGGGTGTTTCTCTCGTGATCACACCTAAATAATTTTATCGGATACAAATAAATTTAAGATTCCGTAATATTCATTTTTATTCGTCCGATTATAAGAAAAAAATTAACAGAACAGAATTATCAGAATAAAATTCTAAACAAAAATATCCAGTGACTCAAATATTGAAATGGCTTTAATACAAAAAACAGTAGGCAATTCTTGAGAGAAACATCTTGCGTTCATTGAAAAACTATCCATACGTGCATAGACGTGTATAGAATGTAACAGATACGTCATGAAATGTAACAAACACATTTCAGAATATAACATATAGACAATATAGACGGTCTTTCCATGGGCGCTAAGTATTACTTAAAAAAGATATTGAAAATCGCAACTACTTCACCGCATGTTGTCACGGTGTTGCAAGTCGCAAGTAATAATGGGCCGCTTTGAGTTCATTTTTTGTTCAGAGTACTGGGAATGGGCTGTATAGATATATATCCTGTATGGACTGCATGCGAATAAAGCAAGGAAACGCAACTGTCAGGCAGCTATAGCAAATTATTTATTTACCAGTCAGTCAGTCAGGCTCATTTTCTTATCCGTTTTACTGCACTTTTGTATTGCGTTATATAATTGTGGAAATGGAATAATAATTCTTGCAGAAACTTTATACATCCACTGATGGACAGTCTATAGAAGTTACACTGTAAGTATAACTGTTACATCTAGATTTATATATGACCCATTTGTCATGCTATTTGTTATTTTTAGAGAGCATCACGGTAGGTCTTCCTGTAATTCTTGCAAGTTGCAAACTTTGCAGGCAATGAGCTAGCTAGGAGGAGGTGATATCGAGGCGGTACAAACAAAACAGCCGCCAAGAGCACTGCTTTTGTTTGTTTAGGGGGAAGGAAATGTCGTCATGGAGTAATGGACTAATGGGAGGAAGGAATCTTGAAGCTAGTCTTTGCACGGTGCAAGCAGATCTCCAATATCACGTGATTACTGCAGTGTGGGAGCCACTGCTGAGTGCTGAATAAACATCCAAGTATGGGAAATCAAATCATCATGTCATTTTTGTTGAATAAGTACTCCACAATAATAGTGGTAAGTAAATACTACCTCCGTTCATAAATAAATGAAATTTTAGGAAAAGTCAAATAAATTAGTGGAAAAATAAAATTACATAATAATTGTTCCAATTAAATAATATATATAAAATGATAATTATAACATTTGAGAAACAAGTAGATTCAAACAAGTTAATAGAAAAATAAATTCAAATTGGTAAAGTTCATTTAATAATGGACAAACTCTAAATGATATAAATTTATTTAATTGTGGACGGAGGTAGTAGTAAACACTTCATTGTAATATTGTATTGGTCAAAATAATTTGTTTCAAAAGAGCACTAAATAATGATCAGTAAAGAGGAATGAATAAGAAAAAGAGAGAAGTAAGAAAGTAAAAAAAAAAAAAAATGAAAATTTATGTCTGTCTGTCTGTCTGCATATTATTGCTCTCACAATCTCTCGTACAATTTCCTTTCGAGTAATAGCTAGTAGCGTCTATAGAAAAACTGTCTATAGCATCTATAAATTACATTTTAAGATGCATCTGTTACATTTTAAGATATGTCTGTTATATTTTTTATATACGTACGGACAACTTTTCAATGGACGCAAGATGTTTCTCTTTCCTTTCTGTTCAAAGTACTAGTCACTAGCTACTAGCTAGTAGCTGGTGATTTGCAAATTGCTAAATGCTAATGATCGATCGGTTGTGTAAAGTGTAAACTGTAAACGATCACGCGTGCGGTGAATACGGATGGACGTACGTGCTATTATTGAGAAAGAAAGAGCTAGTCAGCTAGCACAGTCACAGTCATCACAGTCGAAATGAAATGAAATGAAATGTGCTGTCATTCCGTAAAATGATTGGTGGTGTGGTTGGATCGACCATCGATAAAGGTCATTGTACGTGGTTCTCACGTGGATACGGTACTCTCGCTGACTCGCCCTTGCCTCATACGTCTATCCCACTATCCTATCCCCGCCGATCCATTCCGGACCCATGCTCTTTATTGCCAGCTCCTCTTCTTTCTTTCTTTCTTTCCTACAGGTTTCTAAAGTTTTTTTTCCGTCTTGTGCCACTTTCACTGTTACTGTTTGTGTTGTTTTCTCCCGTGCGGTGTGGCCGGTATGGGATCCTGACTTGCTTCCGTACGTGAAGGCATCAACTTTGAATGAAAACTAGACACGTGATCATATAAAATCATCGATATTAATTTGTGTTGTAATTGTAAGAATAAAATTATTATGAGCTTAAACTCACATAGTCCTTATGCAGATATAACTTTAAAAACATATAAAATCACCTTTAAATTTTTATTTATATGGCTTAATGGGGTCGTTCGACAAGGTAACATGACTTAAATATTTAAGCCTCACTAAGCCACACTCGTTCAGAAAAAAAAATGGCTTAAGAAAGCTTAAGCCTTCACTACACCAGATTTGGGATGTAGCAAGACCTTGATGGCCGGACTTCCTCTAAGTGTTGCTAATTTTTACCTTTTGCAACACATATAAGCAACACTAGTACTTCTCTGGCAAAGATATCACCTCTCTCCTTCCATAGTTTCTTAGAATAAATTTATTTCCTTATTTATAAGAAAATCCCACTTTTCAAGGTTCCTGTAGATTAGCTTTGCTAAGACTTGCCTCCAGGACCAGCATTTGTGCGGCTTGGATGGTGATTTTCCTTCTCTCTCCTCAATACATACCTAATAATAATTGTTTCCAAATAATTGGCGCTAAAAATTTTCTCTTCCGGATGATTTTTTTTTATTTAACCATACCCATAAATTTGTATGCACTCCATCAACATTATTATAAAATTTGTGCATTTTTTTCATTAATGGTTATCCGATTAAACCCATTAACATCTAAATTGTCAATTAAAAAAATAATTCTCTCATCAATATTTCGACAAGCATATACAACCAGACTCTTACTAATTGATCACTGTCTAATAAAAAAACATGATAAAACTTTTGGATTCATGACGCGGTGTTAAATGACATGTTGATTATAACTATTTGTTACTTTTAAAAAATTTGAAACGAATACTTAAAATTTTTTATATCTCATAAAGTTTTGATATAAAAAATCTATCGTGTGATATAAATCAAAATTTCGATTGTGATTTGATTTGTTTTTAGAGGTACCTTCGTGGTACATTTACTCTTCATTCTAATTATAAGAGAAATTAACACAGGCATACAAGTAACCATGAATTTCCAATACCAAGACAAACTTCCTATGCGTATAGAAATATATATACTTAGTTGGAAATTAATTTTCTTTTTAAATTGTTTATAAAACTTAAACTATCATTACTAACCATTTTCTACAAAATAGAAGCAAATTCTAGTATCAAAAATGCAGAAAAATAATATATCGCAAAAAAAAGGCATAAAAAGGAAAAAAAATAAAAACAAACTACCATTATTTAATTAAATTTGTAAATGCTCTATAGTGTGACTAATTGTATATTTTTGAACTATATAAGTACAGTCCTAAAGTGCTGGTACAAATGTAGGAACCAAAATTTTTGGAGTCAGCGGGAAAAATCCCTCCAAAAATTTTCATTGTTCTCCAATATTTTCATGAAGTTCGCCCCATTTTTTTTCCCTAGCCATTAGCAGTTGCTCCCAATACCTTATGAGGAGGGATCCAATGACACAATAAAAATTTGATTCTGTTAACGAATCGAATTTGATCTAAATCGAACTTGAACCGAATTGAGCTGGAGCTAAATCGAACTCGAACTGAAATCGAACTGAGCTAAACCGAATCAAACTAGCTCGAACTCGAATAGAGCTCCGAGCTACATACGAGCTCAATTATTGTAATATAATATTTATTTTCATATTACCATAGATAATTAGAACTAAAATAAGTATATTATTTTGTCCTTTTTTGATAATATAAACAAATTATCTCTACTTTTACTAATTTTATAATAAACTATGATTAAAAAAATTTATATATTATTAGTTAACAATAAAATAACTATATTTTGTTAATTAAATAATAAAATATGTATATTATTGTAAACAATTTTGACAAAATAGTTTAAAAAAATGTGCAAATTACTATACATTGAGCTATTATGAATCGAATCCGAATCGAATCAAGAAAAAATTGAGCCGAGCTAAATTGAACTCGAGCTGACAAAAAATCGAATCGAGCTAAGACCGAATCGAACTCGAGTGATTTACGAACATATTTTACACCAAAGCATATAAATTTTTTTTAAAAAAACTTAAAATTGAAAAATATTGTACAAACATATTCATTTATTTATAGATCAAATGTGTTTCAAATTTCATTCAAATTTGAGTATCATTTGATAATTCATCAAGAATCATTAAATTTAGACCGTTCTAATTACTATAAAAACTTAATGGTTGTTGATAGAGAATCAAATCACACTCAAATCGAATGAAACTTGAAACACAGTCCTTATATAAATAAATAAATATGTTTGTAAAAGAATTTTATTTTTAAGATTTTTTATAAATTTGTATGTTTTGATATAATATGTGTCAAATTTTTTACTATGTGGTTGGATCCCTTGATCCCTTCTCATATCTTGTTCGGTTGTTGATATAATCTTGTTATATTTTGATATAATAATCTTCTCATATCCCTTTCCTCTCGACCTCACTCAGAACAAAAGGGAGCGCCGCACCGCTCCCTCCTGAGCCCTGACGTCGAACACTCGAACCCCACCT
The DNA here is from genome assembly GCA_030179965.1 of Cyperus esculentus. Lineage (NCBI taxonomy): Eukaryota > Viridiplantae > Streptophyta > Magnoliopsida > Poales > Cyperaceae > Cyperus > Cyperus esculentus. The sequence goes on along the minus strand of JASGLE010000015.1, from coordinate 3,510,952 downwards.
CCATCTCTAATTCTTGTCTTCCTGTCGCACCCTACCCCCACCTCTAATCCCGCTGTATCTTGTCCCTGCTTGCATCCGCTGTAGTAATGGGGGAGGCCGACTGGCAGTACCAAACCCTAGATTTTGACCTTGCCCTTTTTTATTTACTGGTAAGACTCAAACCCGTTTTGTCGGTGGGTTGTGCTTGTTGTCACTTGCCGTTGTTTATCATTGGTTGTGCTTGTTTTTGGAAAACAAGTTTGGGTTCTTTCTGGTACACCGGAATGGTCCAGGGAGCCTTTGGTTTTGCCTGGCTTTAGCCTACTCCATGTTATGGCACCTTTGATTTCTTTTTCCTTTGTAAGAAATTCTATAAGGTAACCAAATTGAAATTTTTAATCTCAAGTTCTCAAGTAAATTCAATAAAACATCAATAGGTGATCAATGTGGTAACCAAACAAGTGCTTTGTTAAATTTAAGGCTGAACCAAGTACAGTAAAGGGCCTCTGTGGCATAATCGCCAAAAAGTTTAATGTTTTCTGTTTTTAAATGACATGGATTGGTAAGGAAAGATAGTTGCCTGCCACATTGGATATGAAGATGTCAACAAGAGCCCATGGCTATGCTTGATAACATTACGAGGTTTCTGTTCATTGAAGGCTATTGTTGCTATATAAAGTTCTTTTCTCTTATGTGGTATGAACAGCAGGAGGATTCACATTGGGAAAATAATACTAGTCATCATTAAACAATACTAGTTTATGGTGTTTAAATTTCAGTTGTTTATTTCTGCAATAACAGGTATTGCTGGTCTACTCCACGGCCACAGCTTTAACAACCATGACACATCCATTTGCAGATTCCATTGAGAGTAGTCAGGTATTTTGTATTATTTTTGCTTGTTTTAGTTTTTCTTTTCTGCCGGTTATCAAATCAAACCTTGCTTTGTTACTTGATCCTAGGGTGCTATTGCCAAGTTTGGTTAATGAAAACTGCTAGTCATGACATACTAGTATAACCTTTTGATGTAATATCTGCTGGTACTTAATGGTACCTATCGGTTTCTATAAGTTTGTATAATATGTCAGGTTGCATTGCTTTTTAAGAATTAGTGCCAGATGTGTTGCTTCACTCTAGCTAACTATTTTTTATTTCATTTTTACTTTGTAGGATAATATGAACTTTGCTGAATAGCACAATGTATGTTATAATTGACTTCAAGATTTTGTAAGCACTTCATTTAATTATTGTTTCTATATGCTGTATAATGGTCTCCATTTATATTAACTACCTGAAATTAAACTAAATATTCTCAATTCATAACATTAAGTAATGGTTAGGATCAATTTCATTGTTTATCTGATTTATGACATGGTTCAGTTATTAGATTGTTGCCTTTGTGAATAGTTCTTCACAATTCCAGTAGTTTCAGATTTTTACATTTGCAAATGTGAATTTAGATTAAATGTTGCAGTTAATTTGTTAAAAAAAGTGAGCCAATCTCTTTTTGAATCAGATTATTAGAGTGAGGTTGCTTCCCACAGATAAAGAGTCAGCTTGCTCGACTATATGATGTGCTGCTATGGATGACATATATGTTATGGGCTATATAGGACAGGTAGCTTGATATTTTTTATCTTTACCTTTCAATTAATTAAATTTTTGAGGTATTTGGACTTTGGTATTCATCTTTGTCCTTCTAAGCTAATTGTAATTGGTGTATCTGAAGTTAGGGTTTGTTTGTATCAATCATATTAAGTACAGTATGCCAACTTTTATGCACGCTTGTCTGTTAAATAATATTGTTAGGTTGCTGATGTATCACCTGCATAGTTAGACTTGAGATGCACTAGTCCTGATATGTCTTACAAAAGTAAGTAAATAATTTCATACTCTTTTTCGTATCCGGCGATCAAATAAAATTGCTTCTTTTAATTTCTCATTCTTTTGTAATTAATTACATTTTGCTTGCGAACCCAATGTCCTGTTTGTTCTTGTTATTTGTATTTTGCAGGAAAGTATTACATCGACAACTCGTGAGCATACTTACTAATCCCATTCTTTTTTGTACCTAATAAGTACTTTTCTGAATTGCTATCTTTTCATGCTGACATTTTTGTTTACCTTTTTCACAACTTAGACATTTGACATGGTGAACAACATGAAAAGATGAAATATAAAAGTGAAATAACTGACTGTAAGTTAATGCAGATCTCTTTATCGATTCAATGTTGTTAGGGACTTAATATTATCTTACTAGGCGATTCAAACAGCTGATAAGCAGTTATCGAATAGTAATGTTGTGGTTGCTTGTTTTATTTTAGATGATAACTGGTACCTAAACGTTTGTAACTGCTATTTGCTTCAATGGTTCTACTGGCATGCCTTCTTGTTAATTGAGTACTTGAAGACAAACCTAATTGTGTAATTGTTATTATGTTCAGGTTAATTGTTATTTTGGCTTCCATTGCATATTGCTATTGTTTGTTTTATTGTCCAATATCTTTTACTGTAAACCTTTTTGCCTCGTAATTTTGTCTCATCTAGTCATTTATCGTGCAGATTTGCCTCAACCTGGAACTCTTTGGAACTCTTTGGAACTCTTCAGCTTTAAGTAGATCAAAATTGGATTCAAAGAGACATTGAAGGAACTATTGTTGAGGTTTAGGAGTTGAATCTTTGGAGGACTTATAGTTGGGACTGATTTTTAGTTGTCAAAACTTTTAATACTTGTATTCTATAATAAGATGGTCCTTTTTGGTTCTTATTTGTCAGACATGATGTTATTATTTTGTGTTGTAAAACATTTGATTATAGTGTGAAATAAAATTTTGAGTTCCATTTCTGAAATTCATTTCTATTCGAAATTTATTCTTTTAACTGATAGGAAACCAAAAAAATTAATTGTAATTATTGATACAGAAATATGTCTGAAATGTCTTGCTGTATATCACTATATCTCTTGCAAAATTGTTATATAGATGCACAAATGTGTCTTGCTATTTCATCATAATGTGTTGCAAAGTGTTCCAAGAGAAATAAATGATGTCTTGCTAGATTTCATTCTATTGTCTTGGGAGCAATTTGCTTAGCAAGACTATTTAGTGTTGGAATAGTTAATAATCAAGTCTTGCTAATTTGCAAGAGAAATCAAGGACTTGTACCAGGGTTGAGAATTTGTCTTGCCATAGCACCTTGTTACACCACATATAACAAGACTTTAAAGAGTCCTGCTACAAAACGTAGCAAGAGCTATTTGAACATATTGCCACACTTTTGTGTCTCTCTACAACCCAAACCTGGTGTAGTGCTTAAGCCATGAGTATTGCTTCCTTAGGAATCCGGGCAAGGCTTAAGCCCCGGTCAAAAGGAGGCTTAAGGAGAAACTTTTAATCCGTGCTAAGGAGCTTGTGTTCGGAAGGATTAAGAGACTAAGAAAGCTAAAGAAAGTCTAAGAAGAGCTAAGGAGGGGTTGCTGAATGGCCCCAATAAGTTTCTTATATCTAAAAGTTCATAACTTATAGGATATACAAAATTTCTATTTTTGAGAATTTTTCGGTATATATTTGAGATTTTCTTAGAAGCGACTGTACAATATAATAACATAATCATTATTTTATGTATAACTCTTACAAAACACAAAAAATACTAAAAATTAAAAAATAGAAAATTTTCGGTAAATTTTTTATATAAAAAAATTATTGAGTCTAACTCATGATAACACCACTTATGAGCTTACTTGTAAATATATTAAAACTTAAAACAGAATACTTAAAGCACTATAAAATAGAAAGATTGCAACCATTGCATTTTTTTAAGAATCGAAAACTTAACAATAAAAATATTAACACTAAAATAATAATAATAATAATAATAATAATAATAATAATAATAATAATAATAATAATAAACCCAAAAAAAAATTTAGCAAAAACCCAACACCCCCCCCCCCCCCCCCCCAAAAAAAAATACTATTCTTTTAGTTCTGTAGATCTACAGTGCGCAGTAGTCCTGTAGATCTACAGTGCGCGGCTATGTTGAACCTTTAATATCTCTAATAATAGTGATGGTGATATATATATTTGCTTGAACAAAAAACTTTGAATGGATGAATGATGATGATTGATGATCATATATGGCCATAATGAAAACGTGGGAGCCATATACACAAGGGAGCTAGAAATACATATAGCAAAAGATAATAATAATAATAAAAAAAAAAGATACACAATGCATCATTTCAAATTCAAACCATATACGTTTTTACACTCCCGAATATATATACTTATTTCATTGATTTACAACTTTCAACCACTATTTAATTAAGCACTTTACAACTTACTCCTACGTTTGGTAGCCGTAGTAAAATTGATTTAAACTCTTAAATCAATTTTAAGTCACCAAACGGAAGTGATTTAAGGTGTAGTAAGTTAACGTAGTTATATAGGCGTAGTAAACTAAATCACCAATATTTCACATCTTTTACATATAACATCAACTTTACTTCATCTATTTACTTCACTACCACCAAACACCACTGATTTAAGATGATTTAGCATTTTACTCCGCTTTAACTTACTACACTTGCCATACGGGATACAGCAGTGTACCGATTATTCGATGTAAAAACTACGGCATCTAATATTTATGAATTTAAATGTGCATTCCACAATAGGCCAAACTCTATTGAAGCTGGCCTATACATATGAGTGGACACAGTCATGTATAATACTAATTTATGAGAGTAAGCATAAGCACATGGTAGTTCAATAATTTAATTTCACTCGTGTAAGTTTCATAAAAAAAGTTAAAAACCGATGCATGCATGGCCGCTACGAAAAGGAAGTCCACCGCGCCTCATCAATAATCATCTTGGCTGGCTTTTATGGCATTTTTAATCGTACTTTTCTCATGGCATAGCTCATAGCTCTCTGTTTTATTTTTTTTTGAGATAAAATGAGGGTCGACAAACTACTTAAATTTAGATATTTATACAAAAGTTCTCATCGGATTTCGAACCTGCGACTGTCTACATGAAGATCATTGCCTTTAGCACTAGACTAAAAGCCGGTTCTTACTCTCTGTTTTATTCAACCAAAAAAAAAAAAAGAGATTTATCATAGATAAATTCAAGAAATTGAAGTTTAATTATGGGGAAGACAGAAAATGGGCCACACTCAAAATTATAGATAAGTGTACTTGGGCCATGCTCGACTTAGATCATATGATTAAAGAGACGATTAAATTATTTTGTATTTTTAAAACTAAAAATCTATATATATTGGAGAAAATTAATTTCGGCGAGCAATTTTTTATTTTATTTTTTTTAGTACCTCGTACCCTTTCTCCGGCGTTCTATTATTCTACTTACAATTCTATAAGCTATTTAACTTAGAAGTAAACATAACGTAAGCTCATGAGTCCCTTCCGTAAGCGCACTTCGAAAAACATATCAAATTACCTTCAAGTTTCAATTTATATGGCTCAATGGACTCTTTATATCAAAATTTTTTGGGCTACAAAAAATTTTCCATTTTTAAATTTTAAGTATTTGTTTGAGATTTTTTTAAAAGTGATAAATAAAACTTGATTATTTTATTAATATTGTATAGTCACTTTTAAAAATCTCAAAAAATTACTTAAAATTTTTAAAAATGGAAAAAATTTATACCATAAAATTTTTATCTAAAAAATCTATTAAGCCATATTAATTAAGAAATAAAGATAATTTGATATGCTTTTAGAACTGCGCTCACGGAAGGGTTCCGTAAGCAAGTTCATAGTATATTTACTCTTAACTTAAGTCTTTTAACTCAGTAACACTGATATTTTTAATTGAACATCAAAGTCCCGTAGACATAACTGGCATTTGCTTTATTTCTTTTAGAGCAAATTTTGAAGATACTTTAATTACAATTCTTCTTTTTAAAAAAAAAAAATATATTAATATCCGAAGCATAAATATGCAGCCGATTAAAAATATCATGCCCTGGCTCTCTAAAGGAACAAGATAATTTCAATAATTGATCTGGTTATTAACAGTTCTTCTGTACCTTTCTGGGTCCAATTAATGGCCCATCCACATGAACAGAAACTGTTCTCGTAGTTATTTATTTTATTTTTAATTTGTGAAGCTGAAAAAAATAGAACATAAATATAGAAGATAAAGCAGGAGGCAATCAAACTTCCATTTTCTCAATCATGTTTGCTCATTTGGGGTCAAGTTTCAGTTAGCAATTCAATAATTTAGCAAGCCCCACTTCTATATATTAATTTCAGGCTTTCCAATGGTTTGTCAACACTCAGCAGGAGGCCTGGAGTGCTGTCTCAAGACTCAAGAGTAAAAGAAAGTATTGAAATAAACCCCAAAAAAAATAAGACAACTAATATATAAACCAAAGAAATCCATGGTGGCTAGTCAGGCCCAGAGGTCAGCTGATGATATAATAGCATGCATGATATGAGCCCAAATTGGCATGATATATTTAGTTACATAGGTTCATTATATAGTACATGAGCCCAATTGGCCCATTATATTTTTAGGATTCCATATCCTCTCGAGATCTGTGCTGATTTGAATCTTGAGATGATCTAACGGTTCTCATTCCGCACTACGTAATGCAGCGCTACAGAGGATGAGCATTGAGCACTCTATTGTTAGCAATGTTGTTATTCTTGCAGGCCTTTGAAAACGATTGGAAACTAGTCCGCGACTTACTATGCATAAACTTCAAATAAATGTTTGGGGGTAGTTGCGTGTTTTACTCTTGGTAGTTTTATTTAGAGAAACTTCTTGTGTCCATCCAATGGACATCCATCATAGACACAAAGTGTCACATAGGGGGTCCCACTTGTTACACTCTGTGTCTATGATGGACATCCATCTGATGGATGGTAGGTGTTACTCTTTTATTTATTTTCGGCTATATATATGGCTTACATTTAGATGAGGTGCAAGTCAGTTTCAGGCGTGTTTTTTTTTTAGAAGAAAGGGAAATTTGTATATTTGTCATTTCAAAACCCTTCATTTGTATCTTTGTCACTTCAAACTTGAAATTACAAATTTGCCATTACTAACTTAATAACATTGCATTATTGTCATTAAAATTTTTGAATGACTAAATTGCCCTCAATCTCTCACAGCGTGCCTCCTGACAGCCCCCACGCGCCCCACTGGCAGCTCTGGCGTGCCCACGGCTCGCGAGAGGGTTGCCGAGGGGCACACAATTTGAACATCATTTAATGACTTATCAAAATTTTGTGCACTTTTCAACGGTTGTAAATTAACGGATTTTCGAAGAGCTATTAAATATCGCTTAAATTGAATATAATTAGAAACATAATCAATCTATAAGTTAAATAATACATCCATAAACCATTCTTCATTTTTAAGAGTTTTTGTGAATTTTTAAAATTTTTTGAAAGTTCCTATTATCAAGATTGTCAAATTAAGCATTGTCAATGGATCCCTCCTCTTAAAAAAATATCCTAATAGATATATCGAAGACATCATGTTTGTACTCATCACTATTAGTTATATTATTAGCTAGTATAAAATTAATGTGTATGTCCTATATTGTAAATACAAAATATTGCATGAACATAAGTAATTGCAAACTTGCCCTAGAATTTTATATGTTTTAGAGAAGCTAACAATCAAGAGGTCTATATTACCCAGAGTGGTTTTCAGCGAAAAGATTTTCAAATATGATATCTCAATTTACCTAGCTAGTACTAGTATGAGCATGAAATTAAGAAAAGTTTTCTAAACTTAATGACGTAGATTTACCTAGCATGAGCATGAAATACAGAAATACAGAATATTTATTTTCAGTCGCACGCACACAAGTGACAACTACAATTAATGCTCCTAGGAGCACCAAGGACTTCTATATTCTATAGCTAAATAAATTCTTTATATCAAATTTTGCAGGATACAAAAATATTATTATATCTTTTAAGAATTTCTAGTTATTTATTTTGTAATTTTTAGAGATGACTGCAACATAATATTAAAATAATCAATGTTTATACATAAAGAATGTCACTGCCCTGGTTGGATTACTTTGCTTTGCAAAATATACTGTAGTTGTTGATTTTCTTGCCCAAAACTTCACTTCAGGCAGCTCAATGAAATTTTTATATAAATATCTTATAATGTACCAATTTTAGAATTTTGTAAGCTATTTTAATAGTACGATGTAGTCCATACTACGGCTTCATATTATTATTTTGAATCTCAAATGGTCGATCTGAAATGTTCAATGTGATCTCAATATGTCAATGTTGTTATACACAAAATTTTATATTTTTTAGAATTTTTTAAATATTTTTATAGATAGATAAGAAAAATCACATTTTTGAATGGTGTATAATGTTTAAACAGATTATTTTCTAAGAGGAGGGATCCGGTGCCAACGGTCATATTTTCATATCCAAATTTTGATTTATATGGCTCAATAAATTCTTTATATCAAAATCATGTGCCATGCAAAATTTTTCCATTTTTAGAGATTTTTAAGTATTTATTTCAGATTTTCCAAAAGTTATATATAAAACATTGATTATTTTATTAATATTGTATAGTTGCTATTAGAAAATCCGAAATAAATACTTAAAAATCTCCAAAAATGAAAAATTTTTGCATGCTATAAGATTTTGATATAAAGAATTTATTGAGCCATATAAATCAAAATTTGGATATGAAAAAATCTGTCCGTTGGCATCGTTGGCACCGGATCCCTCCTCATTTTCTAATTATCTAAAGAAATAGCAAAATATACCAAAAATTATAAAATTTGGTCTACAATTAAATTTATATATGCATATCAAGTTGAGCGGTTTGGATTGAGCATTTGAATTATGAAAATTAAAATATGGGAACCGTAGTACCGGCTAATTTGTACTACGTACTAATAATACCACAGCCCCACTCTTTGAAAAATTACCCTTTTTACACTATTTTTTGGGTATTCCTATTTATCTTTTCAAAATAATTAAAAAGAGCTAAAAAATTATAGAAATAGTATAATTTGGTATTCTTAGAGAATTTTTTAGTGAAGATTTTATGGAGCTACTTTGATTGATATTTTGAGCATGAAATCAGTGTTGCTGGGTGCAAAATACAATTGCGATCACATCGTCACAAGTCATAAGATGAGCATCATTGACTCAATAGTTTAGATAATTCAATCAGTAAGGATCATTAATTAGTCGACAATTAATTAGCAAAGAGTTTTGGCGTAGTGTTTTGTTGTATGAGTTAAAAATTACTTTTAAAAGTTCTTTTTTTTTTTTTTTTTTGTTATCGTGTTTATTTGTTGGCATGTTTATTGGTTCTACAATTTCTTTGTTAAATCAGATGTGGCATCCATTTATGAGGAAAGTTGAAGAGTATCAAAGCATGGCACCACAATGGAAGGCCTCCTAGGACTGTACAAGTTATGAATACAAGTAGACTTTCAGTTACAATAACTTATTATCCCTGAGAAAGAGTATGTTGACTCCGCTTAACTCTTCTCTCTCTGTTTTTTTTTCTTCCTACTTGATTTAAATCAATCATGCTAGTACGGAGAATTACTATAACTTGAATTTTGAAAAAAAAAAAAATCAGAGAAATAGTGCCATAATGAAATGAGAAGTGAAGTAGGGTATTGGTTAACAACAATAGCAAAATTTTTAGTCCCAAACAAGTTGGCATAGACTAGAAACATAACCAAGTGAAGTTTTTCATATGAGTGGCGGGGTTTTCTAATAGCTGGCTTGCCAAACCTATCACAAGCTGTTTCTTTATTCAGATTTGGGGACTGACTATATTGAAACAATACATGTGGAGCTATTTAACAACAAATTAAATGTTGGAAATTCTCTTAATTATGCGAAAGAAATTTGTTGGGATGTTTTTCTTTAATTTCAAATTAAACTTCTTTAATTTCGATCTTTTTTTTCTTCCAAATTTTAATTTGGAGAGGACTGGCGAGAAGGTATGTATGGATTTACGTGTTCAAGTTCCTTAACTTCACATGCTAGGAGGTACTTCTGCTTCCATTGTATGCGTCCATTGAAAAGGTGTGAAGAACTCGGCATATATGTTCCTTGTTCTCATGAAAGAATGTCTTATCTTTGAGTACTAAAGATAGGAATAAATACATATCCATTCTTTTAATTAATTCTTCACATCTCAGAACATTTTTCTAGTGCTTTTGAAAGTGTTTCTAAATCAAGTGACCTTAGAATATTGTATCAACTCCATCGTACATTTTGTGAGTTTCTGCTTTGATACTTCTTTTTATCTTTGAACTATTACTTACAATGAACAGGTTTATTCTCGTATCTTTTTTGTTGTCTTTTCATAAATTTATGCATGCATCGTAATTTTGCTCACATGCCATCCAACAGTGTTGCTTGATGTGAAGATACATGATCTTGTTGTATTTCATCTTGAGCAATGTGTTATATATGTTAAGGCACCATTTTCTATCATAGCTTCATGTAGCATTATTTAGCAAACTATGACCATGCAAAGTCAAATTTTGAACACGGTTGGACTTGGATCGGGTCAAAAATTAAAGTTTAATCATGGGGAAGACAGAAAATAGGCCACACTCAAAATTATAGATAAGTGTACATGGGCCATGCTCAGCTCGACATAGATATATGATTAAAGAAACGATCGATTGAATTATTTTCTATTTTCTTTCTTCGAAATAAGAACAATCAAAAGAAGGGTAAAATATCAGATCGCCGTATATTGATATCACTAGACCACTACGCGCGACATCAACATTGAGTCACCAAACAATGTTGGTGTTAATTTTAAAAGCCCTAGGCTAAGCGCTTTTGGAGCTTATAAGCTTTTTTTAATAAGTTTTTTTCTAATGATTTCATTCCAAAAGAGAACTAATTATATCGTGTTATTTTTTGACAATATCTATGTTTGCGCTCATTGTGACTGATTTTACTGCTGGCTACGCTGGTTCGGGAAAAAGAGATCAAATGCACGACATGTTCAGAGAGTGGGAAATCAAGCTAGACGAATGGAAAGAGTCAATTATTTGCAAGGTGAGAAATGGGAAGACCCCAGAGAGCAAGGTGATTAAGGAGATCAAGGACAAGGATCCCAAGAGCAAGTGAGAAGATGAAGTGATGCATGCTGATTTCTTTAGGGCTTATGCTTTAGACAAATAGCCTATTTGGTAATTTTTAGTAAAGGTTCAGAGTTTGTTTTTTGTTTTGATTTCTGAAAATCATGAAAGATTTAGTGCTTTGTTAAGACTGTGGATCGATGTAAGCGCACTGTGCCTTTGGCTTTGACGTTTTGGTTTTAATTCTCAACTGGTATGATTGTTGCATGTGATTATTGTTTGAGCCATTTTTTTATGAAAATTTGCAAGCTTTCTTGCTATTTTGTAGCTTTGTCCTATTTTAACGAAACCTTGCGAATATCCTAAATGAGAATGGCACTCAAATGCGGAGGCATTGATGTTTTTTTTTTTTTTTTTTTTTTTAACTAAGGTAAGTTTGCTTGCTCTAGATAAAGTGGTAGCTTACGACCTGACTGAGAGTACTCTGTGTAATGCCAAACTTAGCACAAAAGGAAATGAATTTAATGCTTCGGCTCTTACCTTTGCCCCTTTCGAAAAGGAAGAAAATTTGGACAAGTCAAAGTGTCAAACCTATTTTGCCTTAGTCTGCCATCTAATTAAGTTCTCACTCAACCATAATTAAATTGCCTCAGCCTCCTCATTCTTCCAACTAAACTTGTTTCCTAATTAGATTTCTACACATTCATATATGGCATCAAATTCAAAAGGTTTTTTCCACAAGTGTTTTCTTTCCTTCCGTCGGTCTCCTAATTAGTTTTTCTTTTTTGTATTTTCGTTATCGTGTTTATTTGTTGGCGTGTTTATTGGTTCTACAATTTCATTGTTAAATCAGATGTGGCGTCAATTTATGAGGAAAGTTGGAGAGAATATCAAAGCATGGCACCACAATGGAAGGCCTCCTAGAAGGATTGTACAAGTTATAAATACAAGTAGACTTTCAGTTACAATAACTTATTTCCCTGGGGAAAGAGTATGTTGTCTTCGCTTAACTCTTCTCTCTTTTTTTTCTTCCTACTTGATTTAAATCAAAATGCTAGCATGGAGAATTACAATAACTTGAAGTTTGAAAAAAAAAAAAAAACAGAGAAATAGTGCCATAATGTAAGGAGAAGTGAAGTAGGGTATTGGTTAACAACAATAGCAAAATTTTTAGTCCCAAACTAGTTGGCATAGACTAGAAACACAACCAAGTGAAGTTTTTCATATGAGTGGCGGGGTTTTCTTATAGTTTTTCTTTATACAGATTTGGGGACTGACTATATCTAAACAATACATGTGGAGTTGGTTAACAACAAATTAAATGTTGGCAATTGTCTTATGCCAAAGAAATTTTTTGGAATCTATGTTTTCCTTTAATTTCCAATCAAACTTCTTTAATTTCGATCTTTAATTTTTTTTTTCCAAATTTTTGCAGTGGACTGGCGAGAAGGTATGTATGCATTTATTTCTTTAACTTCACATGCTAGAAGGTACTTCTGCTTCCATTGTATGCATCCATTGAAAAGTTGTGAGGAACTCGGCATATATATTTCTTGCTCTCATGAAAGGATGCCTTATCTTTGAGTACTAAAGATAGGAATACATACATATATCCATTCTTGTAATTAATTCTTCATATCTTAGAACATTTTTCAAGTGCTTTGAATATGTTTCTAAATCAAGTGACCTTAGAATATAGTATCAGCTCCATATATTATACCTTTTGTGAGTTTTCGCTTTGATACTTCTCTTTATCTTTAAACTATATATTACGTACAATGAACAGGTTTGTTCTCTTATCTTTTTGGTTGGCTTTTCACGGATTCATGTATGCTTGCTTTGCAATTTTGCTCACATGTCATCCAACAGCGTTACTTCATATATATAGCATTTAGCAAACCATGACCATGCAAAGTCAAATTTAGAAGTTAGAACACGGTTGGACTTGGATCGAATCAAAAATTAAAGTTTAATTATAGGGAAGACAGAAAATATGCTACACTCAAAATTATAGATAAGTGTACATATATGGGCCATGCTCAGCTCCACATAGATAGATATGGTTAAAGAAATGATCGATTGAATTATTTTCTATTTTTCTTTCTTTGAAATTAGAACAGTCAAAAGTAGGGTAAAATATCAGATCGCCATATATTGATATCACTGGACCACTACGCGCGATTGACAATTGTCAGAAAAATTAAAATCTATAAATTTTGGAGAAGATTTATTTCGGCGAGCAACTTTTTTTAATTTTTTTCTAGTATACCTCGTACCCTCTATCTGGCATTCTATTATTCTGCATACAATTCTATAAGCTATCTAACTTAGGAGTACCGGGTATATATACCGTGAGCTCGTGAGCCCCTTATACGAGTGCACCTTGAAAAACATATCAAATCACATCCAAGTTTCAATTTATATATACAGCTCAATAGATTCTTTTTATCAAAATCTTATGAGATACAAAAATTTTTTATTTTTGAAAATTTTAAGTATTTGATTGAGATTTTTGTTAAAGTGATACATAAAACTTGGTAATTATTTTTAAAGTGATACATAGAATCTTAAACAAATACTTAAAAATTTTCAAGAAATGAAAAATTTGTTGTATAACATAAAGTATTTGTTTGAGATTTTTTTAAAATGATACATAAAATCTCAAATAAATACTTAAAAAAATTTCAAAAATGAAAAATTTTTGTATACCATAAAGTTCTGTTATAAAGAATATGCTCAATATATTTGCTCTTAACTTAGTATACTACTGACATATTTTATTGAACATCAAAGTCCTGTAAACATAACTGGCATTTGCTTCATACTATGGTGTTCTTAAGCTCGATTACGGGGGCCTCCGTGAGCTTAATACTAAAAATATATCAAATCATATCTAAATTTTGATTTATATGGCTCAATAAATTCTTTATATCAAAAGCATATGTCATGCAAAAATTTTCCATTTTTAGAGATCTTTAAATATTTATTTCAGATTTTCCAAAAGTTACATATGAAATATTGATTATTTTATTTATATTGTATAATAGCTATTAAAAAATCCGAAATAAATACTTAAAAATATCCAAAAATGAAAAAAAATTTGCATGCTATAAGATTTTGATATAAAGAATTTATTGAGCCATATAAATTAAAATTTGGATATGTTTTCAGTGTTAAGTTCACGGAGGCCTCTGTGAGCTTACGAACACCATAGTTTTGCATAACAAACTGACTTTAGTGTTATGCGCTCGTATCTCCGTAACTGTTACTCTGATGGCTGATCCGATTTAACCGGTGCATTTTACATATCGAAATCTTGTAGGATACAAAGTTTTTCTATTTTTGGAGATTCCTAACTATTTTTAACGATTTTTGAAAGATGGACAGACAAAAGAATAATAAAATAATCTATTTAAAACTCATATTTAGGATCGTTTTTTCAAAAATCTTTAAAAATAGTTAGAAATCTACAAAAATGGAAAAAAATTGTATCTTATGAGATTTCGATATGTAAAATGCACCGGTTAAATCGGATCAGCCATCAGAGTAACAGTTACGGAGATACGAGCGCATAACACTAAAGTCAGTTTGTTATGCATAATACGGTAACCTAATTCATATGTAACTTTTAAAAAAAAAAATCTGAAATAAATACTTAAAAATTTCTAAAAATGGAAAATTTTTGCATGACACATTTTTTTGAAGTAAAGAATTTATTGAGCCATATAAATAAAAATTTGGATATGATTTGATATGTTTTCGGTGTTAAGCTCCCGGGAGGCAGAACACCATAGTATAAACTATAAAGCAAATGCCAGTTATGTCTACGGCACTTCGATGTTCAATAAAAGATCCGTAGAATAATGTTAAGTTTCATTTAGAATAATGGTAAGTTTCATATATATGATCCGGGCATATATGCCTCTTCTTCAAAAAAAATTAAGTTTTTATGCCAATTTGCCAACTTTCTCTAGTATTTCGAAAGGCCCATAAATCAGGGTCACACGTCTAGTTATGGTTATTGTGGAATTATGTATACTAGAGCTGTAACTTGGACTTCGCCCTGAAAAATAGTATCAAATAAATAATTAAGAATTTTATAAAATTTTACAGATTTATATTAAACAAAAATTATAAAAAAATTGTAATTTCTTTATGTAAATAAATAATAATAATGATAATGATAATAATAATACAATACTTTATAAATAATAACATATATAAATATTGGACCACTTTAAGAATTAAAATTTGTTTTAGACATGTCACATTCATCTTATTTAATAAGGAGAGAAAAAAAATACAAGCTATTAGATCAAAGTAGATGGAGAGTTTCAAACAAAATCAATGGTTAATAATAGTGATGATGTGGCATAGTTGAGGTGCTTGAAAATCTAGCCCTCATTATAGAGTATAGATTTAGTTGATAGATAGATAATTATGGTTACCAGAAAGAAAGGAGTGGACAGTCTTTACAGTGGACAAAATCAATATATGTGACTTACTATTGCTCTTGATACCGGAAGAAGCTTCTCAGTTTTTGAGAATCACATGTTGGGATATTTGATTGGAATTTCCGAGGTGTTCTCATTTTAACTATCTACACGTCCACACATACACAACATTTACAATTCTTATATCAAATTGTGTAACACTTAACTTAAATTTTATAATAATGTATATAGACACGTGGACAATAATATTGAAAACACTAGATATAACCCTATTTGATTTTACATTGGAACCATAGTGGAGTTTGACTAACACTGAAAATTACAGCATATCGTGTAAGACCCGCTCTGAGACGAGTCCACATCCTCAAAAATGGTCAGTCATTCCAAATATTGAAATGGTCAGAGTTCATATCTAAAAACATTGTAGCAGCACTGTAGCGGCAGATCTGAAGTAGCTTTATTGGGGGCTTTTTGACCCTTGCACTGTGGGGTACCGCAGTGGATGTGAGTTCCTCTGAGACTTCATAACCTTCTTCTTGGAAGAATTCAGCAAGGAGCTTGTTCCTATAGCCTCTGCTATAGCTAATTGGTGCTGCTCTTTTGAAAGGTTTTTTTGAGATAAGCTGCTCTGTTGAAAGGTATGAAGGAAAATTCCACCCTGAAAAATTTCATGTTAGTTTTGAGTAATTAGACATCTTTTGCCCGTTTAGCATTTCATGGAATGAAAATATTGCAGCAATAACCTTCGTAATCTGGTTAATTTTGAGAATAAAAACATAAGCCATCTAGTAGTTTTTCCTTGGTTAATTAACGATCAGAGGAGATTGATTTTGTTGCAACATCGGTCAATTAATTATGTAATTTGCAACAATTTTGTTCAGATGGTGGTGGTATTATTGGAAAGAAATAAGCTTAACATCACCAATCCAAATTCTGATAAACTAACAAGCAAATAGATTTTTAGATTATGAGAAATAGATGCTTGTATCATTACCAGTTCATTGCAACAATGTCTTTAAACAATACTGTGGTTACAATCAAAATTTATTAAATGGCGTTCATATTCAGTATCGCTGATTTGGTAATATTTTTTTCTTGATCAAACTTGTTGTCAGTAAAAATTCGGAAGTCCCCAGCAACATGGCTTTGCCCGGAGAGAGCAACGCATCACAAAGATTCACTAATGACGGTAATCATGCTAACTCTCATATTGTCCTTGAATCTGATCCAAACCATACTCTTTATCTGAATCTGCATGAGAACTTGGAGATGCTTCCGGACCCAACTCTAGATTACATAAGCCGGTGCCTACTAGAAGAAGGTATCAATGAAAATGTTAATGGTTATCATGAGAAAGCTCTAAGGGACATGGAAAAACCCTTCTACGATATCCTTGGGGAAAGGTATACACCTGAAAATCCTAATTTCATCAGTTCCATTTCAAATGATAAATTGCATATAAACTCTAGTGAGAGTTTTAAACAAAAGTTGAGTATAGAGAACTTGTTTACCACTGAGTTTCACAGAGGTGTGGAAGAAGGAATGAAGTTCCTTCCGAATCTAAAAGAATTGTCAATTGATTTGCCAATGGATCAAATGAAAAAGCGTGATAACAACTCCTTAGAGTTCAGGATGGGCAAAGAGGAAGAAGATGGTTTGCTAGATAGGTGTAAGGGTAAAAAAAGCTCAACTGACGATGACTTGGACATTCTGGAGGGGCGAGATTGTAAAATGCCTTCACTCTCTTGTGAGGAAGTAATTAGGGATGAGACTAATAAAATTCTACTATACCATGAAGAAAACTATGAAAGGAATGAAATATCAAGCCTAATAAAAACCATGAAGCTCAAAGAAAACTCTCAAAACCAAGATAACAACATCAATCTCAGAGCACTCCTCATCTCTTGTGCAGAGGCAGTATCTACAAACAACAATAATATTGCAGGTGCGCTTCTAAAAGAAATAAGAAAGCAAGCCAATCCTTTTGGTAATGGAATCCAAAGGTTTGCATCTATCCTTGCCGACGGACTCGAGGCACGCTTAGCCGGTGTGGGGAGTGTGACCTATCGCCAACTTGTCATGAGACAAGTGTCCACTTCCGATCTTTTAAAGGCCTTTCATTTGGCTCTAAGAGTTCTCCCCAAAATAAAAGTGATGTATCATTTTGCTATCACGAGTATTCTGAATAATGCTAAGAATGCATCGGTAATCCATATAATCGATTTTAATATTTCTTTTGGATTCCAGTGGCCATCTTTAATCCAAGCTCTTGCAAAAAGAGAAGGAGGGCCTCCAAAACTCCGGGTTACCGTAGTAAATCTTCCTCAACCCGGTTTTCGCCCTGCTCAAAGGGTTGAATGGATTGGAAGGATGTTGGAGAACTATGCTCAAGATTTCGATGTTCCTTTTGAGTATCAAGGGATTGTCTCACAGTGGGGATCCATTTGCATCAATGATTTTAACATTAAGGATGGTGAAATGCTTATTATTAACAGCATGAACTTGTTAAACCCAGTAAAGGACGAGCCGTTGTTAGGCATAAATAGCCCAAGATATAAGGTTCTCAAACTGATACTTGAGGCTGAACCACAAATCTTCATTCAGGGAATATTTAACTTTTCCGTTAGTCCCTTCTTCATCACATGATTTAAGAAGGTTTTGTCACACTTCTCAAAATGTTTCGACATCCTTGACACATTGGTTCCGCGAGACAGCATGCAGAGACAATTGCTCGAGAGGACAATATTTGCTCCTCCCCTTATCAATCTGATAGCATGTGAAGGCTCAGATTTGGTTGTCGGAATGGAGAATTACAAGGAGTGCCACAAAAGAACCTTGCAAATTGGATTTGAACATATTCCACTAAATTCAAGTGTGCTGAAAGAATGTAATAGAATAATTAGAAATGGTTATAACGAGGGCTTTTTTGTGGAACAAAATTGCAATTGGATTCTTCTAGGTTGGAATGGTAGTATACGCTATGCTATTTCGTTGTGGAAACCTCAAGTACAAGTTTAGAATTAGCTTTGAAGTTAGAAAAAAAAAAGCATGTATCGAATAAGTTTTGGCGAATATCATTAAAAATTAGCTTGTATTGAATATATTCCCAATGGATTTGCTTTTGTATTGAACTAGTTATGCCCAATTCTATTTGGTTGTCATTGTAGTTGCAAAGTACCATAGTCCAAATGGATTTATTTTTTCTCATGATTTTTTTCTTGTATGGTGAATTGGTTGCCATTGAATCCTACTAGATTGCCGGTGCCTTTCCCTTTGATTGTAACTGTGAATTATAGGGAAGGGGTTAAGTTAGGCTTAATTTGACCTCCACCAATTTTCAGGATTCTTTTCCAATTGAATGCCTGGTTGTGATTTACTTGATGAAGACTTAATTGATTAATGACTGTACTGAATTGGTACACTAATTGATAAGATTTTTAAGATTTAAGTGTCATTCTTTTCTGGAAAACCAAGATAACCCAATCACCGGCTCAGTACTGGGTATTGGATTCTGTGAGTTCATATGAGAATTGTGTGATTGATAAGGTTATCATGTCATGATGCGGCCATGGCGAGTATGTAACTGGTTCATTTGATTCATTCACGCCAATGGTTCTTCTGGGTTATGCATATAAATTTATTTGTACTGGTAGCATTAATGTTCGTATTTAACTATATATTTATGCTAGTAGTTCTGTTATGATGGTTATCCAGTTGGAAAATCTTCCATTTGATATTAGTTAGATTTAGGGGAAACGGGTGGTAGCTCAGTTGGCTAGGAGAGAAGTCTTGGGGCTGTTGTTTATCTAAAGGTCGAGAGTTCGAGACCCGCCCACACAACTTTGCAGCTGCTACAAAGATTTCGAAAAAAAGATATTAGTGAGATTTAGGAGCTAGACTAGTATGCAAACTGATACGAACTCTGAGTCTGACAAATAAAGAAGATTGCAGTTCAATTGAGCAAAGGAATTGATCATTATAAGGCCATTTCTGGGCTGTTTCGGCCTATTAGTCCCCCCAAGGCCCAACATAAACTATTTTAAAAAACTGAAATTTGAAATTTGAGCTGACTAATATGGAGATGTTTATATTTTGCTCTGAAATTTTGATTTATGGTTTCCTTTAAATTCATCATATGAAAATACTAGGGAATAGAAAAATTTTTCATTTTTGAAGTTTATTTAATAATTGTTTTGGATTTTTCAAAATGACTATAAAATATTAACAAAATAGTGCTTGTTTGTACATGGATTTTAAAAAATCCGCAATAAATACTTTACTCCAAACTACACAATATTAATAAAGTAATCAATGTTTTATACCTCACTATTTAAAAAATCTCATACAAATACTAAAAAAAAAAGTTAAAAATAGAATTTTTTTTTATCGCATAAGATTTTGATATAAATAATTTATCGAGTCATATAAATCAAAATTTAGAGGTGATTTGATATATTTTTAGAAGTGCGCTCACGGAAAGGCTCGTGAGCTTAATTATCTTTATTCTTTATTATTATATTTCAAAAAAAATTGAAAAATGACATGATCAGTACAATACATTGGAGGACCCTCCAATAGTCTAATCCCTGATCCGACGACTGTAGATTTTGAGGGGATTATCTAGAATAATCCCAACCGTCTATTTAGAATTAGAGGGTCCTCCGATCCAACTTCGGATTGATTTTAGCGCATATAAATGGACACTTCATGAAATTGCTCATACATTGCTACATGTATAAATTATAAAATCGAATTTTCGAAATCGTTAATGTTGGGCCATGGGGTCACCTAATAGGCCGAATTAGCCGAGAAATGGCCATATAAAGAACCAGTTTCTTTGCTCAATTTGAACTGCAATCTTTAATATTTGTCAAACTTAAAAGATTTCACAATCTGACAGCAAATAATAATAAAATAATGCTTGTTTGTATATAAATTAATTTGAAATAAATATTTAGAAAACTCTAATTATAGAAAATTTTTGTAACCCTAAACATTATATATTATATGAAGACTTCATTAGAAGTATAATTTAAATCACGTACATTTCGGATCAAAATGCCAGTATTTGCATGATTTTCTTGCTCCTAGATTTGACCAATATTTTTTTTGAGAAAAGATTTAACCAATATTAAATGGAAGATTTTCCAAATGGACAACCTATTAGCATAAATATAGTTAAATACAAATAATACTGGTACAAATAAATTTTTATGCATAGCCCAGAAAGAACTATTGGCGTGAAAAAAAAAATAAATCAAATGAACCAACCAGTTAAAACTCGCCATGGTCCATCCATGATTTCAGATGAACATATGGGCTGTTGGAGATGTAACACGCAAGAGGGACTGCTTGTCCCGGTTTCGCTTCACTCAATTTGAAAGAGAGAGAGATGAGAAAGAAAACGGTATTGGTGGGGATAATGCAACCCGGACGTGCCGTGGATCTTTTACAGGATGCAAAGATGATATGTGGCTCGAGTCTTGTGGCTGAACCTCCGGTTTGAGATGATATCAGTTTAGTCTCTGCATGTGTGGTGTGGAGATGACAATGATAGGTCTAGAGGTTTTTTGGTATCTCGTTTTGTCGTTAAACTAAAACTCAGGTTTGTATCTCTTTCATTTTCAGTATCTCTATGTATTGTAATTCTTGTACGCAATGTGTGTTCGATGAAATGATTCAATAAAAATTTATATGTTATCGACTTTCCTTCAACTATTAGGCATCATATATAGATTAACCATCCATTCATTAATTGATTGGATATCTTGGTTCTTCCAGAAAAGAATTAAACTTATATCTTAAATCTTATCAATTAGTGTACCAATTTAGTACAGTCATTAATCAAGTCATCATCAAGTAAACACAACCAGACTTTCAATTGAAAAATAATCTTTGAAAGTTCTTAGAGGTAGAAACCTAATTTGATCCCTTCCCCATAATTCACAGTTATAATAAAAAGGAAATGGCACCAGCAATCTATTAGGATTCAATAGCAACCAATTCACCATACAAGAAAAAATCATGAGAAAAACAAATCGGACAATGGTACTTTGCAAATACAATTACAACCAAATAGAATTAGGCATAACTGGTTCAATACAAAAGCAAATCCATTGGAATATATTTAATAAAAGCTAATTGTTAGTGATATTCGCCAAAACATATTCAATACAAGTTGTTTTTTGATCTAACTTCAAAGCTAGTTCTATACTTGTACTTGAGGTTTCCACAACGAAATAGCAAAGTGTATGTTACCATTCCAACCCAGGAGAATCCAAGAGCAGTCTTCTTCCACAAAAAAACCCTTGTTATAACCATTTTTAACTATTCTATTACATTCTTTCAGCACACTTGAATCTAGTGAAATCTGTTCAAATCCAATTTGCAAGTTTCTTTTGTGCCACCCCTTGTAATTTTCAGTTCTAACAACCAAATCTGACCCTTCGCATGCTATCAAATTGATAAGGGGAGGAGCAAATATAGTCCTCTCGATCAATTGCCTCTGCATGTTGTCTCGTGGAACTAATGTGTCAAGGATGTCAAAAAATTTTGAGAAGTGCCACAAAACCTTTTTAAATCGTGTAAGGAAGAAGGGAGTAAAGGAAAAGTTAGATATTCCCTGAATAAACACTTGCGGTTTGGCCTCAAGGATCAGTTTGAGGACCTTATTTCTTGGGCTATTCATGCCTAACAATGGCTCATCCTTTATTGGGTTTAACAAATTTATGCTATTAATAATAAGCATTTCACCATCCTTAATGCGTAAATCATCCATGCAAATGGATTCCCACTTTGAGGCAATCCCTTGATACTCAAAAGGAACATCAAAATCTCGAGCATAGTTCTCCAACATTCTTCCCATCTGTTCAACTCTTTGAGCGGGGCGAAAACCTGGTTGAGGAACATCTACCCCGGTAATCCGGAGTTTTGGAGGCCCGCCTTCTCTTTTTGCAAGAGCTTGGATCAAAGATGGCCATTGGAATCCAAAAAAACTGCCAAAATCGATCACATGGATTACCGATGCACGGCTAGCATTATTAAGAATACTTCTGTTAGCAAAATGATGCAAAACTTTCAACTCAGGGGATGCTCTTAGAGACAAATGAAAAGCCTTTAGAATATCAAAAGTGGATACTTGTCTCCCGACAAGTTGGCGATAGGTCACACTCCCTGCACCGGCCAAGCGTGCCTCGAGTCCATCCGCAAGGATAGATGCAAACCTTTGGATTCCATTACCAGTAGGATAAGCTTGTTTTCTTATTTCTCTTAGAAGTGCACTAGCAACATTTTTGTTGTTTGAAGATACTGCCTCTGCACAAGAGACGAGGAGTGCTCTGAGATCAATGTTGTTATCTTGGTTTTGAGAGTTTTCTTTGAGCTTCATGTTTTTCATTAGGCTTGATATTTCATTTCTTTCATAGTTTTCTCCATGATATAGTAGAATTTTATAAGTAGCCTCATCCCTAATTACTTCCTCATAAGAGAGTGAAGGTATTTTACCATTTCGCCTCTCTAGAATGTCCAAGCCATCATCATTTGAACTTTTTTTACCCTTACACCTATCTAGCAAACCATTTTTTTTCTCTTTGCCCAGCCTAAACTTTGAGGAGTTGTTATCATATTTTTTCATTTGATCCATTGACAAATCAATTGACAATTCTTTTCGATTTGGAAGGAACTTCAATCCTTCTTCCGCACCTCTGAGAAATTCAGTTGTAAATAAGTTCTCTGTACTCAACTTTTGTTTTAAACTCTCACTAGAGCTTGAACACACTTGATCATTTGAAATGGAACTGATGAAATTAGGATTTTCAAATGATTGATTTGACACCAATTGATTATCTTCTAAAGGTGCATACCTTTCCCCAAGGATATCATAGAAGGGTTTTTCCATGTCCCTAAGGTCTTTCTCATGATAACCATCAATATTTTCATCAATACCTTCTTCCAGTAGACACCGCCTTATGTAATCTAGAGTTGGGTCTGGAAGTATCTCCAAGTTCTCATGCAGGTTCAGATAAAGAGTATGGTTTGGATCAGATTCAAGGACAATATGAGAGTTAGCATGATTACCATCACTGGTGAATCTTTGTGATGCGTTGCTCTCTCCGGGCAAAGCCATGTTGCTGGGGACTTCTGAATTTTTACTGACAACAAGTTTGATCAAAAAAAATATTACCAAATCAGTGATACTGAATGTGGACACCATTTAATAAAATTTTTATTGTGACCATAGCATTGCTTAAAGACATGGTTGTAATGAACTAATGATGATACAAGCATCTATTTATCATAATCTGAAAATCTATTTGCTTAATTATTAGTTTATCAGAATTTGGATTGACGATGCTAAGCTGATTTCTTTCCAATAATTCCACCACCACCTGAACAAAAATGTTGCAAATTACATAATTAATTGAACGATGTTGCAACAGAATCAATCTCCTCCGATCGTTAACCAAGGAAAAACTACTAAATGGCAGATTAAGAAGGTTATTGCTGCAATATTTTCATTCCATGAAGTGCTAAACTGGCAAAAGATGTCTAATTACTCAAAACTAAACATAAAATTGTTCAGGGTGGAATTTTCCTTCATACCTTTCAAAGAGCAGCTTATCTCAAAAAAACCTTTCAAAAGAGCAGCACCAATTAGCTATAGCAGAGGCTAGAGGAACAAGCTCCTTACTGAATTTTTTCCAAGAAGAAGATTATGAAGTCTCAGATTAAACGATATGCTATCATTTTCAGTGTAAGTCAAAGTCCAATCTGGTATACCAATGTAGAATCAAATATTAGAACATGTGATTGTCAAAAACTGAGAAGTCTCTTTCGGTCTGAAAATCAATCAGCAAGTCCAAATTGACTTTGTCCACTGTAAAGACTTGTCCACTCCTTTCTGGTAACCATAATTATCTATTTATGGGCCTTTCGAAATCCTGGAGAAAGTTGGCAGATTGGCATAAAAACTTAATTTATTTGAAACTTACCATTACTTTCACAGTTAACCATCAGATTGTAACAAGGGTCGTATCTAGTATCCACAAAATTAGTATTTACATGTCCGCGTTGGTACAACATTTGAATTAAGTGTGATACAATTTGAGATAAGAGTTACAAGTCTGTATATGTGTGGATAGTTAAAATGAGGACGCTTGACAAATTCCAAAAAAAAAAAAAGAAAAACAAGTGCAGTAGGAACTGGGAACACGCATCTCGGCATCTGCCACAAACATAATTTCAAGCTATAACTACAGATAGGATCGGGATCTTTCAGAAGAGCAGGCCCTGCTTTTCTCGATCCAACGGTTGAGAAACACTGAAGTACGTTGAGATCTGTGTAGAAAATACTGAAATACTTTGAGATCAGTGCGACAACCGATCCCGGCCGTCCGATCAGAAAAGCAGCTGATTCTTACCCCTACAGATTTCTCAGACTAGTTTTCAATCGTTTTTCAAGGCCTGCATGCCTTGAGAAGAACAATGCCAAAAATCAAATCAGGGCCAATTGGTTGGGCCCATATACCTTGTAGTGACTAATGAGCCTATATATGTCCTTCTTTGGGCTCATGTCATGTTCTTTTCCTCTCTTGAGTCTTGAGACAGCACTCCAGGCCTCCTGGCTCCTGCTGACTAACCATCAGAAAGCCTGAAATTAATATAAGTACTAACTTAACCTTGACACCAAATGAGCAAACATGATTGAGGAAATGAAGTTTGATTGCATCCTGCTTATTTTCTAATTTCTATATGTTCCAACGTCTTCAACTTTATAGCTTACAATAAAAAAATAATAACTACGAGAACAATTTCTGTTCATGTGCAGGGGCCCCTTAATTGGACCCCAAAAAAGTACAGAAGAAGAATTGTTATAATAACTAGTAACAAAAGCGCGCTAAATGATATTATTCTTTTTATCATTTTGGTCAATATCCTTAGTTCCTTACTCCGCATATAAGGAGATAGGATTTTTTACTTAAATTAATCACCACCGTTGATGTACATTAATGTCCCGGCTCATTAAAATTTAAGGCCCATATTAGTTTCCCTCATAAGGAATGAGCTTTCGGCCCTTTTCTAGAATTAGAAAATGACTTAACGTAACAATTATAGATTATTCAAAAATGTGGTTTTCTTTTATATCAAAAAATATAGTTAAAAAATTTTAAAAATTGGTTTAGAACAACATTATCATGAACTTGGTTTGCCATGGTCATAGTTTTCTATCTATAGATTTTCAACATTAACATGATGTGGTTTTCTATCTATAGATTTAAAAAATTTTAAAAATTATAAAATTTAAAAAAATTTACAATTTATAAAATTTATAAAATGTGGTTTTCTATCTATATATTTTCAAACAAAACTATAACCATAGCTTCCTGTGTTATGAGCTCGGCTTGCCATGGTCGTGGTTTCTTACAAACCATGCAAAGCTACGATATAGCACTTAAGTGACTTTGTTGATTATGTTAATGATAATGCTTATCAATTGATGAATAGATGGTAAATCTATGATACCTGATAGATAGTAATAACTTTTGCCAGTACTCTCTCACATCTCTCTCTCTTTGAGTTTAGATACTTCAAGAAAAAAGCTTTGACTCATTATAAAGCCATTTCTGGGTTGTTTCGGCCTATTATTCATCCCAAGGCCCAACATTAATACACCTGATCGGAATGATTTTTCGGTGGGGTAAATGAGAAATGGAAATGAATTTGAAATCTAGATCGTGATCGGAATGAAACCGGCGAAGGGATTTCAATTCACTTGAAGCGATTTGGAGAGAGCGAAATCACGCTGCGAAGTCACAATAAAATTGCTGGTATTTGGCGCGATTTGTACGGACTGAAGTGAAGGTACACCCTAGCCCTCGTTTTCCTTTCTCCTTCGTCACAGGGAAGTTGAGCTTTGATGTAGGTTAGCTTCTTCGTAGCCTCAGATTTCTTCCGACAAATACTTGTTCCTCTCTGTAGCCTCCTCCAGATTCACACGATGTTAATAATTTTGCTCTTTCATATGTATCATGCATCGTAATCAAGGAACCCTTGTTCAGTGGTATGGTTGTAAAATAGATTGAGCATCAAGGACTTTTTAAAAGTTTGTTGGTACTCAATTCTTTTCTATCGGTTGTTCATTCTGATCATAAAATTTCATTTCCAAATCAACTCCATTGAAATCAATTTCAGTGAAATATATTCTCATTTTGTGTGAAACCATTCCGATCATAGTATAACTATTCTAAAAAAAAAAAAAACTGAATTTTAAAATTGATACAAGCAGCAACTAAAGTATGAGCAATTTTAAGAAGTGCCCCATGCATACATACCCTCCCGTTTGCCATTTTCACTTCAGGAAACTTAATTCACATCTCTAACAAAGTATGTAGCAATACCACTACATGCGTACATAATTTTTGTTTGTCCTATATATATACGGTAATTGAGTATTTAGTTCAACTATCTACAAAATACAAATCAATCAAGAACTCCACGTGGTCCTACCTCCACAACACGTCCTGTAGCTTGAAATCTTACAAAAATGTTTCCCTCTTTCGAAAAGGAAAATAGGTTTTATGGTAAATTTGAAGGATACGTCCTTGGATTGATTGAATAGAATTTCATTTTCATTAGAATTTACTTTTCAATAACCATATATATTTCTTCCTAATAGTTGTGGCGTGAGGGAGAGGAAATCAAGAAAAATAAATCGCACTGAGCTTGTCGTTGTTCAATTTTCTCGAAGTCTATTTATAAACCCCAATTGCTGGGGGTTCGGATCTGCTAACGCACTACAGATTTGTAGTGCAGATCGGACGACTGAAGAATAGAGGGGGATTTTTTTCTTTACTTTACACGTTTTCCAATAGATCACATGGCTGGAAACGCACTGCATTTTTGGTAGTGCGTTAGGGGCGTCTGTATCTGCTGAGATCCAAATCGGATTTCAGGACCCTGAGATCCCGATCCGACGGTTCTCAGAGCCCGTATCTGCTAATCCGGATCTCAGCGTCCTTGAGAACCGTCGGATCGGAATCTCAGAATCCTGATATCTGATTTGGATCTCAGCCGATTTCAACGCTGCGTTAGGGTATCTCATTTGCAATTACTGGGTATATTTTTTAAAAAATCTTCCACACGTTCTCATATGTATGAGTTATAGCCATCTTCCTCATTATACACGTAATATATGACATGTGCTGTTAACTAATGCATTACTAAAAAGTGTTTAATTCTTTGAACAAAATCGGTGGCAATCTAGCCATGGACAAATTAATTTTAATTAAAAAAATTTGAGCACT
The DNA here is from genome assembly GCA_030179965.1 of Cyperus esculentus. Taxonomy (NCBI): domain Eukaryota; kingdom Viridiplantae; phylum Streptophyta; class Magnoliopsida; order Poales; family Cyperaceae; genus Cyperus; species Cyperus esculentus. Next base: position 3,483,133 of record JASGLE010000015.1, on the reverse strand, counting down.
TTTAAAATGTAAATTTCATTTATTCTGATAAATTAATGCAAGTAAAATTTATGTTTTGAATTTCTAATATCTGGTCGGAATTGGATTTCGTCCAAAGCCATTTGACGATCTCCGTCCAAATGATTCGGAGAGTCATACGATATGATTGTTGGCAATTGATCAACGGTGATAGCGTATAGCCGCATCATTCTAAATATATATAACCAACATATAATGTATTTTGTAGGTTGTATTATTTTTAACACATACATGACTAAATCACTGTTGATTAATTGGTAATAATTATATTGCACAACTCTCCGAATCATTTAGAAGGAGACCATCCAAGTGGCTTTGGACAAAATACAATTCAGACACTTAACAATTAGGCACCTAATTAAGTACCCAGCACTATGGATCAATATATTATCCACCCAATAGCATTCATGCTTCCGGTACTATTGTCTATAAAATAAATAAATAAAAAATTGAAACACCCAATAACATTCATGCTTCCGGTACTATTGTCTATAAAATAAATAAAAAAAAAAAACAGAAACAGAAACAGAAAGGAGGAAGCTAACTAACCTTCCACAGGGCTTGATTTGGCAAAAAAAAAAAAGGGATAAGGTCACAAAATATAATAATAATTTTTTTTTTTTTTTGAAATCTCACAAAATATAATTAGCTGGCCCCAACCACCAGTCCATGGACAAGTACTAATCAAGCATTGCTATCCCCTATTATTGCTCTTTGATTTTCTATATACCGGTCATAACTCATAATATATGTTGAGGCGTTTACAACGTTGCAAATGGTTCTTCACTTTTTTTTTAATTAAGAGATTCACTTTAGGTAAACGAAAAATTTATATCAGGTCAAATTTAATTCAGAGATAAAATTAATTTGTTCAAGTAGCTTAAAATTAATTTGATATTTTTTTTGGGAAAAGGGATCATTTTAAAACCTCGAGTTTAATTTGCAAAAGATTAATTGTACTGACATAAATGATTGTCTGTGGAATGATTATGGATTTTCCTCAAAAAAGAAAAGGGGAATGATAATAAAATAGAAGTAATCGCCATCAACCTATTGCTACATGAAAACTTAATGCAGATTTCATGCAATTAATATTTGTAAGAGGAATTATTTCAATGGAACATTTGAATTGTTTATATCCGACTATCCGTCACTTTTGTAATTATATATTTGTTTTAGGTAACTTCAGCATGCCAAAAAAATGATGAATTGTTTGACGATTATAACTATTCACATTAAAACCTCAAGACTATCCTTCCTGCTTGAAGAAATTAAAATGTTTATTTTTTTTTATTTAAAAAAAAATGTTTATTCCAATCGAGGCTTGAAATTAAGTGGGCACGTGAAGAAGCCTTGGATTTTACGGAACGCTATATTTTAAGAACCCCTTGCTTCCATAGATGGATCATCCATCACAGACACGAGGGGTAACCAGTGGGACCCGCCACGTGGCAACTCTGTGTCTGTGATGGATGATCCATCTATGGACGCTAGGTCTCACTCAAGAAGAGCACGGAAATAAAGCAAATGACTTAGTAGCTCATCAGGATGACTTTCAAAATGTCATGAATTCAATCTTCTATGGACACAAAATAAAAAGTTTTAATAAAATTGATGGAGTATCCCACTTTCTTCACAAAAAAAAAAAAAAAAAGAACACGGAAAGAATACCATATAATTACAATTTACAATCCATAATATTATAATAATAATACTTGAGATAACTTGAAAAGAATATCAGCCTCTCTGTTAAAGGCTTAAAGCTAAAAGACAATTTAGGGTTTAACGTGAACGCAACGGCCGCTGAAGCAAACCATATCCTTTTATAGTTATATTAATTTGGGATGAGGCGCTACAGTGTTATGAACAGTATATTGAACAGTAGTTTTTTTTTTTTTTTTTTTTTTTTTTAAGATCCTTCAAGATTTCAATAGTACCTTACCTTGAGTAGTTGAAGGGAATAATCTAGAATTATAAAGTATTATTGTTGACATTGGAATGTAAAAAATATATACAAAATATAAGCTACAATATCAACTAGAAGGTTTAAACTATGAAAAGAAATTGGTTGACAATAGTTATCTTGACAATAGATTTTTTTTTTTTCAGAAATATGAAAAATTGTGCAAATATATTATTCGACTTATAAATTGATAGTATCTCGAGTTTCAATAAATTACTCTTTGATAGCCTATCAAAATTTTGTAAACTTTTCAACCATTGCAAATTAATGAAATATTAATATGCTATTAAATAACACTTAAATTAAAAATAATTAAAAATATAGCCAATCTATAAGGTTAAAAGTACATGTAGAATTTCTTTTTTTCATTTTTAAGATTTTTAACAATATCTTAAAACTTTTTCCAAGATCCATTGTCAAATTTGTCAAAATAACCATTATCAACCGATCTTCTTTTCAACTATTGATTTAAACTTCCTTTTGTAAACTTCAATAATTGTTTTCAAAAATATTAAATATGTTGTAAACAACTTTTATCCTTAAGCAACAATATTTTCCGAAGATAGAGATGTCTAGAGAAGCAATATTTACATTTTTTAAAAAAATAAAATATATTTAACATCTTGGACAAAAGAAATTACAAGCATAAGTTTGTGGAGTTCATCAAAAGATTAACATGAAATAAGGTTCCAATTTAAGATACAAGCACATACCATGAAATTTTGATGGGCTTTAAACCATATGTCTTCTAAAATTATTATTTGCAGTCATTTTAAAAGATTGAAAAGAAATACTATCCAATGAGATTTTCATAAAAAAATTATAAATCCAATAACAAAAATCTATAACAATCCAACTATGTCTTAAAATACTCACCTTTCAGAATAATAATACAATTATATGAAAAAACTTCAAGAAATTATATTTATTATGATCTCCTCCACTTTTTATTATTTGTATTCTTTTTATTAGAGAGATGCTTATGACTTTAGTTCTCTCTCAATTCTAAATAATATAAGCGAAGTACGCTATAAGAAATATAATATAAGCTTTGAAAATAGTAACTTATATAATATGAAAATTTCTTCATAATTTATATATTTTTTTTCTTCATAGTTCATTTTTTTTAGTTTTTATTTCTTATTAAAGATTTGAGATTACATTTCCGTTTATTTTTTTTAAAAAAAAATATGAATCTACCGCAGAAGCAATGCGAGGCACGTATCTAGTATGTTCCATTTTGGCATGCCTAGAAAATAGAAATGCTCTCTTTTCTGTTCAATTGGCATTTTTGGTCAATACATTTAAATTTCCCAACGGAAACATCTAAATTACTATTTGAGTTCAGGCGTTTGAATATACATTTTAATTTTAATTTGCATCATTATCAATTATTAAAAAAAATTATACCCTACATGTATAATTCTTCTAAATGAAACAGTCATATTCTACATGGTAATTATAGTAACATTATCCGTTTTTAATATTGAAATCTATGTATCTATATACCATTCGGTTGGCATTTATTTTAATTATGAAATAAGTGTGATGCAAGTTCATATATGCAGCTGAGGGGAAAAAAAAAGTGCTGTAAGTTTTTTTTTATAAACATTTTGAGTGGCTTGACCCTGTCTTTATCTAAAAAGAAAAAAAATATATTTTTCAAGTTAAATAAAATGCAAGCAGTGGTCATAATGAAAAATGAAAATGAAAGAAACCAAAAGATGGAAAAAAGGATGGAGACCTTTTTATCGATGTTGACATAATTTCCCATTTTATATACGTAAAAGGCCTTCCTATCCACTTTATCAACCGAGCTTTCGGTTCACTTTTTCTTTCACTAAATTCCTTTCATGTTTTTATTAATCGTTTTTTTGAATGAATTCAGTAACGATATTACAATGTGAAATTTATACTTGGAGCCGGCCGTATACATCTTCTGTTAGTATGTGACTTAAAAATAGCGAGGGTTCACTTGACAATCTTTGATAATTACTTTTTTTTTTTCTTTAAATTTGAAAAAAATTTAAAAAAATAAAATTTAAAAACTTCTACAAAATTGTGATGGACCTTATAAATTGATTAGTATTTCAATTTAAAAAATTGTACAAGTGCAAGCTGACGCATAGGCTGTTGCACTAATAGTTGTGAACTAGTAATACGGTTATAAGCACAATTAACCATCACACAAGAGCAAGCCATCAACCACCCAGTGACGGAGCCAGGATTGATCGATAGGGACCCAATAGGCTGCTGGGCTGGTTCAAGTGTACTATTATAAATATTAATTTTATTTTTTATATATTTAGATCAAAAGATAAAATAATTACCATGATATAAAATATTCATTACAATATAAAAAATAGGAATAAAACTAGCGTGTTCTTAAGCTCACGGGAGCCTCCCGTGAACTTAACACAAAAAACGTATCAAACCATATCCAAATTTTGATTTATATGGCTCAATAAATTCTTTATAACAAAATCATGTGGCATGCAAAAATTTTCCATTTTTGGAGATTTTTAAGTATTTATTTCGGATTTTTTAATAGCAAATATACAATATTAATAAAGTAATCAATGTTTTATATGTAACTTTTAAAAAATCTGAAATAAATACTTAAAAATCTCTAAAAATGGAAATTTTTTGCATGTGACATAATTTTGATATAAAGAATTTATTGAGTCATATAAATCAAAATTTGGATATAGTTTAATACGTTTTTTGTGTTAAGCTCAAGGGAGGTTCCCATGAACTTAAGAACACGCTAGTTTTACTCAAATGAAAATATTATAATGGTCAAAGATTTACTATCAGTAAAATATCATATATGATGAATTTTATCATTATTGACGACTGCCGATTTTTTAATAATAATTATATAAATAATCGGAATTAAATATTTAGGTAAATGTTAACTGAAATTCGGGATTTAAAAAGGTTTCGTTTCAAAATCGCGTCCCATACCTCGAACAGTAAAAAAATGTCAAAAAATGTCAGAGATTCGAAAAAACTATATTTTATATACGGACGCGGATAGGATACGAAACCGAAAACGAGTGGCTGCATATTTAATATACAACTGCTCGTCCATAATGTTGTGTTTTCAATAGGTTGCATTTTCAATCAGTAACCCAAAGTTTGGTTTGCATGTCAGAAACGTATTCTAAGAGATGAGTCACGGATTGAAAACCCAAATCATAGAAAAGATAAAAAAGCTAAGCGCGCACAAATTATTGGTACGGGGCGCGGATTAGAAACGAAACGTTTCTAAATCCCGAATTTCAGTTAATATTTACTAAATATTTAATTCTGATTATTTATTTAATTATTATTAAAAAAATCCGCACTGACTAACTGCTACGCTAAGCCAAAACTATATAAAAATAAATAAATAAAAGAATACACGCTCGGAGCATGAGTCCTCTGTGTACTCCGGGCATATTTCCGCTAACACTCGTCAAGCGGATCCACAATCCGGCCCACTTCGCGGGACCCGCTAAACCGCAATTTGAGAACGATTCAATAAATATCACTCGTCGACTCGTCGTGAATCTTCTTCTGATCCGAGCAAAATTCATGCGTCGATTTGGATTTATATACGGCGCCCCCCGCTTCCGTCCGAAGCCTACTAAACAATAGGCAAAACTAGGCAAAACTTTGTTCCAAGTTTTCAAATTCCAACTTGTCACAAGTCAGTTCCGTGAATTTTATAAACACTCAAATTTGTACGTAATTTCATATATTTTTTTTTGTTTTCTAATTTCTTAGCCTGCTGTAAAAATGAACGGACAAATGAGGCATATGAATATGGTATTTCTTTTCTGTTGAGGGCTATGTTAATTTCCTCCGTCAAGCAAGAAGATTGTTCCCGTTTGATTTACTGTAAGTTTATAACGTGCTCCTCATTTTACCGAGCGGATTAATCTGCAGAGCTTATGAATATTGAATAAAATAATATGATAATTACAATGGTCTAAGTTGGATGGTTGTTGGTTGAGTATCAAATAACATTTAAATTGATTAAAATTTGAAATACAATTAATCTATCGATAATAAAAGAACATATATTTGTAAAACCTTTTCCTTTCTTAAGATTTTAAGAACTTGTTTTCGAAAATATTTGTCAAGATAGGTGATTATCAAGAAAATCCATTCACTTAATTTTTAATAACAAACCATGCATAAAAAAGGGGATTACTTGACAATTCCTATATTAACAAATAAGGATCACAATCAGGTTATAAAAAATGTTAAATATCGTAAAACTTGAAAAAACAACAGTTATTAAAATATTGTGGAGCTTCTGGAAAGATTACGTTTTTTTTTTAATTTCAAATAATTTAAGATTGTCTCCATTAAAGGCTGTTAAAAATAAGAGCTGCTAAAATATGCACACATTTTGGATAAACTATCAAATAATATTCAAATTGTATGGAATTTAGATCACTTTCAATTTACAAATTCAAGAAAACATAAACTTAAAAAAAATTTCGCTCTCGAAAAACATAAATATTAAATAGTTTATATTTTTATGAACTTTTTTTTTTAATTTTAAATCGTCAAAATTGACTAAAAAACCATTGTCAAGTGTCACTCGTATATTAAATTTGTGTAGTATCATTGACTATAAAGTGTGAATCATGCACGGTAGAGTTATAAGAACCTCTTACCAAATCTTACGCAGCATTAACTAGTTCGAATCATGCATTACGATAAGTACTATTTGAATTTAGTTAACTAGTGTGAATCATGCTGACATGCTCTACGATTATTGATGCTTCACGTGCTAAGCTCTACAACTACAAGACGTGAGATTTTATATAATGTACCGGCAAAGATTGCAGCATGTGCCCGCGACCTTGACGATGTATATAGACTATAGAGTAGCAGCCTAGCAGGTAGCATCCACCATTTATACTTATCTACCGGTCTATCTATAGGCGGACCTATGTGGAGGTCACCCCGGGCAGTCGTCCCCTCTTAATATTTGAAATTTTGTAAAAAACACCTATAAATTAATGAAAAATTATCTAATATTTAGAGTTTGTCCTCCCCTTAAATTAATTAAATACCTGTAAATCAATGAAATTTGTTGATTAATGTATAGCATCCATATCGCTGAAATGTTGAAATCGTTTCTAAAGGCCAAAACAGTAATTATATAAAAACAATTAGAGATGCAGCAGTTATTAGAAGACCAGTGCTACATCGCTGAAAATTAAGAACGCTTATATCAACAGTTAATTTGAAAACTGACCCAACTGCTCTCCAAATTGGACGGTTTTTATCCAATGTCACCAGTTTGAAAAGCCTTTCTAATTTAGAAATTTTTCTGATTTAGAAAAATGGAAATAGAAAGAGCTTTAGAAAGACCAATGCGGATGCTCTTTATAGACCAAATTAAATTTGATTGGTCCTTTCTTATTTTTGGCTCAATGTCCGCCACCGGGTCCACCGTATTTTCAATGAACATATATAATTTTTCAGTGAACATTTATATCTTTTCGATTAATAGATATCATCTTTCAATGAACATATATACTATGATTTCCAGTGAACATTTATGCAACCATGGCAAGCACATGGGTGCTCGTGGTGTGTCAGAACTGTGAGAGAGGGTGGATGAGTGACCTACTATATAAGGTGGACTTTACATGTTTCTCATGTATATATAGAGCTATGGTACTATTAATAGCACAAATTGCGCTGTACTATTAATTCATATCTCCAATTTCAAAATATTAATAGTCGATCCAAACTGCTCATTATAATTTTTTTTTAAAGATAAGGCTATTGAGCTCATTTCATTAATAACCAAATCCAAATACAAGACAAAAGAGAAAACATCCAGCAGCATTGCTGATAACCCAGGAACACAGACCCTTCATATACAATTTTATATTTTTTAAAATTTTTTTATTTTTTTTTAAGATATTTTGAAATGTCACTTGCTTAAAACATTATGAGCCATCCAAATAAGTGACATTTCAATATATCTTAAAAAATAGTAAACAAATTATAAAAAATATAAAATTTTGTTTGTATATAAAGATCATAGTGAGCGGTTTGGATCGACTATTAATATGAGCCAATAGTACGGCACAATTTGTACTATTAATAGTATCATAGCTCAACTTTTGCTTAAATAATATACTTATAGAGGTGTATTAAACTAAATCACTAATATTTCATATATTTTTATGGACTTTACTTCATTTAATTACTTCACTACCATCAAACATCAATGCTTTAAGGTGATATAATATTTTGCTCCGCTTTAACTTACTACACTTGCCAAATAGATGACAAGTCATTTTGTGCTTATAAAAGTTTAAACTCACATTCTCTTAAAAGTCATTTTAATTAACTATGAGCTTCTAACAATCTGTGAGTGTTCAAGATTTTTAATTCAGTGCGATAGTTAAAAATATATCATGTATGTTACTAGAGTATAAGAATCTTTGAAAAAACCTTCTCTAGCAAGCATTAAGATTGAATGAAATTAGTTAACGAAAATAAAATTTCAATATTTTGCTAGGTAGTGAAAATAAATCACATGTTCATTAGCAACAAATTAAAAAAAATAAATTTTTTATATAGCAACTTTTAAGAAACTACAAGGCCAGGCAATTTTTAGCTTCCATTTTTCTTAAAGAAGAAAATACACATTAAAGCCTCGTCCATAAGAAAAGGAATATACGCACAAGTCATTCATAACTGGATAAGTAACCGGTTATAATAAACTTATATAATAATAGAAAACAAAACAATTCCTTGCTTCTATTTCTGTCGGGATCTGTCACGTCATTCTCATATATACTAATACGGAGTGCTCATCCTCTGTAGCGCTGCACAATGTAGCTCAGAAAGTAAACCGTTAGATCATCTCGAGATTCGTGATGGAACGGATCTGGAGATGATCTAACGGCCCTCGTTCTGAGCTACACTGTGCAGCGCTACAGAGGATATGGAATCATACTCTCCCTTAAAACTAAACACCTTTTCACTTTCAGCAAGCAAAGTGGGTCCCACCTTCATACTCTAACTGGGCCAGCCAGCCAGACCAACCCTTATCCTCTCCCTAGACCCGGTTCACGTCCGTTCACAATACACCATAACCATACCCTCTTCCCCTCCATTATTTTATTATCTACCACCTCCTCCCTCTTCTCCTCTCCTCTCCTCTCCTCTCTTCCCATCACCCAACAAACCAACCAACCAATCAAACCCACCGCCATGGGGACCGAGGTATCCTCCGCCGACGAGATAACGGAGCCTTTGGTACCGCCGTTGCCGTTGCAGGCAAAACCCTCATCAGAGGAGGCGGTGCCGCCGTGGCGGGACCAGATCACGGCGCGGGGCATAGTCGTGAGCGCATTGCTCGGCACGCTCTTCTGCATCATCACCCACAAGCTGAACCTGACCGTGGGCGTCATCCCGTCGCTCAATGTCGCCGCTGGGCTGCTCGGGTTCTTCCTGGTCAAGACCTGGACCGGCCTAGTGGACAAATTGGGGTTCTTTGCGAAACCCTTCACCAAGCAGGAGAACACCGTGATCCAGACCTGTGTTGTCGCCTGCTATGGCCTTGCTTTTAGTGGTAATTTTGGTTTACCGATTTACTCTGTTTTGTTGTTGGGTTTTCAATTGTTCATGTATAGTTGTTCTTTCTATGGATAACCATTAATTTTTTATCGAACGATTCAAGTTTTACAGATCAAGTATTACTCTATATATATACTCTAAGAATGTATCGTAACCATCTAATTTAGACAAATGAACGGTGCATATTAGTTCCAATCCACATAAGAATTCACCTTTTTTTTTTTTTTTTTTTTCATTTCAATTCGGGTTACTTCTTTGTTTGAAAGGAAGATTCAGATTGAATGATTTGGAGATGCATCTCTGAGTTGGGATTAGAGGTGTTTTTGTTTTACATGTTAAGTGTTGTTAAAATTAGAAGGTTTGACATTATGCTTTTCACCTAAGTTTGACTTTTTGGAGCTTGTAATCCTCCAATTGCTGCTTGCTTGCATAGTTTTAATAGAGAAAACTGTTAGCTTTATTGATGATTGGCTCTATATTTTGTACATGGATATCTGAAGCAATTCTGAGTGGAAATTGAGAACAATTAATTTAATGAGTGGTTCTGCTGTGGATCAACTAAGCAACCTTTCATTTTGAATCGAGCGGTTCTTATCAAACATCTCTTTATTTGTATCTAAAATATATATCACGACTATCTGATTATGAAAAATGAACGGCCCTTATTTCATCCGATCCATAGCAAAATTAGCCTTAATTTATTGATTAACACATAAGTTTATGCTTCCAGGTGGATTTGGTTCCTACATGCTATCAATGGATCAGAGAACATACGAGTTGATTGGAAAAGATTATCCCGGTAACCGTGCGGAAGATGTGAAGAACCCGTCGCTAGGCTGGATGATCGGTTTCATGTTTGTCGTTAGTTTTCTGGGCCTTTTCAGCCTCGTTGCACTCCGCAAGGTACTTTTTGTTGCTCATTTTGATCATTTGTAAGGGCATTTTTGGTGCTACTATGGTATGCAAGACTGCAAGTGGATGCTATGATGTTAGGGGTGAAGGATGCAAGTTGCCTTTTAGATAACGATAGAGCTCCTTTCACAAATATTCTTTTAGGGAACTCCCTTTTTTGTTGTAATGGTTAAATAAAGTTACCACTTTCCTGTCCATTTGTTTGAACTTTGTTTCTTGTGTGAAATATTATTTTGACTGGCCAAGCAAAGCATATGGTGGTGAATATTACAACGTTCACAATTCTGGAATCTAAGTGCCACTACATTCCAATTATCTTTAATAGGTTATGGTGATTGATTATAAGCTAACGTATCCAAGTGGGACAGCTACTGCTCTCCTAATAAATAGTTTTCATACCAATACTGGAGCTGAGCTTGCTGGGTATGTACATCTTTTTTTTTTTTTTAATATATATTTTATGTTTTTTTATTGGTGTAGCTTGCATATAACATTCATCTTACAGTCTTCTTTGAAATTTATCAAGGCAATGTTGGTTCTGTGACTCAGGAGTAGTGTGAGAGTCCATATCTGAACAGACCAATTAGTAGTATATATACTTTTGGGTGTTGGAGCAATTTGATTTGGACTTCTAGAAAAGTCTGATTTATCACCATCAATGGTAATAAGTAATATCATGCAATCATTGAGCAACTGGAAAATAAACTGAGGTTCAACTTAAGAATGAAGATCTTGTTAAATTCTGTTCAGTGATCAGTTAAATTTAAGTTGGTTGACTAAAAATTTCAATTCTCTCAAATTTACTGGGATTGCAGAAAGCAAGTGCGGTCCCTTGGGAAGTACTTGAGCATAAGTTTTGTGTGGAGTTGCTTCAAATGGTTTTTCAGTGGTGTTGGCGACTCTTGTGGCTTTGACAACTTCCCTACTCTTGGCCTTGCTGCTTTCAAGAACACGTAAAGTTTTGAACTTGTTGCTTTTATTTTAAAATTAGTTTTAGCCTTCTTATTGAATGGTGAACCATGAACTATCACTGTAAAGGAGATCAAAGGAACAAAGGAATGATATACTTTGTTAGTATTCTTATAACCAAAATGTGTGAAATATAGCATTGTAGAATTATTATTCTGCAAAATTTAGGAACTACCATTAAAAAGAAATAATTCACTCTCAGACGTGTAAAATTAGATGCAGGTCTATTTGAATTTATTAGGTCAATTAAAAAATTAATTTTTCCTTTTATTGTTAAAATATATTATTCATATAATTTAGATAATTTTTTGAAAGGATCCACATAATTGTGCAAAGCGATGATTGTGCTTACCTTCTTTACGTCAATTTATTTTTCCATGTGTGTCAACACATTCTAAGATCTTTACAACTGAGACCTAGGTTGTTGCATTGATCGTCAATTTAATTGGAACTAGGCTTTGTTAAGCTCTAATCACCCTTCAGCTGATCTCAATTCTTAACCAAAATTAGCTTTAACCTAACCTTATTTCATTAACTAAGCTTCATTTAGATTTTGATTTAACCAAATTATGGTCAAAACACATGCACCTGACAATATTAGGAATATTTATTAGAACTATTGCTCAACCTTAGGGAAATAGCCTAAGACCTGTTTTACATTTTGTCTCTTTTGTTTTGTAGGTTTTACTTTGACTTCAGCCCAACATATATTGGGTGTGGCCTCATATGTCCACATATTGTAAATTGCTCTGTTCTCTTGGGAGCAATCATATCATGGGGCATTCTCTGGCCATATATTACTACGAAAGCCGGTGATTGGTACCCCGAAAACCTAGAAAGCAATGATTTTAAAGGTCTCTATGGCTATAAGGTATAGATATATTGACTATCTTCTGAGTTTTTTATAAACTGTTTGCTAGGAGATTATAAACAGAACCCAACAAAATTATAAAATATAATCCGATGAGAGTGGTTTTGTGTTTTTATAACCTTTGTGATGGGTATAATTTACGTGAATATGTGATTTGATTGGTTTACCAAATTTTGAGCTTATATGCAGGTGTTTGTGGCAATATCCCTCATATTAGGAGATGGGCTGTACAACTTGATTAAGATAATTCTTATCACTACTAGGGAAATATGCAATGCACGATCAAAGAAAGGCGTTGTTCCTGATGTAACCATCCCGCAAAGTAGGTGATTTGAAATTATAGTGCTATTGTATGTATTTAGTGACCAATGCATTCTCATGTTGCTTTTCTTATTTTTTTTCTTAGTTTTGTGCAAATCTTGGATAAATTTGAGTGTAATTGAGGTTAATGCATTTAGGGAACCAGTGTTGTGCTTGTTTTGTACCACAATGCCAATTCTTGCTAAAGTGTCATATCACAATTGTGATGTGCTGGATTTTGGATTTTACAATGAGACACGATAAAAGAAACATTATATGTTTACATCTCTTATTATTCTGTAACAGCTGAAGAATCGTCTAAACTACTGATGGAAGAGAACCTGCGCAACTCAACTTTTGTTAAGGATTCGATTCCGTCATGGGTTGCAGCCGCCGGCTATGTTACACTTGCTGCAATCTCTACAGCTACTATCCCTTTGATATTTCCCCATGTGAAGTGGTACCTTGTTTTGGTTTCCTATATTATTGCGCCTGCACTGGCCTTCTGCAATTCTTATGGAACTGGCCTTACTGACTGGTCTCTTGCCTCGACTTATGGCAAGATTGGCTTGTTTGTATTTGCCTCTTTGGTTGGTTCTAAAGGAGGAGTCATTGCTGGCCTGGCAGCTTGTGGTGTCATGATGTCAATTGTCTCTACTGCTGCCGATCTTATGCAGGTTTTGCTGGTTTTTGAACTTTTTTCATTTCAATCTAATAGAACCAGAAGGCAATTCTACATGGAAAGTTGTGAACCAAATGAACCTGAATGTAAATTGTTTTTGCGGTAAAGTAGTAGGGTCTTGTAAAACTGGCTAATTGAACTGATGGTGTCCTTGATGCAGGATTTTAAAACCGGCTACTTGACCTTATCATCACCAAGATCCATGTTTGTCTCACAACTTATTGGCACTGCACTGGGCTGCATCATTGCTCCTCTTACATTTTGGCTATACTGGACTGCTTTTGATATTGGGTCACCTGACGGAGTATACAAAGCCCCATATGCGGTTATTTACCGTGAAATGGCAATTTTAGGTGTTGAGGGGTTCTCCGCACTTCCACAACATTGTTTACAGATCTGTTGTGTGTTCTTTGTGGCGGCACTCTTGATCAACCTTCTAAGGGATGTGACACCAAAACACATCTCGGCATATATCCCAATACCTATGGCGATGGCTGTTCCGTTTTACATTGGTGCATATTTTGCTATTGACATGTTTGTTGGGACTGTGATCTTGTTTGTGTGGGAGAAGCTTAATAAAAAGGAGGCAGACGAGTATGCAGGTGCAGTGGCATCAGGTTTGATCTGCGGTGATGGAATATGGACCGTGCCATCAGCGATTCTCTCAATTTTTAGGATTGATCCACCCATCTGCATGTACTTTAAACCGTCGGTATCTAGTTGAACAGCTGAACCTGTAGAGGGATGGCTGTGGTTTCCTTTCGTATTTTTAAACATTTCATTTCATTTTGCTTTGCTTGTAAATATATGGATGTACAAAGCAAGTTCGTTCTTCATTTGCAATCCATTAGTTGTTCTGGAAAATTTGTAAAATCCATTAGTTGTTCTGGAAAATTTGTAAAATCCATTAGTTGTTCTGGAAATTGTAAATTTATTCTTACTGTTATTATTTATCGACGCAATTTATACCATGTTGCTTTATATAATGCTCGAATCATGTGCGGCCATTGTTGTTTCTGATGCTAATTGGTACGTGGTACCAATTGTTTTCTTTTTGTTATGTATCAATTCATCGTCATGTATTGCAGGCGATCTTTTTGCTTTGTAGGGGAAAAAAAGAATGGTATTTTGTTCTTGTAAATTATTATTTTTGTATGTTCTGAACTACCTCCTGTACATGATGTACCAGATTGAGATAACATATAACTTGCATGATTTAGTTCATACTAATAAAATGCAAATCTACATATGGTCAAGTTCATTTTGGCATGAGTAACCTGTCCACAGATTTAACTAAGGAAGCCTTGCTAGATTTTCCCCAACTAGAATCACCCATTAAAATAGTAATCCAGATCCCATAGAACTTGCATGACTTTGCAAATCAAAAATGCATTTCTTTAGATGATCCAACAGAAACCAGAGCATCCTTGTACTCTTATATGAGCTTGTTGTGTTAACATAATGCTCACTAAACAACTCGTTCATTCCAATTGAATAAAAGGCATAGGAAGAGTCCTTAGATGCGGTTAGTCAAATATTATTGTTGAGGAAACATTAAAAGAATACTAGAGCTTAAAACACATAGGATGTTGAAGAAAACTGAGTGAATACTTGATCTTAATCTTAAGTGGTTAATAAAGTAACTGATATGTAGCTATGTGACTACGATGAGCCAGCCGATGATCTTGTGAGCACAACCCACAAGGTGACTGGAGTTCTGATTGTAAATATGGGTTTTGAGATTATAGCCGGCATGAATCTTGAACCATATCAAATGATTTTAGCTGTGTCAACATTGGTGATTCGGATCTGAAGCTCAAGAGACATGATGATGACAACCACGTCGAAGTTTCAATTAGGGAATTTTGAGATCACAGGTTTCTATCTTCATGATGCC
Source organism: Cyperus esculentus (assembly GCA_030179965.1). Lineage (NCBI taxonomy): Eukaryota > Viridiplantae > Streptophyta > Magnoliopsida > Poales > Cyperaceae > Cyperus > Cyperus esculentus. Next base: position 3,467,916 of record JASGLE010000015.1, on the reverse strand, counting down.
TTCTATATTTTTTGCTCTATGTTACTCTCAACTCGCTTGATCTGATTGTAACAACTATTCTTATAGGTGTGTTTGGATGATTCAAAGGTAAGTATAATAATAGCAAAACCGATCTTGGGACGGCAACTGGCAAGAATGAATTAAATGTTTAGTCATCTCTTTTTCTTTTCAAACAGCCTCCAATTTTTTATAGATTGCATAATATTGTTTCAATTAGCCGTTATAATATATTTTGAGCCAAGCTAACTCTATCCCAACAAAAATCCCCCAAAAAAAAAAAATACCTTGCTGCGTACCTCTAATACATCAGGTATGAACACTATGATGTAATATATACGAACGCCTGCTGAGTAAGGTATGAACACACAAGTTAGGACGGACGATTATTCACCAGAACGTAGAATCTAGGACCCGCCCTAACAGAATCATTCACTGGAACGTGGAATCTTGGACGGTCCACGCGAAATCTTGGATGCGTAGGTATGAACACTAAATATGTCGACTATGAACACCTCACCGTGGTATGATTCATTGATCGCAAACAACTATCCACCATAGCGTCATGATGTAATATATTTAATAGTGGGGCTCAACTTTAGAAGTTAAAATTACTAATTAGTTGTTAGAATGTGATTCACAGCGGAAGCAAATTGATCGATCACAGCGGTTCCTTTCATGTAAGATGGTTCTTAAGCCTTTCCTCAGTCTATCCCTTCGAATCCTGAAGCAAATCGCTTGGTGGAAGCAAACCAATGTATTAAACCGAGCATGCAACACTCTTCCACAACCTAAATGCTTCTTTACTCCTAATTCTCACTTGCTCGGTGTTTCTCTCTTTCTAATGGCCTTAGACAGTCTCAAACATGTCTTGTCCATCTTGTCTATCTAGTATATCTTCTCTGAAGAAGACACATCAATATATAAAGAGAAACGAACTGGATACGAAACAGTGCGAAAAACGTCCTTTAATCATTTCATGTTACTGAAAAACAGACTGCCCAGATTTCGGTCCGAAACAAAAAATTTCGGGCTGAAATTATTGCACTGTTTTGTAACAGAAAGTTGCGTGTATAGATTTCGTTCCGAACCAAAATATTTCGGGCCAAAATTATTCTACTGTTCTGTAACAGTAAGTTGAACACAAAGATTTCGGTCCGAACAAAAATATTTCAGTTCGAAATTTTGTCTATCATCTATTATTTCAACAATTGTCAACTATGTTTTTAGTACGAATTTTTTTATTTTCACTTTAGAACGCATTGCAATTATATGTAATTAATTGTGAGTCCTAATACGACATATTAGTTACAGTTAGTTCTTCAATTCATCAGCAAAACTAATGAAAATAACTACCGGGTTCTTAATTTGACAAGAGTATAACGGAAAGTACATATTGAAAGTGAAATAAATACAGAAATGAGTTGGGACTTCTTCTAACCATTTCTCTTTTGTCTGCCTTTTGGGTTTTGGCTAATCCACTAAACCAACCAACTACAGCACGGGTTAGCAGAACAACACTAACCTGGTACAATTAATATCGTAAATGCTGATTCATGTCTGGATTACATCCAACTTGTAGATTATTTGCCTGTTATTTTTTATAATTAAGCCCTAAAAAAATGTAACCGGATCGAAAAACTGTCGCTAGTATATTTATATATAGTATCTCACCTGTAAATATATATAAAAAAAAAATTACGATTTGGAAACCTGTGGGCAACTAATCCTTTTGTAAATTTTCAAATCGAAGATGTATTGTGGGACCAAAGAGCAAAATTATTACTGTACCCTTCTTAGAGGAAACTTGTAGTTGGGCTTTTGAGTAGCAAAGGAAGGAAGAAAATGTAGATTATGCTTGTAGTTGACCGAAGAGGCGCAGGCAGTTGAGAAATCAATCTTTACAGTTAATTAAATTGTCCTTAGGAAGCCAGAAAACACTCAATTTCAGCTGCTCCTTTTCTCATTTTCTACCGAGAAAACTGAGTACTGATACTAATACTTTTCCATGTCAGTTCTATTTTAGTTTCGTTTCGACAAATAATTGATAAGACTTGATTAATTGGAGGAGGTTTCAAAAAACTCCATTATGGCTCCCCATGGTCAAATTGAGCCTTAATCGATAATTAGTACCATTCCAGCATTGCCACGAACAACACATATGCATTAACAGGATTACTGGCAAAAAAATGGGGTAAAGTAGCATCGTCATAATTAAGGTACCAATGTTTTTTTTTTTTTGATGAAGATTAAGGTACCAATGTTACGTACATCGCAGTTGACTGTAAACCTCAAAAGAAAAAAAATGTGGTGATCCGGATCGAATATAATTTGCATGACTTCATAGTTCACACTAATGAAATGTAAATACATAAAATGGTCAAGTTTATTTTCGCATGAGCAACCTGTTCGCAGATCCAGCAAAGAAACCTTGAAAGATTTCCCCGACTAGAATCACACCATGCAAACTGTAATCCAGATTAAATAAAACTTGCATGACTTTGCAAACTGAAAATGCATTCCCTTTGAAATTGAATCCAAAACAGAGCATCCTCGTATTATATATACGAGGTTGTTGCGTTTAACATTGTGCTATAGTTATGCAGTTAAATTCCAAATTCCAAATATATAAATGACGAAGAAAAGAGTTCTAAGATGTGGGTAATCATAAGATTAGTTGAGATAACATTAGAAAGCACCACAGCTTAATTAAAGCATACGATGTTGAAGAGAACTGAACAAATACTAAATCCTAATTTCAAGTAGTTATTAATGAAGTAAAATATATAAGCCTATTATAACTTGCACTTGTGAATAGGTCTTTAGACATTGATGAGCAGGTTGCTGCTTGCTGCACATCATGTATACATGTAAATACTTGAAGTGACCGAGTGGCAGACACAACAACACTACAGAAAAGGCGCAACAAAATAATTGCTAAGGGATGTGTATTGGGGCAACAGGGAAGGAAACCGTTTGGAAGTTCGAAATAGCCGGATTTTAGGTGAAGACATTCTTCCTGTTTTCATTGATCCCATGTAATTCTTAACTTGGCCTGTATGTAAGAAGTTTTCAAATTTTCATGTAATAAGATTATAGGCTATTTGGCATGTCACTTTTCTGATAGAAAAATAAAGAACTAAAAATATATATGTAATAAAGCTATAAAATTAATATAGTATGCTCTTCGCCTATTTTTTTTTTTTTAAAGTATATATATAAATCTATAATATCACCACAACATGACCGAAATCCAAAAACTGACCAAATATCAAAATATCAGCGGTCAAAATAAGAACGAGTTTGAATGATTCGCTTATCGGCAAGAAAGAAGAGTAAAAATAATTAATTTGATTGTTGCCGAACCCCTTCTTCACATGCAAATGTTGCAACGTGCTTATAAGTTGTTATATTAGATTAGACTATCTGGAAATTCAACTCTTTACTTTCCTGACATTCTGTTCCAGACCCATGGGCCACAAATTTTGCATGTAATAATCAAGCACAACATTAGAACTTGTTTTACTGATAGTGATAGTCCACACATCCTTTATTTGATCCATCTATTTTTTCTAAGGCCCAAAAATGGACAAGGGAAGAAAATCCAGGCCAGGATCTTTTTTCTCTTCTTTTATTTAACTTTTTTTTTTTTTTGAAAAACTTGGCAGCTGCTGCCAAAAATATATATTTTTTCTTGAAAAATCCAGGCCAGTATCATTTTATATTATAGTCCTAGGTAGCGTCTATCCATTTTACTTATCCACCGGTCCACCGTATTTTCAATGAACAAATATCATTTTTCAGTACACATTTATATTTTTCCGATCAATATATATCATTCTCCAGTGGACAGATAGACTACGATTTCCAGTAAACATTTTGCAACTGTAACAAGCACATGGATGCACACAGATGTATCAGAATGCGAGAGAGGAGTGGATAGGTGGCTTATATTCTAATATCCTTTTCTCAATTGACCCGTTACACACTCAGTTGATGATGGCAATAATAAAAGCAGAAGAAATTACTCAATGTCTGATCCGTTAATTACGTATACGAATTGTATTAATACAACAATTGAAGTACATATAGTAGTTGAATGCAAGAGATAATTTGCTGTGTACAATGATGAATGAATACATACATGGGTATCACAAATAACAATGCCCACACAGATATATACTATACCTTGCTATATATACATACATAATTACATATATACACAAACAATTAATTGGGGAACCTGCAACCCCTTTCTCTGAAATTACAGAGAAAAAAAAAACAAATCACTAACTCTATGGCTCTATGCATCAAAACCTGCCACAAAACTAGAACAAAATTTACAAACGAATGAGGTGCAATACACACATAGCTAATATATTAATTTCCAACGTCCATTACTTCAGCAGCACATAACCGGCTTCCGGGTCGTCGTCGTAATCGACCGAGGGCGCGCAGAACATGCCTCCCAATTTGGGGAAGTAGATGAGCCCCAGGGGCAGTGTGCATACCAGTATCATGATGCCCATGAGCGAGATACCGGTGGTTGTCGAGAAGCCGAAGGTGCCGGAGAAGAAGAGCAGCTGCATCATGATCGCGCCCATGACTCCGCCGCTCGCCGTCATGCCCGACACCGCCCCAAGCGCCCTGCATCAACATAACACATATTTATCAGTTCAATTCAATTGTTTCTGAAACCACAAGGAATCAAAAATCATGAAATTTGTTTAAGTCTTATTTATTTAATTATTTAGTTATGACTGAATCTATAGTCATCATGTGATTGGGCAGTAATGCATAATACTCCAAATTGCTCAATAATTAAGTGCTTTTTGAGTGAAAAGGACGTGTATTTTTTTAGCACTAAATTTACTAAATTGTCCAGATTTAAACATTTTAACCAAAAAAAAAAAATCCAAATTAAGCGTCACATCATGTCCAGGTGTACTGATTTCTCCACCACATATTTTCTGTACTTGGAGACCATTTGTGGCTGGCCTTGCACCACAGTTCATGCATCAAGAATTCAAGATTCAAAAATGATTCAGGATCTTCTCTCTAGCTATGCCAACGTACAACCGGTGAATATCTGCTGTTCTTAAAACCCGAGAGTAGGGTCCTACTCTTATGATCGGACGGTCGGTATCAACCGAACTTTACTCTTTGGTTAATTACAACCGTCCGATCATAAGAATAGAACCCTACTCTCGGTTTTTAAAATAACCGGATCTCAACCCGCCAACAACAAATGTGTGATATTTTCTCATGCTGATATATTCTAACGAGTCCGTATCTGCTGTTATTCTCAAAGAAAAACATCACCCTATTATGAAATCTGGGCCGTTAGATCAAAACGGACGGATCAGATCGGTCCACTTTAGATTTTATGGGTCTTTTTCAAATAGATCTGATCCGTTGATTTTGATCTAATGATCCGAAAGCTAGAATAATAGGGTCCTGTGATTCTATTTGGAATAACAATCAATTTGAATATTCGATGTTAACATGTTGCCACTGGTAGGTCCTTTGAAAACGATTTCTGGTTTGTCTGAATATTCATTTGCTTGTACCAGAGATCCACAGCCAAGAAAATGATTCTGTGTAAGATCTAAGAAATGGTCCTTTATTATTATTTTTTTTTTGAAAAACCTGCGGAGTTCTGATGATATCCGGTGATTTAGTGCTGGTATGACTGGCGTCCGTATCTGCTGAGATCCAAATCGGATCTCAGGACCCTGAGATCCCAATCCGACGGTTCTCAGGGCCCGTATTTGCTGAGTCCGGATCTCGGGGTCCCTGAGAACCATCAGATCGAGATCTCAGGGTCTTGAGATCCGATTTGGTCGGATCTCAGCTGATTTCAGCGCGGTATGACTGCATCCAAGAAATTAAATGGTCCTTTATTGATTTGTTAAATTACCTACGTACCTTTTCGAAACGAACGGCACGATGCCGTATGTGAGCCCCGAAGCGGCCTGAACGAAGAACGCAAACACGACTAGCATGAAGAGAGTGAACCCGAGGGACGCACCCTCGTCGCTCATCCGCCCGAGCACGAGGCACATGAGACCTCCTAAAGTTTGCACTACCCAGAGGCCCCAGAGCCGGCCCCTCATGCCGAACATCTCCCCCAATTCATCTGACGCCATGCCTCCTACCGGTCTAGAAATGATGTTCATTACACCGAAGCACGCTGCTGCTGCTCCGGCGGCTTCCATTCCCATCCCGAACCTCTCTCTGAAGAACACCGCCGCTATTCCCTCTATCGTCAGCTCCACACCGTAACAGTACCTATTTATATTAAAAATAACAAAATTTATGCTATAACAATTAACAAACATAATAATTTTTAAATTTTTTTTCATTTTTTTTTTGTATTTTGTTGATTACACGAACCCGTATGTCAAGGCGAGGATCCATGTCCGGTAGTTCCCGATCCCTTCTTTAACGACGTCCCAGAAACTCCCGGTTGCTTTGCTGGTAAACTTCTTCTTCTTCACGGTCGAGAAGTTGCCTTGCGGAAGGTCCTGTACCAAGAAGAGCGTGGCAAGTGCCGTTACGATCTGAAGCCCGGTGGGAAGGAAGAAAACGAAGCGACACGCCATGCTATCAGGCACTGCAAAGAGAAACAAAAATTTATATAAATTGTAAACAAATTTAAATTTCATGCATATATAAAAACTATAATATATATATTTGTTATACTAATTAAAAGATAAACGAACCTCCGACACGGAGGAGGAACGAGTATGCCATGGGCATGGCAACCTGCACAAGTCCGCTGCCGATATTCGCCCAGCCGGCAGAGACCGCGTTAGCTAGGCCGACAACGGACGAAGAAAACATCGACGACATCCAGTACTGGTTGGCCACAAAGTTGCCAAGCGACAAACCACCTACGAACCGGAAAATCATCAACCCGTTGTGCGAGGCGAAAACGTTAAGCAAGGCCAACACGATCAACGTCACGGCGGTGGCCAGCGACAGGACCACCGAGGCCAGGCGGGGGCCTAAAACATCACAGAGCGGGCCCATGACGAGACGGGATATAAAAGTGCCGGACAAAGAGACAACACCCGCCGTCACGGCAGTTGGCCTACTAACGCCAAGCACCGGAACAAGTGGCGGGACCGAGAAAGCAGTGAAGAAACACGCGAACAGCGACAACCAGGCCAAGTGGAAGGCCCGCATGTGCATCGAGGCAATAGATAGCGGCCGGAACACCGTCGCACGGTCCTCGGAGTCAACCGGCATGTCATCATGTTGGTCAATCATTTCCTTCATCTTATATACTTTGACCACCTATATATATATATAACTTGTTATATATATATGATATGTTATAACCTATAATTAGCTAGTTAATTGCTAGTAGATGGTGCATCCACATATTTGATCTGTGCATATATATATAGATGGAAAAATTAGGGCATTAGTAGGGGATTTGAGCGATCTCTTGGTTTGGTTGGCCGGTATGCGTTGCTGGTACGATGGTAGGCACTAGGAGGTGGCTTTTGGTTTTGGTGCGTGGCGAATGGTGTTGAGGGTGAGTATATATAGTGTTGGCTCTTATGGGGGTTGAAAGGGTCCCCGGGGATCTTATGCGGCTTTGGATGGACGGATGCTGTTGCTCCGATGGTAACGTGTGATTGGAAATTGATCAGAGTATATGTGTATGGACAAAATGTGGTCTCACCTTGTTTGAAGTATATATATGTGTAGTAATTAATAATTGGCGTTTATAGCAGCTACAGCTACTACTAACGAAATTAATCACCAAATGAAGAACAACCACATGTTATTAATATGCTTGTATAAGTTGGAAACCTTGTGTGCTAGTCATCCTATGGCATTCTGTACATAGTATGAAATTAAATAATTAGAATAATCTAATTATTATTAGTTCAATCACCTGATGAGTGATGACAATATATATCTAGTATGAATTTAGAATCCGCCAAAACTGCTGACATATGTATATATATAATATATGAGGAGGTTATCAGATAACCGTATTTTTTGTGACCGATGGTAACCGTAAAATTAAATCTTAAATATATACATATTAAATTCTTCCATAACAAAAGTAATTGATAAAATAGGTTATATATATCATATTTTATGTATACACAAAAAAATAATATTATTTTGATTTTATTTACATATGCATCAAGCATTAACAAAAATCAACGGTTCAAATTTTATGATTTTTTTCTCTTCTCTTGATGACTATCGAAACGATGTTAAAATTTTATCATTTTTGTGTATATGTTATTGAGATGATTTAGAATACATCTAATAGTTTGAATTTACCAATTTAAGTATAAATAATAAAATGGTCACCATGGTCACCAATAATCATGGTTATTGGATCCCTCATAATATACAGCAACGATCCTCTCTTAGGGCCCGTTTGTTTCAGCGTACTTGACAATGCAAGTAGCTCAGCCTACTGCAGTTGGCAACGCATGATGTTTGTTTGCATGTATTTGTATTTTACTATCGTAGTTGGGCCATCAAAAACAGCAGCTTGTGCTACGCTCATTTTTGACGTAGGAGCAGTTGCAATGCTTATTGCGGACACAATTTCTTACCTCTTATTTCTATTATGAGAGAAATTGGAAAGAAAACTGACTGTACAGATCCAATATGGCAAGACATAAATTAAATTATAACTTTGTATTGCAATGCAAACAAACAAAAAAGGACAAGATACAGTAGTAATAACTACTGCAACACCTAATGTATTACGGCTCCAAATACATGTAGAACCAACTTCTATAAAACAAACAGACCCTTAATGTACAGTGGCAAACATTTATTCAATTCAAATCATAGTTTTGACAATTACTTTTGTGATTAATTATAATTTGTAAATTTTAATTATTGCCAAATGTTGGTTTGTTTGCTATTAGTTTTTATTAGTAAAATATAACACGAAATTTAACACCCATTTCAGTACTAGTAAATCTTTTGTTTTAATTTTGTCTAAAATATATAAAATCATAAATGCAACCAAAATGCGCACATATAAAATATTAATGTTAATAAGTTATGTTTTGGCAACATACAAATCAAACTTCAGGAAATAACAAATAAATAAATAATTTAACTAATTAATTACCTCGTGTTACATTTCGTACAAGACTACAAGTACCTTCTATTTTTCCACCAAATATTATTTCAAAGAGAGATTGACAAAATTGATCTCATTTCTTAATCTTAATTTAGAAGATGTTTGCATGCCACAAATTACTTTAAAGATGGATGTGGTAACATTATAATCCTCAACTGGAATGACATAGGTCATTTGATTGATATTAATGTCTATGAGCAGTAAAAAAATGAATAATATTTCTATTAAATAGAGCTATTACAGCTGTAAATTTCATTAATTAATTGTGAGATCAGCAGCTGATGGAATACTAAACTCAATATTTTGAGTCTGTGGTCTTCTTTCTTTATTATTATTATTTAATAGTAATTTCCCAATTTGGACTTCAGTTGATTTTGATGAACAGTGATGATCGATTATGAAAACTACAAATAATAAAAATGAATAGTGTTTTTATTATATTAATTAATAAAATTTGGAGGGCTTGACCTCCATCTTTTCATCAAAAAAGAAAAAAAAAAAAGAAAAAATGGATAGTGTTCTCTATTGAATGAGAGCTGCATGTAATATTTCCATCGTCTGGCTTGCATTTCTTTCGCTTATATCATTAACAGCTGAAGAAATTAGAGAAACATCGAGAATACATCCATACGTCTATAGACACATTGAAAATGTAACAAATTCATCCGTTTTTATAACAAACAGATTTGATTTTGTAATATATGAACGCTATGGACAGATATTCTATAGACGTTGGCTATTACTCATGAAATTAATACTCCACTCAATACTTTTGACTGGATCTGGTCTCTGGTCCTTTCAGAAATTTCATTTTCATTCTGGTTTTATCTACGTCATATATGGACCCAATATAAGTGTGTTGTCTTCTTCTTTATTCTGGCAGAAAAAACCGACCAAAAAATTTTATCCCCCTTTTCTTTTTTAATCCGTTATTTATTACTTTATAATATGCATGTAAAAAAAAAATCATCACATAAAAAACAACATAATTAATCTGTGTAATACAAAATGTCAATAATTATTGACATCAATTTACAGTGATTACGACAAACAAAACACCGACGTATTTTCAACTAAATTAATTGCAGTTATTCAAGGAACAATAATAAATGATAGATAAAAGAAAGAATATTCAAATGATTCAACTGCATTAATTTACACCACAAAGAACTGAAAGAAGACAAATTGCACCGACGTATTTTCAACTTGTTCTGGATGTTAATTAAGTTCGAGAAGTTCAACACGTAACGCCATAAATAAAATGAGAGAGATGATGAAAGAAGCATGGTAATCCTTTTTAATATATAACTTTAAGCCAACTTATTGCAAGTAAATAACAAATCCCTCTTACTCATCAGTTGAATTCAAACAAAATTAAGGAACCAATTAATTAAGCCATGAGATCACAAATTTAGCTGAATGAGGAGGGATCAAATAACTATTTTTTGGTGACCGATCGATAATCATGAAATTAGATCTTGAATAACTACATTTTAAACTCTTAAATAATAAAACTAATTGATAAAATATATTGTATATATCATATTTTATGTATACACAAAAGCTGTATCATTTTGATTTTATTTACATATACATCAAGCATTAACTAAAATCAACAGTTCAAATTTAATGATGATTTTTTCTTTTCTTTTGATGACTATCAAAACGATTTTAAAACTTTACCATTTTTTGTGTATATGTTATTGAGATGATTTAATAATGGTTCAGATTTTTCAATTTATGCATAAATAATGAAATGGTTTTCATGGACATTAATGTCCATGATTATTGGATCCCTCCTCATTATTACCCTGATCCAACCAGTATATATATACTTTACATCAGTTAATTTAAGCCAAAACAGAAGTAGAAAGTTAGAAACACACAACAGATGGCCAACAAATACAAATCAAGCCAATGTCACACTGAAGATGATTCTAAAAGGGAGCAACCTACTGTCTATTGAAAATACCAATGGAATTTCGATCATAGAGTGTGACAGGTGGATCCCACCATGTGACAGGTGAGACCCGCCATGTGACATTTGTGTCTATGATGGTATTTTTAATGGACGCAAGATGTTTCCCATTCTAAAACATTGAAAATATAATTTCGAGTCTTTTTATTTTTATGAATAATATTTGTACTCATACATATCGCTAAAAAATGGATGTACACTGAAATACTTCGGTTTTACATTAACAAAGAATTGTTCAACTTGTCATGCAATTGCAGTCTATGTTTTTTTATAAAGTAATTAAGACAATTGTAGTTTCTCACGTCAATAGTTATACTGTATTTATGTTTATGGTAAATTGGTATCATTGAAATTAATAACTTAAGTAATGAATTTATTCTTCATTTTATTAGAAATTTCAAATTAAATGAGAGTCATCTCCATTGAAAGTATGTTATTACTTGAATCTTAATTGCTTTGAGGCATGCTAACTGTTTAAATTATTATAACTTGACACATGCCATATATAAATATAACAATGATTTTCGGTTTTAGTTCTGTCTCAATTAATATTAAAATAATATTTCATTAACCATTAATAAAGGAAATTCTTGCATAATTTTACCGCTTCAAATCCGTACACGATAACAATAAATTTTAGGAAAATGTCTGAAATCTATCGTATTGTGTCATCCAACTTTCCAATATTAAAAGTGCTTAACATCGCTCATTATATATTAAATTGAAAGTATATAAAGGTTAAATATCTACTTTGAAATATAAATTTTGTATATTTTGTACAATAAACTTTCTATGTAATATTTATGCTTTCCGTTTAACATATAATAAGTGAATTTTAACATATGTCGAGCGATATTTTATGTTGGAAGCGCTAGATGGTGTAGTCAGTAAACTCCTATCACTACAATAAATTTTATAATAAAACATAATTGGAGACACTATTTGCCAAGTGCCAATTCATATGTTACTCAGAGGGTTATACCTATCGTTCATATATATAAAATCTATAGAAATCACATAGTTGTATGAATGATGAAACCTATGTAGACTCTAATGTAACAACTTGTGTTACACATGTGACTCTATAGACAATCCATGTATGGACGCAAGATGTTTTCCTTACTCAAACAACCGCCACCTGTATTTCAAGTAAATACGTGTCATCATGACCTTAAAAACTCTCTTTTTTTGTTTTTAACTTCCTCAAGTTCTATCTGCATGCTCCTTTCCTTCTCACAGAAATCACATTGTTGCTTTGAAGGAGAAATTAAAAATGGGGGTGATCAACAGGATAATGGATATGGTGGCAGCTCCTGTTGCTCTCATGAGCCTCCTATTCTTCCTGCCTTCCTTTTACCTCTACAAGTTTACTCAGTATATTCTGTCATCTCTGTTCCCTGAAAACATGGCCAACAAGGTTGTTCTTATCACCGGCGCCTCCTCCGGCCTCGGCGAGGTCTCTCTCTATCTCTATATCTCTCAATCACAAAGACCCACAACACAGACAGACATAAACACTAATTCATGCATGTTGTGTATATAGTCATGTTTATATTGTTTTCAGATTGAGAATTTGGTTTGAATTGATGAAATTAATTTGATTCCACGTTCTGAGTTAAAAACTTGGAATCAATATGTATGCTGTTTTACTGATAATCTATGATTACCACCCCTTTTTCCTCCGTTGTTCGTTCTGCGCCGGAGTAGGTTTTGAGAAATAATTCATCAATCCAGTTAATTGTGAAATACAACTGCAAATGGCCTAGTAGCTCAAAGGGTAGCTAACTAGGATGACTTCCAAGAGATCATGGATTCAATCCTCCATGGGCGCAGAATAAAAAGTTTCAATGAAACTGGTGGAGTATTCCATTTTCTTCAAAAAAAAAAAAATTGTGAAATACAACTGATACATCCAAATTGATTACTGATATTGCTACAATGGCTTAATAAAGTATCAGTCACCAGCTTGTTCCAAAATAGCGCACTGATTAATTTGCAAGCACTACCAAAACTAATCACAATTAAGGAAACTCCTATTAGAATTAAAAATCACTGAATTTAAGGATAACAGGAATGTAGAGGAAAAAAAACAAGAAGTGCATACCAGCAAAATTTGTTTAGATGCTATAGCTTATCAAATGCTTAACATACAGCACCTAGCATATGAATACTCGAAGAGAGGAGCTTGTTTGGTGCTTGTAGCAAGGAGAATCAAAAGCCTTAACGAAGTGGCAATGAGATGCCGAGAAATTGGTTCTCCAAGTGTTCTTGTTGTACCGGCTGATGTCTCTAAGCCAGATGAGTGCAAGAGGTTCATTGACATAACAATAAGTAATTTCGGCCATTGTAAGTTAACTGCCATTTATTGATTTTTTTTTTTTTTTTTGGGTACTGGAAACAAGTATTTCAGGCAGAAGAGATATTTGGAAATATATATATGTGAATTGTACAGTAGTAATAAACTAATGATGGACAAGCTTAATTTTGGTTGCTCAAGAACTAATGTCTTGATTTTGCAAATTTCTCATTGATTTTCAGTATCTTTAAATTTAGCTAACTTGAAGGGTTCTAATTTCTTCTATCATTTTTGTATGTTTGTTCGTTTATTTTTAATGCAAGTGGACCATTTGGTGAACAATGCGGAAATTGAGAATGCCTGCTTGGTTGAAGAAATCACAGACATGAATAACTTGAAAGCAATGATGGTAATCTCTCATTTAAGCTCTTACTTAAATACGCTTTTTTCAAAAACTTCTCCAATTCCGATATACAATTGGAGTTTAAATGCATCTGAATAGTGTTAATAATTTGTTAAATATCATCACAAATGTCGAACAGTTCATTCGCATTTAACCCCAAATTAACCTGTTCTAATATCGGTTCATGAACTTCAAAACCTCAAGTAGTCTTCAGGTGTACAAGCAGAAAACTTGTAATACTAGGATTTTCTGGCCAAGGCTACCAAATATTTCTTGATTGTACGAATAGTTAGTTCAAACATATGTGAGGTGAAATCGGGATTTCGGAACTTTCAATGGGAAGGAAACATTAATTCACCTTACATTATATCTAGGATGTTAATTTCTGGGGCTCAGTGTATCCTACATACTATGCAATTCCTTATCTTAAGGAGAGTAGGGGTCGGATTGTGGTGATGTCATCCATGGCCGGCTACACATTCGTTCCAAGAATGACCTTCTATTCTGTAAGCACCTTAGTTTGCTAACTCAATTTAATTACAAATACAGAACAATAGTGTTTTGTTAATAAGCAATTATTTCATTAGATATTAGTTATATATCCTTCTGTTGATTTTCTTTTACATTTTGATTTTCCTCTTTCCTGATTTACACTAGTTTAGTTAGCCTCCCTCTTGTTAAAAAAAAATATATAGCCGTTGTATTGATATGGTACGCCATTGGGATATCCTTCCTTATCCTTACTATATAAAAGCATATTGGAAAAAATGACATGAAAGGGCTATTTTCCCCAAATAAGAAACTTGAGCCGTTAATCATTTCCTTGGATAGATCAGAACTGTTGATTTACGTTAATGCCCGTTGACGTTAGTCTCAGCCCATTAAAATTTAAGGCCTATATCAGTTTCCTCAATATAGGGCCCATTACAATTACCTTAAAAATTTATTATAAGAAATAACAAATTCAGCCCAAAGCAACGCGTGGGCTCTTTACTACTATTTTTGAAAAAGCTACTACAATCACTTATGAGAGGTACAATCAACATTATGTAGGCCAGCAAGGGAGCACTAATAAGCTTCTATGACACTTTAAGAATGGAATTCGGGAGTGAAATTGCTATCACAATCATTGCACCAGGTCTGGTAGAGTCGGAAATGACAAAAGGGAAAGTCTTCACTCCTAGCGGGAAGATGGAAGTCGACCAAGAACTGAGGGATGTACGTTTCAAATTTATATTTTTTATCACCCATTTGTGTCTGTTTTGCCCAGACTTCCATATAAAAAAGATTCAACATATTAATCAAAATCTTTAGCGGTGGCACTGTCATGAAATTGTCATTATACTATGAGAACAAATTAACTAACCAGTCGGTAAAATTGTCAGGCAATGATTGGTATAGCCCCTGTCCAGTCTGTGAAAGACTTCTCTAAAATCGTCGTAAGTCGTGTGTGCGCTGGTGCTCGTTCCATAATCGAGCCTAAGTGGTGGTACGGGGTCTACTTTCACCGGGTATTCCTTCCTGAAGTAGTGGACTACTGTCAGAGAATGCTATACTCGTTGTCACCACAGGAGTCGGTAACAAAATCCCTTTCTAAGAAGATGTTGGAGTATTTCCCTGTTAAGAGTATGTTGTACACACAGTCGATACAGTCACCTGAGATTAAGACCGAGTAGCACATACTATAAAAAAAATGTAGTTACTAGATGCTCAATTGGGATCCTTATTAGGAGTGCAAGTAGCTCAGAATAATTGGGAGTTTCAGGACGCACAATGGGACTGTTCAATTAATATGGTTCTTATGTTATTTGTTTATTTTCCATTGTGCGTGCGGATACTTGTTTCAGACTTTCAGTGCTCTTGTTTACTTTTTCCAGTCTGGTTTATATTTATTGTATTGTTCTTGGGGGCGAAAAGGTACGTACATGATTTGTGCTCCTGAGTTATCAATTTATCATAGAGGAA
This sequence comes from Cyperus esculentus, assembly GCA_030179965.1. NCBI lineage: Eukaryota > Viridiplantae > Streptophyta > Magnoliopsida > Poales > Cyperaceae > Cyperus > Cyperus esculentus. The sequence goes on along the minus strand of JASGLE010000015.1, from coordinate 3,452,141 downwards.
ATAAGAGAGGCGAGACTGAGAGGATCCTTAACTTTCAGTTTGGAATTCAAACCATGAACCCTCCATCCCTTCCCATGCCTTTCCTTCCCTTTGCCACCAAACTCAATCGTCAGGAGCACAGTTGAAACCCGAAAGTGAGGTACAGCGATTCTGTGACCGTCTCTGCAAATACAATGTCGGCTGACGCGATCGGTGCAATTATCTATTGAGACAGTAAAATACAATACGTCTCATGCCAGAAACTCTATTCCGCAAACAGATAGATACTCTCTTCAACCATTAGGCCTTTACTCGACTCGCAAGGATGTTCATTGCGACTTCAAGCCGCGTGAAGTTTGTGCACAGATATGAGGGAAGAGAAAGAAGCACAAAAGAAAAAAAAAATGCATCCCCATGGGTAGGCAGGCTCGCTGACATCCCTGGAATTCGTTGTGCTGCTGCATCTTTGGTAATTGGTAGAGACAGCGCAGTGTCAGGATAGAAGGGATAGTGAGAAAAAAGGTTTGCTACCATCTAAAATTTTAATTTCCAACATTCGAACAGTCCGGTACTCTATATTTGGTCATAGTTTGAGCATGTAACATCTGATGGCTGCCCAGAGCAGAAAATCAGTTGCCTGAACCAACTTGAGGAGACTACAAAATGCATCCTATTTGCAAATGAGAATCCCCAATCCAAGGCAAATGGATGTTTGTAAAATCGTGAACCGCCGTGAACAATAATCATGTAGCTCAACATGTCAAAAGTGCTTCAACGGATATGCACTGAGAATAAAAAAGTCAAAGCACAGATCAAAGTACTATGAAATATCTAACAGAAAAACAGTGATCTTCTAATGGGATGACAAACATCTCAACCAATGTACAAAGGAAAAGCGGCAATCGTTACGGACTAACATGTATGACTCCTACGAAAACAATGTTTTCTTTCTTTTCCATCTAAAGACGATAAAATGTCAGAAATGTATTCATGAGCCACTTCAGATTGTATGCTATGAGTAAGGAAAGAATCAACAACGCTGGAAGAAGTAAAGGTATGCCATGTCCTTGGGCGGGTCAACAGATGCTGCAACCTTGCTGTCATTGAAGATGACCCATCTCCCATCTTTCACCACATGTGCCACATAGTGCCCACAGTGTGTTGATGTGCCCATGTGGCTCACCATCCCCACCAATTTGTACTTGCCACTCCCGTCAGGTACAGCAGAAGCCTCGTCTATTTGGGCGTCAGTGCTTGATGTAGCAGCATTGCCTGAATCTGTATCCATGGAAGAGCTTGAAGCTTCTGGGTTGCTGAAAATCCAATCTGTTGCCTTCTCTATGTTACCTCCCTGATTTTCAGAACAATAACAAATTAAAAGACATCATTTTGGTGATGAGAAATGAAGAAAGAAAAAGAGTGAGAGTATCTTACAGAAGCTTTCAGTGCTTTCCGAGCAAGGTCTTCATGAAAACCGAATGAAACCAAAGTCTGCACACTCCCTTCATCAACCGCTGGGGCTTTTGACGGGCCACTAGAGATGGGATCATCTATATCTGCGTAGATGTAAGAAATTATATATAATTAAGCCTTAAGGACACAAATAATAAAACAGAGGAGGGGGTGGAAAGGCAGCAACCAGGATCCTCCATGTGGGATAGCAGCCAGGTCATGGCTTCCTCAACACCAGTGTTGGAGGTGTTGATGGCCGCTTTTTGGCAATGCAGATAATTAAATCCCATGCTAGCCAGTTGTCCCACTATATCCTCATTTGCCACAACCTCCATACTTTCTTCATTGCTCTCTCCACCAGGAGCTACCAGAACACAGGAACTTAATTAGCCAAAATAAAAGAACATTTACAAAGCTTGCAGTTACTAATGTATATATCTAGGTCTAAACAGACCTGCTTCGGGGAGGAGTTCTTCCCCAGGCTGGAGACCCTTGCTGCGCATGTGGCTGATGTCAATCATGTCAGGTACATCAATGTAAACATCTGAAAAACATAAGTGTTTAGGACAACAACAAACAGTAAATAGGTAACATGACTATGCCACTAATGCTGGTAATGCAGGCCTAATATAGTTCTGGCCTGTCTATCAACTCACTGGCCAAAACAGGATTTTCAGAGCAAAATAGAGCTATTGACCATGTCAAGGAAGGATAAAATTACCAAGCTTCTTGGGAACCCAACCAGCCTCCATAACAAACTTCCGCATGTGCAAAACAAGGTAATCTGGGAATGTGGTGAACCCTGCCGTCCTGTTAAGAAAAATAAAAACTGAATCCCCTATGTCCAAAATAGGAAAGCACATCATATTAAAGAAAAGGATAAAAATATGTACTCCTACACATACTTGATAGCAGTGGTCTTAGAATTCAAAGCCGTGCTATGAAAATCATGAACCTCCTCCGGAGCTGCAAAGCTTGACAAGCATGCCTCCAGTGGCACACGTGGCCTTACTATCTCATCCCCTGAACTGCTCCAGTGTACAATTCTCTTTGTTAGCACGTGCACATATCATTCCAATTAATGGATTAAAATGTGTACACAAGTATAGATTCTATTTATGGAACAAAATTTGAAAGATGGGGGCCCTCACATTTCCTTTCCCTCCAGGCCCAGCTCAGCTTTCTTCTTCAGGAAAGCTTGCAGTTGTTCTGCAGATGTTTCCAAGGGAAATTTAAAACTTATTTTAACCATTTTGCAGGCTACAAAAAAATAATATTCTAAAACTGCATGCCATTACCTTTATTTGTAGCTTCTTGTAAAGGTATATTCAAAGAAAGAATGTAATCAGATCTCCTATTGTAAGCTACTTTTCCAGAGGGACACTGAAGCCTCTCCTCTACTATAAACTTGAAACTCCTACAAGGGTCCAAGTTAGGTGTTCCCGCATTGGCTCGCTCAACTTGGTCAAAAAGATGTAGTAAAAATTCAAGCGCATCCTGCAGACAAGTAGAAATGTCTGAAATATAGCATAGTTTCCAATTTTGCAGAAAAAAAATGAAAATTCATAGAGTAAACAAGTAACCTGTTGTCGCATGCTTGAAAATTCTGGATGTTTGGCCGCAATAACTGCTTTGAACATGCGTGGAGGTATGCCTTCCTGCTTCTGAAATTTTTTTTTAAATTCACTTTATTGATATAATCTTATATAAGAAATATGAAATTCTTGGGTATTATAATAATTTTTGAAGAGTTCCCATAATTTTCATAATTAAAAGGTAACTCACGATATATTAAAATAATGCTGTATATTTTATCTTATATTCCCAAATCAGGAGTACAATAACTTACATCATTTGGTGTTTTACCATCTTCATCCTTCTGCAAAGCAAAATGAAAATGTACTTACACTCCTAAGCCCTGATCAATGATAAAAAATGAACTGGTACAGTATAGTAAATTTATTATACCTCTTGAGGTGGCATCGAGTACTTTCCAGATAGCAACCCATGACCTAACTTTGTTCTGCATAAACAAAATTAATAAAAATATAATAATATAGAAGAGTAAAGCTACCGTTAACTGAGCCCTTCCGTGAGCACACTTCCAAAAATATATCAAATCACATCCAAAATTTCAATTTGTATGGCTCAATAAATTCTTTGTATCAGAATCCAATATGATACAAAAATTTTCCATTTTTAAAAATTCATAAACATTTGTTTGAGATTTACTAAAAGTGACTATACAATATTAACAAAATAATCAAGTTTTATGTATCACTTTTAAAAAATTTTAAGCAAATATGGAAAATTTTTGTATCCTGTAACATTTTGATATAAAGAATTTATTGAGCATATGAGTGATATAAATCAAAATTTGGAGGTGGTTTCATATGTTTTTAGAAGTGCACCCATGAAAACTGGAAAGAATAAACCAATAATATTTAACAACTAAAAATTCACTTACAATTGCATGTTCAAGTCAACAGTGGGATCAGCAGGAGACACATTGAATGCTTCTCTCAAGCTCTGATTCTTATAATATCTAGCATAGCATGACATACGGTATGAATCTGTTCCTAGTTAAAAGGAATAGCATGAATAAATAAGTCTTGGCTAGAAGCATACCTTGAGATAAACAAATTGGTAGAAAACATCACTTGCATTATTGAAGCCATATAGCAGCTGGAATGGAAAGAATACATTGAAGTCAGCAGAATAATCATGATAAATTACTCCCAGACTCACCACCCCTCCCTCCAAAAAATAATAAATAAATACATAAGTAAAAACTACAGTGACCTATTGCCAAGATTGATGAGGCCAGTATGGCCTGGTCCGAACAATGGTTCGGCATCCTTATCATTTTCCTGGATCCTATTCCAGTCATAATTCACATTTTGATCAAGCTCTCTCTCTGCCGTGGTCATCTCTGTCTGCAATGAAATTCTATTCGATAAATAAGAATAAATCGCTATTTTTTAAACAACAAAACAATTAAATACAGTGATATAATAACAAGATTGAGGCTATTATACTATGCATAGTATGGACTGTTCCGTGCTATGGACCCTGTATCGAAATTTTCAAAATCTTAGTAGTTGATCGGTTGATTCCAACTGCTCAACATAATCTTCATATGCAAATTTACTTGCAAACTAAACTTCATATTTTTTTTACATTTTTTTACTATTTTTAGATGTATTAAGAAAACATTATGAACCATCTAAAGAAGAAATATCTTAAAATATCAACAAAAAAAGTGAAAACCTTTAAAATTTGGTTTTAAATTGCATATGAAGATCATATTGAGTGGTTCGAATCAACTATTAAAATTCTGAAAACGGAGATTCAGGTCCATTGGTACGAACAATTTGTACTATGCATAGTATAAAGTCTTAATCTAATAAGAAATAGAGAGAGTAGAGACCTTCTGAAGTGAAGAAAAGTCGATACCGAAATGGGACAAGTGCTCGGCTAACATGGGGTCTTCAACACTGTCATCCTCTGGGTATGAGAAAACATCTGAGCTGCCACAAAAGTTCAATTCTATTAATACACAAAGCCAGTCACACCATACAATATTTACTCCTGAGAAATACATCTGATACGGAGTAGCAATCAAGCAGCTTAATTACAGATTAAAACATAATTGTCCTTGTATTGATAATTAGCAACAACAATCAATTTGGCAAATGCATGAACTGTTAAAGCTTAGTGCAATACTCATTGCTATAATGCAAATATAATAAATTACCCCTAATTGTATTAAGCATTTCTGTATACCTAAATTTGGCAGAAAGAAAGCAAGCAAGCCAACCCATTAGCTTCCGCAGTGCAACAAGTCATACCAACTTTCCATGATTTTGTTGATTCAATTTAGACAAAGTTTAATTGACTTGATCTTAATTAGATGACCACTAATGTTTGCAAAAAGCCATATTCTCGTCAATTCTAATTACAAAATCCAATATAGGAGGTACCGCACATGAGCTTTTTAATTGTTCAATATATAAATAAATAAATAAATGAGAAGCAAAAATCAGCTAAAAAGAAGGGACCATGAGAATAACAATTATCTCAAGGTTTTTAGAGTGATGTCTGAAATCTTCCAGCTAAGATCCTTTTTTACAAAATGATTGACAAGGGGCAGACGTAATTGCAATACAACTAAGCAAATAAATTACCTGCAGACTTGAGGTCAGCAGTAATAGTGCCAAGCTTGACGGCTAGGGGATACTTGGTCTGTTCATAGTGCTCAATGGCATGATTATTTCCACCAGTGCCGTCCCAATTTTTCCTACCGCAAAGAATCATCCCATCTGTCAGATTCATCCAAAGATTCTCTGTTTTGTCGCACTTGCAGCATTTCCAACCAGAAGAAGGAATTATAACACCATTATCAAGCTGCTGTAAGGTCAGAGCATATTCACTAATCTTTTTCTTCTCAGCTGTCCATGATGCGAGCTGTTCTTTCTTTGCCGCCCCTTCTGCCAAAATAATACCATCCGCTGCTAGCCTTACCTGTTATTGCATAGAGAGCTTTTCAGCATTCAGCTGGAGATAGCATCCAACATTAGCTAAAAATGTTCTACTATTAAATAAACTATGAAGTGCATGAAATAGAGTTTGTCAAATGGGCACCAAGTGTTATTAAGAAAAAGCACATAATTGCAAGAATTGCATATGCTGGACTCTCAGTTCTCCACTGCTATATATCAAAACTAAGTGGTAAATTCAAAACTAGCATTTGCATTAAGAAAACTTTGTAGATGTTTCTGGGATCAGCTTGCTAAAATGGTCATTCTCCCAAATAAAGAGGGCTCTCTTAACCATGCTTCATTGCATCAGAAACGACACATGGAAAAAAAAAAAAAAAAAAGGTTAACTGAAGTACCAGTCCACCTTTCGTCATTAAGATTCTTTAACTTTTAAACAAAATGCAATCGTGTCTTAAAATTATATGCAATTGTGTCTAAATCCTAACATTATATGCCATAGAGAAACGGTTTGAGATTTGAGCCTTTGTCATTTTGGCCAAACAGTTATCTTGCCTGCAATTTCACAAATCCTACTAGCTTACAATTTTTTTTTTTTTACAACAGAACAAGCTGGGGTAGGCTAGGGATAAACCCAACTACACTCAATTGGGTTTCATCTCTACAAGAATAGCTGGGTATTTTACATTGGTTTGCCAAGCCTATCACTTGAACACAAAAATCAATACCAAGCACAACTAAATTGACACTTGAACCATTACGTACAGCACAATCACCAAAAATAACATTCTTGACACTGTAAAGAAATGAAGGGTATCCAGTAATCGAGTTCTTGTACCTTTTCTGGCAGTTCCACGGAAGGAAAAGGGAGAGAAATGAAGTCCGGTAGTATGACTATGTTATAAGTGGTCTCATATTCAGGTTCTTGATTGTCAAATCCTCCCTCAATACCTATAAACCACACATAATTACCGAATCTTGAACAGCCATTCACGGAACCTCAAAGTTCACCCAATCTTTAAAACAAAGGGAGGGAATAATAGAATGCTACCGATGGCTAGCAAAGTAGGTTTCTTGAGAGGCCGATCCTCCGGCGCCGCCTTCCTCCGCTCCTGAACGTGGAGGTAAACCGGATCGCCAGTCCTCTCAAAGTTCCACCCGACGAACTCCCTCCCGAATCCAAGAAAGGTGCACATGTCCACGTACAATCCGCCCTCGGATCTCTGATCGGACACCACACACAGTATACAATCAAGATATCAATCAAAAAATACCTCAATCGGATACAGAAGGAAGGAGAAGAAGAGGAAGAGATGCATGCATACCGGAGTGTCGAAGGAGACGCAGCATTCCTCCTTGTGGATTCGGTTCGTGGGCTCCGGGATCCTCACCTTGGCCAGGTGCGACCGCAGCAGATCCATCGGACGGCGAGGGGGGGAGGAGACTAGGGTTTCGTGGTTAGTTGGAGAGGAGAAGAGAAGACAAGTGAGCTAGGGTTTTGGTCGAAAAAGGAAACGAAGGAAGGAAGGAAGGAAGGAGACCGAGGTTTGGTGGAAGAGCGAAGAGTGAAGACTTCGCAACAAGCCAACAACAATTCCTACTTCCTAGCGAGCGAATGCCGCACTTTTACAGTTGTGCCCCTGATAATATCTGAATGGTTTGTTTGGAATTTTTAACTTTTGAGGTACCCAACGAAAATACTGATACATTTAAGTTTGTACCTTGAATTTTTTTTTATTTTTTTTTGTCTGTGCCTTAAAAACAAATAAATTTGAGAGTTATACATATCTCTATCCCTATCCCTATCCCTATCCCTATCCCTATCCCTATCCCTATCCCTACTCTTTATAAAAGGAGAAGTTTGTTTGGGAACCCAAATGGCTATCTGTCCAAACCGAGTTTGGACCGTTGGATATATCAATCTATTTTAATCTCTGTCGTTGATTGTATCACTTGATGATTCCATTTCCAGGCTATTAACCCAGTCAAATCCCTTAACGCGTTTAACACGTTCTCTCATGTCTCTCGGAAAATAGAAAAAGAAAGGAGACCACACGTGTTTCGTTCTGACCTCGACGCACATCTCCTAGCCGATCGTCTCTCCCTCCCTTTTTGCTTTGTAATTTGCTCTTTTCTCAGTTGCAATTTGCTTTGTAATTTGCACTGGCACCCAAAACTAGGCGAAATTAAATTAGTGTATATTCTTCTATTTGAATTGAATGGTGCTATTGTCATTAGTGCAGAATAATTGTTTTCAGATCCGTTGAAATGTTTTGTCATATGGCTCGCCTAAAAAATTCACTTAATTAAGCGGTGATACTCTTGTCCGGTAAGCAAACTTTCGAGGAGAGCTTTTTAGTTAGATTTTTGTGTTTTCTTTATCTTATCAATTTAGTCTTATCTATTCATACTGCTTTGAAAAATAAGGCAGTCCAGCCAAATGATGAAATATATAGACTAGAGATGAGTTACAATGTTTGTACAAACTTTGAAGCGAATACACAATGATGCCCAATAATCATGGTTTTTTGGCAACTACATTCTTGAAGAAATTAGGATATAGTTCTCAAAATTGTGGAGCATATGCAAATTTAAGAAGCAATATGGACTTTTTATTTTTTTATTTTTGATGTAGTAGGCAATCATGTTTCATTAATTTAATTTTCATAATCATTCTATAACACAACTGAGAACATAACATTACGGCTAATAGACATAATATGTCATTTAACTTATTTATACTAAATATTACAATAACAAAATGTTATTAATCCCACTATAACGTCTGGGCTGTTGAGCACATAACTAGTTTCAATACAAATGACGGCGATATACCTAATTTTAAATGCGGCAGTCAAGCAGACACACTAAATAGTAAACACCGACATTCAGAGCAAGTTTGGAATTACATCTATCTCTGAACATCGACGTCTAAAATAGAGACATTCCCACGATTTGTATTGGAACAGACATAACTCTCAAATTTGTTACATTTTAGGCATAGATTCAAAAAAAAAAAAAACTTTTAACTTTGTAGTAGGATTGATATCTGCTGCCATTAAAAACTATGGCAGCGTTCTGTCATTATGAATGACAGGTGGGGCCCAACATTAAAAAAACCACCCTCCTTTCTAAAATCTCAGCCGTTGAGCTCAAATCCCGTGGCTCGATTTGCTTAATGACAGGACGCTGCCATAGTTTCTAATGGCAGCAGATACGGACCCGAGGTATTGTATGCGTTTCGCCTTTATTTTTCCTTCATTTCACATTTGAGTGCTCATCCTCTGTAGCGCTGCATTGTGTAGCACGGGATGTGAACCGTTAGATCATCTCGAGATTCGAGTCAGCACAGATCTCTAGATGATCTAACGGTTCACATCCTGCGTTACACAATGCAGCGCTACAGAGGATATGAAATCCATTTCATATGGCATGCTGGTGTTGCTTCGGAGGAGTTGACACGTCTCTGAACGGACTCGGTCGGACTCGGACGCGTGGCTGGCTGGCTACGGACCGGTCCGACCCGGACTCACTCAGTCAGTCACTCCTCACTCCATTCCGGTTCCTTTTCCTTCTAAAATACGTGCAGTTTGGGCTCGATCATCTTGACAGTCAGAATCGAAATGGGGCTGCTGCTGAACAGGTTGTTGACGGACGTAGTGCTGGTGCCGGTTCTACTGATCTCCCTTGTGCTCTTCCTTCCATCTTACTACCTGTTCAAGTCCGTATACTGTTTCGTGTCCTCATGCTTCCCGGAAGACCTGGCCAACAAGGTGGTGCTCATAGTTGGCGCCTCATCCGGCATTGGCGAGGCATGTTATTAAAATTTGTATTTTTTTTTTTTTGGATTTGGTTATTATTTCTTGTTTCACTCAATCTGCTACGTGTGTTTGAAATATTTATTTCTTATTTTTGAAAAAAAAATAAGGTTCCCTAATACTGAAGTTAAAAAAAAAAATGAAAGAATCCATGTCTGATTCAGTTAAATTAAGGTAATATAGTATGAATATTTGTGCATAGTTTGATGCACATGCTCCAAATTATGGAGTAAAATAACACTGTTTGCATTTAAATGTGCAGCATTCAGCATTGTGATTGATAATTTAATTTTGTGCATGCAGCACCTGGCGTATGAGTATGCCAAAAGAGGGGCATATCTGGTACTGGTTGCAAGGAGAAAGAAGAGCCTCCAAGATGTCGCCAAGATGGCCCGCGATTTCGGCTCTCCCGGTGTTCTCGCTGTTCCCGCTGATTTTACCAAGCCTGAAGACTGTAAAAAGTTTGTCGATGCCACTATAAATCACTTTGGTCGCTGTAAGAAAATATTCATTGTAGCATTTTCATGCAATAAACACCAGGAATCGAATCTCAAGGCTGTGATTGAACATATGTGTGTCAGCTTAGTTAAAATTGTTCAATCACTGCAAGATATATAGTTTTTTTAAGTACTCTGATAAAAAACAGTTTGTGATGTTCCTGTTAGCTACCTATCAGATAAATTGTTATTATGTAACCAACACAGCAACAATAAGCATTTTGCTTGGATAAACCCCCAAAAAAAATTGTTGGCCCAGTTTGGCCTGCTGAAGGCCTCTTGAGATACCTTTCTCCAGGTCTGTTTTTTTCTTTTCAGGTCTTTAGAAACTTGAGAATAAACCAAGCTAGTCTAATCAGATCTAATTTACCATTTTGGGCAGTTTGAGATGGCATAATTAAATATTGATATGCCTAATTCGGTTGTGATGCCATAAGTTAAGAGGTCGGTTGACACCAGGGGCACTATTTTTATTTTGTTGAAGCAACACATTCTATAATTGCAGCGAGCTTTGAGTAACCTTTCTTTTGAGTTTTGATATATTCAACACTGCTGCAGTGGATCACTTGGTGAATGTTGCTGGTGTCGTGGCTCTCCCGTTGTTTGAAGAAATAGCAGAGCCTTCTCACTTTCATACTGTTATGGTATAACAATAATTGTTTCAGTTTAAACTATGTTTGTTATATGAATAGGCCTGTAACTATTAAGCGAATCTGTTTGGGTTCTTGATGTGTAGAATTTCTAACACAAGTGGCATAAACAAATTATCTAAAGTCTTGCTAAATTTGAGCCTTCTGGAGAACATTGCTATTATGATCAAATAAAAAAATATATATAATCTTTTTTTTTTTTTTATGTTGGTTCTGCAGGATGTGAATTTCTGGGGCCCAGTATACACAACTTATTTTGCTATTCCGCACCTAAAGAGAAGTCGAGGTAGAATTGTAGGCGTGTCATCAGTTTCAGCATATACAAATATACCAAGAATGACAATCTACAACGTAAGCTGGTACCAATAATTGTTGCAGAGCTACCATGTTTAATTAATCTTTGGTTGCTTAACGGATGGACAAAATAATTTGTCACCACTGTAGAATGTGAGAGGATCTACAGAGATATTGTAAACCAACATTATTAACAGCACAGTTGCCTCCACAGAGAACTTCGTACCTTATCGACCTAAGTAATCTCTTAAAACTAAGTACTTTCTTCTCAAGAGGTTTTTACCAGGAATAGCAGATGCAGATGAGTCATCTGTCCCACAGATAATGTATTTCTGGTGTGATAATACACCATGATGAAGGGGTTGGTACTTATTACTTTCTGCTATTATGTATGGAAAGGGAAATACTTGTCTGAAGAATATCATGGTTCATGGATTTTCTTGGCAAGACAGATCTTATATATTTGTACATGTTACAAACTCTCATGGGTGTTTTTTTTCTATAAAAAAAAAATTCTAAGACGTTATCCAATGCCTACTCTTTGCAAAAACAATTTTTGTGGGCCTAAGTAATACCTGGTTTGAAATAAAATTTGGAGGTGCCTCGGTTCAGCTTTTTTAGTCATTTCTGAAGGGCGAGTTAGATTAAGGTGCTTTTCATGCCCCATGCCCCATACCTCAGTTCAGCTTTTAGTCATTTCTGAAGTTAGCTGATTGATCACCTGGCTGGACAGCTTCAATTAGCAAGTGATCAATCAGCTAACTTCGGGTATTCAGGTTATTGCTTGATATTGTCTTGGAGTGGCGGTATAATTTCTGGGTCAAACTACAAATGGCAACAAGTGCATTGTGTCGAGATGTAGGGTGATGCTAGTTTGTCACTTTGGATTAAGTCCATCTCTCTTCCAAGTCTCTTGAGCGGGTTAAAATGCTAATAATTGTACCATAGTATGATTTTTGCGCCCCTTGGCACTTCTAAAAATAACTTCCAGTTCGATTTTTTTCTAGATAGTTTTTGTACTTTGTGTTAGATGGGCACTATTAATTACTATATGCTTTCCTGCTGAACGTGAAGTTTTTCTCATTTCTGCAGTCAAGTAAAGGAGCGGTTCGTAGTTTCTATCACACATTGAGAATTGAACTTGGGAATGAGATTGGAATCACCGAAATTATACCTGGCGTGATCGAATCAGAGATGACAAAGGGAAAGATTATCACTGAAGAAGGGAGAATTGAAGTAGATCAAGACTTAAGAGATGTAAGTAGCATCTGGCAACTCTTCCCTTATGATATACGCTATTTAAATTTAGTTGGTTACTCAAGTGCCTCTCGTCCCTTTGGGTGTATGGTTACTATCACCATAAATGAAGCTTGCTTGCGGGTTTCATTTGCTATGATACTATCATGATTCCAATTCAATAAATTCGTTGAGATGCCTTAATTAGCTGGACCTTCCCATTAATTGAAGTGTTTTAAACGTTTAGTGGTCCAACGATTGTCTAAAAGAGACTAGATGCTGTGTAGAGTATATCACCTGGTAATGGTATACATATTGTGTGCCTGAATGAATATATAACTGTGCCTGAATGAATATATAACTGTGCATTTATATATATATTTTGTTGTACCTTTTTGAGATCTATGAAAGCCATACAAAAACTTCATTTGGTATCTTGTAAGCTGTACATGTGTTGTACACAAATCCCTTAAGTGTCATCATCTAAACTGCCATGCTAAATGAGATTAATGTTAAAGCATAACATCGTGTTTCACAATTTCATCAGGGATGACAAGAAGAAATTAAAAGAATGCATCCGAAAAAAAAAAAAAAAACGAATCTCTTTATACTTGCATCACTATCACATGCAATAATGTAGATTATGTGGTTAGAAATATGTCTGCAAAGTACATGCAGTTATGTTGGTGGTTAGTTTTGGATTGTTTGGACTTTGGATAATTAGAAATTAATACTAACTGAGCAAGTAGTTGAAAATTTTAAATAATGCTAATTAATGTTTACTATTTAGGGACAGCTGGCTGGCGATGTGTCACTGTTAAGGACAGAATTTTGGGTTGTTAATATTTCACTTGAAGGGTTGCACTTAAACCAAACCAATTATAAGTTCATATATAACACAACTATAGAAATTTGGTTGCGCTTATTGATTAGCATAATCCATGTGCAAGTAGGACAACATTCTTATAAGGTAGTATGATCACAGTGGCTCTCGGACCGCATATATACGCTTGTCATTCTCTTGAAACAGAACTAGATATTAAACTATAGTACTCTACTATCACCTCCTAGAGAATATATTTTTGTACCAAGTTGATAAACAGATATCATGGGGTCAAGGCTTTGATAAATGGAGTGATCGTGGTCCTAATATTACATTACATATTCCGATTGCTACAGTTTTGAAGTTATGTTCTGTTTTGAAGTTGGACTACTGTTTAAGATGACGCATAGAAACATTTCAAGAAAAGTGTGTTGTTTCTAGGACTCCGAAGATGTTGACTGTAGAACTCTTGAAAAATATATCAATGAAAAATATAATATGTAAAGATATGTCCTTCTCACTAAGAAACTGCTTCCAGTCCTCATATGAAGTCACAAAAAATTGGGCACGATTGTTTTTTAATTAGTTGTAATGCATATACGATTTATTGAGTATCAGAAATTGAGAATGATATACAAACTGGATAACTTGATTTACGATTAACTCTTCAGAGTTTACATTAACTTTGCTGTGTTTTTTGTTTATTTGAATTGAAATATGTACCAAGTTCTTTCCCATCTCTTTTTCAGGCTTCACTTGGGCCTGTTCCTATTGAACGAACGAGGGACTTCGCGCATGCTGTGGTGAACAAAGTGTGTAGTGGTGCAAGGTATGTAATCGAGCCTCCATGGTACCTCGGCTTGTACTACTTCCGGGTGTTTATTCCGGAGGTAGCCGAGTGGGGAATGCGGTTGTTTTATGTGACCCCGCCAGGAGTACCAGCTACCGAAGATCTTGCCAAGAAGCTAGCAGATATTCCCTTTGTGAAGGACATACTCTATCCTTCTTCAGTCCGGTCGCCGGAGATCAAGCGAGACTAATATTTGTATGAAGTTTGTAGGTTGTAAAATTATCTGAAATTGAGTAGTGTTTGCTTAATTTATTGAAAGAATGGACTCATCGGTCATCATTATCAGTCATCATTATAACATATATATGAGAACAAGGGAGGTTAATAAAGGCATTCTTTAGGCAACAGAGAATGAACATTTAATGAATAATAAAGGTCCACATTTTATTTTGGGCTGAAATTATTATTTTTTATAATAAAGGTTTGAGATCTCATCCCTTGTGAGGAAACTGACACGGGCTTTAAATTAACAGGCCAAGACATTATTATAAATCAATGGTACTGATCTATCTAAAAAAATGATCAACAGTTGAGTTTTCTTCTCTGAGGAAGATAGAATTTTCATGTCAAAAAATCTAATCTCATTTTATTGGGAGTAAGGATATTGGTGATCTAACTGCCTCACCAATTAATTAATATAGTGCAGTGAATGACCTTTGTTAAAATTTGAGTCACGATTTTGGATCGAATAGATCGAATTGCGATAACTTGTATTTGTGCAAGCTTATATATTTGTTGTCTTAACTCTTAATTGATAAAAGAGGTTGAAAAGCCCGCAACAAATTTGGACTTGGAAGTTGGGACCCGTGGAACAAATCTAGAGCCGAATTTAGAAACGGGTCTAAACTCTAAAATAATCAATTGGCGTATAGGCATTTTAGAAAAAAAAGCAAGAAGAAGATTTACAATAAAAGTATGAACAATTTTAGTAAATATTTCAGTAACAATTATGAAACTCTTATGCACTTTAATTCATCCATTGTATCTCTAAATAAATAAATTGGCTATATACGAGTACACTTAATTGATCAATGTATCATATCCCTATAATAGTATATTAATCTTGGATGACCTTGCTACAGTTAAATGAACAGTTCTATGAACAGTAACCTCTTTTTTTTTTTTTTGAAAGATCCTTTAATAGTATCTTACTGTTAGTCGTTTAAGAAAATAATCTAGAAGGTATTATTGTTGACAATGGAAATGTAAATAAACAATATACAAATATAAGCTATTATAGTTGATTTATAAATTTATATAAACAATATACAAATATACGCTACAATATCAACTAGAAGCTTTAAACTATGAGAAGAGATTGGTTGACAATTGATAGTATCACAAATCTCAATAAATTACTCTTTGAAAGCTTATCAAAATTTTGTATACTTTTAAACTGTTGCAAATTAATGAATTATCAATAATATATAATAAAACTTACATTAAATACAATTGAAAATATAGCCAATCTACAAGGTTAAAAGAACATGTATAATTTTTTTTTCATTTTTAAGAATTTTAAACAGTACTTTAAAACTTTTTCCAAGCTCTATCATTAAATTTGTCAAGATAACAATTATCAACTGATATTTTCTACAACTATTGCTTTAAACTTCCTTTTGTATGCTTCAATAATTGTTTTTAAAAAATATTAAATGTGTTGTAAACAACTTTTATCCTTACACAACAATATTTGCTGAAGATAGAAATATCTAAAGAAGCAATATTTACATTTTTAAAAAATAACTAAAATTTTCTACATCTTGGACAAGAAAAATTACAAGTGTAAGTTTGTGGTGTTAATCAAAAGATTAAATTAATAAATTACAAAAATCGATGACAAACCAACGATGTCTTTAAAATATTCAGCTTTCATAAAAACAATATAATTGTATGAAGAAACTTCAAAAAATTATGTTTATTATGATCTCCTCCACTTTTTTTTATTATTTGTATTCTTTTTAGTAGAGAGATATGTATGACTTTAGTTTCCTCTCAATTCTAAAATATATAAGCGAATTACGGAACAAATATACCATAAGCTTGAGGTTTTTTATGGCCCTCCCGTGAATGCGCCTTCAAAAACATATCAAATCATCTCCAAATTTCAATTTATATGGCCCAATAGATTCTTTATATCAAGTCTTACGGGATACAAATATTTTCCATTTTTGAAAATTTGTAAGTATTTGTTTGAGATTTTTTAAAAGTGATATTAAAACTTGATTATTTTATTAATATTTTATAGTCATTTTTAAAAAATCTCAAACATATACTTAAGAATTTTCAAAAAAAGGAAAAATTTGTGTATCTCATAAGGTTTTGATATAAAGAAGCTATTGAGCCATATAAATCAAAATTTGGAGCTGATAGGTTTTTGGAGGTGCGCTCACGGAAGGGCTCACGGTATATTTACTCACGAAGTACGCAATAAGAAAGATAGTATAATCTCTAAAAATAGTAACTTATATATATATAATATGAAAATTTCTTCATAATTTATATCTTTTTTCTTTATAGTTCATGTTTTTTTTTTTTTCTTATCCCTTCTTTAAGATTGTTACCCCCCGTTTGCAAGTGTAGTAAGTTAAAGCGGAGTAAAACGTTAAATCACCTTAAATCAGTGGTGTTTGGTGGTAGTGAAATAAATAGATGAAGTAAAGTTGATGTAATGTGTAAAAGATGTGAAATGTTGGTGATTTAGTTTACTACACCTATATAGCTGTGTTAACTTACTACACCTTAAATCACTTCCGTTTGGTGACTTAAAATTGATTTAAGCTCTTAAATCAATTTTAAGTCACCAAACAAACGCAGGGTAAGATTACATTTCAGTTCGTTTTTTTAAGAAATATTAATCTACCGCCGAAGCAACGCGAGGCACGTATCTAGTACTCGTATAATTTGTGAAATTGTTATGCACTTTAATTCATCAATTTTCCCCCTAAAGTTGATATTTATGCACTTTAATTCATTAATATATGTAGCATATTCTAATAACAATTTTGTTGTTAGACTTGCTTGTTTTAGCTGTTAGATGTGTTGTATGATTTACTTAACCTAATTTGCATTATAATTCTTTCTTTTCTCTATGTTATTCTTGTTGTTGTGTACATTAGTGTAAAATGGTTAATTTGATTGTTCAGTCTTCGATTTAAAATGTTTGTTTTTTGCTTCTATCCTTACAATAAAAATGTTTCTCTTTATTAAAGATAGTAAAGCGGGGATAGCGTTTTTCCTCCGAATGAACAGTAGCATGCCCTCTTTTAACCTTCGGATGGAAATCGGACGTTCCATATTTCTTATGCTGATGTCGTCTTACGTCACTGCTGCGATTAACTCCCACTCACTCCCCCCGAGATCGTATTGTTTGCACAGTGTCAAAAATACTATGTGTCACAATTTAGCGGTGACAAAATCTGATCCGACCCGAACCCGATCCGACCCGAGTTTCAGAGACAGTCAAATTGATCTGAACCCGACCCAACCTGTGTTTCGAGAAAGTCAGACTAACCCGAACCCGAACCGACTAGACCTGAACGACCTGAAACCAGAGATAACCTGGGAATAGAGGTGCAAAATCTGACCATACTCAAAAAACTCGTCCGACCCAACCCGACCCGAAAAATGCCGGCATACGTCAACCCGATACCCAACCCGATTGGACCTGAACCCAACCCAACCCGAAAAAAATGCTGGCAGCCGTCAACCCGATAACCGACCCGATCCAACCCGACATTTCCATTTGGTCAAACTGACCCTATCCGACCCAAACCCGAATCTGAATCGACTCGACAATCTGCCACCTCTAGTCCACCCAATTGACCCGACATTTCCATTTGGTCAAACTGACTCGACCCAACTCTAACCCGAACCCGACCCGACCCGACAATCTGCCACCTCTAGTCGATGGTTTGTTGTTATTTTATTTTCTTTAAATGAAACAATCGATCATTCTGTTATCAGTAGCTGATGAGGTATCATATAGTATATATTATTGAAAAGATTAATGCCGACAATTCATGTATATAGTATATGCTTAGTGAAGAATGAGACAAAGATTCAATATGACATTCAAATAGAAAAAAAGAAAATTCTGCTTAATTTATATATATAACATACAGTAATAGACTATGGCTGTGACGGAGACTGTCGTTATGACAGTAGTGCGTTCTTTTCAGCGCAATTTAAATGACATCATGTAAAATATATAAATGATGTAACAATAAATAATGTAAATAGTTTTTCGTAGGTTATGAAATCCCTTTCGTTTTATATTCTTGCACGTTTTGTTTCAATTCATTCATTTTTGAAAAATAGTTCATATAATAAAAGAAAGCAATTAAAAAAATTTCTTCACCAAATAAAATAAAATTTAAATAATATTAAAACACACAATCCTCTGACCCTCACAAAAGTGAATATTTCGTACATATATTAGTTGCTGCGAAGCAGCATCAACGAAGAACCTAGTGTTATTATATAATGTGAGACCATCGCGAGAGCACACGAGATATATGAATAAGGGCATGTGAGATTATGTGTATGGTACTATCAAACTCTCTTAAATTATACACTTTTAATGATGACTTTGAACTTTTAAATAAAAAGACAATACCATTAACGAATTTGCATGTAAATTGTGTGTTTCAATTTTCATATTATTTACCAAGGTTGATATCATATATACTTTATAGTTCTTGATTTGTCCAATTTGTTTCAAGATCCGTGCCGAAGATTAATCCGAATTCATCCGAAGTAGGGAAAAGCAAACACAAACGCATGATCAATCGTTCAGAAATATATACTTTTCAAACACGAAAGCCTAAAAAGGAGCGAAATTCAACATACTCAATTAGAGGAGGGATCGGATGACCACTTCCCTTTGTAACCCATCACCACACGATATCAAGACCGTTCATCAAGATGTACATCAATGTTCAGGTCTTCTCCGTTCTTTCCTTTACTTTTATTTTCGTTTCCCTTGCTGCTTCCTTTTCGTTCAGAAAGGGAACCAAAGAGAGAGAGAGAGACGCAGAGTGAAGGAGAGCGAGCGCCTCCAACTTCACCTTCCGGCCACAGCATCACCTTCCGAGATCATCGTTGGTCATCGCGCCTCGTCCTCCCGGCCGTCGTGTACCAAGCTCTTCCCAAAAAATCGTAGTCCTCTCCTCTCCTCCCAAAAAAAATACTCGATCAGATAGAAGCCTCGATGTAGTTTATCCCCAAATTAGAGAAATTAAAAAAAATAGTGCAGAATCCCTTAATCTGATTCCCTTAAAAGGTTTATGTAACGTAATAATTACATCAAGTTCATGGTGTTTGTCTAATTACATTAGCTTTACAAATGAATACAAAATACATAACTGAAATGTCTTAGAAAATAAAAAAAAAAAAAAAATTGCATTATCCTATTTACATAATCAAACAATATCCAAAATCACTCAACTTGAATATTTTTACTTTTTTTTTTTTTTTAACTACTGGATTCAATGCTCCTTGACCCCAACTTCTACTAGCACAATTGATCACAGAAAATATTTCGAACCAGCGTTGTGGGCAAACTAGGGTTTTAGAGGGGACAAGAGAACTTCAATTTTTTGGGAACATCCTGGTACGCCACGGCCGGGAGAAGGAGGCGCGATGATCTCCGGCGACCTCGGAAGGTGATGCGATGGCTGGGAGGAGGTGAAAGTTGGAAGCGCCCTCTCTCTTTGCTCTGCATTCTTTTTGGTTTTCTTTCTAAACGAAGAGGAAGAAGCAAGGAAACTGGAGGAAAGGAAAAAGAGCGAATAAGATCTGGAGCCGTTGATGTATAACTTGATGAACGGTTTTGATATTGTGTGATGATGGGTTACAAAGAGAAGTGGTCATCTGATCTCTCCTCAATTAATAAGATCTGGAGCAGCTCCAGGTCTCCATTCTGTGTAAACGAAATTAAGGTTGCCACCTGCATAAAAATGGAAGCTCAACCTGAACTACATATCCAGCTATTTTATCAAGCCAAATTCGTGTTATTTAATTTATGAGAGGTGCTAATAGAACCCGGAAGGTTGTACCCCGGTCAGTACCCCGAACGGTATTTCGTAAAATAACTAATTGGACCGGTCAACGACTCAACTAGCTAGAATTAAAAATGGAAAAGACACGACGTGAGGGAGATGAGTGGCGCCATGAAAATCCTCCAGCATATCTAGTGTGCACGAAAATTTTTGTAATTAGATACTGGAGAGGCTCAAGTGTTTATATTTATAATTGTTTTTTGTTGTTCATATTTCAATGGAAGTTAAAATATTTATATTTCAATGTTTATATTATACATAATATTTGATACTTTTATCTTTGAATATTTCGGTATTGATATTTGACAAACAATTATATGATTAACGTGTTTATATTTCTAAGATAGGTGTTTATATTTTACTTGTCGGTGTTTATATTTTGCAAACAATTATATGATTAAGGTGTTTATATTTTTTAAGATATAGGTGTTTATATTTTACTTGTCAGTGTTTATATTTCTAAGATAGGTGTTTATATTTTACTTGTCGGTGTTTATATTTTGCAAACGATCATATGATCAAGGTGTTCATATTTTACATGTTGGTGTCTATATTTTGCAAGTAATTATATGATCAAAGGTGTCTAGAAATATAAACAAATAAAAATATAAACACTTGAAATCGAAATATAAACACTTGCAATGAAAATATGAACACATGAAATGGAAATATAAACATATATCCTAGTCAAAATACATATGTATGTATAGTTTAATTTATTCTCCATTTGTCTAACGACAGCATGATGAATATGCATGGAAAATTAGTTATGGGCCAGGTCCTCTCCATTTTTACAAATAGAGCGCCGCATGGAATAGATTTTGGGTACAGCATATACGGAAGTCATTGGGATAGCAAAGTTTCTGTTTTTGAGATGGGGGACAGGGTCGGGGTACGGACTCCCGGATACAGAGAGATTTTCTCTTAATTCATATAGAGGAGTCCAATTTTAGCTCGTCAACTATTGCATTTGGTTCATATATATTGGTCTCTAAACTATTTTTTTTATTCAAATTGGTTCTTAATTGTTGCATTTGATTTAACTTGGTTCTTGAACTATAATTTGGTTCAATGTTCGCTCTTACAGGGCTGGTTATGGAGGTGACAAAATCTTACCTGACCCAAAAAAACTGTTCGACCCGCCCGAACTCTAATATGTTCCGACCCGACCCATATTTTAGAGAAAGTCAAATTGATTCGAATCCAACCCGACCCAAACGACCCAAAAACCGTGATAAATCAAAAATATTGTTACCCAAAACTCGAGATGATTCGAAAATATGGTGACCCGAACCCCACCCAAGACTCGAAAAAGTTCTGGCACTAGTCAATCCATAACCCAACTCGACCTGACCTGAACGGTGAACAGACATTTCCATTTGATCAAACTGACCTGACCAGACAAATTGCCACCTCTAGAATAAAATTCAGATGTTTATTATCATTTCGAAACAAACACATGGAATATTTAAAGAATATTAGCCGTAGTTTGCACCAAATATTATCCACCATTCTATTTGCTAACTACATTTTTTTTTTTTTACAAATTGAAATTAAATATACAACTTAAGTACAAAAAGTTAAATAATATACAATACGTATACAAATATATAAACTTTTGGTAGTTAATAATTATTTTTTATTTAATTTAACAACAAAGAGTGATACTAGTTATTACTATGAGCTTAAACACACCAAACAATTGTTTACAAACATGCATTATACGTACTAGAGCTTTAACTCGGACTTCGCCCCGAAAAGTAGTATCAAATAAATAACTAAAATTTTATAAAATTATAAATTTTTATATTAAACAATACTTGAGAAAAATTTGTAAATTTTCAATGTAAGTAAATAATAATTATTATAATATAATAATTTATAAAAAAAGCATGTAAATGATGGACCATTTTAAGGTTTAAATTTTGTTTTAGACATGTCACATTCATCTTATTTAATGAGGAGAGAAAAAAAATATATAAGCCATGGATCTAAGTAGATAAAAAGTTTTAAACAAAATTAATGGTTAATAATAGTGATGATGTAGCATAGTTGAGATGCTTGGAAATCTAACCCTCATTATGGAGTATAGATTCTACGATTAGAAAATACGTTAGCACTTGGCATTAATATTGATGCCGCAATCCAAATTTTATTTGGACAATGATATAAATATAATGCATTGCCCCTCCATTTCTCTCATTTCTGTTGCTCTCAAATCCCATGAATTTGACTTTTTAGGGGGTCCTTTTCCCATATAATAAGTGGAGGCAATTAGGGGGAAATAATTAATGTTGTAAGGCAAAGTATCTTTAGAGGATTTTAAATTTTGAGCCTTCAATTAAATGAGCTGCTTAATATATAACTGGTCAAGGTAATTAAGTACCAACAGAAATATTTTGTTGGCAGTCAGCACAAAAATAATTTGAAATAACATTTTTGCTACGTTTCATGATGCAATGTGATTCCCAGCCCTCAACCTATCATTTTTGCTACATTTCATGATGCAATGTGGTTTCCAGCCCGCGGCCCGCCCTCTATGCCCAGCGGTTCGCCCCAAAAGCGGGCCGAAGTCCAAGAGTAGAAGGGCGGTCTGCCCTTGATGTTCGGCGGTCCGCTCCCAAATTGATTAGATGTGCGTTTTGAGTTTTTTTTTTTTTTACGTTTTAAGGGTTATTTTCGTACTTGTTCTTTATGTTGTATCTTAGAGTTGTGTTTTTGTTTCTTCTATTTAAGTAATTGTCATGTCCTTTAGTAAGAACACAGTTGTTTTATTTGTATCAATTATCCAGAAAACGAGAAGCAGTGTTTCTAAAAAAAAAAATCTCTCTCGTTCTTGTACTTTTCCGTTATCTTTCTCTACCGTTCGTGCCGGCGGCCCTCCCTCTATGCCAAGTGGTCTGCCCAGAAGTGCACTGAAGTCCGAGAGTAGAAAGGTGGCCCGCCCTTGATGCTCGGAGGTCCGCCCCCGAACTGATTAGATGTGCGTTTTGAGTTTTTACCTTACGTTTTGAGGTTTATTTCGTACTTGTTGCTTTATGTTGTATTTCTGTTTCTTCTATTTAAGTAGTTGTCCTGTCCTTTGACAAGAATAGCTATTTTATTTGTATCAATTATCCAGAAAACAAGAAGCAGTATTTTTCAAAAAAAAAAATCTCTCTTGTTCTTGTACTCTTCCAGTACTTCTTTCTCTACTATTCATGCATCATTCCAAAGTAAAATAAAGCAGAGAAACGACAAAATAACTCTTCCTAGCTAGATTTTCAAACATGATGATCAAACTTATTCACTTTGTTTGAACGAATTATTACTAAATATATATCATGGGTAATTACATGCAAAATTCTTTTTCCAGGTAATAAATGCCCCTGCCTATCCTTTATTATGTATAATATATATATATATATATATCCCCTTTATTTAATTAACTAAACCACCCAACTACCTCTTTATGGGTATAAATAAAAACAATCTCTTATACATGTTATGCCCCTCCTCCTAGCTCTTCCTCATATGAAGCCAAATAAAAATCCTCCTCTCCATACACTCTCCACTTATATATTCTCTTAAACATCACAGTAGCACCTTGATCATATTCATATATACATACATACAATATATCCTACGCCGCTATATACACCGGCACAAGGACATGTTGCTCAACGCCATTCTCAGCCTGCTGGTGCATGTTGCCATTGCACTCTTCCTCATTGTGTATCTCCCAGTGTCACTCCTGGTGAGGCTGCTCTGGTGGGCTCTCGTTCGGCCTTTCGAGAAGGAAGACCTGCGCGGCAAAGTCGTCGTCATCACTGGCGCGTCCTCCGGCATAGGCGAGGTCAGTATCTTTATATACTATTTCTTCATTATTTTTTTTTGTTTACTATTTGTTTGATTATTTAATTTGGTCTGTTTGCAAAGAATGACTAAATTATAAATATATAGTTTACTATATGAAGTTAATTATGAAAGAACCAACCAAAACTATAGTTAATTAAAAGCTAGGAATGAAAGAAAAAATGCACCATTTTTTCTTTCTTTGAGTAATATCTAGCGTTCATAGAATATATATTGGCAAATTCTTCTATGGACTGGGTCAAATTTAGACCGTCCATTTCCTATAAATCGGACGTCTGAAGTTTGCTCCGAAATTTCACTCCTCCGTTAAATTTGACGGAAAGAAAAGGTTAAAATGGTAATTACGCTCCTCTCTTCTTCTCCCGTCCGTCTCTCTTCTCTTCTCTTCCAAACAGACCCAACTCTAGAATAAAATTGACCGCGCCGCTGCCGCTGTGTGCCCGCGCCCGACGCCCCGCCCTGCCAACGCTCGCCCCGCGGTGCCTGCTGTGCCCGCGCCCGACGCGACCGCGCTCAAGAAGAAAATCGAATGTGAAGTCTTCAGTACAAGCTTGTCAGACTCAATGAAAATCAATGCGAGTATTCCTTGCTACATTTCCGTCGAATCGGAGACCATAGATGAATTCTTCTCGCTCCCACGATTCCAACGCAACTCACCGATCGTCAATCGGAGCTCCGAGCACTGAGATCCGTTTCCGTGTAACGTCCGGCGGCCAAGATCGATCTGGCAAAATAAAAAGAAAGAAAAAATACGATTTTTGATGATCTTATATGAGTTCGGCCCAAATCTTGATCCGCTCTTAGCCCAGAAACTCAGTTCGGCCCAATAAATAGATTAAGGAAATAAAAGCTGGCCCAAGTGTGTTAAGTTGATTTATTTTTGGTTTTTCACTAAAAATAATTCTAAAAATAGTTCCAAACTCTAAAAATCACAAAAATGGTTTCAAAATTTTTCTTACAAATTATAGGATTTTTCTATGTAAAAACATTTTGGATTTTCAAATTTTGAAATTTCATGTGTAAATTTGGGTTCAAATTTAGAAAGGGACAAAAATACAAATTTTCAGAAATAAAAGTCATAACCCCTTTGTAAATATTTCCTTGATTTCCTTGTACAAATTTTAGAGAACTTTATGTTTATTAATCACTTTATAAATTTAAAAGTGAAAACACAAAAACACTTTTTTTTGAAGTTTTGCTTAAAAGTGTATGAATAAAGTGTGTAAATGTTTAGAACACTTTGATACATGACATTGTATATACTCTTGTCATCTTGTGAATATTTACTCATCAAAAATATGTTTAGGGAATTTTTGTGCCCGTTTAAGCACATTTTGAAATTAAAAGAGCACAAAACACTTTTTCTTTAAAAATTATGTTTAAAAGTGTATAACAAGTGTTAAGTTAGAACACTTTGATTGTGACATTGTACATAGACTTTTCATATATATTTTATCATTAAAGATGTATCTGAGGACTTTGTGACTCATTTGAACACACTTTATATTTTAGTGACCAAAATGAAAAAGATAGAAGTTTTAAATAAACAAAAGTCTTAGGTCCTCTACAAAGTTCTTTATTATGTGAACATACGAATTTTGTATATACGAATTTTGTATATTTTGAGATTAAAAGCGGCAAAAAGACAAAGTTCTAAAAATTGAAAGTCTAAGCTCTTTTCTTTATTCCATCGTTTTCACATCGGCACAAACATTTGAAATTTCGTTAAAATTTGAATTTCATAAGAACAACTCCTTCTTGAATTTCATATTTAAAAGTGCATGGCTAAATCCAAGCACTTTGCACACATTATTTATGATAGCAATAAAATTGCATATAAGTGCGTTAAGATCCCAATAACACTTGAAATAGCAAGAAATTGCAATTTGGACGCATTCCAATGTATGCGCACGTGTGTGTTTTCAATAAATTTTGACCTAATTTGCGCGGATTATAATGCCAAAACAGGTTTCAAATGAATTAAAATTGCATATAAGTGCGGTAAGATCCCAATAACACTCGAAATAGCAATAATTGCAATTTGAATGCATTTAAACAAACGCGCATGTGTGTTTTCAATAAATTTTGACATCGTTTGCGCGCATCATAATACAAAGGCAGCTTTCAAATGACTTAAAATTGCATAAAAGTGCGCTAAAATCTCAATAACACTCGAAATAGCAATAAATTGCAATTTGGATGCACTTAAATATATGCGCACATGTGTGTTTTCAACAAATTTTGACCTCATTTGCGCGCATTATAATGCCAAGACAGGTTTCAAATGACTTAAAATTGCATATAAGTGCGGTAAGAACCCAATAACACTCAAAATAGCAATAAATTACAATTTGAACGCATTTAAATGTATGAACACATGTGTTTTCAATTGGCCTCATTTGCGCGCATTATAATGCCAAGACAGGTTTCAAATGACTTAAAATTGCATAAAAGTGCACTAAGATCCCAATAACACTCGAAAAATAATAAATTGCAATTTGGACGAATTTAAATGTATGCACACGTGTGTGTTTTCAATAAATTTTGACCTCGTTTGCGCGCATTATAAAGCCAAGGCAGGTTTCAAATGACTTAAAATTTCGTAAAAGTGCCCTAAGATCTCAATAACAGTCAAAATAGCAATAAATTGCAATTTGAACGCATTTAAATGTTTGCGCACGTGTGTGTTTTCAATAAATTTTGACCTCGTTTGCGCACATTATAATACCGAGACTAGTTTCAAATGACTTAAAATTACATAAAAGTGCGCTAAGATCTCAATAACACTCGAAATAGTAATAAAGTGTAATTTGAACGCATTTAAATGTATGCGCACGTGTGTGTTTTCGATAAATTTTGACCTTGTTTGCGCGCATTATAATGCCAAGGTAGGTTTCAAATGATTTAAAATTGCATAAAAGTGCGCTAAGATTCAATAACACTCGAAATAGCAATAAATTGCAATTTGAACGCAATTAAATGTATGCACGCACGTTTACGCACATGGCACATTATAATGTTAAAACTGGTTTCAAATGACTTAAATTGCATATAAGTGCGGTAAGATCCCAATAACACTCAAAATAACAATAAATTGCAATTTTAAGGCATTTAAATGGATCTGAGTGTGTTTTTAATAAATATTGACCTCGTTTGCGCACATTATAATGTCAAAACTGGTTTCAAATGACTTAATTTGCATAAAAGTGCGATAAGATCCCAATAACACTTGAAATAGCAATAAATTGCAATTTGAACGCATTTAAATGGCTCTTAGTGTGTTCTTAATAAATTTTGACCTAGTTTACGCACACTGTAATGCCAAAACTCATTTCAAATGACTTAAATAGCATTGAGGCGCATTAAAGTACTTACGTAATGAATATAAGCAATAAAGATGCAAATAAAACTCCAATTAGTACTAAAATGCAATCTAAACGCATTCAAATGGTTCTTAATGTGTTTTCAACCAATTATGACTATGGTTGCGCACTTTAAATTGCAAAAAATTGTTTAAGATGAATTAAATTGCATATAAAGGGTTAAAGTGCTTATCTAACGAACATAAGTGTGTTAAGATACCAATAACACTCCAAGTAGCAATAAATTGCAATTTCAACACATTTGAATGGATCTCAGTGTATTTTCAATAAATTTTGACATAGTTTACTTACGCACATTGCAATGCAAAACTCATTTTAAATGACTTAAATTGCATTGAAGTGCATTAAAGTACTTATGTAATGAATATAAGCGCATTAAGTAGCAAATAACACTCCAATTAGTACAAAAATGCAATCTAAACTCATTCGAATGATTCTTAATGTGTTTTAATTATTTATGACTATGTTTGCGCACTTTAAATTGCCAAAAAAATTGTTTCAAATGACTTAAAATGCATATAAAGACGTTAAAGTACTTATCTAACGAATATAACTGAGTCAAGATCCCAATAACACTCGAAATAGCAATAAATTGGAATTTGAACGCATTTGAATGGCTCTTAGTGTGTTTTTTTAATAAATTTTGACCTAGTTTACGCACATTGTAATGCTAAAACTCATTTCAAATGACTTAAATAGCATGAGGCACATTAAAGTACTTATCTAAGGAATTAAGTGAAAGATGGCAATTGTTTACTCAAAAGTGTACTTCTTTTAAATAGCATGTGGTCGAATTTTGACCTCGTTTGTGCACATTATAATGGCACAATAGTGCACATTAAAGTACTTATCTAATGAACGCATTTGAATGGCTGTAAGTGTCTTTTTAATCAATTTTGACCTCGTTTGTGCACATTATAATTCCAAAATTGGTTTCAAACTTAAATTGCATCTAAAGGACGTTAAAGTACTTATCTAACGAATATGTCCGTTAAGATACCAATAAACACTCCAATTAGTACTAAAATGCAATCTAGACGCATTTGAAATGTTGTAAATGTGTTTTCAATCAATTATGACTATGTTTGCGCACTTTAAATTGCCAAAAAATGGTTTCAGATGACTTAAATTGTATCTAAAGCACGTTAAAGTACTTATTTATGGAATATAAGTGTGCTATCATGCAAATAAAACTTCAAATAACAATACAATGCAATGTGAATGCATTTCAATGGCTCTAAGTGTATTTTCAAATAATTTGTATAATGTGGCATATCAAGCTTATCTATGACACCCATCTTGTTCAAAATTATGAAAATTGCTTAAAACCATAGTTTAAAGAGGCTGTTTTGAGTTTTCTTTTAATTTTGTGCTCAGTTCTCCTCCAAATGGATTCAAAACACACCCAAATTTTCCATATTATGCCTTAAACAATCTGTACAGATCTTTTTGTTGAAACGTTTATTTTAAAATGTTTTGGGGTGATACTTCCAAATACACTCTTTGAGAAATTTTATTTGATTTGGGGTTTATATTTTTCTGATAGGCGCAAGCCCCTGCAGTTAATTACCTTGAATCATCTTCAGGAAAGTCCGATTAAGAGACTATATGAATTTTGCAGCACTTTATTTGATAATAAGAGTTTGGAGATATCATTAGATAATAACCAGGTGTATGTGCCTGATTATTGTATATATATCACTATAGGGATTTGAGAGAATCGGGCGAGCTTCATATATGACATGACCGACTATACAATATATAAAATGAGATTTGTTAACATGACTAATAAGTTTAGAGATGTGATTAGCTTGACATGACTAATCAAATTGGATATGAGATTAGTTTCACATGACCAATCAAATTAGATATGAGATTTCCATTTCGATTTGAAATTTTATCACGGCGGCGAGAGGCCGACTGCAAGATTACGAACGCGATGGCGCGAGGCTGATAGCAATAAATTGCAATTTGAACGCATATCAATAGCTTTAAGTGTGTTAGGACTTAGGATCCCAATAACACTCAAAAAAGCAATCATTAAGATTTGAATGAATTTAAATGATCCGAGTGTTTTTTTCAATAAATTTTGACCTCGTTTGCGCACATTATAATGCCAAAACTCATTTCAAATGACTCAAATTTCATTGAAGTGCATTAAAGTACTTATCTAACAAATATGAGTGCGTTAAGATGTTCAATAACACTCCAAGTAGCAATAAATTGCAATTTGAACACATTTAAATGGCTCTAAGTGTCTTTTTAATCTATTTTGACTTTGTTTGCGCACATTATAATTCCATTATTGATTTCTAACGAATATAAGTGTATTAAGATACCAATTGCACTCCAAGTAGTAATAAATTGCAATTTGAATGCATTTAAAAGGCTCTTAATGTGTTTTCAAAAAAGTTTGTCCTTGTTTGCTCACATTATAATGTCAAAACTGGTTTCAGATGACTTAAATGACATCTAAAAAGCGTTACAGTGCTTATCTAATTATAAGAGAAAGATGTCAATAACACTCCAAATTGAATAAATTGCAAGTTGAACGCATTTCAATTGCTCTAAGTGTCTTTTTAATCAAGTTTGACATCGTTTGCGCACATTATAATGCCAAAACTCATTTTGAATGACTTAAATAGCATTGAATCGCATTAAAGTACTTATGTAATGAATATAAGCACTTTAAGATGCAAATAACACTCAAAATGTGTTTTCAATCAATTATGACTATGTTTGCGCACTTTGAATTGCCAAAAAATGGTTTCAAACTTAAATTGCATATAAAGGATGTTAAAATATTTATCTAACGAATATACTTACGTTAAGATACCAATAACACTCCAAGTAGCAATAAATTACAATTTGAACGCATTTAAATGCCCCTAGTGTGTGTTTTTTCAAAAAATTTTGACCTCTTCTGCGCACATTATAATGTAAAAACTGGTTTCAACTGACTTAAATTGCATAAATGTGCGCTAAGATCCCAATAACACTTGAAATAGCAATAAATTGCAATCTGAAAGAATTTAAATGTATGCACACGTGTGTGTTTACAATAAATTTTGACCTCGTTTGGGCGCATTATAATGCCAAAACAGGTTTCAAATGACTTAAAATTGCATATAAGCGCATTAAAGTATTTATGTATTGAATATGAGCGCGTTAAGATGCGAATAACACTCAAAGCAGTACTAAAATGTAATATAAACGCATCAAATTGTTCTAAATGTGTCTTCAATCAATTATGACTAGATTTGCGCACATTATAATTCCAGAGTTGGTTTCAAACTCAAATTGCATATAAAGGACGCTAAAGTACTTATCTAACGAATATAAGTGCGTTATCTAACGAATATAAGTGCGTTAAGATACCAATAATAATCCAAGTAGCAATAAATTGCAATTTGAACGCATTTAAATAGCCCTTAATGTGTTTTTTCAAAAAATTTGGATCTCGTCTGCGCACATTATAATGTCAAAACTGGTTTCAAATGACTTAAATTGCATAAAAGTGTGCTAAGATCCCAATAACACTCGAAATAGCAAAAAATTGCAATTTGAACGCATTTAAATGTTTGCGCACGTGTGTTTTTGTGCCACCCTTTCCGGACCGCTGACGGAGGAACGCTTCGAAGACGTTTCTCGCGGGGAGAAAGGACAAGGTGTGACCCTGTGCACGTGTGCATGTTAGTAGACGTTGTGAGGCCTTAACTCTCAGACACTCGTGTACAAAGGTTTTATTATTTTCAAGTGATTGTGGGGTCTTTGATTTCAATGATCGCAAGCCCTCATTGTTAATTACCCTGAAGCTGTTAAATTCAGGCATCTCTGATTAAGAATAGGAAAATGCTAAAACATGTGTGTAAGTATATTATTTCAATTCAAAACGCACTAAACTGAGCACAAATTTCTCAAATGTGTTTTTAATGAGAAACTATTTACAAGAAATGACAATGTGCATGAGAAATGTCATGATCCAAGTGTCTTCGCTACTTGAACATTTATTTGTACACTTTTGAATTTATTTTCAAGAAAAGCATTTTTGTATTTTTCAATTTGAAATTTCGAAATGTGCTCGAATGGGCATAAAATTTCCTAAAATTTGTACCAAATGATGTACGAAAATATTTAAAAGGAAATAGAGACTTATTTTGAAAATTTTATGTTTTTATCCTTTTTTTGAATGTGAATTTGAATTCAAAATTTTAAAGTTTGTGATACGCGTGGAGTGTATAGGCTTTTACCCTAAATAATACAATCAATCGCAAGCATACGATATTATGCAATATAGTCGGGATCGAATCCACAGGGACAGTTATATTTCTAAACAATTCTTTAAACCTCTATTCTAATCCTAGAGGGAATGTGATTGTTTGGGGGGGGGGGGGGGGTGTTGTTTAAAGTTGGTTTCCTAAATTATTTAATGGCAGAAAATAGTAAAGACTTTACTTAACACAATTACTAAACAAACGTTCCCAAGGTTTTCAAAATCTGTTTGTTGTCTGGATCAATTGCCTGCGGTCCGCACCTCTCGGTTACAGTCCGCAGGACATACAAATTCGCCTCTCTTTCAGCTACCAGCTTAATTGTCCATTAGTTGTTAACTACGGACCGTAGGTAACTATCCGAGAGATAGATTCTCTGTTATTTCTTGCTGTTTACGGTCCGCAACTGTCACTTTACGGTCCGCAAGAAATAGACAGAGAGCAGCTTTGTTTAATTCGATTGTTGACTAAAGTTATCAATTCCTAACAAAACCAAAGCAGTTGCAAAGATTATCCTACCATATTCCTAAGTTTAGATCGTCTATCTCTAGATAAGAATTATCCTTTTTCAATTCTTCTAATCCTAGCAAATACTTTTAGTTCAATTGGAAATTCAAAGGATAATATCAAACACGATTTCAAATCATCTAATCCTATGAGGATAATATCAAACACGAGTTCAAATCATCTAATCCTATGCTCAATTCACTTTCTTTCTCGGGTTTGGTTTAACTCTCGTTATAACCACAATTTCTCCTCTCGGGTACAATTGGACAACAAGTTGACTACCCAATTAGCACAAGTATCAATTCTTGATCAATTGAAGTTAATTTTCCACACTAGATCTGATCACAATCCACGGGATCAACAAACGAACAAGAAACAATTCAAGCACAATTATAATTAAGCGCAAAGCAAATTGAGAATAACTTTAATGCATAAACATGAAAATCAAGTATTCAATTAATCCATACAAACAAACATCATCCTAGACCCTAAGAACAAACACGACTACTCGGACCTAGACATAACTACAACAAATAAACAAAATAAGAGAAAAGATAGCACCGAGTAAGCTTAGGAAGAGGCGAGTAACCGTCTTCTTGACTTTAGCGGCGTTTAGCTCCACCCTTGACACGACTCTCAACTATCTTAACTACTAACTAACTAACTAACTCAACGCATGAGACCTAACACCTAACACAAGATACGACACAAGATCCTGATATGAGAGCACCCCAAGGGGTCTCTTTTATAGGGGAAGATGTCTCAGATTTAGGCGTCTGTCTTCTGGTTTCTTGAGGCGCAA
This sequence comes from Cyperus esculentus, assembly GCA_030179965.1. Classification (NCBI taxonomy): domain Eukaryota; kingdom Viridiplantae; phylum Streptophyta; class Magnoliopsida; order Poales; family Cyperaceae; genus Cyperus; species Cyperus esculentus. Next base: position 3,419,163 of record JASGLE010000015.1, on the reverse strand, counting down.
TTAAGGGAAAAGTCCCAAAGGAGATCGCCAGAAATAGCACGCGCCAGAAAATAGGTGTTATGTTCTGTTTTGAACTGACTGCGATCCGCAGGAATAGGAGTGCGGTCCGCAATTAGTATTTCAAAGAGAGCTTGGCCTTGAAATAGCCTGTCTGTCGCTTAAATTGGCTTTTCTGCGTGTTTCCTTGATTTAGATAGGCGGTTGTGAGCTGGCATGAAATAGAAATAGAAGTTCTATTCTTGATTACGGTCCGCAAATAGGGAATTGCGGTCCGTAAATAGATGCTCCTTTGTGCTCCTTCGCCTATTTTTGCTCCTTGCTCCAATTCTGGTCCGTAATAGCTCTAAAAGCTCCATTTTCCTGAAAATAGGACCAAATCACAGAAGTAACTTGATTCTAGACAATCTTCTACCTAAATGCAAATGAACTTAGGTTTTTAGGTACAAATATAGGTACAAGTCTGGTTAATATGCATATATGAAATAGGTGCATCAGTTTGAAAATTTAAAATGTTTATGTACAGAAAAATCCTAAAATTTGTGAAATGAATTTTAAAATTAACTGGTTAATTTTGTGATTTTTGGAGTTCGGGAACTATTTTTAGAATTGTTTATTTGAAAAACCCGAAATATATCATCTTAATTCACTGGGCCAACTTATATTCAAGATTTATTGGGCAGAATTTGCTGGGCTTATTGGGCTTACTGGACTAGTCCTAATTATCTATTCTTGAAGTTGACAGAATTGGGCCAAGTTGGTTATCATTTGGATTTGTAAAGTTGGGCTGAGCTGGAATTCAACGGGATTAGTTTGTTTCACTTCCTGGGCTAGCTAAATGGGCTTCGTCTTCATTCTTTCTTCCTTTTCTTCACTCGAGCCCAGCTATTTCGAGTTCAACCATGGCGCTGGCTTCAGCCTCATCCGTCCGTCAAAGGAAGGCGAGAGGAGACATCGCCATCCAGATTCTCAATCGAAGATCAGAATATACCCTCAGAATCGTGACAGTGAGGGAAATTCGTCCACGGTTATGGATTGGCCCGGGGTAGCAAGAAAATCACTCGGCAGTGACAAGAAGAAGAAGGCTACAGGTACGGGAAGAGGGGATATGATGTCCGTCGAAAAAGACGAGGGTTTCCAGATTCGTCTTCTCATCTTCTCTCCGTGGATCGTGGTTAGAGCGGTTCTCCACCGTTTCTCCTTTATCGCCTTCTTCTTTCAATTTCGACACGGAAGACACAAACCAAAAGGAGAAGACTGAAGAAGAAGAAGGCTAACGGAAGCGGAACAATACTAACGGAAGTGTTAAACGGAGAAGCATTACCAATTTTACCCTTTTTCTAATTAAGGGTTCAGATTAGTACGCACAAAATTTTAGCTCAAATTTAAAAATTTTCTCCGATCCATAGCAGCATCCCTCATATATATTTATCAGTGTTAGAGTACATAAGTTACAAATTTAATATATATACGTTCAATTTGTACGTCTATATATAAACAATGGAACCATGGATAGTTTTTAAATAGACGCCAGAGGTTTCTCTTTTTCTTTTTTCTTGTTGATAGACTTGTTACTGTTATTAAGAACCTATAATTGACAGTAAAGTACTGCTTTAAATGGGGTTCTGGCACGCGCTCCCTCCGATGAATGAGAAGCACAGACCAACAGAAAAGCTCCTAAAAAGGTGGAGAGGTTGGATAACTATGAACTATGCAACTACATTTATAATTCTACAGTAATATACCAATGGAAAAGTAAATATTATTACTAATGGAATCTCATGATATATATATAAATTCAGATACTATATAAAATACTGTTGAAATTAACGCCAGTTCAAATTATTCAAGTTATATATATTGAGTTAGTATTTTTAATAATGATTAATTTGTTAAATTTATTTTACATATAATTATCTTGTTGTTCACTAGCTAGAAACGAGTTATTGTTGAACTTATTTTGGAACTTAATTAATTACTAAAAAATACTAAATATTAAGTTGAAAACAAAGTTGGTATCACATGATATATTTTACACAGTAATCGATATTTTTCAGAAACTTAAGTTCCAATACAAATAATAATAATACTACTAATGCTGCACAGCAGCGTAGGTGATAGATTCAGTTAGAATGCATTTTTTTTTTTCAAACTTGCAACACGTACGCAACATAGTTTTAATTTGCATAGTATTACCAATTAATGAACATATGTGCATATTAGATGCCATTGTGCCAAATGGCATCACATTAATGAAAATTTGCTTTGGAAGCTTTGACCTACATCCTTCTCTCAAAATAATAATAATAAAAAAATATAATAATAATAAAACTAAAAATAAACAAATAAATGAATAAATAAATAAATAAAAATGACAAGTGGACTGTGAACCAAATTAAAGCCCTGTAGTTCTTGGGTACAAAAGTAGCACATACAACTGTTCGAATCTTGTGCTGATAACTAAATTGTTTGACAGATAATTATTAATGAACCAATTACTGAGGAGAAAATTGAAGTTTTGCCATTTACTTCTCTGTGTGTGAATTAATGATATATTTGCAAAACAGAGGATACGGATTCCTATACATTTAGACCGTCTCATCAGGATCCGAATCCTCATTGCTTCGTCGTTATCTACTTTACCAGTAAAGAGCTCACAGCTTGCTTTTGACTGAAATTATTATATTTAAATTTTAATGGGCTGGAACATTAATGTACATCAACGGTAGTGATCAATCTAAATAAACAATCAACGGCTGAGGCTAAGGTTTCTTCTTTGAAAAAGATAGAACTTTCATATCAAAAAATCCAATCTCTTTTATTAGGAGTAAGGACTATTCTGCAGAGTTACCGACGGCCGGAAGATCTTAGAACAAAAACAATAAGGGAAGCTGATTAGAGGTCGATCGCAAAGGTTAATTTATTAATCAGGAAAAATAAACCCGAAATCTTATTTTCAAGTTACAATCTTTTTTTGTTTTCAAGTGGAAACATATATATATTATATCAGTGTTGAGATCCGGTGCTCTTAAAACCCGAGAGTAGGGCCCTTCTCTTATGATCGGACGGTTGTGATCAACTAAAGAGTAAAGTTTGGTTGATACCGACCGCCCGATCACAAAAGCAGAACCCTACTCTCGGGTTTTAAGAAAGCAGATATTCACTCCTAATGTATTTCATATAAGACATCGATTGTAGCACACAATATGACCCATATCAACAAACTGTGCAACACTAATTAATTTCCGGGAGAGGGGGCGTTCCGATGCCCATCGGACCAGAGCCTGTCCGATGGGTATTAAATACCGTCCCATTTGAATCGTAATCAGATCTATTGATTATCGGGTCTGAAAAATAAAATGCATGTTTAAACCCGTTTATCCCGTCGACCCGTCTCTTTTGTTAAACCATGCCTCAGCTAATTCACCAATCACCATGTACCACTGACCTCCCGGAATCCGCAAACTGCCCCTTCCCCATTTTCCTCTTTCCTTCTTTCCAACTGCTCCTTCCCGATGACCACTCACCGCACAAACACACACAATCACAATCCCTTCCATCAAACCCTCTCCTCCATGGCGTCGGACGCTAGCCCCGACGATGCCTACCGCGCGTTCCGTACGCTCGTCGAGCGCGCCGATCGCAAGTTCGCGCAGGTGCGCGATTTGCCGCCGTACATCCGCGGGCCGCACCACCTGGTCTACCACCGCAAGGTCTTCAAGGCGTACACCGAGCTGTGGAAGTTCCAGCAGGGCCGGCGCTGGGAGCTGGTTGCGTCGGGGCTCCGGAGGTGGGAGATAGGCGAGCTGGCGTCGCGGATCGGCAAGCTCTACTACGGCCAGTACATGCGCACCGGCGAGCGGCGCTTCCTCTTAGGTGCCTACGTGTTCTACGAGGCCATACTGGAGCGCGGGTACTTCGAGAAGGGGGAAACGAAAGAGACGGGTCGACGGGATAAACGGGTTTAAACATGCGTTTTATTTTTCAGACCCGATAATCAATAGATCTGATCACGATTCAAATCGGACGGTATTCAATACCCATCGGACAGGCTCTGGTCCGATGGGCATCGGAACGCCCCCTCTCCCTTAATTTCCTAACTTCCTGGCATGAACTTCATTTATACATTTATTTGCCTGTCCTTTTTATGACAGTGAGTAAAGTCTTTCCTCCCAATAATAAGTTTGACTTGCAAAATGAGGTGCTAACTGTATGATAAAATGAGTAAATAACTACCCAGGAATCCAGGGCATGTAGCACTATAGTAGAATAGCAGGTAATTTTCTTCAAAAATATATATATATATAAAGAATAGCACGTATACTATTAAACATGCAGGGTCTTTTTTTTTTTTTTTTTTTTTTTTTTGAGAAGGTGCAGGGTCATATATATCTTTGGTATCCTCAAAATTAGTGTCTACATGTCTATATTGTTACAAATTTTGAGATAAGAGTTACAAAATTTGATATAAGAGTTATAAATATTGTGTTTGGATGGACGACTGGACATGTATATCCTTACTCCTAAATCCTAATAAAAGGAGATTAGATTTTTTGAAATGAAAGTTCTATCTTCCCCAAAGAAGAAACTGCAGCCGTTGATTGTTTACTTAGATTGATCACCGCCATTGACGTACATTAACATCTCGGCCATTAAAATTTAAGGTCCATATTAGTTTTTTCATCTCTAGATGAGCTTTCAACCATTTATTATAAAATATAATAATTTCAGTCCAAAGTAAGGCGTGTGCTCTTTACTAGTAATTAAAACAGAGGATACATGGAAAATTCCAAACATGTATGTCCACTGTGCCTGTTAGGCTTTGCTTAATTTGCAATTAATTACCACTTGTTTATAATTTTGAAAAATAAATGAAGTCTGGATGTCATGTTTCAAGTTGAAGTCCTGACAGAATTAATTCTGCACTGTATATATTAAATACAAAACTGGATAGCGAGGGACCAGATAGCAACTTTGATTTAAGTATTCTTTCTAGTAATTATGCTATTTTTTTAAGTAGAGATTATCGTAGAACATAAATTCCATTTATACTAAGAAGTACAAGATTAGCCTTAATTTTACACAGTTCAATGCAATGCAGAGGTGAGATTGACAACTCAGCTAGCTAGCTAGGATCTCCTGTCACAAATACGTACTATACTTTCCTATAAATCTTGTATTTTTCATCAAAATAGTTCTATTAATATATATTATTTTTAGAAAAAATATGTATAGTCCAACTTAATTATTGTCCACCTATATATACACCTCCCTCGTAGTCTGACGTACCCATATACATCTTAATTAATACATTTATCTATCTGTTAATTGAAAACAATAATGTACCTATTAATTGGAAAATAATACCTATTAATCTGAAATATATATATCTTTTAACTGAAAAACAATATATGTTAATTGAAATACGGTTGATAAATCATATCATAAATAGATAAAGATGCTCTTATCCATTTTCATTGGACTAGATTGCACTAGAATACTAGAGACCGATACTCCTGGAATATGCGGCAGGATTCCAGGACAGATTGAATTAATGAAATTAGGTGAGTTCACTAAATGCGACTTGGCCTAATTGCCAATATATAAGCTATTAAGCTGCCTCTGTTTACTATGCCCCATATATATGTGCCACCACATGTACCCATACAAATCACTATTCGCGTGAAAAATGAAAATCAATCACATGCATCACATGTAGGTTTTTTTTTTTTTTGAGTAAATCCCATGTAGGTTCCACTGTCGTCTTAATTATATATATATGGTACTGAGCACTGTACCGGGATTGATTCCCCCTTCATGCAAGCAAGACGGTACCAGTGGTCCAATGGGATGTGTCGTTTTGCATGCAAACTCTGTATGTAGTGCACCAATTAGGATATATAATCGATGAGACCTGCCATCTGGCTCATGCCATGTTCAGGTGGTTAATTATATAGACAAAAGCATGCAACAAAGTTTATTTGGAATTTCAAAAAAAAAAAAAAAAAAAAAAAAAAAAATAGTTTATTTGAGTCAAAAAGATTTGGCAGGGTATCATTGATGTACAAATTAATTTGGTTAGACATTTCAAAAGAAATGGATTAATTAGTTTGGCAACAACAAGAAAGTTTTTAATTTAATTAAGCCTAGAAAGTGTGTAGATGGCTATTTCTTTTTCTGGCTTATGCCAATGCCAGTAGAAGCAAATTTTAGCAGTATTCAGTGACTTGATTTATTTGACATATATATCGATATTACTTTCATAAAAAAAATTATGATATTACCAAACAAATAAAATTTGATATACAAAAATAGCAATAGGTACTTGGCAAATTTTGAGAGAGATAAACTAACATACAGAACGCAACGCTTGTAGCATTTTTAATTTTTGCATTAAAAGACATGACATAGGTGAATAAAACCAAGGACAAGCTAGTATGAGGCTAAACTCATCAGCTTTTCTTTTTTGAGTGAGCTTGACCCCAAAATATATTTTGACATCTCCAAATTTTGATTTATGTGTCTCAACAATTTTTTTTTATCAATCTTAATTATGGGATACAAAATTTCAACACTTTTATAATTTTTTGTAGTTCTGTTATGAGTTTATTACAATGACCTATTTTCATATGAAAGTCTTCATTATTGTATTATACTTTTAATTATTTTAAAAATTCCAAATCAGATTAATGCTTTAAAAAACTCTAAAATAATAACAAATAGTATCCTACAGTTTTTTTATAAATAATTTATTTGAGCAATATAAATCAAAATATAAAAACCATAGTTACAAAGTTGTGAGTTAAGTTTGTCTTAAACTCATACCAGCTTTGGTATAATAAAAAATAAAAAATAAGACAACTATTCGACTACAATTAAAGGTGATTATAAGAAATTTTTTTAATAAAAAAATCCTGCAGCCTATCTAATCCATTATCAATAATTGATTCCGGGAGCGTTTAGATTGCACATTGAAAATGAAATATATATTACCATTATTAATTAGGTTTTCAGTTAAGAAAGTAAATGCATCCACTTAATTATTAAGTTAGGAGGAGTGCAATGGTCACCTTTTATGACCCATAACTTTCTTTTAGTTATAAGACGAATAAAGTAAATATATTTAACAGCAACATTGACTTTTATGTACACTTAATTTATTGTCTCTCTTCTTTTGAATTGAAACGTAATTAAGCAAATGCAACAACTATCATTCAGAATTCAAAATTCAAAATTAAGGTTGCAGAGAATGTGGCCATATATAGCTCAGAGGGGGGGGAAGGATATTCATCCCTTTCATGCACTTCCCTATATACAAATATAAGAAAAGTATTTCCAAGTTATATATGTGCTAGAATCATCATCATCATCATTTTTTTTTTTTGAAGTAGGTCTATTTTTTGGACAGGGGATCAGTACATTGTTCACACAGCTATGAGCTATATATATTGCTCTTTCTTTTCCAGAGTACAAATCGTTTTACTTCAATTAGTATAGAGCCCACGCGTTGCTTTGGACTGAAATTGTTATTTCTTATAATAAATTTTTAAGATAATACGTAATAGGCCTTATATTGAGAAAATTGATATTGGCCTTAAATTTTAATGGGCTGAGACATTAACGTAAATCAACGTTTCTGATCTATCCAAGAAAATGATCAACGGTTCAGGTTTCTTATTTGGAGAAAATAGCTCTTTCATATTATTTTTTCCAATATGCTTTTATATATAGTAAGGATTATTTGTGGCTTGCATATATATATATCTCATGAGTCATGATCAGAGTTGTTTAATTATCTTCTTTGTCGTTTGTTCCTTACTATTACAATCAATGCCATCGTTCTCAAACAATAGTAAAAGCCTATACAAGGCTGTGGCCATCAACAGGTACCTTTTATTCCATCAGAATTTAATTTCTACAGTACTATAAAAAACAGAACTGTTTTTTAATCAAACAAGCAGAAAAGTAGTACGAATTTGTTTGTCCATGGAAAGGATCAGTGCCTAATTAATAGACTCATAATTCATGAGTACCTGCTTCTGAAAAAATCAATATGCTTTCTAATTAATTAAGACTATTTTTTTTTTTTTGTAAATGGCCGGTAGCTCAAGTGGTAGCTAACTAGGATGACTTTCAAGAGGTCATGAGTTCAGTTCTCCATAGGCACAAATAAAAAGTTTCAATGAAATTGGTGGAGTATTCCACTTTCTTCAAAAAAAAATAAATAAAAAAATAAGACCACTTTTTCATTTTTTCTTATCAAACAAGCAGAAAAGTAGTATTGAATTTGTTTGTCCATGTAAAACAAAAGAGACAATATCATCAATCGCATGCCTCGCTGCTCTGCCTCTCTGTAGCGAATTCAAATCGGCTGTTATTCTAAAAAGAAAATCAGGACCCTGTTATTCCATTGTGGACCGTTGGATCAAAATCAACGGATCAGATCTAGTTGAAAAAGACTTCCTAAAATCTAAAGTGGGTCAATCGGATCCGTCCATTTTAATCTAACGGCCCACAATGGAATAACAGGGTCCTGTTTTTCTTTGAGAATAACAGCAGATACGGACTCCTCTGTAGCAATGATCAAATATAAGAACGAAAATATATGAAAAAGAGGGCTGTGGAAATTTTATACCTGTAAATAAGCTCACTCACTTCAGTTGTGCCTGGCAACACAATATGCTATTTTTTTTATTAGGCATTATGAAATCCAACTCAAAATTAATAAAACAAAAGTGATTACTTACACAACATATACAGTTATACACAGCTAGCCCACAGCTTGAATAAGTATTCCAACTTATTCCAATTTCAATTATATTTACCTGAATTCCTTATGCCTACATAACTTAAATTTGGTGAAACTGTTTGCTTTTCAGTGATTTAGCCTATGAATATAGTACTTAATTATCACATATGATTTTATAATATTTGCAACATATGCTAAATAAATCTTGTCTTTGATGACAGAAATTAGCATACGAATATGCGAAACGAGGTGCAAACATGGTGCTAACGGCCAGAAGAGAACAAGCCCTGAGAAATGTAGCGAAGATGGCACGGGACATGGGGGCTCCGGATGTGCTCGTAGTACCAGCTGACATATCAGATTCAGGGCAGGCAAAACGGGTCATCGAAGAAACTATTTCTCATTTCGGTCAATGTAAGTGAAGAAAAAAATAAAATATATTTGGGTTCGTTCCAAGGTTTAACAAACCGGATTATAGCATAATTTCTGGTACCACATTTTCAGCAGAAATTGCAATGTATGGTGAGATGAACCCTTACAATTTTGTTTGTACTTCGTAGTGAACCATCTGGTGTGCAACGCGGGATTATGGTCTAGCTGCTTGTTTGAAGAGATTACCAATATCACCGCTTTCACCAAAGTCATGGTAAGAGGTTTTCTATAAATTACCGTCAGTGTGTTCTTATCTTTACAAAGAAGAAATAGAGCATTTTATAAACAGACTTCATTCGCCTTAAACAGTTGAACTGACATTGTCTAAAGCATTACAAGTGTGAACAATTTCAGGATGTGAACTTCTGGGGGGCAGTGTACCCAACATACTACGCACTGCCATACTTGAGAGCCAGCCATGGCAACATCATTGTCAATTCATCTGTGGCTGGTCAAGTACCCACTGCAAGAATGGGCTTCTATAATGTAAGCCACAAAATTATTTCTCTTATTAACATAAGAGGCAATATATCCAAACTCTTTCCAAATAATTAATCAATTTATTAGAGCTCAAACAGGTTGATTTACTAATGAAAATGTGAGCTTCCAAAAACATGTCTCATGGTTGCTAATACATGTGGTTTTAGGCAAGCAAAGCAGCACTAATCAGATTCTACGAGTCAGTGAGAACGGAATTCGGTAGAGATATAAAGGTCACCATACTGACACCAGGATACATCGAGTCAGAGATAACAAAAGGGAAAGCACTTCAAAAGGGTGGTGAAGTTTCCATCAACGAGGATGCCCGAGATGTATGTACTCCACTATGTTCTAATTAAATGAGTTACAAGTTTTGGTTTGCTAAGGAAATATGCAGCATATCTTAGAACATTAATAGCCAGAATTTTATATTTACTCCTACATATTTAAAGATAACTACTTTGTTACTATAACAGCTGCATGTCGGACCAATACCAGTTGGGCAGTCGGAGAAGCTGGCTGAGCTTGCAGTAGACTGTGCATGCAGGGGAGAAAAATACATGACGTGGCCATCATTTTACCGGCCATTCCGCATAGTTGCATGCCTTGCACCTGAGGTTATAGATTATGTATCCCATGTCATGTACATCAAAAACCGTAGCAAATGGTTTTTAGAGGCTATTAGAGGGAAGAAATTTCTCTACCCAGCTTCCATAAGGACTCCTAGCATTAAGAAGGAAGAGATGAAAGATCACTTCGAGAATTAAGTTGTGCAAATTGGTAAGGTAAATAAAGTCTGGGTTATTTGAATGTTATTATGATTTCTCACTATGGCCACTGTACTTGAAAGTATCATTTGTAAGACTTTATTAAGCAAAAAACTTTAGCATGATACTTTTTTTTTATGAAAGACACGCAAACTACCAGCTGGCTGTACATTTTATATTTCCTATATATTAAGAAGCATTGTTACCACAAAAGATGGAACGGAATTAACATTAGAATCTTGACAAGACTACAATAGTACAAACTCAGATAAATCTCGTCTACCACACCTTTTTATAAACTGCTGTAACATATGGGTTCGCCAGCAAAAGATTGATCTACTCCTCCATGGCCTTAAAACATAAGACAAATTGAATTATGATAGACAACTAGATTAGCCAATACAATAAATCATCAAATAAAAAAAACTTTATTATTGACTATTCTGAAGCATAGGTAACTTTATAAGGATTGCCACAGAATCACGGGATTTTAGAGTTGGTTTTCTTGACCTTTAGAATTCACCATATTGACACCTTTAATATGATTTTCAACTGACGGCAAAATTACTAGCATGATATAATATTATCAAACCAAACACTATAAGATCTTTCTCAATCTTGGACGAAAATAGAAGTTTTATAGTTCATGCCCGAAATTAGAAGTTAACAATATAACAACTATTACCAGGAGTCTTCTGAGAAGAAGACTGGCATCATCAGAAGAACAGCCTTGATTCATCTCAATGGCAATCGGGATATCCGAGCTCTCATTAATTTCTATCACCACCGTTCCCTGCATCAAAGATAGTCATCACAAGTTTAACAAGGAAAGCATCAGCAGTCAATGTTAGGTGCTTACAGAACATTACATAACTAAGGTAGCTCGGTCTCAGAACTATTTGTGACACTAGGGCACTATGATGTCAGTATGTGGTGAAACATTAGTAATCAGTACCAAGGCAGTCTTCTCATCATATGCTTAACAAACTTTTTTCGAGAAATTACCTCAAATTGGCACAAAAATTCCTGGTAATTACGCATAGTTTGTCTAATATCAGCTTCTGCTTTTGTACCAGACACCTGAAGACCAGCCACCACCTCCTCCGGGGTATAACCAACCCACTTCTGAATAACCTATAATTGCACAGACATGTTTTAAGGGAAACATTGTAAAATTCTAGTTGATGTTGCAGAATGTGAGATCATTTGGTTTTAGTTATGGAAGATGCATTAAAACTGTACCAGACAGGTACTAAAAGAACTTATTTTATATATTTCAAGAGCAAGTCACTTTCAAATGATTCCTATTTAACAGGATTCTAAGGTTGATTTCCCTGACCTTAAAGTCTCTCTCCCCTTTTTTGGTTTTCAACGGTTAAAGGCTGTTACAGTAATACTGATAGTGAAATAACTAGTTACCTAGCATGCTATAATGTCTTCTGAAACCAAAGTGTGCTCATTGTAGGCTATGAGGTATCAGTTGATACACAATGGATACACAAACACATACACAAAGCGAGCGAGAGAAAGAGAGGTTTACACTGTGATCAATCTTGACCAGAGAAATGAGACTACCATCATCGATATAAGCATCAAGTTCAAATTTGCGCTTGTACCCAAACTTTGACTTCACACCAGTCAATAAGCACTGCAAGCCACAAAAAAATTAGGTCAATTTTGTTACATTCTTGTTTCATTTTTTATGGGTTCTTGCATGCATGCATGTGGGTGGATAGGGCAGCTGCTATTGGGTTAAGAACAGTTAAATGCAATAGGAAAAACATAAATTATGGTTGTTACCTTGATTTTTCCTCTGATGAAAGGTTTTGTTTGACCCTCCTCTGCCCATTGGGCCAACAAAGAGCTCATGTAAGTGAAAGGAGAATCCTCTATTTCAAACATATCATCCATAGCATTGTCATTGATTGAATCCATTATAATATCATCAGCTCCATCATCTATGAACATGTTCCTATTTTGTGCTGCCATGACTCTATCAATGACAAGTGTGTCACCATATTTCATCTGTTCCGAATCTCTCCTGTTGTTCAAATGAGAAGGTTCTTCATCAACAACCATATCATTTTCTTCTATGGCATTGCCTGTGCCACTGAGGGATGCGGCCTCCTTGCCAGGCAGTGCTGTCAGATTTCTCCCGTGACTAGTAGATGGTTCCTCATTTGTGCTAATCATACTCTCGTCAATGACATATGAGGTTGGGCCACCCCCTCGTAATCATCCATCCTCTTTTCTCTGATTCATTGAGTTTGGTTCATTTACAGAAGACAACTGTTGTGGGCAATTAATTGAATGTCCATGGCTGATATGTGACTCCCATGTGCGGACATGTAATGAGTCTCTACTCTGGTTGAGTGATGAAATTTCTACATGCGAGTTATTAACCTCCACCATGGTGATTTCTTGCAATTGATTTGGTCTCGTATTGGGGTTGGAATTTCTTGCGTCAAAGGGAACACCAGATGCTGTGTAAAAGGCTGGAGAATGAGCTGCCACAATTGGATTTCAGGATCTGATTTGTCATTTCATAAAGTTGCCATTTTTTTTGCAGATCTTAAAAAAGGTAGGACTATATATAACAATTTGAGGCTTTATACCACTAAAAATGGATTGGAATCAAAAGAGACTACACAGCATTGATTGGACAACAAGTTCAAGTCAGTTGACCTTTTACATGAGCACATAATATTAAACGTGTAAAACAGACCTTAAATACTTGCACAAACTTAATTGTCAATGGTACGGTACCAATGTTTACCAGTACGGAGCCTAACCTTACAACTTCATTCTAATAAGAAATCTGAATCTCCAAAACAGGCAAAGACTTACAGAATCATGATAGAGGTATAACTTGTAATGTTGACTATATAGATCCAAATGGCACAAGAATGTTAAAATAAGCCAGTATTCAAGATTTCTTACAGGGTAGAGCTTGTTGATCTGTATTAGTTCTTTGGGGTGCTGGATTGGGAGTCATATTTCCTTCTGCAACACCATCTGCAATACCAGTACCAATGCTAGCAGACCAAGCAGCTAGAGTAGCCTGTCTAGACAAAGGTATTCCGCCTTGTTTTCTGTAGTGGAGGAAACAAGGCCAAGCCATTAAGTACCAAGAAGTTATTATAAGCCAGTACTAATCAAAAATTCCAAAAGCAAAACAAAGCTCGATTAGTCTATGAATTCCCCCATTAACTTGGAACAATCCAAAGTCGTGCTAAAAGTACCTCACTATGCAACAAAGCTTTGGTTACCTTTAATTATATTCTATCACAGTATCAGTCAATTACATTTGAGAAGCTGAGAACAAAATAAGGGAAGATACAGAACAAGGAAAGAAAATAGATGGGAGAGAAATTTGGCACATTGGCAATCTTATCCATACCCCAAGCATACATACAGAAAAATGCATAAATTATCACTCATAACAAATGATAAAAGAAAATCAAAAGTGCTTTCAAGGAACGATATATAATTGAGAAAGGAATAAGATGCCAAATATTTTGGTGCCGAACCTGCACGGCAGCACCAGACATTCTCAGATCATGAAACTATATGGTTTTATACATTATATACATCATACAAAATCATGCCCTACACGGGCAAAAAAGTCTAGCATTTCAACCTTATTTCAGTAAGTATCAAGAGCTAGAAAATCAATGGCCCCAATTTTATGAACCTCTGGTGGCTATCAAAATTAGGCCAAATCCTACAATTTTGTAAAGAGGAGGGATCCATTGACAATAGTTATTTTGACAATCTTGACAATGGTACTTTTCAAAAATTTATAAAAAATCACAAAAAATCTTAAAAATAGAAAAAAGTTTACGGAAGTATTACTTAACTTATAGATTGATTATATTTCCGATTATGTTCAATTTAAGCGATATTTAATAGCTCTTTAAAGACCCGTTAAATTACAACCGTTAAAAAATGTATAAAATTTTGATAAAGCATCAAACGATATTCAAATTAATTGAAACTTGAAACATCATCAATCTATAAGTTAAGTAATGCATCCATAAAACTTTTTTCATTTTTAAAGATTTTTTATGAATTTTTATAATTTTTTTAAAACTCTCATTGTCAAGATTGTCAACATAGCCATTGTCAATGGATCCCTCCTCTTTTGTAAATGTGTACTTGACAAGATGCAACATACATCCTTTCAATTTGTTTACTTCAGATGTAAATAAAACACTACACCTTTTACCACGAGGAGGCTTGTTGACCTCAGAAACTAGGCTCTGACGAGCTTGATCTAAATCATCCACCATTCCCCCAAGAAAGCTCATTATTTCTGGTACCAGCATCAGAAGACCCCTTCTCACTTGCACATTTCTGACTACAACCTACAACTTCAAATAAACTTTCTTATCTGCTTAGAACAAATTGAAAGGTCGAGGTTCAAATGAAGTAAACTGCATTTTCATGAATTCTGCTTGTGCTTTTCTTATAAGAAAATTGTCATTAAAGCGGGCTAAACTCTTGAATTTGCTGCACTGACACATGAACAATGATGCTAATAAGATCAATGGTTGATTGGAAAAGATCTGCAACTACAGAGCCACTACATGCACCTAGGTACTCAATGCGAATCAAGAAAAAAATAATAACATAGAGCTGACCTTAAAGCCAGAGGGAGCAAGAACTTCAAGCTCTTTGATTGGTCTGTATTCGATGCCAAAGACACGCTGGACTCCATCTGTCATGGATAGCTTAAGACACCTCTTGGGCCCTGCAGGAGCATTCTGATACCTCTCTTTAATTGGAGCCGAGATGTTCACATTCTCATCGACCTAATGAACATTTCAAAAATTGAAATCTGTAATTTAGCTAAATTTAGGTAATGTCTGTTAAAAATTACTTGAATTGGGATTTGAACTGATGTAACATTTTTATTGACTGCATACAACAAACCGGTATGGATCTAAGTAACCTGTAGCACAAAGGGACCGTCGAGTTCTGCTTTGTGCATCATCCCGACGTTCTCAGGCAACACACCGCCTCCACATTCGTTCAGATCAGCAAAAAGGACCTGCTCGAAGATCTTCTTACTCCTTGCACCATCATCAAGTCCGTCATACCCTTGCACCGTGCCCACGACTCTGTCCGAACAGGCCTCCAGCCATTCGCGCCGCACGCACAGCCCCAACCTCCGCAGGAACTGGTCGATCTGCACAACTCTAGGATCCGAGTTCCCAGTCTCCGCACTGTGCGCGGAGACGGGCGTAACTCTAGGGTTAGAGTTCGCATCCTGAGCGCCGGGGTTGGAGGTGGCGGGAGGGGACGGGGTGAAGAACACGGGCGGGGGAGAAGGCGGCAAGTCACCAAGGACACTGACGAAATCCTCCAGCTCTTCCTCGTCTTCGTCGGAGATATCGTGGAGCGTAGTACTAGGGTTAGGGTTTGCATTCATAACGGGCGGCGAGGAAGATGTTACTGTTGCACGGACGGCGCTGTCGTCGTCGTCGCCCTCTAATTCATCATTAAGGAAGACGACGCGAGGACGCCGGGTCCGGGTGCTTGTAGAGGGATTTCCGTCGGGTGAGGAGGTTGAGTTGACGGCGGCGTTACCGTCTGCTTCGTCGTCGGATACGACGACGCCTGAATATCGCATTGGCGCTGTAACTTGTTTGTTTAGACTTTCGATTTTCGAAGGTTTTTGGTTTTCCCTCCACTCGGTAGAAACTAGAAAGTAGTCCTTGGCAGGGATTAAACCCTGGGAAGAACTGAAACAAGAAGCGTCTCTAGTCCAACGGTTAGGCCGCTTAACAGCCAATTCAAAAAATAAAAATAAAAAAATAGCTAGGCCTCGATAACTTCGATTCCATCGGTGAAGTTGTTTACGTTTCTGAGACTCTTTGAGTCACTTTAATTTGATGAGAGATGGTCCAAGTGTTTTTGTATGGATGTTCATTAACTAGTAACCGACCCGCACCATGCGGCAGGCGAACGATTTCTCAGTTCCTTTAAAAAAATATTCTTTTTGTAGAATCTTACATTTATTCGCTAATGAAACAATTTTAACAAACATTATATTGAGAACAAATTAAAATCTCACAATCCGTTGTATATGATTAATTAATCATCGTACAATCGCGAAACAGATTACATAAATTAAACTCTTGCATCATTCGTTACAACATCCGCAATACTCCTTATAGGAAGTGGTAATGACATATATATTGAAAAATTTACTAAAAAAGTTATGTTTAGAACTTGTAAGTATATTATAGGTACTAGTAAAGGACCCGCACCATGCAGCGGGCTTCTTAATTCGCGATGGAGCTGTCTATTGGGTCAATAATGGTGAAGCGTACAGTCAGAGGTTGCAATCCAGCAAGAGAAACAAGATCCAGTGACGCCTCGGTGTGGCCGGCTCTTTTAAGAACACATCCATTTCGGTACTTAAAAGGAAATACATGACCTGGCCATCTCAGATCTCCTGGTTTGGAATCTGGTGAAGCGACTGTCAATATTGTTTTTGTCATGTCTTCAGCTGATACCCCAATTGATTACCCACTCTTGCATCCTTTGTTAAACAATAGACATTCAAAGTTGGGAAAAAAATGCTACTTATTTAAAATATTTGTATTTGTCTATAAATCACTGCCACAAACTTGATTTATATATTCGTTGTTCAAATAATTTTAATAACTCGAAAAGCCACTTTGCAACTAAATGCTTTGCATAAGAAGGTTAAGAAAAAATTAAAAAGCGGATATATTACCACAATGACTGTGGAAGCACCTGCCAAGATGCCTTCAATTTTGGTAAAGGTAGACATCATGGGGATCATTAATCCGTGTAAATCTTCGTCCTTCATGCCAACTGATATAATGCCTGATCCATGTCTAATCATGAATGCTGAGTTACATGCCAGGCTACAATAAGCTATTCATCAACCATACTGAAATTGCACAGCACGTAAACTACCAACAGTGCAAATAGGAAATAAAACTCAAAATAGATCACTAAACTAAAGTAGAGATTCGATGATTTGATCAAAATGGAATCTCTGTACTAAAGTAGAGAAAATACTTAAGCCATTTTAAGTGTTTCTATGTACCTAGGGCTGCTAAATTTTAAACATGAGCAGTTGTCTAGTTGTATTTTCATTCTATGTACCCAAAATTTTAAAAATTATTACATAATTGCAATCCTATAACACTGTATTCGATTTCAATTGTTGGTTTATTAACTCTTAGTTCATTACCAATTTAACTTGTGGCCATGGAATAGTGCTATGGACATTATTGAAGTTGAAGAAACAAAGCTTAACACAAGTGAAATAGTAATATTATTGAATTTTCACACCTTCCTTTCCTGTAAAGCTTTAATAGCCTCATCAACAGAGGTGTAGCCGTCCGAAGGGCAGTCCAGGTCGCCTTCTGCATCACTGACAAAAGAATCAGTGGTTTCTTAGGTAATTTCAGCATTGATGGTTTTGAAAGAGGCATCTGATAGGCCATACCATCCCGGAGTAGACCCATTGTCTCTCCCTTTTAAAGGATCCTGTTGCACAAAATCAGGTCCTCCAATTGCATAGCATTGCAGCCTAAACCTCTCTTTGACAAATCCAAATCTTGTGTAGTGGAAACCTCCGAATTTTCTGAAAGCTGGTGTAGAAATCAAATATAACTTGATCTAAGCAAATTATATTCCAATAAAGTAAGAAATGAGACTATTAGATCATACTATAGACCTTGGATTGGGAATGGAATGAGGCTGGAAGAAGCAACCAAGCAAAAGGCAATTTCTAAGCTTTGATCACTAATGACATCCCCAACAGCCTTTCCAGAACCCCTGTTCCTTTTACTCCGTAGAGGATAACTACTCAATGGCAGAGGTTACTGTTGTTCACCTGCCTGAACTTTCTCAGGTTGCCATTGGACCCACTCCACTTCAAAATCCCTAACTAAACAAGCCCCAGCAACATGAGGCCACAAATAAGCCAGTACATGGCCCCGACTCACAATAATACAATTATGATGTCCAAATTGAAAGCAATTACAAATGGATCATCAGATTATTGAAACTTTACAGATTTGACCCTAAGTAATTAAGCAAAATTAGTAGGTTTAAGAAGTACCTTTTAAATATGGAGTGAAAATTGCTTCTGTTACTTCTCAGTTCTCACTGAAACAATGTCCTGCGAATTGCAAGAGAAAGAGAAGCAAATTATAAGAAGAGAGGAAAAAACCTAGAAAAAAGAGTTGAATCTTAACCTGGAATCTGTGTAACAGAAAATGATGCAACCAATTTGCTTATATATACATGTTACTTATAATCTACTTTGTTTAAACTAACAGATGTTACAACCAAAATTCACAATACAAAAAAAAATTAAACAAATCAGAGTTGATTATATCAATTAATCTCTCTCTCTTGGAACTTTTGAAGGGAATAACTTGCCAAAATCTTGAAATTATTGATTTGTTTTTCAATCGAGAAGTTACTAAACTGAACTGACAAGAAACCCAAGTAAGATCTTCCCTGCAACTCAATCAATTTGGTCACGATTACCAAGTTTGAAATTAGAGAGGTTTGAAATTACTACAAAGGAGAGATGTTGATAGAAGAAAGGGAGAGTGATTCTGACCTTGGACTCAAGGAAGTCGACCGGCAAGTGGAGTGAGAGCACAGGGTGGCCGGTGCTTGTGCTGTTGGAGATGCGAGTGGAGTGTCAGAGAAGCGAGAAGACAAGGGTTGGCTCTCGATCGAGCGAAAAAATGGTGGCGCACTGGCGCTGCTAGGTTGAGAGGCAAGCAAGCGACGTCGATGCCGACCGGCGGGAGGAGTGGAGCGAGTGTTGGAGAGATGGTGCGATGTCGAGTTATGTTCCTGCCTCAACCTCGTTTGCTGTCCCTTTAACTCTCAGCCTTGTTTTATGCATCGATTGTCTAACGCTCCGCCCCTCTTTGCGCCAATCGGGTAGTTGGAGATAGAGAGAGGGAGAAGTGTTGGCTGAAGCACGATCGCCAGTGAGATATGAAGAGGAGTTGGGGAGGAGGTTGCCTCTCGTAAGTGAGGGTTTAACTTTTGGAGAGGGCGGGAGGCGCGAGGCGTTCGATGCGGGAGCGGAGAGTTTTTTTTATCGAGTCGGAGAACTGAGAGTCGCTAAAATAAGCGAAAAAACCTATCTCAACTGGAGAAGAGAGGAGCGACGATCTCGACTGATTTCCAACCGTTTAGATGTGATAAATTTTAAATTGAACGGTGATTAATACAATTGGTAAGAACAAACAAAAATTGAGAGTCCAGTCCTATGGTGCTTTTTAATATAGAGAGAAGAGAGATATACTAATCATAGCAGTTGGATCTCCTCGGGACATTTGCTGTTGGATCTCCTCGGGATTCGTGTACTGAAGAGATTCTACCGAATCCCGAAGAGATCTAACGGTCCATGTGCCAAATGGCACATGCCATATGGGCAGACGATGCCGATTCCTTCCGGCAGTTATTTTGTTCTTGACAAAGCTAAGAAGCTGCAGCTTGTATATCCAACAATGCCACTGAGCTAGCTAAAAACGTTCTTAAAATCTTACGATTTTGATTAAAGACAATTTTTATATCGTACCGTTTAAATGCACCATATTTAGAATGGCAAACAACTTTTTAATTGATTTTTATTTTATTTTCAATTAAGTACATAGTTAAATAATACCCATATCTCCAATAGAAGGGATAATTGACAATGCATAACTTGACAGTCTTGACAATAGCAATTTAAAAAAAAAAAATCATTAAAAATTCTTAAAATTAGAAAAAAAGTTCATGAAAATATTGTTTAACTTATGGATTGATTATGTTTCCAATTATAATCAATTCGAGTGACATTGGATAGCTTTCAAAGATCCGTTAAATTACAACCGTTAAAAAAATGTATAAAATTTTGATAAGCCATCAAATAATGTGTAAATTGATTGAAATTTGAAAAACTATCAATCTATATGTTAAATAATACATCAATAAACTTTTTTTTTCATTTTTAAGAACTTAATGATTTTATTAAATTTTTTTAAAATTGCCGTTGTCAAAATTTTCAAAATAAGCATTGTCAATGGATCCCTCCTCTTTCCAATATATCATTTAATTAGACACTTAGAAATAAGAGTTAATTGCAAAAGAAAATTAGTTAAAAGTATATATATAGAATTAACTAATTGAACCATTCAATCACTAATCCAACTATACCATCCAAACAACATTTACTAATACGAACAGTACCAAGTTAGTACTGTTCTTGCACTGACCAAGTTAGCTCTAACCGTGTACAATTCTCAAACACTAACCCAAAAATCACTATTCTTTTACTAATCTTGACAAGATCCTAACATAAACTATGGTCAAATTTTCCAACTTGTTTCTTTTAAGCCGAATAGAAAGACTTGAGCAAGTGGTATGGCAATGCATAATCATAACCACCCGTATTACAAATTATGAGACCCAAGATATGTCCCTTGCAGTCAAATACTACAGCACTAGCAGGTCTAAATGTTCCATCACAGTCCAGCCACGAAGATATTTGAAAAAGAGGCAGGCTAGGATCCATATCATATTGTATCAAGGAAGGTAATTGTCCAACATTTCTAGCATAAAAATCAGAATTAGCCTTATCATCACAATGACACCCATATGCCACCTCTCCCACCAGTAAACCAAAATAACAATTCATTGGTTGATGTTGAATCCCATAAACTTTCATACCGGGCTTAATTAATTGTCTTTCGGAAAATTTAGCATACCCAATACCACCCTCATTTGTTTTTGGCTTGAGCATAACTAGACCATACTCAGTAGATCGCTTGAGTACATCTAACTCCTTCCATAATCCATTTCTTGAACGCCCAAATAAGCGTTTCGACAGGGTAACAACCCGAGGAGCTAACAAAGTACCATCTTCATTTACACAAACAGCCACATTATCTATTGCTTTTGCTTTCCCATCAACCACCTGTTTCCCCCTTATCAGCCACACACTATCCACCACCCTCTCATACACCTCTTTTCTTACATTTGCACTATCAGCCATTTGTGTTGACAAAATTAATGAGGGGGATTACAAAATGCAACAATTTAATTTGGTCAAGATCTGTGCATTAAAATAATATATAACAGTTAATAATTCATATATATGGACAGAACTAATTAACGAGACTGATTGTAATAAACTGATATGTTCTTCCTTGTATTCAAATGATCCATGATCAACCGAAAAAGTTTATAGCAGAAAACAGATGTCATATTTGAACTAAAATCACAAAGTTACCCGGATACTGGATAAAGGTCAACTCAATGCAAAGAACAGTAAAACCTCACAACAAATACAGGTATACAACTAACGAAAATACAAAATTGATAGATAACCAGATTGTCAAAACAACGCATGATATGTTTTAATTTTAGTTTAAGGCCTGTTGGGCACATGTTGGTACCATGGATATATAACAGTGGTACTAAATTGGCCAGTTGGGTACGTGTTTTATTTATTTTTACTAATCCGTTGTTCAGTGATCATAACTTGTTCCCAACTTATTTCCCATCATTACCTTACCTATTTATTTACTCTTCAGATGATAGAGCTATTTTGCTTTTGGAAAGTGCCAAATTGAAATTGACAAACCCATACTATTACTTACCATTACCCATTGCTAAATAGTAAATGAGTCCCGAGATAAACAAGGTTGCAGAAGAAAAAGGAAATCTGAGAATCGTCGACACGTGCTTAACCTAACCTGTTAATGCGGACAGCAAGGTGCGAAGATGACAGCAGCGAGCGAGCGAGGTGCCACGGCGCTTTCTTAATTTCCTTGTTTGTAGCTCTAAAACGAAATAGAATTACCAGAACAGAACAGTAAAGAAGAAGAGGAAGAATTTGATTAAGCTTTCTGTTTACAAGAGGTCTCTTTATATGGAACTTGATTACATTTTAATAACTTGCTACCTAACTATAGCTAGACAGATCATCACTGTGGTGAGGTTGGTAAGGGACAACTTCTGAATATTCTCTTGCACGGACTGAGCATTTGTCAGGAGCTTGTTGCTGGGACATCTCCATTACAATTCAACTGCATTGTATTCTTTACAAGCTCCTCTCTTTTTCTTCTTCCCCGTACAGTACTTGCTTTCTTTTTTCTCTTCTTTCTCGTTTATAAGAATGGAGATTGGAGATAAAAAACGAAGAGAACTCGTATCGTATCGCTCAGTTCATTTGACGCTACAACAAAGCTCGGTTCATTACAAGGCCCGGCCCATATATACTGCTCACTGGGCTGAGGGATTCAGTTAACATAGACATATGGGAAAGATTTGCTTGCGAATTGGATCCGTTTGGTTGAATTGACAGTATGCCCAAATGAGTCAATGACCCAATCACTTAGCACTAGCAGGGATCCCTTTTCATTTCCCAATGACTCTTTCCCTTCTGCCTTCTGGCCTTTTCAATCCCAAAAGAATTGATCATTCTTTAGTCCGCAATTCTCATCTTTTACTTTTTAAGCACGGATCATTGATAGTCTTGGATAATCTTGACAAAAGGGTGTTTAAGAGATTTGAATTTTTTTTTTTAAAGAAGTCTTCAATTTGAAAAAAAAATTATGGATATTTTTTTTAACTTATAAATTGATGGTGTTTCAAATTTTAATCAATTTGTATACCATTTAGATTTATAAAAAATTTGTGCACTTTTTAATGGTCGTAGTTTACAAGTCTTTAAAAAGCTATCAAATGTCACATAAATCGAATATAATTGAAGAAATAATCAATATACAAGTTAAATGATACGAGTAAAAACTATGGTGTTCTTAAGTTTACGGAGGCCTTCCGTGAGCTTAACCTAAAAAATATAACAAATCATATCCAATGTGGCTTAATATATTATTTATATCAAAATCTTATGGCATACACAAATTTTCTATTTTTAAAGATTTTTAAGTATTTTATTTTGGATTTTGTAATAGCAACTATACAATTTTAGTATTAATAATATTAATATTAATATTAATAAAATAATCAATGTTTCATATATAACTTTAAAAATCTGAAATAATACTTACAAATATCTAAAGTTGACATTTTTTTTTATGCAATAAGTTTTTGAAATAAAGAATTTATTAAGCTATACAAATCAAAATTTGGATGTGATTCGATATGTTTTTAAGTTTAAACTCACGGAAGGCCGCCGTGAGCTTAAGAACACCATAATTTTACTCAAATAATACTTCTATATATATATATTTTTTTTAAGAGCTTAAAATATTTTTTCGAATTTATTGAAAATCCTATTGTCAAGATTGTTAATGGATCCCTCTTTATTTTTTTTCTTAATTTCTAATTCTCTCTGAGGGTGAGATAATCGTAGTTACATTTTTGAGGTGATCTCAGTTACTTGTTCTCTCACAAACTTTTTAATTTCTTTTATTTATTTTTTAATAGTTACATACATTTTACTTTCAGACTAAAAATAAAACGAAAAAAGAACTAACAGCAAAGCCAGTAGTTAATCTATGGGACTTTTTGTGCAAAGAAGTACAGATCAATTTGAACTCATACGGTCATATCTAGTTGCGTTTTACCAAGAATCACATGATTAATTTGCTCTATTTGTGGTCTTTAAAAAAAATAAAGAGGAGGCTAGCTAGCTGGATTTATCGCAGCTTTTAAAGGAGAGATCGAATGGCAATGAACAATTTAATGAAAAAAACGGTGGTGTTTAGTTAAATCATAAAGTTAAGAGAAATAACTTCTTATGTCAAGTTATGATATCGTAAGTTATCTTTGTTTGGTTGTGCAAGTAGAAGAATAAGAAGAGAAAACATATTATATTATTGTTATATTTTTTTATAGTATTCTTCATAATATTATTTTATTAATAGTAAAATTAGTAAAGTTATAATAATAATTATTTTTATTGTTACATTATTATTATATTAATTATTATAATATTATTGTATTAATTATATTATTATTATTTAATTATGCTAAATTTATTCAGTATTACATTATGAATTGTATTAATAATTATTTAATGAATACAGTTATTATTATTAATTATAATTACTTATTATAATATTATTATATTAATTTTGTTTATTATATAAATATGTTTATCTATGATGATTTGTTAAAAAATAATAATAAATTAATAATGTTGTCATAATTATAATTACTAATATAATTATAAATGTTATTATGTTATTAATTTTTTTAAATTCCGCTATCATTAATTAACAATTATTGCATATATATATATTTATTATTTTGTTATTATATTTAATTATTATTAAATTATTTATATTATTATTTAATTATTTTAAAATTTATTCATTATTATATTATGAATTTATATTAATTATGTTATTATTTAATGAATACAATTATTATTATTATTAATTATAATTACTTATTGTAATGTTATTATATTAAATATTGTATTAATTTTGTTTATTATTGTGGATGTTGTTATCGCATGATGATTTTATGATTTATTATTATTTGTTAAAACAACAATAACAACAACAATAATAATAATAAATATTATTATATTATTTTTAATATTATTAATATTATTAATATCATTATTATATTATTAAAGTAGCTAATGAAACATACTAACAATATTTAATTGATTTTGTGGACCTATATAGCTTAAGGAGTGGGGGAATAAGTTATACCATCTCTCATGGCTCCTTAATTTATGGAGCCACAAATCTCATTTCTTCATCTTTATTCTTTCTATAGTTATTCATGTTTGGCTCCTTAAGTGAGGTATAAGAGGTTTATTCCTCACTTATGCTCTAACCAAACATGGTGTAAGAGAGGATAAAGAAAAGCATTGTTAATAGCTTGTATTTTAAGGGGAGGGACAAAGGTAATTCAAATATATTCAATTAAAATCTTAAAATAGGAAAATGTTCATGAGTGTCTTCTTGAACTAATAGATTGATAGTGTTTTAAATTTCATTCAATTTGAAAGCCGTTTGATAGCTTTTAAAATTTTTTGACAAATTAAACGGTTCTCAATTAAACAATATTTGATGGAATATCAAATTAAACAATGTTTGCAATTTAAAATATATTCAATCTACATGTTTCATAACATTTTTATAAAAGTTTTTCCATTTTCGTAGTTTTTAAAATATGTTTTTCAATTTTTTGTAAAATACATTCAATCTACATGTCCCTTTATCTAAACCTTTTACAAAATTTCAATGAATGATTCGTCTCGCAGAACGACAATTTTACTAATTAATAAGAACTAGTTTCTTTCTTGGTTGCGGCTTTGCCGCAACAGTATCTCAAGTTTGATAGCAGAAGTCAAAAGCTTGTCTTTTTTTCTTTAATTTTGACTGTAATGTTGTTAATATATAATTAATTTATCAAGGCCAATACATAATAAATCATTTCCATTGTGCTATGTTTGAGCTTACTCAACACAAAAAAAGGAAGTGCTTATCATTAAAAAGAAAAACATTAAAACTTGTGTTGTTATCATGTCATGGACCTCATGGTAAACAACCTACCTAGCTAGTAAATCTTTACATTTCGGCAAAAGCACTGCGCAGTGGCTTATTCTTGTCAACTTAGCTTGAGCTCTTGTGCATATATTATAATTTCAATGTCACTCCCTACGGGGATGATTATCCCCTGCCATATGGCATGTGCTGAATGGCACATGCCATATAGCAGATTCGGCACATGCCATATGGCAGACGATGCCGATTCCAACCGTAGAGATGGTTGAGCTTGTGCTAGAGCCGTCTTCATTTCCCTTCGCTATCATGAGAATAGCACCAGACCAGAGGGTAAAAGCGGCCTCTTTTAAAGGTGTGCTCTAATTGAGGTGAATGGAAGGGAGGGGAGAACCACTTGTTACCATACCATTAAAGCAGCCATGCCATTAACCTCCGAAATTTTAACTCACTTGTAACCAAACCCGAACCTGACCCGTGTTTCAGAGAAAGTCAAACTGACCCGAACCGACCCAAACCCGAATGACCTGAACCCAAGATGACCCGGGAATAGAGGTGCAAAATTTGACCAGACCTAAAAAAATCCGCCTGACCCGACCCAAAAAAATGCCGGCAGACGTCAACCCCATACCCGACCCGACCTGAATCTGACCCGAAAAAAATGCCGGCAGCCATCAATCCGAACTTGACTCGACCCGACATTTCCATTTGATTAAAATGACTTGGCCCGAACCTGACCCGACCCAACAATCTGTCACCTCTGGATGGGAGACGTCAGACGTGGCAACAATAGGCGGAAATTAAGAAGTAACGGAGAGTGTCCCGCGTGAACACAGAAGCAAAGGGATAGGACAGGTTATTTAAAAAAAAAGGGCTAGGAAAGGAGAGAAAATGAATTGGACTTGTCTGATGTCAGCACACGTTATTATGAGCAATATTGACGGCTGGATCTCCATCGAACGGTGATAAGGAGAAATGTTACTGTTGATCCGAATGGAAACAGCTATCCCGGCTTATACTATCTATAATAATAACTAGAGCTGTTATCCGGGTTTCGCCCCGGAAATGAAAATTATCACTGAAATGCACCAACAAAGATAGCTACATATAAAATATTTAATAAATCAGTACCAAAATGAGAAAAAAAAATTAAACTATTAAAAATTTCCACAGACAGAAATAAGCAAATTGTAAATCAATATTAATTTTATATATATACAGGCATAATTTTCTTCTTTTCCATAGTTTCTTAAGTAGAAACTTCTATATACTATATACCATATTGTTATTACATCGATCTCTGCATATAATTGTCTCTAATGTAAATTCATAAGGAATATATAATATTTGTCTCACAATGAATGTATTCGTAGAATAAAAAGATGAGATGTTCAATCTAATAGTATATCATATAATCTAAAATAGGTAATTACAATCGTGATCTCCAAAAAAAAAAACATAAAACAACTCGATCGTGCGTAGCAATTTGAAAAGTATAATATGCACCTGTACGTACCATATGACATAAAGGATGTAGCCGAGGAGTAGATCAAATGTTATGTAAAATGGAATAGTTCGAACAACACCAATAACACAATTATATACGCTATTTAAAACTGAAAGAAAACTTTCCATATTCTGTTACAGCTTTGTAGAGTAAAGAGGATACGTGAAAAGTTAGAAACGGAAAAATTAATTAATTAAGATGTTGAAACTTACAACTCTTACAGATGTACATAAGAATAAACGTCTGTGTCATTAATTGCCTACATCCAAAATGAATTAAAACCTAAATTGTTGACATGGCTTGGCTGAAATCCGAGAATGGTTACCTCTCTTTCTGGGGTAGGGATAAGAAGAGCAACTGAATTTTAAGTGTGCTGACATTCGAAAGCAAAGGGTTTGAGAAAAATGAAAAAAAAAAAAAAAAAGAGGGTACGTGGCATGCGGCATGGTAAAAACTATTATTCCAAAAAATGTGGGTACTGGGACTCGAACTCGAATCCTACTAGTTACGATGCCTCGTATTATTTCAACGCAATTTCTTTTATCAATAGTGTTACTATATATTCTGCACGAAGTTAAGTTTAATCACTTGTATTTTACATATTTTTTTCAATCGTTAAACATAATATGAATAAAGTTTGATCATAAATTTATTTTTGGAAATTTTTTCATATTGGTGCACAGTTAGTTAATTTATTAAATATATATTATAATTATAATAGTTTTTATTAGTGTGCGAGTACATCGATATGTTATTTGGAGACAGTGGAGTGCGATGGGGACCATGATTTTACAGCTATTATATATAGTTGAGGAGATAAAATTAAGTTTTTTTTACTGAATATACGACATGCTCTTGTTAGACATGCAATCTAAGAAGAAGGGAACCATAAGAAAAAACAAAGAGTTTTGCCGCCAAGAATGATGAATAGCAACAAAAGAAGCAAATAAAAACAAAACAAAGAATGTTGCATATATACAGATACAAGAAACAATATAATATTCAGGAGAAGGACAAAATAGAATGATTAGTGTGGTATTTTGTGCGAAGAACGAACAAATATCGGTTTAAAATATACAGTACACTCAACTGTAACATCTAACCCAAAAGATTAACAAAAAAAATTATTAGAATCATTCGACAATGACAAAAACAATTATTAGAATAGCGGACAACACTACTAAATTCGGCTAAAATCTATGCTCCTTATAAATTATAAGGAGGAGTTGATTTGAGATTTAAAAGGAGTATCTGTCCAGAGCTAATATAGACCGTCCGATTAAAATATTTTGCTCCATTTGAACCGTCCTCTAACAATTGCCAGAGCAATCCGCTCTCTCCGTCTCACTCTCACTTTCCGCTTCCTCTTCTTTTCTAACTAGTATAGTGCCCGCACGTAGCAACGGGATTGACTATATCATATGATTTATTTATAAATCGAAAAAATTATACTATATCACGTGACGTAAATGATTTATGTATAAACAATTCACTGTGTTATTCTTTTTTTCTTTTTCTGTTTTTATATTATAATTGAATTGTCATAAAATAATGAGATTGAAAATGGCATGCACATATATATTAAAGATGTGACTCGGGTTGCGTGCACATTATTAAGAATGGAGACCATTTAAAGTGTGTGCATTAATGAACATTTTATGTCCATCTATTGGACCAAGTTGGGCCATGAAGATTGAAACAACAGAAATTTTTTATCAACTGTTAAGATTACATAAAACTAATTAATCCAAGTCGGGTCGGGTCGGGTCGGGTTCAGGTCGGGTCAGATATCGGATGGACGTCTGCCGACATTTTTCGGGTCGGGTTGGGTTGGGTCGGGTCGGGACGGGTGAGTTTTTCGGTTCTGGTCAGATTTTGCACCTCTATTCTCGGATTATCTCGGGTTTCGGATCGTTCGGGTCGGGTCGGGTTAGATTTTGCCACCTTAGATTTTTTTTTAGTTTCGGAGGGAAGGGTAAATATGTCCTTTACAGAAAAATATATTTAATATAATCATTTTTGTGTACATATGAGTTATTGGGTATATAACCAGAGGGATTACAAAGTCATGGGGAAATTTCCAATTTCCAATTTATGTAATTTGATGAGGAAGTATCCAATTAGAGTAAATTGAAAGGGGAAATAACCAATTTGGCCACTAATCTATAAGTTCAAGAGTATGTTTGTAAAATATTTATACTTTTAAAAATTTTCAAGGATTTTATTTGAAAGTTGATTATCATGGTTGTCAAATAATTTAGTTGTTAGAACCATGATAATCAACTTTTTTTTTAAATAAAATTTTGTTTGAAACACAATTAATTTATAAGTTGATTATCTATAATTTAATTTCTTATATATTTAATAATTTAACAATATATCACTTAATTAGTTTAATTCACGGTGGGAAACATATAAGAAACGATTTTAATATGAAATGTCAAATTATAAATGATTGATGTCCCAAGCTAAGTCATTTAAAATTGAAATGTTAAAATTCGGTTAGTTTTGGTCCTTTTGGATGGAAAAACTAATACTCTGAGCGGAATGAATTTTTAGAGAGAATTGATTTCAATTAAATAGAATAGAATCGATTAGAAATGATTTGGAATTGACGTTTTGTGATCGGCCGTCAAATTTTGTCGATGAGAATTCATTATTCAGCAATCTAAATCAATCCACAGTATTTGCTCTATTTACAATATATGCCATTGCAATTATATCTAGGGTTCACTAAAATACAATGGGTTAAAGCTTAGAATAAAGAATTTTTAAAGACGTATCTGATGGGAAAGGAGAAGCGAGTATGAATCTGACCTTATATGAAGATTTCACAAAATCAAACTGCTTTATCGCTCTCACACTCGATCGCGAGGAAGACGAAGACGAGAGGGACAAAACCGACTTTCCAGCACGCTGTCTTCAATTCTCGCCAAATGCCACCACTTTGGACGCTACTTTTTTGTGCGATTTGGAGCTTGTGAAATCGCGTCGATTCGATTCTTCTCTCATTTATTTTTTCATTCCGATCAAGGGAAACGCTCGAATTCCATTTCCATTTCTTATTTTACGAGACCAGATTTCATTCCGATCACGGTATAATGAAGTGTATTGATAGGAACAAGTAGAAAGTTCAATAGTCTTGGAGGGATAAATAAAGTTGAGTGACTAATTTGTGACAAATAACAAACTTATGTGACCTCCTACGAAAGGCTCTGTAAATTTTGGAGGGAAAGGTAAATGAAATCTGTCCCTTATGGAAAAGGGAGAAGGGGCGTTCCGATACCCATCGGAATAGACCCCGTCCGATGGGTTGTTTGAACCATCCGATTTAAAATTTGATGAGATCAACAGATTATCGGATTTAAGATATAACCCAGTTTTGAACCCGTTAATCTTTCCTGCTAAAAAACAAGTACCCCTAATATTTCTGCCACTTATTTGTAAACTGAACTACTTGGGCCTGCAAAGCCCAGGGTCCAAGTCAAGGCAGCCCGTATGAGCCGATGAGTATTGCTATTTGCAACATGCTTGGTGCTATTGCATGCCTGAGCCGGAGATAGGTGCGCAGCAGGCCCAGTATGGCAATGTGCGCGTCGGTATCGGCTGAGATCCCGATCCGACGGTTCTCAGGGACCCCGACATTCGGACTCAGCAAATACGGGCCCTGAGAACCGTTGGATCGGGATCTTAGCCGATTTTAGCGCGGCAATATACATCATCCTTATGAAGCTGCGTTATATGAAAAGATGACCAAATGTTTCCAGCCCGGCAGTAAAAACTAGAACCATATTATCTGTGTGAATTAGAAACAATAATAACATCCAGATCCAACATCCTTGTATGTGTGGTCCTGGATTAGAAACAGTAACATGCATGCAGACGGAGATAATACCTTCTCATTTATTGGGAGCTGATTAAGAACTCGTTTGATTAGTTAAATCATCCACGGGACGGGGAGTTACAATAGTATCTATGTATCAGCTCTTTTTATATACCTTCTCATTTATTGGGAGCTGATTAAGAACTCGTTTGATTAGTTAAATCATCCACGGGACGGGGAGTTACAATAGTATCTATGTATCAGCTCTTTTTATAGAAATATGTTGTGAAACTCATGAATTGATTGTGTTTCAAATTTTGACTAATTTGAAAGTCATTTGAAAATAACAAGTGCATGCACCGTGTACAATGAAATTTTACAATGCAAAAAAACCCAGCCTTCGTGATCCTCCTTGTCCAATTGCACCCTCCTTCCCAAGTCGCATCATTCGATAAAATGGAATCTGTCAAATTGTGAATTTCGTTTTCGAAAATGGAGGACGCGACCTTCAATTCTTCGTTCTCAACAATCAATTTTCGGAAGCAGCCAACCATCCAACCATGTCGAGCACAAAAATTCGGTTGGCCGTGTAAATCCGACTCAAATCGGCCGAGTCGAACAACTCCGAATCGGCCGAACCACGAATCAATACTGCACAAAATTCGTATACAGCTGTCCATTTGTTAAAAGATTGAAAAGTAGAGGTTTCAGAAGATTTTTCAAAAAAAGATTTTTCATTGCTCAAAAAAAAAAAAAAGATTTTTCAAAAATAAAATAAAATAATAAATTCAGAAGAAGGTTAAGCAAAGACAAAAATAGAATATTCTGCATTAAATGCGTAATAAAAAAAAAAGAAAAAGAATCTTCTGCACTGATCGTGACTCGTGAGGTTGTAGTGTATAACTGTATATTCGGCTAATCGGCTCCCCTCAAGTGTACGCAAAACACTAGGAGAACCCTGCCTCTACGGTATTGGGATGAAATAGAAGCGTAATGCTATTTATAAATCTTTTTTTTTTTTTTTCTCAGTACCATTACAGTAAAATGTACGGTATGATTTTCTTTTTCTCTCCCTTTTGAAATAGAAACATGCTATTTATTCGGTAGAATGATTGTGAAACGTTTGCATTTATCTTGCTAGCGAGTCAAATTATACTTTGTCATTATCGAAAATTTGATCTTATGATTTCAAATTTTCAATTGAGTTCATCATATAAAAAATACTTACAGATATAAAACTTTTCATTTTTGGAGCTTTTTAAGTATTTATTTTGGATTTTCAAAATTCATGTACGAACTAGTAATATTTTATTAATATTTGAATTTATTTTGAAACTTCAAAATAAATACTTAAAAAACTTTAAAAATAGAAACTTTTTGTATCTCCTAGTATTTTCATATAATAAAATTAATGGGAATAATAAATTAAAATTTCGGGCCTGACAAAATATAATTTGAGTCATTTAGGTTTCAGAGCGGAATGCAAACATTTTTTTTAGTCTTAACTCCTATTTATTAATCTTTTTCTCAATACCATTAGAGTACATTTTCTTCTAGTGAAACTATATGGTATGTTCTTCTTTTTCTAGGATTTTTTATTTATTAATCAGTTTTAATTTTATATGCATATAAAAAATTTTGGAGCTTAGTACGAGCTACTACTCATAGACCCTTATTTATGCATATGCATTTCATCTTTACACTATTCCACTTTCAAAATGTATGCTGAAGTGGCTCAAATTAAAAAGAAAATCCACATGAAATATCAAGGCTTATGTAATCAAACGTTTGTTTACCAGTAAATAGCACACGCCATACTTTGGGCTCAAATTTATTATATTTTATAATAAAGGGTCGGAAGCTCATTCCTTGTGAGAAAATTGATATGAGCCTTAAATTTTAATGGGCCGGGACATTAATGTACGTCAACGGTGGTAATCAATCTAAGTAAATAATCAACAGCTGTTATTTTTTTCGGGAAGTTAGAACTTTCATATCAAAAAATCCAATCTCCTTTTATTAGGAGTGAGGATATTGTGATGACCAAATTATTATTTTTTCTTACTTTTCATTAGTTGAACAATTTATGCTTATTTGCTGACAATGATTTTTCAATTCACCATTATAATTTGAATGATCTATGTTTGTTTGCATGAATCATTTTGTGTTACGTCTTTTGCCAATTCTGATTGCTATTTCGAGATGATACTGGTCACAGCACAACGCAAATAAGTACGATGATTTGTGAGAAATTGTGTAAAAGAATCCGTATTTAGCTAATTCAAAGGGAACGGAAACTGTAAAAAAGAAGTTACTACTTTTTTGGTGAAAATGTAAAACAAAATAATTATAGAATTTTGTTAAATTAGCTTTGTATTCTCCATTTCAATCAATATTTTATTATTTCCTTTAATTTCTGATACGTCAACAATTTCATGTGGTTTGTTAGCTTGAGACAATTTTATCTTCACTCTAATAAAAAATAATTTTGTCAACGTCAAAATATCAATTAACCACTTTATCTTTCTTCAAAAACTGAAGTACAAGTGTACAACCTTTACATATTGAGGAGGGATCCATTGACAATGCATATTTTGATAATCTTGACGATGGTTATCTTTAAAAATTTATAAAAAATCATAAAAAATCTTAAAAATGAAAAAAAGTTTATGGAAGTTATGCTTAACTTATAGATTGATTATGTTTCCGATTATATTCAATTTTAAGCGATATTTGATAGCTCTTTAAAGATCTTTTAATTACAACCGTTAAAAAATGTATAAAATTTTGATAAGGCATCAAATGATGTTCAAATTGATTGAAATTTGAAACACTATCAATCTATAAGTTAGATAATGCATCCATAAAACTTTTTTCATTTTGAAGATTTTTTATGATTTTTTTACAAATTTTTAAAGATGACCATTGTCAAAATTGTCAAAATATGCATTGTCAATGGATCCCTCCTCTTACATATTTGCTATATCAAGTGGCGAGTATACGAGTCTTTACAGGTGTCTAAAATTAAATGCAACAGCCAGTGTTTTCGTACACTGTCACTGTAGGGGAGCCGAACCCAGGCTCTGTATTAATCGTTGTATGCCTGTAGTACTGTGTGTATGTAATGCTATATAGACTGCTTGTATATAGGTGCAGAGAAGGACAAGCTGTACATGTTAAAGCAAAGCATGCAATGATGCAATGGAAGTTGTCTGAGCATTCCTCAAAAAAAAGAAGTTGTCTGAGCATTCCTCAAAAAAAAAAAAAAAAAAAATGGTTGTGAGGTTGTCTGAGCCTCTGAGGTGAGGGGGCATTAAATGAAAAAATTAAATGTTTAAGAAAAAAAAAAAAGTGTTAGAGAAGTAGCTAGTCAAGAAGCTGTTGAGCGCAGTGCAGGTGCCGTTTGATTAATCTCCACAGCCCTAGCTAGTCGGCGACTCCTGTCCTGTGCATTGCTTCACTTTCTGCTTCTAGTTCAATCTCACAAGTTGCTTCTAGTTCAATCTCACAAGTTGTAAGGTATGCAGTATGCTAGCTTGCTTGCTCCTCAAACAGGTCTTCTTTTGAGCTTAATTCTAATTAAAATATTATATGTTGGCTATATATAATTTGAAGATCGAATTCTCAAACATGCATCAACTGATAGTGGGTACACATGGTATATATTAATATTGGCAGAGTACTTCTTGCACATGCGCACCATCTCCATTAGTAGAGTGCTACTGTGATTTATGATAAAGTAATTTTTTAATAGAGATTAATTGAAAAAATTGGCGCTGGTTGTGTTACTCATGTATGTTATTCACTAAACCATGACAGCTTCAGAACTCTTCTGCTTGACTTAAGCAGCAAGGACATTTCCCCTAGTTATGCTTATGCCTGTCCATCTAATTCGATCTCTTCTCCTTTATTATTTAATTAAATTTAATATAACAAGTATG
Organism: Cyperus esculentus; assembly: GCA_030179965.1. Lineage (NCBI taxonomy): Eukaryota > Viridiplantae > Streptophyta > Magnoliopsida > Poales > Cyperaceae > Cyperus > Cyperus esculentus. The sequence goes on along the minus strand of JASGLE010000015.1, from coordinate 3,383,976 downwards.
TACTCCTTTACTGATTAATGACAGTTATTCTTAACTGAGTAAATAAGCTGACATTTGGTGAAATGGTTGGTTGCTGCAGGCACTGAATCTGATAAGAGCAAAGAATATTCAGGTGCTGATAGTTTCATATTCCTGGCGGGGCACTTCTCAAATTGATCCTTGACAAGTGAGTTTTTTTCTTCTTTTTTTTTTCCCTTTCTTCCCTTTCTTTTATAATAGTAAATATATATGAGTACAATATTAATAAAAGAGATCAAAACTTGCTGCAATACATTATGACATCCTATATCAGATTGTTATCGCGATAAATTATCCTTTTATGTTTGTTTTCACACTTCTAGCTAGCACTTGTATTACAACTTAAAAAGTTGCCACTAGCTGTTGCAGCTGGTACGGTTGCACTACAAGATTGGTGTCATAATTCCTTATATTATATGCATATGTTAATTAAGGCATGCCTCTTTATGTTTCAATATCATACTGGCCGGCATATGTATTAATTCTCCACTAATATTTGTTTAGGTCATTACAAGCTACTTAATTAGTCTTTTCCGTTGATTTGCCCGCAGTTAAGCTCATTGATCAAACAGTGGGTGTTTGTGGGTTTCTCTTGGGTGTAGTTGGATTGGATCTGGACTTTTCTCAACAAATTTTAGGTCGGTTCTAGGTTTCGACAAACAGGTATGCCCCTTACTCTTGGTTTACAGTAGTAATTTGGAATATTTTAAAAATTGATTAGTTTTGAATTGAATAGAATCACTATAATTAGTATGATTGAATTGTACGCATGTATGATGAAATAAGGATGAGTTTTTAATTTGCTAATTGTATGAATGAGGGATAATTTTGGCAATCTCTTAATTTTTCTGATAGTGTACGCATGTGTAAATAGACATGTGAAAAGTGTTAAATTGTTAAGTTTGTTAATTAGTTTCTTCCTCAATATTCATTCTGATGACCATGCAATGAACATGTGAAAAGTCGGTTTCCATGGAAAACTATTGTCCATGTATGTGTTCGTACCAAATAAACAGACTTATTATATGACAGTTATTTTGACATACTAATATATATTTTTTTAATCTTTTGAACAGAAATGCCTGAGAAAAATTTTGTGTCTCCCGGCGTTAATGCGGAGTTCGGTCTCACTGTGGATCAGGAAAAAGAATTTCTTTCACAAATGATCACCGTGGCAGCAAAACTTGAAGACTGGGAAGATGACTCTCGAGGAAGCGGAGTTTTTATAAATTCAAAACAGCTCATCACTGTTGCGCATGTAGCGAAGAGAAAAGGCAAAATCTTTTCTGTGTATAGCACGCAAGATGACGGAAAGATAAGAAAAGTCGAAATGAGCGTAAAAAAGTTAAGGCGCAACTTAGATTTGGCTGTGCTAGAGTTATCAGATTCAGTGGATGGTATCGACTATGCAGCACTTGAAACAGATGTGAATCGTCCTTTCATTGGAGAGTCACTGTACATGATATCCAATCCTGCCGGTATAACTAACGTTGCAACTAAAGGGCACACATCATATCCGAGCTCTAATCTCCCGAAGAACTTGAAAACAAAGAAATACCAACGCATTAGAATTACATCGGACTTCGAGCACAGCCAAACTTTGGCTAGTGCAATGGTTCCATACAGAAGTCTAAAACAAACAGTCACACTTAGCAATCATAGTAATGAATGGATTCATCCAAGAGTGCCCATGATACAAGCTGATTGGCTGCAAGGAGAATGTGGTAGCTCGGGCGGTCCCGTCTTCAACGCCCATGGGCGGATTATTGGTATTTTATCTTTCAGCTACGGTCCTTCGGATTTTTTAATCCACCATAGGCAAATAAGAGAATATATCGATGCAAAGGAATATGATGATGAAGAGGTACCACATGAGGGTGATTTTGACGACGACGATGACGGCGATGACGATGACGGTGATGACGATGACGAGTATGATGATGATGACTATAATTATTGAGGTACTGAGCTATTTAACATTTGCTGTCAATGCTGGTTCCTCCTTGCTCTTTTTTTTTAGTGTCTCTGTTAGATTATTCCTCTCCCTATATATCCACCATCTGCAAAACTATTTTCTTTCCCTTTTTAGGGATCATAAATTGCAAGATTGCTTGATTGTTGTGAAGGAACATTGTTGTTGCTGTACCAAAATGGTGTCATTTGGTAGTCAATTAATTATGTCTGCAATCACTGTGCTACCATGCTACTTCCTCCGTCCCAAAATATTTGCATTTTTAGGAAAAGTCAACTAAATTAGTGGGAAAGTGAAATTACCTTTATACCCTCAATTTAATAGAAAGGTTGTGATATAAAGATTTCTAGAAAGTTGTGATATAATAGAAAGTTGTGATATAAATTGGGTAAAACTCATTTAATTTGGGACAAGATAAGAAGAGTAAAAATGCAAATATTTTGGGACGGAGGAAGTACTTTGGTCTGATACTAAAATAAAATCACACTTGTCATAAAATATGCCTAAAACCGTGCATAATCTCCTTCCCTAGGGTATGAACTGCCTCCTTAAAGTAAATGTTTGGAGCGTTAATCCAGTGCCTTCTCTTCAAGTTTATCATAATTAATGTATCCTGTTGATGAAATCAAGTGATGCAACATATTTTTATTATGCTAAAGAATTAGTTGACGCTTGTATCAAATTTTCAATTAATCATAGAAGTCTTCACCTGAATTTACATTCTTGTAGACCTCATGAGCAAGGGAAAAAGGAAAGTCAGAGAAAGATGTGATTAGTGAAGAATCTTTCAGTGAAGATGGGTGTGATTTGGAAGCTACCTAGTACTTAACTTGGTTTTAGTTATATAAACAGATTGCTTTAGTAAAGCTGGAGAAGTGGGTTGTATGCTCTTTTCTGTGTTGCAAGTTGTAACGCTTAATGTGATTGATACCTGTTACACACTTGGGGAAAGGGAAGGATGCTAATATGCTATTGATCCATGTATGTCGTTTGGTACATTTGTCATGTATTTGCAGCTACTTCGCTTTTGTTTTAGTCATATTGAAGAAATATGATAATACTGCTGCTCATGTGTCTCTATATATTTAGTCATGTTGTATATTTAATTCTCTATATTTTGCACACATTTGTGTACGTCTGACTTGACTTCCAGTACTTCATCGTTGTGCTTTCAGTCAGCTCATGATCAGGGCTATCAACTAGGCCAACATTGCCTAGCTCTGAATTACTGCTGATGTTGGATAGAACGAGATGGACTCATTGAAAGTTAGTCATTTCGTTTTGGAAAAAGAAGAAAATTAACAAGTCAGTAACTCAAATAACAGCAGATATTGACCTTAATTTATAAAACAACTAAAACTTGGCTTCAGTATATTCAAAACTTTTTCCTACGTTGCTAGCAGACATGATGGCCAAATTCACACTAAATAAGTTGGCCAAGTTGGTCTGCAGGTACCAAAAGAGAATGGAGAATAATAACTAACAATAAGTTGTGCAAGGCAAATGTATAACATTTCTTGCAGTGTAGTAACAAGAAGTTTCTCAGTAACCAAACTGCTAGTGATATCAACAAAACTAGCTACTTATCCGGCCATGACCGCACTCGGTTTGTCCAAGTCTTCTCTGCTTTAGCCAGCGGCCACCTAGCAAAAGGTAATATATATTCCATCAAATTAGAACAAGATAAACTGCTACCTTGTTATCAGATGCAGTTTCTGATATAACCAGCCATCTCCAATCAATCACTGCTCAATCCACACAAACACTAAAATATTGTATACGGATAGATACCATGTCCTTAATTTGCCACCTGTTCTTGGAATAACTAAATACTAAAACAAAGACGAAGGGAGGTTTAAGAAAGAAGTTTACTTGTTAAACTGCTCTTCACTGATCTCTCCAACTTTGACCCTTAAATGAGATGTTGATGAAGGGTCATTGACTTTTATAACAGCCAAGTCCACATAAGTTCCCACATTTTCCCAAATTGCCTCGAGCAACTAGCAACATTTAGTCAAAAAGAATGATATATACAACTTCTAATTAAATAATATTTCAGGTCCAGTCCCATAATAACAAGATTCTTTAATTATGATTTATTTTCTCACCTTCCTGAATGAATAGACAAATTAAACAGGATTGTTGTTGTCTTTCATTAGATCAAAAGAGGCAATAATAAGTGGAAAGAGAACGGGACATGAAATGACCTTAAGTGAGCTTGAAATAACATCATCGCCACATTTAGTTATCACATCTCCTCGGCAAATCCCAACCTGCTCAGCTGGGGAGAGAGGCATGACCTATGCATAAAAGAAACAAAAAGGAAGTACAAAAGAATAACAGTATTTGATTATCCATGGATGGTTATTATGTACAAATGAAGTACAAAAGAATGCTTGACAAATAAGAACACATTATTTCAAAAGGTCAAAGCAAAAGCATGAAATTTTCTTCAAAAAATAAACACAACATTTACAAGCTTTTGCAATTAGCTTCTTTGAGGCGCGGAGCATGTTTCTGGTCTGTTTTGGCTTTTTAGTGCCTACTCATACATCGATGCTAGTCAAAAGTGATAAGAAAAATAAAACAAAAGGTGTGTATGTTAATAGCATGATGAAACATATACCTTTGTAACAATAACACCGTTTACACGTGGAAAATGCTGAAAAACTTTCCTAGCAACATCTTCACCAGCTAAAGCCAACTTCACAACTTCCACACCAAGCCATGGACAAATTGACATCCTATAATTAAGTCTTAAAACTTAACTTCTGCAAACAATACTATTCAAATTAAACATTCAGAAGGATAGCATTGTTTTATAAATACAATATGAGAGCTCAGCATGAAGGTCGTGACTAACCAAAAAATTTTCCAAGTCTACTAATTTTATGAATATACCATGTGACAATTACTTTTCAAACATACTATTGGTAAATTGTTGTTGTAGAGAATCAAAATGTCAAACATTGAACGTACTTGTTCTCTTTGAAATATCTCCACCAATCAACTGCCACATTTATAGGAAGGAACGGTGTTCTTTCTCTATCATAAAAAGATATGCCAATTACCTCCCCGTAGCTATTGACGACTGGCCCACCAATTCCACACTGATAAGAGAAAAAAATTTAAAATGTTTGAATATGTTAAATAGTCATGCTCTCAAATGATTGAATACTGAAAAAAAATCAAATGATTGAATACTTAAAAAGGGGTATCACCTTTGTAATTCTACATGTGGAAACACAAAGCTCTTTACAATCAAAATCTAAGGAATCAATTCTACAAAAAGAATAAAAAAAAATACAATTAGTTAGATCATTTAGGAAGAAAAAAAAGTTGGTATTTAGATTAAATATGAAAGATCTTGCATTACCTAAATATGCCAGGAGCTGCCATGATTTCACAATTGAAGTGGAAACGGCCTAGAGCAATGACATTATCTCCTTGAGATATCTTAAATGAAGAAGATTGGGAATGAGATCCCTGAATTGGAGATGTAACATCTCCAGATTCTTCTTGAAACAAGATAGGCATCTCCAATCGTCTAATAGAAGCCACTGGAAGTCTTCTATATGACATTGCTTTTACCGTGGCTACATTATAGTGGATGTTCACCCCCAACAATTCAGCGTAGAGTAATTCCCCACCAAAAACTCGAACAATCATCTACAAAACAAATTAAACAAGTTTATAATCTTACATATAATAGTGTAAAACATTTTGGTACAAACTCAGTCTGGTACTCAATAATCATGCGTACCCTTAGCAATCCAAACAGTTCTAATAAATTAGTCAACCAACCTTAAATTCAGTATTACTGAGCTGATTAACGACATTTGCTGATGTCAATATGATGACCGCAAATTGGTTGTCCACAACATTACACTCTATAATTGTACCAGAGCCAAAAAATACGTGCTGATCACCTTTTGAAATGACAAAATGAAAGAAAGATGAAAGGTCAGAACCTACTATGGAGTGTTCAACAATTGCAAAAATATATCACAAGATGAGAAGCACGAAAACTAACTTACACGACGTTCTATGCTAACAACTGACATCGAGACTCTTTGGATGACACTTTTTGTAGAGATGTCAAGATCAATATTTTCATCAATAATATAGTGAAAAGACTCATCGAAATCGTGTATCACATATTCCCATGTCCCTATAAAAACAAAAGGTCTGTAAATTCATGTGATAAAAAAAAACAATCCTTCCATGAAAATGAGTATAACTACTCACACTTTTTAGTAATCATGCAGATTATGAAGTTCAACACATTACTGATTCAACTGAACCACATTGAGAATTTAGATGCAACATAAAATCTCTTAATTCAACCAAATCTTAATAAAAAGTGACATGTAGTTGGATGAAACCAAAAAAAAAAAAAAAAGCCAAATAAGTAGTTAACACAACACATTTATTCAAAAATAATTGCAGGGAAAGACTAAATAAACTTTGTAGAAGACATACAGCCCAATTTCACATCACGACCTCGTTGCCATGGACTGAATCTCTTTCCAAACTGTTGCAAGGCGGTGTCATCCATTGATCACCTCTGAAATTGAAATTGAAATTGAAATTAAAAGTGAAATTAATATTAATTGATAATGACTCAAACATTTAAGTTACAGAAAAGCAACAGACTAAGCAGATAAAATAAATCCATGATCAGCACAATGCACATCTATTGAGAATGATTGTTCAATTAAAAAGAGAGATTGAACTCTCTAGCCGAAAGGCAACATAGCAGATACAGCTCATAGGCCAACAAGACCTAGCTCACACGAGCAGCAATAACCAAAAGCAAAACTCGAAAAAAACTGAGGAGCAAAAGAGCTGGGCGAGAACTGCAACTGAGAGATACACAGAGAGAGAGAGAGAGAGAGAACCTGAAAGCCAAAACCACCAGTGGGAGAGAAAGGATTGGAACAGATGGCGACGGGGAGGAAGGAAGAAAGTTGCAGTAGTAGAGACTAGAAAGAGAGAGAGGAAAGCCAGTCTAAGGGTTTCATAACAAATTCCATAAACAGCATCTCCCTACAAAAGAGGAATGATTATATTAGTAAATGAGAATCATAACATAATTCATAACAGTCAAGTTGATCATAAGGTAAACAGTTGTATACAACAAGGATTACTAAATAACATAGGGAAAACTAATGCTTTAACCAAAACTACTGTAAGGTTCCATTTCATTTCATTTCATTAGGATACTTAAACAACTAATTAATATATAGTTCCAATACTTATTTTTTCTTAGTAAATAATATATGTTTTTTTTTTTAGTATATGGACCACCATATGCAGCATCAAACTAAAGCAAATAAACTATTTATCTTTTATCAACCCAAAGTCTAGTAATGATCATCAAACCAATAAGCTGAATCTTTAATTAGTTCAATCAAAAAGGTATTATTATTTAGTTCCCATTTTACTTCATTTCAGCTGACTATATATCAAGGTTCCCATCATTTCAAATTAACCATAAATAAATACCCATCAAGAAAAATACATTTAAGCAGGATGTAGATGTATCATGTATGTAACCAAATGGTAGGTATACAAAATCAATGTATGTGATCAAAGTTTGCGAGACGCATCGGGTGTTTCAAACTGCATAATCCATCCCCCACCTAATTTTAAACACCTAATTTCAATAGAGAGAGAGAGAGAGAGAGAGGAGTGGCCGGCTACTCACCGCAAAGAGGCGAAGAAAGTACGGCAGAGGTGAGCACCTCGGCTCGGCTCGGCTCGGCGGCATATATATTGATCGGATTCGGGTACAAAAGGCCAGTTAATTGGTGGGTTGTCCACGTTTCATTTCTGTCCAGATTGTCTTATGGGCCGGGCCGCCCAGTTTGAACTTTATATGTGGGTTCGATTCTGACTTCTAAGTCGTATTTTTTTTTTCTTTTCTTTTTTGACATAAAAAAGGCTTAGAAAGAAAGAAGCCCATTCATTAATTAATACAGAGTGAGTGACAGTGACTGACAATTAAGTCTCGGAAGGTGTCAGCTTTGGAAACAAAGAAGAAGAAAAAAAAAAAGAAAAGGGATGTCCATGTTGAACGGTACAGGTACAAAGCTCTAGATGATCATCACTGCCACACCCACAACTCCTTTCTTCCCCATTCCAATTCTCTCTCTAATCAGTGGGTTTTGCTTTCAGGTACTCTCTCTCTTTGTCTTCTTCTTCTTCTTCTTTTTTTTTTTTTTTTTTTTTTTTTAAAAAAAAAAGCTTGACAGCGGCTGTCAATAAATTTATTGAAATGATAATAAAGAGTTATACATCCATACAACCATCTAACAACAAAAAAGATTACAATCACCAACAACGTGTAAACCTCAAATTAACTAACAGCAAGAAACTTTTAACACCAAGAAACTCTCTCTTTCTGTCTTCTCGCCCAGCTTTTCAGCTTGTCGGTGTGGTTATTGCTGCTCGTGTGAGGTCCTGTTGGTGACTGATTCTACTCCAAATTGTGGTTGTTTGCTTGCTTCTGTTAGTGGTACAATGTGATTTTGCTTAGTCTGTTGTTGTTGTTGCTTCACTGTAACTTACATGTTGGAGTAATTATCAATTAATATTAATTTCAATTTCAATTTCAGAGGTGAGGTGATCAGTGGATGACAATGCAAGGATGGATATGATGAATGTTGCTTTTGTCGTTAAATTGGTGGATTGTTTTGAGAACAAATCTAGGTCAGGCTCACATTTGGGTCTTTGTGTAAGGGAAGATGGTCTCATGATTGTGGCAAAAAATTTGAGCATAGAAAATTGCAAAATCTTGGCAATTTCGTTTCAAGGGGAAGAATTCGATATGGAACTGGTGCATTATGATTGCAAAACTGGACTTGGACTTTACAAGGCGAAAACTGCTCGCCGTGATTTCCAGAAAGCAGAATTTGCATGTCATGATATAGCACCATGGACAAAGCTGTACAAGGTTTCTCATGAAAAAGGTGATCATGATGCTTGTTATACTTTCACTAGTGGTTATACTGTTTGCGAATCCAACACTGACCATGAGGTGAAAAACTTGGAAGAGGACCCGAATTTAAAGATTGTTTTGGACGGTAAATCTAGGGACATTTCATTTCTTCCTTTAGCCGGATTCAGTAGAAAAAAACCTGAGACACTAATCAATGGTGTTGTATTCGACTCAGACGGGAGAGTAGTCGGATACAATTTATTTAGTTATGCTAATTTGGATTGGGCTTTGCCTGCAAAGTATTTGCTGAAATTCTATAAAGATTGGAGTTAGACTAATGTGAAAACGTTAACAACTCTAATTATATTCTGTCATGCCCGTAATTTTGATTTATAGTTCTTATTAAATTCAAAAAATACGGGGATACAAAAAATTTTCATTTTTAAAGCTTTTTAAGTATTTGTTTTGGATTTCTCGAAATGACTCTGAAATATTAATAAAACGGTGCCCGTTTGTGCAATTTTGAAAAATCCAAAATAAATGCTTAAAATCCAAAAATGAAAATTTTTTTGAGTTTACCAAGTATTTTGATATGATAAATTTAATAGGAACTATGAATCAAAAGTTCAGACATGGCAAATTATAATTTTGAGTGGTTAATGTTTTCACAACAATTCTACTCTAAAGATTGTGTCAAAGTAAAAAAATGACGATGAGGGACAAAAAAGAAAGCTTTTGACCGTGAAATTGGAAACGGCAGAAAAGAAGATAGCTTTTGTTATATGTCACGTTAGATTATATTCTGTTAGCCGTGATTAATTTTCTGTCAATTTGTTGTATGTTTGGGCTATATTTGTAGGTTTTTATTTTTAAATTTGTAATATGTTTGAAAATTTGGGACATGCACTAGTATTAACTATGGGTACCTGCACTATTTTCTTGACTGTTTGAAATTGAACATGGTACATTTTCTAGCAATTGTGGCATAATTTTTTGGTTTGAAACTTTTATTGTAAACATTCAATCTCAATCTTGCAAAATATCTAAATTTCAAGAGCATTCCAGCATTTTTTGATATAATTCAATTATATAGGTAAATGCTGTGTATATTTTTTGAGAAAAAAAAAAAAAAAAAAATCATGCTTTTGGTTAGACCTTTTGAAATAAATAATGTGTTCATTTCGTCAAACAACGTTTGATACTGGATATTATACGGGGAGAAACACTTCGCTATATTTGTTTTGACAATGTTCACAATGAAAAATGGGAAAAAGGTTTGTGGATGTTTTTGACCGTTGTAATCAATAGTAATGTCTCTAATACTATTTGATTTAATTTGTAATTAAGTGCACAAACTTTCGTGTATGAGAAACTTCTTGTGTCCATCCGATGGACGTCCATCACAGACACAAAGTCAAAGTGTCACGTGGTGGACCTCACTTGTTACACTTTGTGTATGTGATGGACATCCATCCGATGGACACTAGGTGTTACTCTTCGTGTATTATATTAGGAGCGTTTGATCCATAGAAACAAATACATAATGCACAGTGGTTTTAATCTAATTACCGATCTAAATAAATCAGATTCCACGTGGCAATCAATTTAACATGTATAGAGTAACAAATTTCTCAAGTTAAAGTTTTGGAGTGGCAAAACACCTTAAGCAAAGTATCAACGACAACTTGGACTTTGACACAATATTAAACTAAACTAAACTAATTTGGCTTGGTCTCAAGATAAAACCCTAAGAAACCATGATAGTAATATGTATATGATTAATGCTTATCATAATCTTTTCACTTACAACATTTATAATAAATTCTTTTACACTTGTGCAATAAGTATATCAATTTTGATAAGCTAGAAGAAGTTGTAAATTCAGGAAAATTGGGTGAAGAGAATGTCCACGGCTCCTTGCTCAGCAGTATCAGTATGTTGATTTTCATTACTCAGGCAATTCCGTATATATATCGGAAATTATCATTTTTTTCTTTTATATCAGCAAGTGCGTCTAAGCACTGCCATGACCAACCCCATCGAAACGATGGCATAGCAAAGAAAATGTGGCTAGTTAAAAAACCAAATTGTATTCTGCAAGACTTCCAAGGATTGCCAGATTTCCTTTTTGTGTTTGCATCAGTTGGTGATCAACATATAGCATATAAGGTTCATATGTTGTTATCGAGATTTCAAGTATTAAGCATGGCTTCATAAAGAGGAGAAAATAAGAAGTCTTTCATGTATATTGAAATATTTTGTGAATTAAATATTCTGAAAAGGTCTTGATTGACATAACTTTAGGTTAAACATATAACTGTTACAAAAAGACTGTAACTTGTGTGCTTTAATATAACATTTACATACCAAAACTATATAACTATCATTGCAGCCCGATTAAGCTCAATTGCCTAACAAAATATAATCAAGATATGGACCCACCCGACTAGCTACTAACAAAACATACCATTAACTTGATGTTAAGTCTAAAATATTCCTTATTTTCGATAGCCACGCACCTTTAAAACACATTCTTCTGGAAGTAGCCACCATCTGAAGCATTTAAAAATAGCATCAGCATAAAGCACATGTTCAAACATGCACAACCACAGCCAATCAAAGTATAGATGTGCTTGAATTGGGGCTATTTCGGAACCTAATGCAAACTGGGACTTCACAATTTACATCCTGCCTTAAATGTAATATAAAGATTCAAAACTAAAATATTGTGCTTAATGCATCATTTGGCACAATATCCAACAATTTAACAGAAAATATATAACGACACGCACAGAAGCAAATGAAGATTTAAGTTAGATAACTCACCGATTATATTCATTGAATGGAGTATCCTCAAGTGTAATGCCAAGTGTTAGAGAAGACCCACAACTTGCTCTGAGCACAGTCAGCTCAACTGTTGAGCCAACTTTGTCACACATCATCTCAAAGAACTGGATTTCAGGAAAAAAAAAAAAAAAAAAAAACCTCAAAGAACTGATTTAGAGAACAAAAACAAAATTATTTTGAATTATTGTTCCAGCTTACATTAAGTCTCTAGAAAAAAACCAGACTATTCTTTAGTGTCAACCTTCAATACAAACCTGAATATTACCCCGGACAATTTCCCCATTACATTTGACTATGACATCATGGCACCGCAGCCCTGCCAAATCCGCTGATCCATTTGGAGTAACCTGATAGGATAGATAAGGAACTTATGAGATTACCAACTTTTTTGAAACCTTATCCGATTTCCTAAGTGTGCAAATGAGTTCATACTAACAAGGGAAAAGGAAAAAAAAAAAATACCTTCTCTACAACAATGCCTTCGAAGAAGCCAGGAAAACTATATAAAAATTTCTCAATCCAACCAATGCGTGCCGTGTACAAATTTGCAAACTCCATTTCAAGAAGTGGCCGTTTAAATGGTCTGTAAATAGATTTTATGAGTTAAAGTGTACTTTCTATATCAACCTGTACATTGTACCTCCAACCCAGACAAACATTGTACAGAATCTAGTCCGTGGAATATCTAGAAAACATACATGATCAAACTACAAGATTTAGAGGAAGTCTCAAAGTGAGGCTCCAGTACAAAGTGGTCCGTACTACAGCTTCATATTATCATTTTAAAGTTCAATTGATCGATCCAAATCGCTCAATATAATCTCTATATGTTAATGTAGTTATAGACCACATTTTATATTTTTTAAAATTTTTTAACTATATTTTTTATCTATAAAAAAAAACACATTTTGAATGGTCTATATTGTTTACATTAAGTCGTTTTCTAATTATCTAAAAAAATAGTAAAAAAGTATCAAAAAATATAAAATTTGGTCTAGAATTTTATTAACACATGGGGATCATATTGAGCTGTTAAGATCGATCAATTGAACTTTAAGTATGATAATATGGAGCCGTAGTATAGGGTATTTTGTACTATTAATAGTAATATAGCCTCACTCTTTGAATTTTGAACCACTTTCTCAATCTTAGCCCTTTTTGGGTTTGAACCTATGGCATCAACTTACCAAATCCAATTCACTGTAAAACATGGAAAAAGATCAAATCCAATAACCCAATTTACCGTACACACATGGGAGAAGATGAAAGCTAACATACATTTGGTTCTTGTATTGCCTCAGAAATCTCAGTGGTACATTGATTGGGAGAAATGGAGTAAATAGGTCAGCATAAAACACAATTCCAATGACTTCTCCAGAAGTATTGATCAGAGGACCTCCAATACCGACCTATACCAAAAGAATCAACTCTTCATTTACACAAATACAAAAAGATATATGATCAATTCACAATAGGCATGTAAAAAATAAAAACATTTACTAGTTTACTCCAATAATATTTCATACCTTCTTGTTTCTGCAATCAGCTCTTAGGAGTTCCTTACATTTTAATGAACCACACCTGTTGGCACTGAAAGTAATAGAAAACACCACAATTGTCATCCACCATTTTTAATATGACAAGTGAGTGATCATTGTTAAAGGCTACTTTACAAATCAACCAAATTGTTTCCACACTTGCAACTAAAAAGCTTTAGTTAGGCAAAAAAACAAGCTTTAAATTGGCAGCTTTTTGTGCTGGCACAAGAAGTGAAGACAGTCTGATATAGCGATTTGTATATATGTAGCGAAAAATAGCACAAATAAATCGTTTCCTGCATACCAACAACTACAATTTTTATATTTAATTATATTCAAGCATCATGACCTAGGCACTCATACAAGAAGCGCCAGTTTTATTGCACTAACATTTTCTAGTCTGCATACCACAAGAACCAGAAACAGAGAACCAATTCAATTCACATTTCCATTTGTTACTTATATTAACATATGTCCAAAACTCCAAATTGAGCAAGAACAATATGGGTTGAGATATTGACCGTTGTGATAATTGAACCAATTCAATTCACATCATTTTGTTTCTGCAGCATGGTTCTCCACAAGAAATAAGGGGGAACATGCTGAAAAAAGAAAAAGAATGAACCTCAGCACTGATACGATACAAACCTGAACACTCCAGGAGCGGCCATTATCTCATAACAATTTTTAAAATAGCGTCCTACAGCAATAACTTTATCCCCTGGAGATATATTATAAACCTCAGCACTAATACGAGCCTTCAGTGTTTCCTCAAAAGAACAGGGAAATGCATTTGGATCCAGTGACATGGAGTCGTCTAATGCTTTCAAACGTGCAGCTTTTAGCCTTGTTTCTGATAATATTCTGATCAGTGCGATATTATAGTGGAAGTCCCAATCAATCAAATAACCATCACACTGGAGACCCTTGGAGAGCAGCACCTTAAGCTGAAAATAAAGATTAATGAGAAAAGACAGCTATATAAGTTCAGTTCTGTGCAGATCACCAACAAAGTACCACTGGGTATTCAGCTTACATTCAGATTCAATTCATATTGGTTGGCCAGAAGACAATTTTTTAAGTTTCCTTCCACTGTCATTTAAGTTGTGGTTGATGGCAGTTTTGAGTTTTGACTAGGAAGAAAACACCAAATTGCAAAACCTCACTTTTATTAATGCATATTAGTTTCCAAATCATAACTTGCCACTGACGTGAAAAGATGTTTACTCACCTTTAACTTCTGCACCATAACAGATATGTCTGCCTTCTTTGGCACCTCATGATCTTTAGAAGTATCCCGGATGAGGCTTGCTGATGTTAAAACGAGACCCCATGAGATATTGTCAACAACATCAACTTCCACAATAGTACCAGAACCGAAAAATATTTCCCTTTCACCTATAAAACATAAGATCCAAAAGATGAGTAGAAAAAGTAGGAGTTGACCAAAATTAATTACCGTCTGAAGTAAATCTAACTGAACAAACTAACCTGAGCAGCATATGATACTGACGACGGAGTTACTTACTCCTTGAACAGCACGTTTTGTATTGTAGTCTAAATCAATGTTTGCACTAACATTGTAACAAAAATTTTCTGTTGGCGAATGCTTCATGATTCTTAAAATACCAGCACCACTGCCACTCTTAAATCCTGGGGGGGGAGACAAAAATTCAAACATAGTTATATTGGGTTCATTCATTTTCTTTTATCAGCATGTTCATGCATATTTAGTATCTTCTTATGTTGTATTGCCATAGGTATACCATAGTAAAGTTTGGCTCAAGCTGGGACGGTTGGTCATAAACTGATTAGTCAAATTCATTATTGAACAAACTAATGATTGAAAAAAAATAATTTCAAAATATAATTTAGAATGAAACTTACTGTGTAAACCAGCATTTATAAATTATCTATATCACTTTCATTTTAAATAAGTATGAGAAGATCAAGAAATTAAAAAAGATGAATTAGATTGATAATTTAAGTATGTATGGTCCAGTTTTTGGTTTAGTCTTAATTTTTATCCAAATTATGAGGATGTCAATCCAGTTTTGCGGCCTCAAACTAAAAAAGGTGGCTAAAATTTGGATTTGGGTCAAATGATGGTGACCATTCCAAAGGATCTAGGTTCACAGTATCTCTAAAAGAATACCAGTCTGGTCCCATACCAAAAAAAAATGCAATCAGAAATCATTAAATCTAATAAGATGTACAAGTAAAAAAGGAGAAAACTGACCATAATAGTGATAAAATATCAAAATAAAGGGAGAGTTTTTCTACAAACTAACCTTTAGTATCATGCTTCCGCTTCCAGGAACTGAGTTTTGACGTATCCGTCTCACATGAGGGACAATCCATACTTAGCCTATAAAATTTTGAAACATATCATATGGGGTAAAGAGATTAGAATTATTGGCAGCTCCTGTCAAATTCTTCAAAAGAGAGAGAGCTTGTGTTTGTCTGTGCTAGAAGATAAGATGGAAACCTGAACTAGTCAGGTCTCATAGAAGAGAAGACAACATACTTAAATTAAGATTTAGGCCCGATTGCACCCCCATACTAAGTGGGCTACTCGAATTTGTTAATATAAAAGCTCTTCCCCCAGACAGTCAGGTCTCATAGTACGACCACGGATAAGTGAATTTCCCAATTTACATCAACTGGGTGTTTCATATTTGGGTAATGAATAGTATTGGCAATAATTAATTATAGCTCCGAGATTGTCAAGTTTTGGCATATTCTAAAAATAAAAATGAAAATATATATGGAGTGTTAGAAACTCACCAGTTGATTGTTTTAGATTTAGTCTCCTGAGGAGTTAGGGTTAATATTAAAGAGCGACACTCAGCTGCTCGCAGAACAGCAAGTTCCACAGGTCTGCCAACCTTCTCGAATATCAACTCATGAAACTAGTATAGAAATAGCAAATAATTAATATCATGAGGTGAACAACTTTAAAAAAAAAAATACTCTTTGTACACTATAAAGAGTGACACTATGCTGCTAAATCTATCAACTTCGAAAATATCAACTCATCTAGTACATAAATAGTAAATTAGAAAGTACATGAGATGAACAGCTTCAAAAATACTATTTGTGCATTTGCAAGTAACAACATTCTGCATTACATATAGAAGATAAAATATAATCCAGTGAGGAAAAAGAAAAAGAAAACACTGCCAAAAAGAAAAAAAAAAAAAAAGGAACCTGTATAGTTCCACAGACATCATTTCCATCGCATCTGACTATCAAATCATCTGGTCGTAATTGGGCTGCATGAGCAGGTGAACCCTCTTTAACCTGATGAATGAAACATCACAGATTATCAAATGTAAGCTGTCACGCCCACCTCGCAGCTAATGGTATGGATAATCGTAAGAGAAAGATGACCTCATTTCACATAGTTACTATTTTCAGAAGAATTGAAGGAATAGTCCAGTTTATGAATGAACATCAGAAATCAGTTTTCTTTTTTTTCAAATTATCATATTATATGCAAAGCTACGATTAGTCTGATGCATGAACTTCAATCTCACTAAGTGGTGCTTACAAAACCAATATGTAACATTACCAAAATAAGCAAGATCAGCCACAAGTTAACCCACTCAATCTTTTTTCAACCCATCTTTTTTTTTTTTTTCAAAATCAAACCTCAGTCTTGAACCCTAGAAACTTTACGAGTAAAGAAATAGAGAAAAGAATATCCTTGATCAGATGTCGCACATACCTCTTCAACAAGAACACCATTGATAATATTAGGAAACTCACTGACAATTTCTGTGTAAATATTCAACTCAGACGCATAGAGATTTACAACCACCAAGCCGGTAAATGGTCTATGAAAAACCCTATATATACAGGTGCACAAAGATAATGTTATTATGATCAATACAGGTCACTGATGAAAATTTAAAGACCCCTGGAAAATGAAAGATGACATATAATTATACAATCTTAAAATCCTGCACAGCTAAATGGAGAACAACTTCAAACCACGAAATTGCACTAGTACATGATATCATAAAAAATATCACAAAACGTGTTTTGGTCTCCTTATTTTAAACAATACTTGCTGTTAATTCAATCATACAAATATGAAATGTTACATCAGCTCCATCATTGATAGACATACTATTAACCTACAGCATAATCATTCAACAATTATTATAGATAATTGGTTTATAATGTATCTCTCATCGACTCTTACCCAATAAGCTAAAAAAGATTACAACCACGACTTCCCCCAATATGATAAAAGAAACAAAACGTTACTCATACCGACCTTATGAATATATTATTGGCCAGGTAATCAAGCAAACTGGTTTCACTAATACACCTATGCAACAAATTTTTGGAGGGTGTGTGTGTGTGTGTGTCTCGGGGGGGCTGTTCCTTTTTCCCTTAGGAAATTTTATGGCAAAGCAAATCATTAAGACATTCATATTTTTTTAGGGTAGGTACAAAGGTATTATACTTTTATCTAACAATGCAGTTACCTCTGAACCTTGTAGCAATCATAGAGCTTCAAGATAATATTGATAGGCAAAAAAGGGGTGTAATTATCATCACGATACACCATCCCAATAAGTTCGCCTTGCAAATTAACAACAGGTCCCCCGACACAGCACTGCATTGAATAAAATCCTCAATTCTAACAGTAAAACTAGATGCTAAATTCTGATACTAGTCAAGTATTTCATAACATTCAATTACATTTTTATTAATACGCAATGAATGCTTAAAGTAAGGGAAAAAAGAAAGAAAAGAATGAGAATGACGATCGAGACCTAACCTCTGTAACTCGGCAATTTATTCTCAACAGCTCTTGGCAGTCAGAGTAACAGCAATCGATACTGAAAAGGAGTAAAAAGATAACGCGAGCTTATTAAAAGGAATAATTGAAAAAAAAAAAATGCATGTATATGAGACCTGTTGTGCAGCAAGTGGGAACAGAGGGGAGGTTATATCTCTTGAAAAATTTTCTCATATTTTGTCAGCAAATGGAGAGTACCTTCTACTTTTCATTTATTACTATCAAAAGGATTTTTTTATATTTTTGTTGTGGCCTATCCAGTTACTGTTTCTTTGTATAAGAAAAAAAGCTAGAAATATACCTAGGCAAAATAGATTTAAAAATGGGTTGTAAATAAATCTGAAACTTTATTATTTAAGCACAGAAAAATAAATGAATTTCAGATCGGAACAAGTTTAGCAAAGTTCTCTTTTTACTTTGCAGATGCTTCCAAATTTCAACATCGATTGTAAGTTTTAAGGATGCCAAATTGGCTTCAAGGTAACTTTCAGGCATGGTTTTCCATCAAAAAAAACTTTCAGGCATGGTCTCCCTCTTATAATTCTTCAGGTTTGTTTAGTAGGAGAAAGTAGAGCGATTGTCAAATTGTGATGAAATATTTGTCAAACCATACAGTAAATGGATGGTTTTGTGAAAAGTGAAATCTACAAAAACATTTTGAACCACTATATTTTTGCACTTTAGGCACCCTCTAGTCCTCTACTCAATAGAAGGGATGGAATAGAGGAAAAAAGTGCCTACCTCATGGCAGAATAGATGTAGTTACACTCTTTTACTACTCCCAAAAATTTGACAAATATGATTGGATTAGTGTGGACATGGCTTATCTTCGGGTGCTCTTACATTCACAAGTATCTCTTTATTCTATCATGTGCCAAATAAGCCCTTTACGAAGCCCCCTTTGTGTATGCAACCAAACATAGAGAATTCCAGGCAACAATAAATACACAGCCCACCTATTCACAACCCCAACCCTCCCAAAGGAACATTTTACAGAAATAAGAAAGAGATGAAGAGGCACATGCATTCCGCTCTTACCAGAACTTCCCAGAAAATGTAATTGTCTCATAATGACGCCTGCACATCCGTCCAAGGATTACTACAGTATCATCAGGAAATATCTTGCTGCGTGGTTCTGTATGCGCACGCAGTTGAAAAGACTGTGCACGGCCAACTGGGGTGTTCTCTATTGAGTCAATGTTCAGAGAATCATCTAGAAGTTTCCAGCGGGCAGCACACAGCCTGCTATTCGATTGAATCTTCAGGAAGGCTATATTGTACTGGAAATCACAAAACCCCACTTCGCCATTAACAACTTCACCATCTGGAAGAACCACATCAATCTGCATATATAACAGTCAGACTGAGTTTTTCTTTATGTGCATTGCTTTTGTACTCTTAACAAAGCTAACTACAGATAATAAATTAAAAGAAAAAAAAACACTACAGTCAGTCACAAACAATAGTTGCAGATCACATCAAAATGATCCTAACGACTGTTATGGTTTTACAGATCAATAGAAGTCGACTATTGCAAATTTAAAGTAGTATAAGCTTTAGATGCTGATACTTAGAATCCTACGATGATGTAAACAATAAAAAGAAGAGTACTATGTTAATGAGTTTATGACCAAGAAGCTTGCTCATATTGTAAAGAAATCTCAGCTCGATGAGATCACTAAGAGCCCATATGGTATTCGCAATTGCTTCAGTAAACCATTCTATTTTATTTTAAAGTAACAAAAGATGCATATTGGAAAGCCAACACAATTTTCCTTCTTTTTTGTTTTCTGTCTGAGCAGTAATGAAAGAATGAATTTTCAAAATCAACGCTGGATACCTTTCCCTCCTTTTTCCATTTATCTATTTCTAGTTTAGCCATCTACTGATTCTAATTAGTGCTAATCTCGTTTCTCATCTCAGAGACCAGAGGACTCGGATTAATCAACTTGGCCCACATGAAGACAAGGTCTCTTTTCCTTTCTTTTTTTTTTTTGTGTAAAAGGAATAATGTTCATGGTTCCAGGGTATTGAAACCTTGAAAAGTTTTATTGTTTGCTACAGTTTTATAGAAGTACTTGCAGACTTTTCTAACAGTATATACTTTTTAAAGGTTGCACAAAGGTAGTTTTGTTAACTGTATTATTCAATTAAAATTCTTAATTAATCAGATAAATTTGTGACTATTCTAGTACAAGAACTGGAATAAATGAGACTACTTTCCTACTAGAGAAGACAATATGTATTGAATATGCATTATTTACTAAAAATTCTCAGCCTGTTAGTTCATGCAAAACAAGCTTGTTGACTATGCATTTTCTCAGGAAGCTGGTTATAAAACCAGTCATGGTGTTATACTGTCTTATAAATTGGGCTCATCCATTTGAGGAACTTTTTATCAACTTGTTAGGTGCGATTAACAGTAGATTCGCCAAAAAATGCTGTTTTCACTTTTTATTTCTGATTTATTTGGTAAGTTGTTGTGATTTTATGTACTTTAAAATTCAAATTAGAAATTTCAAAAAAGAATAAATAAAACAGAATACAGTTTTATCTTTCATATAAAATGAAATGGTGCCAAACACACCCTAATAATTACTTTTTTTTTTAACGCGGTAGAAGAAAATTTGAAAGAGGGAATGTAAACCTTCAACTCATTCATGACAGCAGAACTTCTGGATGAACTGATTAGGCTTGCAGATGTTAAAATAATGCCACTATATTCATTGTCAGAGAAAGTTGTGTGAAATATCGTTCCAGATGCATTACGCTTCTTCCTTTTACCTACAGCTACATCAAATGACTAGAATAAGCAAACAATTTGATGTATTATTCTGTTGGTCCATAAACAACTCTTCTAATAAAAAGGGGAAGACATCACAAAAGCTGTGATTATGCATACCAGAGTATGCAGTGAGGCCAACAACACAATTTGAAGCTTCAATGGCGGCTGATCTTTTGAGAATATCCAAGTTAGATTCTGCAGAATACACCTTTATTGGTCGAGTTTTTGATGGCACAATGGGATCCATAATTTCCTAAAAAATAAAAACAGAGCCAAGTGCATGAATGGATGAAACAATTAATATTTTATGAATTTATAATTGTGGTATAGAGAAATAATAGAAGAACGAAAGAACAGAAAAAACATCGTCATCGCATCTAAAGGGTTCAGAATTATCTGATGCATAGGCATAACTTCCACCATGCTGTGGCTTCTATTAATATTTAATATCGTTACACTAATGAAGCCAGTAGAGGAGCTTCGTCAAAAATTAAGGGGGGGCCAACAGTGAAAGCAATATCTGCTTATTAATTATTTTCCAATTCATTCTCTTGAAATTTAAACATGATAAGGTGGGAAAGTAAATAAAAGAGTCAAATAGGAGACATTATGAGTTGAAATTGAAAACAATTGGAGAGAGGGGGGCCAATTAAACCAAACAAATTGTACTGTTTTTTAACAAATTTTCAGATGAGAGGGGGGGGGGGGGGGGGGGGGGCATGGCCCGATTAACATAGACTAAGCTCCGCCCCTGAATGAAGCATATGTATAGAGAGTATAGACAGCATGAATTCATAAATACTGACTCAAAGAATATCATATAAGCATTATGAAACATTGAACCTTGAGTGACTGTCGTTAATTTCTGCCTTTTGTTCTATAAAATTATTTTATTTTTTTGAAAAATCAAAGAAGGGATTCAAAAATCTATGTTTAAATTTATCAACAGAATTAATGTAACTAGTGCTCAAAATTTTACTAGCCTGCCAGTAGAATTGGTTTATGAGGACCACCCCAGATATAAGTAAAACAGAGACTTCAAGCTTACCTAAGATCTGATTGATATCTTTGTCTTCAGAAATGCAGTGGATTGCTGCCAAGAGGCAGTGGGAAAGAAAGAACCGACCCAATTTTCTGCACACAAATTTCTTGGCGCTGCAATTAAGCAAAAGATTATAAATTATGCATAAATATATGTACAGCAACCTTTTTGTAAATTTTCATGATAACAATGGAACAAAATCAAACAGCCACTATACTATGCATTTGCATACCATATATATTATCTCTCAATCTGATTTTATTCGCCTCTTGGTTTCCTTTCCAAACATAGAAAGATATCTTTTCAGCTTAAAAAATCCTATAATTTGTATTGAGGGAACATATATATTTCAGTAGTATCGGTAATTCAGTATGGTATTTGCCATTCATTTTTTGAATTTGTATACAAATACAAGGTCAATGGCAATGCATGTCACTGTTTAAGCGTCACTCAGATGAACAAACCCCGTTACAGAGGAAGCTAGCTCACCTCACCCTGAGATGCAGAGAAAAAGAAATGAGCGAGCGAGAAAGGCAAGTACCGGATTAATCCAGAAATCAATCAGGTGGAGTAGAGTGGTGGACTTAGCACTTGCGAACCAGCTGATCAACAAAGGAATTGCTGGCAAGTCGGATAGAGAAAGGGCATCGGGACCAGTTAGAAAGGAAAGAAAGGCAAGTCGGATAGAGAGAGGGAGGGAGGGAGGGAGGGAGAGGGAGTACTCTGTAGACTGTAGTCTGTACTGGAAGAGAAATGGGAGGAGATGGATGCAATCATGCAAACGAAGAACACGCGGAGAAAAACCAATTCATATCCTCTACTGCGCAGTAAAGTAAAGTGAGCAGTATTTCACCCATTGGATTTGCTTTGAGATTCGTGCAACTCAATCTCAAAAGATCCCCTATAATCCGCATCGTTGATTCGCTGCGAAGTAGAATGCTGCGCAGCAGAGGATAAGCATGCGAGAAAAACTAGGAGGGGCCGAGGGGGGTGCACTGGTTGCTAATTTGCTATATGTCACATCAATCGTGGCGCGGTTAATTTGGGATTAGTAGAATTAAGAAGGATGGATTGATAATTTGCGGTGCATCTTCATAAACTGTCAATATTATATCTGTCAAAATTATATATACCATCCAAACCTTACTATTATTAATTAATATCCGATATCTTAAACTTAACATTTGCTTCTCATTTCATTGAACCAGTTATTTGAGTTGGTGATGGATTGGATTTGTTAGGATTAAGAAACAAATGCAAATAAACAAATGCAAATCGGTTTTACTAAAAAGGGTCAACATCACATTTTTAATTTTCGATTGTCCACCCTCTCTGTTTTGTTGGGCTTCAAACAGCAAGCAAGCAAAAGAGAGAAGAAATCGAATTTTGATTCACTTGCCCGGCTTGGCTCGGCAATTTCCAGCTTTTAACTTTTCCCATCGGACGGAAACACAAAAGGACGAGACACCGTCTCTGGTTACCTTCTCTTGTCAGACTAAGTACTGACTTGACAGGAGGACAGCATGCTTTGCAGACTGTTTTTTTTTTTTTTTTTTTTTTTTTGAGAAAGGCAGACTGTGTTCCTTCCTGTGTGTTTTTGAGGAAAAAGCAACACATACACAGGACAGCCACCGGTAGGGGTGAAAACGGATCGGATAATATCCGTCCGTATCCGGATTCGTATTCGGATTTTTGCGGATACGGATATTCGGATACGGATATTTGCGGATACAGATATTCGGATACGGATATTTGCGGATACGGATACGGATACGGATACGGATAAAATTTATGCGGATACGGATACGGATACGGTTTTGAATATGGAAACGGATACGGATACGGATACGGATAATTATCCGAATCCGGATATTATGGTAATTCGGATATCCGTTTCAAAGGGTTATTATATGTCTTTCAATTAGATTTTTTATGTAGATTTCAAATTTAATGAAGTTTATATCTAATTGGACTTTGAATTCATCTCTTTTATAATTATTTGTAACTTGTAACTAATAATATAATGAATATTATGGATTTTTTTCTTAACTAACATGTAATTATTTATGAAAATAATGATCCACGATGAACTAATAACATATTTATGATTAGTGATTAATTTTTATAGTAATTTAACCATTTTAGTTAGTGATTTATCATGAAAAAGTTATATAAAATATATTTTTTAATAATAAGTCTAATATCCGAAGTATATTCGTATCCGCATTCGTATCCGTTTAATATCCGATCCGTATTCGTATCCGTTTAATATCCGATCCGTATCTGTATTCGGAACTATCCGTATCCGTATTCGTATCCGAAAAACTAAAGCGGATACGGATACAATTTTGTCCACTATCCGTTGATATCCGATCCGTTTTCACCCCTAGCCACCGGCCACCGCTCACTTTGTACTCTGAGAGCCTCGAGGAGTCTCGACTGTCTCGTGAGAATGGGATCGTGTCTGATGGACTGATGCAGACTCGGAAGCGAAGGCTCTTTTTCGAGTTCCGACTTGCCGTACGAATGCAGAGGGGCGATCTGCAAACTGCAAAGGCAAAAAAGATCTTCTCTGGGCTCTGCCGGCAAAAGAGCACAAGTCCACTCTCACCAGTCTCTTCTACTGATCCACTCTCCAGCACCTCAATCAATCAATTATTACACGCAACAAGCAACTCAACAGTCCAGGCCCTTGGAAGTATATATACGGGTCGGGTTGATATTTCGACTTTTGAAAAAGGCGAAATTGTACATATACTTTTGAATTGGATTTGATATATCCTGAAAATAAATTGTACGTATGTGTGTATGTATACCTTCGAATTGTACGTTCCAATATAATTAGAGCAAAGAGTGATGCAATTATGCTAATGCACACTGATACGTATGGAGTGTATAGGCTTTTACCCTAAATAATACAATCAATTGCAAGCGTACAATATTATGCAATATAGTCAGGATCAAATCTACAGGGACGGTTATATCTCTAAACAATTCTTTAAACTCTATTCTAATCCTACAGGGAATGTGATTGTTTGGGGGGTTTTGTTTGAAGTTGGTTTTCTAAATTATTTAATGACAGAAAATAGTAAAGACTTGACTTAAAACAATTACTAAACAAACGTTCCTAGGGTTTTCAGAATCTGTTTGCTGTCTGGATCAATTGCCTGCGGTCCGCACCTCTCGGTTACGGTCTGCAAGACATACAAATTCGCCTCTCTTTCAGCTACCAGCTTAATTGTCCATTAGTGGTTAACTACGGACCGCAGATAACTGTCCGAGAGATAGTTTCTCTGTTGTTTCTTGCTGTTTACGGTCCGCAACTGTCACTTTACGGTCTGCAAGAAATAGACAGAGAGCAGTTTTGTTTAATTCGATTGTTGACTAAAGTTATCAATTCCTAACAAAACCAAAGCAGTTGCAAAGATTATCCTATTCCTAAGTTTAGATCGTCTATCTCTAGCTAAGAATTATCCTTTTTCAATTCTTCTAACCTTGACTAAAGATTATCCCCGTACCTAAGATCAATTCGTCTAATCCTAGTAAATACTTTTAGTTCAATTGAAAATTCAAAGGATAATATCAAACATGAGTTCAATTCATCTAATCCTATGCTCAATTCACTTTCATTCTCGGGTCTGGTTTAAACTCTTGTTATAACCACAATATCTCCTCTCAGGTACAATTGGACAACAAATTGACTACCCAATTAGTACAAGTATCAATTCTTGATCGATTGAAGTTAGTTTTCCACACTAGATCTGATCACAATCCACGGGATCGACAAAAGAGTTCAAAAAACAATTCAAGTATAATTATAATTAAGCGCAAAGCAAATTGAGAATAACTTTAATGCATAAACATGAAAATCAAGTATTCAATTAATCCATACAAACAAACATCATCCTAGACCCTAAGAACAAACACGACTACTCGGACCTAGACATAACTACAACAAATAAACAAAATAAGAGAAAAGAAAGCACCGAGTAAGCTTAGGAAGAGGCGAGTAACCATCTTCTTGACTTTAGCGATGTTTTGCTCCACCCTTGACACGACTCTCAACTAACTTAACAACTAACTAACTCAACACATGAGACCTAACACCTAACACAAGATAACACAAGATGATATGAGAGCAACCCAAGGGGTTTCTTTTATAGGAGAAGATGTCTCGGATTTAGGCGTCTGACTTCTGGTTTCTTAGGGCGCAATGAAGGGAAAAGTCCCAAAGGAAATCACCAGAAATAGCACGCGCCAGAAAATAGATGTCCAAAACAGATTTGACCTTCTTACGGTCCGCAAATAGGTGCTTGCGTTCCGCAAATAGTAGTCCCAAAAGAGATCGCCCTTGAAATAGCATGTCGGTCGCTTGAAATAGCATTTTACGCGTTTGCGAGATGGCGAGAAATAGATACGGCGGTTGTGCGTCGGCAAGAAATAGAAATAGAAGTTTTATTCTTGATTACGGTCTGCAAATAGGGAGTTGCAGTTCGTAAATAGATGCTCATTTGTGCTCCTTCGCCTATTTTTGCTCCTTGCTCCAAATTTAGTCCGTAATAGCTCTAAAAGCTCCATTTACCTGAAAATAGGACCAAATCACAGAAGTAACTTAATTCTAGACAATCTTCTACCTAAATGCAAATGAACTTAAGATTTTATGTACAAATATAGGTACAAGTCTGATTAATATGCATATATGAAATAAGTGCATCATACACTATAAAACATCTTCCTTGTAAGCCCTTGATTTCAAAAGGAGAACGTAGTCCGTTACACATTTATATATAATTATATAAAGTTGGTATCATTTGCGCATTGAAAACTACTTTAATCTCCACACTAGTGGAACTTGTTATAGCAAGATATCCTTTGTTTTGTCGATAAATTAAACTGCATTAGAGCATCTCCAACAGAATCTCTAAAAATGGATCCCAATATACCTATATTGGGTATCATCCTAAATTTTTTTGAAGCAAATTTCACCTCAATCTCCAACAAATTCCCAAAATATGGATCCCAATACATTTAAACTGGACCAAAATATGGATCCCAATATATTTGAACGGTCTGGATTTGGCTTTGGTTTTGGGAAGTCGGATTGGGGTGCTAAAAACTGGGCCAAAATAGCTCGATTTGGCTCTGGTTTTGGGAGTGCTAAAAATAGGGATAGCTGTTTGGGTATTTCTTGAAGACAGTTTTCTCTCCTTAATTCCCAATTTTTAGTTTTAGGAGTGTTTTACGACGTCTCTTGGAGATGCTCTTACAACCCATTTCGTCAGAGATTTCAGAGCGTGGGATCGATAATTGATTTACTCTATATGATGATATCCCATTAAAATTGCCCTAATTAGATATTTCGTCATTAAATCTCACAAATTAGATATTTATCCATAACTTTGTGCTGTATTTGGTAATATACCGATAGCTCATATTCACCCAAAAAGATTTTAACAAAATTAAGAATTTTCCATAGGGAGAAGGGGCGTTCCGATACCCATCGGACCAGACCCCGTCCGATGGGTTGTTTGAACCGTCCGATTCAATCAATCGTGATTTGATTGATGGAGCGCCCCCCAAACGAATATAATTTAATAATTTTAGATCCGATAACCAATTTAGACCCATGAGGCCTCTTCTTCTCTATTGCTCTCATGCCGATTCACCATCTGCTGGGGGAGCTGGGCTCTCTCCTGTCTCCAACTCGGATCGTCTAGCCTCTTTCTTCTCCTTGCCGGATCGACGGAACCGGCAATCTCTTCCCCAGGCGCACGCCTATTTTGTGACACTTCCGTGCCTTCTTTTGCTCCAATTAGACTCCTTGAGTCAAAACTGAAACCCACCACTTGAGAGGAAAAGGGAGAAGGCAGCAAAAAGAGGTCGCAATCCATGGCACTGCTGAGTTCCCCATCCTTGCTTTCCTCTGAGTAATCCATGGTAGAAATCAGAAAGACGGAAGAGGTTGGGCGAGAGACGGAGGCGAGCGAGAGTACAGGGTTCAAAACTGTTGATCTCATCAAATTTTAAATCGGACGGTTCAAAACTGTTGGGCGAGAAACTGGTAAGTGGTGACAGACGAATTGAAGGAAAGTTTACGGGTTCAAAACTGGGTTATATCTTAAATCCGATAATCTGTTGATCTCATCAAATTTTAAATCGGACGGTTCAAACAACCCATCGGATTGGGTCTGGTCCGATGGGTATCAGAACGCCCCTTCTCCCTACTTCTATTCTGTAATCTTTTTCATTTATAAAATACTATCTCACAAAACATTTGTTAAATTCAACAATTGATTTTGCAAAAATAGGCAAATTAAAGAAATTGCTCAATTAAATCAATATAAATTGTTTAATTCAACAATATTATCATTTCAAAATAAAAAAATGTGGCTAATAACTATTTTATTAACTCAACCAAATATTGCATTACCTACCATTCTCAAATATAAATCCAAACACACTACCTTATATTGTTGCATCGTCAGGCCTCAGAGTATATACGATTTATTGAAAAAAATAATCTTGATTTTAGATCGCAAAAATATTTTTGAAAAAGCCGAAGAAGAGAAAATCCACATCTCGTGGAACTTAATTTATAGAGACTCACTTCTAACTGTTACTGTAATTAATGATAACATAACGTTGCTTTCAACTAGCAATACATGTCACATTCCCCAGTTCATGTATGCTCTAGCTATTTAGTTTATTCCCATTTGAAAATTCAGTTATATGCGAGGGAAAATGATATGGAGATACAATAGTCGATACTGTCATCATATATCAAATAATATGTATATGATTTGTATCATGTAGTGAAAGTTACAAGGATAATTTTAAACACTTGGTCGATATGGAGATGCAATAGTCCATACCTTAAAAGCTATGCAATAGACCAACATTGTGTTAGTTGTGCTTTTTATCGCTATAGCCGCAATAGCGGACCACCACCGCATATAGCACAAAGTATCAAAATAGTACACTATCGTATAAAATATATTTATTAGAGTCAAACTATTATTTTTACAAGGCTTACTAACTTGAAAATTATTATATCTTTGCTATGTTGTTATATAGTTTCCTTAAACTAATATTTGGGTTCACAAATAATTTAGTTAGGCAAAATTGGATACATGCCCATGAGCCCATCCAAACTTCTCTTTTAAGATATTTGCCTATTAAACATGATATTAAGATATCTACCCATCAATACATAATTTTGTTTGATATTTTCCCATTGACCAATAACTCTTGAATTAAATTTACATTTCAAATATTTAAGAAAACAAATGACCAATATGCCCTTATCCCATAAAGGATGTCGATCTCTCCCTTCTGTTTCCTAATGGGTGCGAATAAAGACAGTACGGAATACTCTAAATCCTTCAATCCGTCTTTAAGCATTAAAACTTTAAAAAAGATATACACATATACATTGACTATATATATATCAATCTTTCAATTTATACAGTCTGGAAGAAGATCATTTAACTTCTATGTTTGAATTTTCATTGCACTTATAATATAAACAATCTTTCAATAATATTGGCCATTAATCAAGCATATGGATGGACAAATTAAGTCAGAAAGCAATTGGAGTGCAATGCTACCAATCTGGTCCAAATTAATTGTGCTGTTCGATGGAATGCAATTAATGGTGGAATGAGTGTGCTAGCCCTGGCGACTCACAGTAAGTACTGATCACTTGCGTTGGTACCGTTAATTCATAGAAATGCTTGATAAACCAAATAACTAAGCATACGATGGCATCAATGTATGTCATCTCGGATCGATCACAATTGGTGTTACTTGATTCCTAACTGCTACGATTCATGTGAGACCTAAAGACTTGATGGCATTCTTCAGGATCTCGGTAATACAGGCATAACGGGATGCGACTGGCACATGATGCCAAATGGACGTTTCTCATCATCTTGTGCATACCGAGTCATGCACAGCTTGGGTGTTGTTGCTACTTTGCTGACTGCCATAGCTAGTAGGGTGTGAAGCCGAGAATTGGAAGGAATGGTGCCGGTCAACATGAATTAATGTCCCCACTTGTTTGGTTATTCATTCCTTTTGCATTCATAAAACAATCTTAAAAATATAAAAAAAAAATTACAAAAGTATTTTTTAACTTATAGATTGTTCCAATTATATTCAATTTAAGCGACATTTGATAGCTCTTCAAAGATCTGTTAAATTACAACCGTTAAAAAATTATACAAAATTTTGATAAGCTATGAAATGATGTTCAAATTGATTGAAATTTGTAACTCTATCAATCTACAAGTTAAATAATACATCCATAATTTTTTTTCATTTCTTTTCTTATCATTTTTTACAAATTTTAAAATATCTCATTGTCAATATTGACAAAATAAGACCGATCCCTCCCCTTGAAAAATTATATGCAAACTTCTTTTGTGTTTGTTTACAACTTTACATTGGATATTTGATCCTAAATACTACTATATTCAGATTGCGCCAATGTATTGGGCATAAATTCAACTCAATTAGGCTTTTGATGCTAAATTGTACAATTAAATGAAGTTAAAATTTCTATTTTCAGTGAAGTTAAAATTTCTATTTTTCAGTGAAGTAAAAATTCAACTCAATTAGCCTCTCTGTAGCAAAATAATCAAATACAAGATCGAAAATATATGAAAAAGAGAGCTGTGCAAATTTCCTGTAAATAAGCCCACTAATTTCTGTTGTGCCTGGCAACACAATATGCTATTTTTTTTTTTATTAGGCATTATGAAATGCGTCTCAAAATTAATAAAATAAAATTAATTAATTGCTTACACAACATATACACAGCTAGCATACAGCTTAAATAATTAAGTTTTCCAATTTATTCAAATTTTAATTATATTTACCTGAATTCCTTATGCCTACATAACTTCAATTTGGTGGAACTGTTTGCTTTTCAGTGATTTAGCTTGTGAATATAGTTTTTATCACATATTCACAACACATATGGTTTTATATTATTTGCAATATATGCTAAACAAATCTTGTCTTTGACAGAAATTAGCATACGAATTTGCGAAACGAGGTGCAAACATGGTGCTAACAGCCAGAAGAGGACAAGCCCTGAGAAATGTAGCGAAGATGGCACAGGACATGGGGGCGCCAGATGTGCTCGTAGTACCAGCTGACATATCAGATTCAGAGCAGGCAAAACGGGTCATCGAAGAAACTATTTCTCATTTCGGTCAATGTAAGTGAAGAAAAAAATAAAATATATTTGGGTTCGTTCCAAGGTTTAACAAACCGGATTATAGCATAATTTCTGGTACCACATTTTCAGCAGAAATTGCAATATATGGTGAGATGAACTCTTACAATTTTGTTTGTACTTCATAGTGAACCATCTGGTGTGCAACGCGGGATTATGGTCTAGCTGCTTGTTTGAAGAGATTACCAATATCACCGCTTTCACCAAAGTCATGGTAAGAGGTTTTCTATAAATTACCGTCAGTGTGTTCTTATCTTTACAAAGAAGAAAATAGAGCATTTTAAAAACAGACTTCATTCGCCTTAAACAGTTGAACTGACATTGTCTAAAGCATTACAAGTGTGAACAATTTCAGGATGTGAACTTCTGGGGGGCAGTGTACCCAACATACTACGCACTGCCATACTTCAGAGCCAGCAATGGCAACATCATTGTCAATTCATCTGTGGCTGGTCAAGTACCCACTGCAAGAATGGGCTTCTATAATGTAAGAAAATCATGGCCCAATATTATTTGCATATAGATTGCATAAAGGTTTATAATGCACATGCTGATACTATGAGAATGGTTCTGGAAAAATCAAGAAAATGTCTTCCACAAAATTATTACTCTTATTAACATAAGAGGCAATATATCCAAACTCTCTCCAATACTTAATCAACTTGTTTGATCTGAAACAGGTTGATTTACTAAAATATTGAGAAAAAAACATATGGCAGTACTAATGAAAATGTGAACTTCCAAAAACACGTCTCATTGTTGCTAATATATGTTTGTTTTAGGCAAGCAAAGCAGCACTAATCAGATTCTACGAGTCGGTGAGAACAGAATTCGGTAGAGATATAAAGGTCACCATACTGACACCGGGATACATCGAGTCAGAGATTACAAAAGGGAAAGCACTTCAAAAGGGTGGTGAAGTTTGCATCAACGAAGATGCCCGAGATGTATGTACTCCACTATGTTCTAATTAAATGAGTTACAAGTTTTGGTTTGCTAAGGAAATATGCAGCATATCTTAGAACATTAATAGCCAGAATTTTATATTTACTCCTACATATTTAAAGCTACTTTGTTACTATAACAGCTGCATGTCGGACCAATACCAGTTGGGCAGTCGGAGAAGCTGGCTGAGCTTGCAGTAGACTGTGCATGCAGGGGAGAAAAGTACATGACGTGGCCATCATTTTACCGGCCATTCCGCATAGTTGCATGCCTTGCACCTGAGGTTATAGATTATGTATCCCGTGTCATGTACATCAAAAACCGTAGCAAATGGTTTTTAGAGGCTATTAGAGGGAAGAAATTTCTCTACCCAGCTTCCATAAGGACTCCTAGCATTAAGAAGGAAGAGATGAAAGATCACTTCGAGAATTAAGTTGTGCAAATTGGTAAGGTAAAGGCTGGGTTATTTGAAAGTTATTATGATTTCTCAGTATGGCCGCTGTACTTGAAAGTATCATTTGTAAGACTTTATTAAGCGAATAACTTTAGCATGATACTTTTTTTTTTATGAAAGACGATGTAAACTACCAGCTGGCTCTACTATCTATATTTCCTATATAAAGAAGCATTGTATCCACAAAAGATGAAACGGAATTAACATTAGAATCTTGACAAGACTACAATAGTACAAACTCAGATAAATCTCGTCTGCCACACCTTTTTATAAGCTGCTGTAACATATGGGTTTGCCAGCGAAAGATTGATCTACTCCTCCATGGCCTTAAAACATAAGACAAATTGAATTATGATAGACAACTAGATTAGCCAGTACAATAAATCATCAAATAAAAAAAAAACTTTATTATTGACTATTCTGAAGCATAGGTAACCTTATAATTATTGCAACAGTATTACAGGATTTTAGAGTTGGTTTTCTTGACCTTTATTATTCACCATGTTGACACTTTTGATATGATTTTTTACTGATGGAAAATTACTAGCATGCTATAATATTATCAAACCAAAAATTATAAGATCTTTCTCAATCTAGGATGAAAAATATAAGTTTTATGATTCATGACAAAAACTAGAAGTTAACAATACCAGGAGTCTTCTGAGAAGAAGACTGGCATCATCAGAAGAACAGCCTTGATTCATCTCAATGGCAATCGGGATATCTGATCTCTCATTAATTTCTATCACCACCGTTCCCTGCATCAAAGATAGTCATCACAAGTTTAACAAGGAAAGCATCAACAGTCAATGTTAGGTGCTTACAGAACATTATATAACTAAGGTAGCTTGGTCTCAGAACTATTTGTGATACTAGGGCACTATGATGTCAGTATGTGGTGAAACATTAGTAATCAGTACCAAGGCAGTCTTCTCATCATATGCTTAATAAACTTTTTTCGAGAAATTACCTCAAATTGGCACAAAAATTCCTGGTAATTACGCATAGTTTGTCTAATATCAGCTTCTGCTTTTGTACCAGACACCTGAAGACCAGCCACCACCTCCTCCGGGGTATAACCAACCCACTTCTGAATAACCTATAATTGCACAGACATGTTTTAAGGGAAACATTGTAATGAAGCTAAGTAAAATTCTAGTTGATGTTGCAGAATGTGAGATCATTTGGTTTTAGTTATGGAAGATGCATTAAAACTGTACCAGACAGGTACTAAAAGATCTTATTTTATATATTTCAAGAGTAAGTCACTTTCAAATGATTCCTATTTAACAGGATTCTAAGGTTGATTTCCCTGACCTTAAAGTCTCTCTCCCCTTTTTGGTTTTCAACGGTTAAAGGCTGTTACAGTAATACTGATAGTGAAATAACTAGTAACCTAGAATGCTATAATGTCTTCTGAAACCAAAGTGTGCTCATTGTAGGCTATGAGGTATCAGTTGATACACAATGGATACACAAACACATACACAAAGCGAGCGAGAGAGAGAGGTTTACACTGTGATCAATCTTGACCAGAGAGATGAGACTACCATCATCGATATAAGCATCAAGTTCAAATTTGCGCTTGTACCCAAACTTTGACTTCACGCCAGTCAATAAGCACTGCAAGCCACAAAAAAATTAGGTCAGTTTTGTTACTTTCTTGTTTCATTTTTTATGGGTTCTTGCATGCATGCATGTGGGTGGATAGGGCAGCTGCTATTGGGGTTTAGAACAGTTAAATGCAATAGGAAAAACATAAATTGTGGTTGTTACCTTGATTTTTCCTCTGATGAAAGGTTTTGTTTGACCCTCCTCTGCCCATTGGGCCAACAAAGAGCTCATGTAAGTGAAAGGAGAATCCTCTATTTCAAACATATCATCCATAGCATTGTCATTGATTGAATCCATTATAATATCATCAGCTCCATCATCTATGAACATGTTCCTATTTTGTGCTGCCATGAC
The DNA here is from genome assembly GCA_030179965.1 of Cyperus esculentus. Lineage (NCBI taxonomy): Eukaryota > Viridiplantae > Streptophyta > Magnoliopsida > Poales > Cyperaceae > Cyperus > Cyperus esculentus. Next base: position 3,349,407 of record JASGLE010000015.1, on the reverse strand, counting down.
TCTATCAATGACAAGTGTGTCACCATATTTCATCTGTTCCGAATCTCTCCTGTTGTTCAAATGAGAAGGTTCTTCATCAACAACCATATCATTTTCTTCTATGGCATTGCCTGTGCCACTGAGGGATGGGGCCTCCTTGCCAGGCAGTGCTGTCAGATTTCTCCCATGACTAGTAGAGAGTTCCTCATTTGTGCTAGTCATACTCTCATCAATGACATATGAGGTTGGGCCACCCCCTCGTAACCGTCCATCCTCTTTTCTCTGATTCATTGAGTTTGGTTCATTTACAGAAGACAACTGTTGTGGGCAATTAATTGAATGTCCATGGCTGATATGTGACTCCCATGTGTGGACATGTAATGAGTCTCTACTCTGGTTGAGTGATGAAATTTCTACATGCGAGTTATTAACCTCCACCATGGTGATTTCTTGCAATTGATTTGGTCTCGTATTGGGGTTGGAATTTCTTGCGTCAAAGGGAACACCAGATGCTGTGTAAAAGGCTGGAGAATGAGCTGCCACAATTGGATTTCAGGATCTGATTTGTCACTTCATAAAGTTGCCATTTGCAGATCTTAAAAAAGGTAGGACTATATAACAATTTGAGGCTTTATTCGACTAAAAATGGATTGAAATCAAAAGAGACTACACAGCATTGATTGGACGACAAGTTCATGTCAATTGACCTTTTAGAGAAACATGAGCACATAACATTAAACGTGTAAAACAGACCTTAAAAATACTTGCATAAACTTAATTGTCAATGGTACGGAACCGACTTTTACCAGTACGGAGCCTAACCTAACAACTTTATTCTATTAAGATATCTGAATCTTCAAAACAGGCAAAGACTTACAGAATCATGATAGTGGTGCAACTTGTAATGTTGACCATATAAATGCAAATGGCACAAGAATGTTAGAATAAGCCAGTATTCAAGAATTCTTACAGGGTGGAGCTTGTTGAGCTGCATTAATTCTTTGGGGTGCTGGATTGGGAGTCATATTTCCTTCTGCAACACCATCTGCAATACCAGTACCAATGCTAGCAGACCAAGCAGATAGAGTAGCCTGTCTAGACAAAGGTATTCCGCCTTGTTTTCTACAGTTGAGGAAACAAGGCCAAGCCATTAAGTACCAAGAAGTTATTATAAGTCAATACTTATCAAAAAGCCCAAAAGCAAAACAAAACTCGATTAATCTATGAACTCCCCCATTAACTTGGAACAACCCAAATTCGTGCTAAAAGTACCTCACTGTGCAACTAAGCTTCAGTTACCCTCAATTATATTCTATCACGGTATCACTCAATTACATTTGAGAAGCTGAGCACAAAATAAGGGAAGATACAGAACAAGGAATGAAAATAGATGGGAGAGAAAGTTGGCATATTGGCAATCTTATCCATACCCCAAGCGTACATAGAGAAAAATGCATAAATTATCACTCACGACCTGTGTAGCCCGGATACGGACACGACTGTCCGACACGATACAATACAACACCGTACGGCACGGTATTTTCTTAAACTTGGAGACACGACACCGTGACGGACACAGCATATATTGTAGTTTAATTTAGAATTGCCAATCTATATAAAATGTATGTATTCATTTTTTAGATAGGAATCAACTTGGTTCTCATGGCAATACAGTGCTATAGTCACACAGCCAACTTAACTTCTTAAGATCAAATGGATCAACTTTATATGCTACCCAGACTTTAAATAACGTGGCTAGATAGATAGTCTGGCCTCTATTTCATTTAAATTGAAACTTAGGAACTGGAGTAAGAAAAGTTGTGCAGTACGTATCCTTAAAATGTTAAAAGCAAAGACCAAAAGCTGTGTTTAGTCCGTGTATCAAGGAGAATAAATGACAGCCCAGCAGTGTCCAGAACGTGTCCAAGTGTGGACACCCCGTGTCCTTTGTGCTGACCGTGTCTGGTGCGGCTCTTTTCTAAGAGTGTCCGTGCTACATTGCTCACGACAAATGATAAAAGAAAATCAAAGTGCTTTCAAGGAACGATATATAATAAAGAGAAGGAATAAGATGCCAAAGATTTTGGTGCCAAACCAGCATGGCAGCACCAGACTTTCTCAGATCATGAAACTATATGGTTTTATACATTATATACATCATACAAAATCATGCCCTACACAGGCAAAAAAGTCTAGCATTTCAACCTTATTTCAGTAAGTATCAAGAGCTAGAAAATCAATGGCCCCAATTTTATGAACCTCTGGTGGCTATCAAAATTAGGCCAAATCCTACAATTTTGTAAATGTGTACTTGACAAGATGCAACATACATCCTTTTAATTTGTTAACTTCAGATGTAAATAAAACACTATACCTTTTACCACGAGGAGGCTTGTTGACCTCAAAAACTAGTCTCTGACGAGCTTGATCTAAATCATCCACCATCCCCCCCAGAAAGCTCATTATTTCTGGTACCAGCATCAGAAGACCCCTTCTCACTTGCACATTTCTAACTACAACCTACAACTTCAAATAAACTTTCTTATCTGCTTAGAACGAATTGCAAGGTCGAGGTTCAAATGAAGTCAGCTGCATTTTTATGGATTCTGTTTGTGTTTTTCTTATAAGAAAATTGTCATTCAACCGGGCTAAACTCTTGAATTTGCTGCACTGACACATGAACAATGATGCTAATAAGATCAATGGTTGATTGGAAAAGATCTGCAACTACAGAGCCACTACATGCACCTAGGTACTCAATGTGAATCAAGAAAAAAATAATAACATAGAGCTGACCTTAAAGCCAGAGGGAGCAAGAACTTCAAGCTCTTTGATTGGTCTGTATTCGATGCCAAAGACACGCTGGACTCCATCTGTCATGGATACCTTAAGACACCTCTTGGGGCCTGCAGGAGCATTCTGATACCTCTCTTTAATTGGAGCCGAGATGTTCACAATCTCATCAACCTAATAAAGATTTCAAAATTTAAAACCTATAATGTAGCTAAATTTAGGTAATGCCTATATAAAATCACTTGAATTAGGATTTGAAATGATGTAACATTTTTATTGACTGCATATTCTTCTGCCTGATAAAGCGACTAATATATGATCCAAATTCAAATTGCGGTAAACCTCTAACAACCTGCAGCACAAAGGGACCATCGAGTTCAGCTTTGTGCATCATCCCGACGTTCTCAGGCAACACACCGCCTCCACATTCGTTCAGATCAGCAAAAAGGACCTGCTCGAAGACTCTCTTACCCCTTGCGGCATCGTCAAGTCCGTCATGCCCTTGCATCGTGCCCGCGATCCTGTCCGAACAAACCTCCAGCCACTCGCGCCGCACGCACAGCCCCAACCTCCGCAGGAATTGATCGATCGCCGCAACTCGAGGGTTCGAGATCCCACTCTCTGCACTGTGCGCGGAGATCGGCGTGACTCTAGGGTTCGAGTTCGCATCCTGCGCACTGTGCGCGGAGACGGGCGTGACTCTAGGGTTGGAGTTCGGATCCTGCGCGTCGGGGTTGGAGGTGGCGGGAGGGGACGGGGTGAAGAAAGCGGGCGGGGGAGAAGGGGGCGAGTCACCGGGGACAGTGACAAAATCCTCCAGGTCTTCCTCTTCGTCGGAGATATCGTGAAGCGTAGTAGGGTTAGGGTTTCCATTCGTAGGAAGAATGGGCGGCGCAGAAGATGTTGTAAGTCCGTCAGGCGACGGTGTTACTGTTACACCGACGGCGCTGTCGTCGTCGTCGTCTAATTCCTCGTCAGAAAAAACGGCACGAGGACGCCGGTTCCGGGCATTTGAGTGGACGGCGGCGTTACCGTCTGCTTCGTCGTCGGACACGACGACGCCTGAATATCGCATTCCCGCTGTTTGTTTGTTTGTTTGGAGTTTCGAAGGGTTTTGTTTTGGTTTTCCCTCCACTCGGTAGCAAGTAGTCCTGGCCAGGGAGGAATTAGACCATAAATGTGTTATTTGACAAAAAAAGAATAAATAGAAACAAGAAGCGTCTGTAGTCCAACGGTTAGGATAATTGCCTTCCAAGCAATAGACCCGGGTTCGACTCCCGGCAGACGCATTTTTCTTTTTTCTTTGCAACATTTTTTGTATCAGTTTATTTAATAATAACTAGGACTCGATAACTTCAATTCCAAATATTTAAGATAGCAAATTGTGTTGCATTCAAATCAGAATTCTTATGCATCCAAGCAGTTCGTTTTTTAACATTTCCATTCGTTCGACGCTCCAAACCAGTATCTGTTCCTTTGGCATTAAAAGAAAAGAAAAAAAAATTTTGGTTTCCACAGAAAATAGTTTTAGAAAGGAAAAGAGAGTACCATTCTTTTTTTAAATAAGCCCCAAAAAATATAAATTTACCACTTTAAGCTCTGTAACATACATTTTTCACATTTGAGCCGGACGCTAGTGTCCAACCGGGACGCTAGGGTACCGCAGCGGCCAGGTGGGTAGTAAAACATCTGGCCCTTTAAACCATACAGAATGTGGCACTTTAAACCATTTTCTTTATTTCAAGGGAGCAGTAAAACATCTGCGACCTCTCCCCTCCCCCCAAAACACCTGGCCGCTGTGGTACTGTAGCGGCCCACCTGGCCGCTGGGGTAACGTAACGGCCCACCTGGCCGCTGCGGTACTCTAGCGTCCAGCTCAAATGTGAAAAATATGTATTACGGGGCTTGAAGTCGTGAATTTATATTTTCCAGGACTTATTTAAAAAAATTGAGGCGATTCTTTGTGTTCACTAGTAAATGTGAAGGAAAATATACTTCTTCAGCATATTGCCCTGCTGGCAGAATTATGGATAATTACATTGTCATCTAACCCAAAATATACTTCATCAGAATGTGTAATCAAGCATATTGCCCTGCTGGCAGTAATCCTTCTGAAAATCCAAACTTTGCTAGCTTCTTGTTGTTGAGCATATGATTCACTTCTGAAAAATCCAAACTTTGCTAGCTTGTGAGCATATGCATCACTCCATGTTTATACTTTGCCAAATCAATTTGTAATTTTTAAACACCGTTCCAATCTCAAATGAATATTATGATATTCCTACCTTGATTCTACAAATTGAAGACTTGCATCTTTCCCTCAGCAGATCTGGCAACTACAATCACATGACATAAAACCCACAAATATAATCATTTAAAGCCATTTATTGAAAGCACCTTTTCATTTATTACAACCAGTTTACTTGATTACACATTCTCTGAGCAGTATTAATGTCTGGCCATCTGAGACCCAAATGACATGGGTCAAAGAAAAATTCACTCTATAGCAAAGAGGTCTAAAAGGGTGGTGCATCACAAAAAGCTAATGATCCCTATGATGCTACTAGAGGAAATATTCTTGTAATTAAGCAATAGGGAGCTCGCCACAGTCACTGATGAAGACTTTCTTCTTGGGGCGATCCCCTCTGTCAGTCTCTTGAGACTCTATCATCTTGACCACATCCATTCCTTCAATTACCTGGCCAAACACCACGTGCCTCTGATCCAACCATGGAGTCTGACAAAAACAAACATGTGTTAAAAATAAAAGAGAAAAAATGAACAGAATCAATAACAGCAGAATCAAGATACGGCTCAATAATCTTTCCATAAAGACAACATTTTGTGAATGCGTGGGCAAAATGTAAAACACTGCATAATCTTCCACCTGTGCTATTTTGGTTTTTATAGCAAAATTTAACACCTCTTCTTTTCTTATGCAGGGTTATATAGCAATAAAGAGGACCAATGGATGATGCATCTTCTTCAGGTGAAAGGAAATCAGATGACCTTACTCAATTTATCATATTTCAGTCGGTAAATATTTTTCATGAATGCATTTGTACTGGGACTTTTAATTTTTTTTTTATTTTGATAAATCAAACAATGCATCACATGTATAGTATATCACAGCTAAAAGTCCACACCTTGCAAGTGAAACACATGGATGCATCATTACAATGCCTGCAATAACCCCAGCAAAATAATCCAATCTACATACTTTGGACAAACAATTTTCCCCACATCAACCAGAATGCATGATAAGTTTTTTCCACGAATAAGCTAACACCGGATATCAATCAGCTCATTGCATCCTTATATGTTAGTGCATATACCTTGACAGTGCAGATAAAAAATTGGCTTCCATTTGTATTGGGTCCTGCATTAGCCATGCTGACAATACCAGGTCCAAGATGTGCCACTAAAGCATTGAAAAAAGGAAATAAAAAACAGAAAGGATAAATGACATCATAACCACTCTAATTAACTGAAATCCAAATTCTAAAATTTAACAAAGAGTGGATACATACATTTGAAATTTTCATCCTTAAAAGTGCGCCCGTATATGCTCTTTCCTCCAGTGCCCTGAAATCAACATAGATTTATAATTATCGCAATCAATGATCACGAGTTGGTTTTGAATTTTAATTCGTGCAGTTCTTGTACCTAACTGCTCTCCTATTGATAAATTAAATAAGCTCCAAACAGTTGATCAAGAATAACTGAAGATTAAGTATCATGAATTCACAATAAGGTCGACAGTAAGTAGCTGTACTGGCCAAATGAGTTTAAACTGCCATCCTCCCAAAGATACTATCATGCCTACTGCTTCTATAAGCTCCTGTATGTAACATCTTTTACTAAGTATGAAAAAAACATACATTTCCCTTGTCAAAATCTCCTCCTTGAATCATAAAATCTTTAATGACACGATGGAAGAAGGATCCCTTGTAGCCAAAGCCCTTCTCCCCTGATTTAAGCATGCAAATATGACAACCAAAAAAAAAAAAAAAAAAAAATCATAAGATATGGGACAAAAGTTTGCAAAGAAAGAGGTGCTAACTTCAAAAGTACCATAACTCTTGTATGATTTGTGATATGCTCATATAGCTTTAACATTGTTTTACCTCTGTACTTGTGCTTTTTTTTTTGTACAATTGAATTGGTATGGCACATTTGCAAAGCAAAGAAAATTGGTGGTGCAATTCTTGGATTGAAAAACTTAAAAGGAATTGATAATTAGAAGATACCTACACTTTCAATTGCACAAACTGAGAGAGAGTACAACTTTGCGGCTAAATAGATTAACTTGAGACTCACTTGAAAGTTTTCAGTTCAATTAACGTAGAAGTTGCAATAAACAAACTTTTAGTAATGTGGGAAACTTTAATTATTAAATTGAAGGACATACTGCATAATATATAAGTACGTACCTGTGCAGAGAGCCCGGAAGTTCTCAGCAGTTTGGGGCACATCTTCACCGTACAAACCAATCACAATCCTTCCCACCGGGGTTGCATTTGTAATACCCATACTTATGTCAAAGTACACCTTACTTGTTACCTTTGATTGCAGTTGTGCTACCTGTTTAGCAAAGAAATCCAAAATCAGATTGAACTCAACTCAGATATCTGATTTTCGATTTACCCAATTTCCTACCTTGTATTTCCATAATCCGAATAAAACCTAAATTACAACAAATTTTACTCTTCAAGTTTGACACTACCTATTGAATCTCTAGCCTACCCAACTTGTTTGGAACTACAGTTTCTATTGTTGCTGCTGCGGAAACTATTTTTGATCAACAATTGCAGTTATTTAGCCAAGAAATGTCTACAGGATCAATTTCTGACCCAAATAATAAACCCTAAACCCTAACATTATACAGTCCTAAGTTCCTAACTCCTAATATATATATATAAAAAAAAAAAAAAACAAAACAAAAGAGAGCTAGATAATAACCTCAGCATCGGCGCGAGGAGACGCCGTGCAGTGTGCCCTGCCGAACCTCTTCCTATCAGACGAGGTGGTAATCAGAGAGGAGGCAATCCCCTTTCTCTGCTGAACAGAAGCGAGATTCACGTTACACCCCGTGAGGCGCGCCTGTACTGCCGCAGTCCTCCCACCGCCAGCCCCGAAGGCCGGGCGCACACTGGCCTGCCACGACGAAACAGACAAAACAAAGCAAGCAAATTAGGTGTAATTAGAAAGTAAGAAAGAAAGAGAAGAATTGAGCAGGTAGATAGAATGTCGATTGGAGTGGGGGAGGGAGAGGGAGGGGAGGGGGAGTACGAGAGAGGATAGAGAAGCCGCCATTGGTGAGTGAGTGAGTGAGTGAAGGAAGGAAGGAAGTCTGAGTCGAGGGTTTGAAGAAGCGGAGAAGACGAGGGTTCTTCAGGAAGAGGATGGCGATAAGGAATTAAGGATTCCGTACCCTCTGTAGAGCTGCACAGTGTAGCGCAGGATGTGAACCGTTAGATCATCTCGGAATCTGTGCTGGATCGAATCTCGAGATGATCTAACGGTTAGAATTCTGCGCTACAGAGGATGGGCACTCGGCGATAAGTGCCAGATATTTTTTAAAGTTAGAGGTGGATGCGCTGCAAAGGGCAGCCCGGAATGCGGACCCTTAGATCGTCTTGAGATCTGCGCTACACTTTGCAGCGCTGCAGAAAGTGAGGTGAGGACTTCAAGTGTAGAGTAGAATGGAGTCGTTGGGTTTTCTTACTTCTTGGGCCGAATAGTGAATAAGGAGCGGCGATAGTAGAAGATTAAAAGAGGGTATGATTGTGGGTATGAGGCCCAATAATGTTATATACTTGATTATGGGTTATTGGGCCTGGTTTCTTTTATTTGTATAATGGCAGGGTGTTTGTGCTTGGTAGGCTTTTTAAGATTTTTGCAAATTACAAATTGGGTGACTGTTATTAATTAATGACTTAATGTGTTGGAAACTTGGAATTGGCATGTTGTTTCTGAGAGGCTGGGAAGAGAGAGGCCAGGCTACAGTGAATTTAGTTGTACACCATAACCCATCGACCTTACCCAGATTTTATTCCTTGTTTATTCATTAGAAAAAAAGTCTAAGGTTTCATTTCAATTTTCCAATTTGTTGAGCTTTTAATGATTGGTATTATTATGGTAGATTTTTATATTCTCCAAACTTACTGTAGATTGCTAAAAATATGAAAAGCCCAATTGACATTTCTGAACAAAAGCTAGTTCTTTAATTCAGAAAAGAGATGTACCAAGATAAATCCTTACTACTAATAAAAGGAGACAAAAAAATTCTATCTTCCTCAAAAAAAAAGAATCTCAGCCATTGATTGTTTATTTATATTGATCACCACCGTTGATATATTTTAATGTCTCGGCCCATTAAAATTTAATGCTGATATCAATTTTTTCATAAGAGATAAGCTATCAGCCCTTTATTATAAAAAAATAATAATTTTAGTCCAACCAAGGCATAGACTTTTTACTAAGTATTAATAAATTAACATCCATTGAATATCCAACGATTGACTTCAAGTTACCTCAAATATTGACTGATTGACCTAACAACGAATAATATCCGATTGGCCATGCTTCTTATATATTAGCTTTTATTTTCTGGATAAACCGATAACAAGAGCAACAAGGACATTTTCTGCGCCACAAACCAATTCATTTATTAATTTCTTTTATTTATGACACGCACGAACTAACAAACCTTTATAATTGATAACAATTGTCCATACTAAAGCAATAAAAAAATGAGAAAATTTTCTTGTTCCTCTTCTTTTGTCCCCCTTAAATCTCCCTTACCGAGATTTTATTAAAATTCTAGTTCAAGATTCTGATTCTAGGTCAAGATTCAGATTCTCACTGATTACACATTAATTTTGACTCTAAAAGTCGGGTCCCACTACTTAATAGTCAAATTTGTTGTATCATAATGTTATGGTAAATAACTGTCTGTGCAAATCTTGTGTTCATACCTATTTGTTAAAATGTTAATACCTCCTATGATGAGGTGTTCATAGTCTACGTATTTGGTGTTCATATCTATGCATCGAAGATTCCGTGTGGGCCGTCCAAGATTCCATGTTCTGGTGAATGATTTTGTTATGATTAGTCAAAGATTTCATGTTCTAATGAATGATTGTCCGTCTTAACTTGAGTGTTCATACAGTATATTATTGAATGCTCATATTTATTATGCTAGGGTGTTTTACAAAAAGTTTATTGACGGGGACATTTAAAGGGGATTTTTAGGAAAGACAATTAGGGTACCTCTAAAAAAAAATAAAGGTAACTTGATAAAATTAACAATGATAGAGCCAAAAACTTTGAACAGCAAAAACTAAAAAAACACTGTTCAGACAGCAACACATCTGGCGTACGTACCTCTGCTGATGTTTTTTTTTAGATAAGGGGTATTGAAAGCATGGCACACGATTGCACACAACAGTCAGAATCTGTGTTGATCCTGTGTTCACTTTCCCTATGACAAACCTTATCCATGATAACCATCTTCTCCATTTCTTTCCACAGTGCGTGTACAGAACACATTAATTCTCTCTGGAGTCTGGAGCAAATATACTGTGAGCTTAACCTTAAAAACATATTAAATAACTTCCGAATTTGAATCTATATTGTTTATTATATTATTTATATCAAAATCTTATGGAATACTAAAATTTTCCATTTTTAGGAATTTTTTTAAGTATTTGTTTGGATTTTGTAAAAGTGATACATAAAACATTGAATATTTTATTTATAGTTAGTTTTAAAAATTCAAAACAAATACTTATAAATTTTCAAAAATGAAAATTTTTTACATCCCACATTAAATATTTTGATGTAAAGAATATAATGAGCTATATAAACTCAAATTTAAAAATGATTGAATATGATTTTGAACTCACCGTATATTTGCTCAATTTTCTACTCATTTTTCTGGACAAATTAACTGGAGAAATTTAGACCTATTATTATTTACTAGAGCTGTGAATCAGGTTTCGCCCCAAAAAAATAATATTACATAATTTAATAGGCATTGAAAATAAATATACATTTTTTTATAAACTAGCAAGAAACGTTTTAAATTCTGATATCATACCATGTAATATATATAACGTGCTTTTGGTTTTGGTTAATTATTTACCATTTAAATTTCATCTTTACACTAATTTAATTGAATGTTAAAATATAAAACGTTAATTCCTTACTAATGTAAATTCTAATCAACATTGATGTCTTCCATACCAAGATTGATATCTTTCCATTTTTATAAGAACCAAAATGGAGATAAAGTTGTTTAATTGGAGAACATCATCACCTTTGAAATCAATGTATTTTTATCTGTACCGCTAATTAAGGGGTAGAATGGGAATTAAAGAAATTTGAAGGAGGAGAAAAAAAATAGAGACGTCCAATACTTACGTGCTTTTTAATATAGTATAGATATAGATATATTTTGTTAGATAAATATTGGACTTAATATTTTTTTCTATGTAATATATTTTTAGCTACATCTCAATTTATATAAAAGAATACAAAGAGTTGCAAATATTTTGAGTCTTAAATTGTTCTTTAGGTACATCATATTATCTCTTCAATGAAAAAAAAATGAGTCATTTGATTAAAATAAATGAAGATAGAGAAACAAAATAAATAGTTGAGATTAACGATGATGTGGCATGGCTAAAAAATTGAAAGCTTAACCTCTTTCTAAGGTATCATGAATTGACACTTTTACAGTGGTTATGTTCAACTGTCGGTTGCGCATCTTATTACCACAAAACGGGCTCATTGTGACTCGTGAGAATTGAGAGAGACCCAAAACTTTGAGACAATTCAGACTTATCCAAATCCCAATGATTTGTAATTTGGGGTTCAATTGCTCCATTATTTTGTGTCGTTTTGTATATGCGTGTCATGGATGGTCCTGTGAGAATACAAGTTGGGAATATGCAATTATATATGCTCTTGGTGAATAAGATCCCTCAGGATCTGGTTTGAATGCGACACACTACTAGAGAAGGTATTTGTGTTTTTTTCCCCCTTTTTTCCTTTTTTTTTCATTTTTTTTCCCTAAATGAGGACAAGGCAATGTGTGAAAAGAACAAATTCCATCGCAGCCAAGTGCCATATTTGTGTGCTTCATGACTTATGACAGATGGGACCGAGAAAAACAATCTGAGTCCTGATCTACTATGCTCAAAATGAAGTCGTGACCCTTAAAACGAGAAAACGAATCAGAATTGAAATCGTGCCCGTGCTCAAAATGACGAACAAGAACGACGCAAAATCGATTTGACACGATTTTCGGACCCTCAAATCACGTACGGGTTTCCTAGCCAAAAGCCCAAAACGATGGTGTTTCGCGAGATTTCAATCTCAGACACGCTTTACCCTCCTCCGTTGTTGTGTGCTGACAAAGCTGAATGACAATTTGTGTAAATTAAAAGAATCTTAAGGATATTTTGTATTTGTGTTAGAATGAATTCTTCTCCACATGTGTTGCATTTTGATCAAAAAAATTTAATTCCAAATCAACTCTACTCTATTCTATTGAATTGAATTGAAACGAACTCTCACCGGTTTTCGTTTCGAACAGAGTAGAAGTATGCACCATAAATCACATCATGTGGTTTAGAAACTATGGCAGGGAGAGTACCTGTACCACCGGTACGATTCTCATTCTCTAGTTTTATATATTTGGCGTCACCGCGAATAGAGCTGCCATTGCCCAACATGGTTTTTCATCACACCAAATAACGATTCAGTGTTGGCAATTTATCAATAACTTCCAAAAAAAAAAAAAATAACAAGGATTCAGTGATTCACTAGTTAGAGGCTTAGAGCGAGTGCTCATCCTCTGTACCGTGCTGCACTGTGTAGTGCAGGATGTGAACCGTTAGATCATCTCGAGATTCAGGCCGACACAGATCTCGAGATGATCTAACGGTTCACATCCTACGCTACACAATGCAGCGCTACAGAGGATATGAAATCACAGTGCAGGATGTGAACCATTAGATCATCTTGAGATTCGAGCCGGCACAGATCTCGAGATGATCTAACGGTTCACATCCTACGCTACACAATGCAGCGCTACAGAGGATATGAAATCACTAGTTAGAACGAGTGCTCATCCTCTGTAGCGCGCTGCACTGTGTAGTGCAGGATGTGAACCGTTAGTTCATCTCGAGATTCGAGCTGGCACAGATCCCGAGATGATCTAACGGTTCACATCCTGCTCTACAGAGGATATAAAATCAGTTAGAGCTGCCCGCCCGGACTGATTAATTAATGTAATGTTTATTTTGTTGGAAGAGATGGATCCCAATGCCAAAACAAAATAATCGATATCCGTGTAGAAAAGAAAAGGTCAATATGTGGAGGATCCAATGGCATCCGACAAGAAACCGAAAGAATTCAATTAAAACAGCGGATTAATCGGAGTGGCCAGCCATGGTCAGTGGTCACCCTATACGGTCTTATCCCAGTTATCATTGCACCTAATTCTCATGGTACTGTGTGTAATTATAATTAAGACAGATACTGTGCCTTAAACTTTGCCCTACAGCCTATATGGGGTGGCATGTGAGTCAGAAAGTCATTTTTGTAAATGTTTAAGGTACATTCGCATAAATATTTTTTAAGGTATAACCATTTTTTGTAAATTTCTTTAGAAATAAAGTATATTTCTGCAAATTATAAAAAAAAAGATATTTTTGTAATTTTTTTGCTAGCGCATCATGGTGGTGCAAGAGACAATGGCAGGAGATATATATTTTTCCTTATAATCATGATGCAAGAAAAACATTTTAAGCACCAAGTAAACGTTTCGCTAGTCATAACTATCAAAATAAATGATACAGCACAAAGTCTTCATAGTTTCAAGTGGGTACTATTGGATCCACGCAAGCTACATTTATTTTTTTTTATTTTTTGAGTTTCAAGTTTTAACAAGATGCACAAATCGGAACTGGATAGAGTATTTTATAGACATTTAAATTTGAATAGCTTGATTTTCGTCTTTATCCATAAAAAAAAAATGCACAAATTACGTATGGTGTTTTTTCTTTCTTTCTTTCTTTTAAGGTGAAACGGATAAGGCCATCCAATTTGTAGTTTATATAAATAAATTTCACATACTAGTTTTAAAAAAAAAATAGATGTATTCTTTAATTTATGGATAATAGTGTTTTGAGTTTCAATTAACATGAATATTGTTTGATCCCTCCTCTAATCCATTTATTTCTTCTTACTATAAAAATTTGAAAAGAAAACAAATACTGTGGGATTGGATTGTGTTTTTATTCTCTCGTGATACTTTGTATAGCAAATACGATATAGAGAAATAAAAAAGTAGCATGCATATACTTTGTGATCAGATTATTTGATTACTCTGATTCAAAAGTAAAAAATGGCAAAATAAAACTACTTGATTCGACACGTACTCAAAAGATAACTCAAGATCAAATGACCCGAATGAGAAGATCTAGTTAGAACTTGAGATGACCGGAGAGGATGAGAGACATTTGTGAACTTGAGATAACTCAAAGTAACACTACAATCTCACATAACGCATTTAAATAGCTCCATTTGTGAATTTAAAATTATACATTAAAATCAAAATATAAAAAAATTTGGCAAATATATTGTATAATAATATATTTGATTTATTAAATTTCTAGGTACTAGATTTTTTTTGTAAACTAAAATTCAATATAAATTCTTTAAATAGTATGGCATAAACACACATGGGTATTTTGGTTTTTTGACACATCAAAATAGCTAATTATTGGGTCAATTAGCATGTGGGGTGTGATTGTTGCAAATTTTATAGTTTGGGGGGAACTTGGCATAAGTGAATAATTTAGGGGAGTGTGGGGGGCATTATCCCTATATTAAAAAAAAAAAACAGAGCATAAAGGTGTGTTTGGTATGGGGATAAATGGAAGATAAATTGAGAGATAGCTTATAAGCTATCATTCATTTATCCTCATACCAAACACATAGAATTCACACTTGCTCCATATTCTTTAGAGGGATGGATTGATAATGCTTATCTTGACAATACTGATAATAGAATTTTTCAAAAACTTGTAAAATTTCATAAAAAATCTTAAAAATTAAAAAATATTGTTGGATGCATTACTTAACTTATAAATTAACAGTGTTTCGAATTTTAATCAATTTGAATATTGTTTGAAGATTTATCAAAATTTTGTACAATTTTTAGCGTTTGTAATTTAACAATTCTTTGAAGAGCTATCAAACATCATTTCAATTCAGCATAATAAAAAACATAATCAATTTATAAGTAAAGAAATACTTTCATAAATTTTTTTCTATTTTAAGAATTTTTACTGATTTTCTTAAAATTTTTGAAAAATCCAATCATTAAAATTGTCAAGATAAGCATTGTTAATGGATCTATACAATGCTGCCATAATTTTAAAAAGTGTTTTATGGCACAATCCTGCCATAATTTTTCTGGATCTATACAGATAACGCCACAATAAAAACCCAACCCCTGTCTGTAAAATCTGGACCGTTTAATTCATCAAAGGGCCGTTTAAACTATGAGCTATGGCAAAATCCTGCCACAGTTTCATGACAGCAGATGGGAGCCGAGCATTGGAGACAGAATCCGCGAAGGATTCTCATTATCATCATCACATCATGTATACATTCGGAATGATTCCCTCTCATATATATTCAATACATTCGGAATGATTCCCTGTCATATATTCAGTCTAATCTAAAAGGGGATCAAATAATATATTTAGGGAAAGGTATATTACTGTAGATTGTAGAATAAAATGTATATACGCTTTTTGTAGTATCTAATTAAAGACCCATATATGGATAAAATATTTAATTAACAAAAATGGAACAAAAATTGAGCCATAATTAGCACCAATTGCCATTTATAATTACCATCCTTACTAAATATAACAAAGATCAGATCTTTATTTAGTTCATTCCAAATATACACAGCCACTGAATCTTCACAAATAATCACAAATCACAACAGAACCAATGAAAACGGACGTTCCACCTATTACAAGTGCGACCAAATATATACACAAGCTAAAAAGGGATCCGAATCCGCTGCTGCAGACCCTGCTTTTCTTGATCTGACGGTTGAGAAACACCAAAATACTTCGAGATCAGTGTGGGAAATGCCGAAGTACTTTGATATTGGTGCAGCAACCGATCCCGACCATCCGATCGGAAAAGCTGATAAAGAAAAGCAGCGGATTCAGATCCGCTAAAAAGGATTTCAACGGCTGGAATTAATGAGATCAGGTCCCATAAATATCGTAACAAATAAAGCAAGAAAAGGCAGCCGGGAATATATCCCGTCCGTCCTGTCCAAAAATGTACCAGTCCGATAATAACTGGACATAAATATAACAGTCCAGATATACGGATACCACTAGGGATATCGTCGGGATATCATGATCTTTAACCAATTCAACTAAACCTAAATATTCACTTTAACCTCCTAAATATTCAACTTAACACATTTTGCTTGACAACCAATAAAAACTCTACATAATAAAAACCTAATTGCAGTATTGCACTTAACACATTTTGCTTAACACATTTTGTTTTACAACTAATAAAAACTACTTTTAATTTAACTTGCAGCATTACACTTCCTAACTATTCAATTTATCCTCCTAAATATGCACCTTAACCTCCTAAATATTCAACTTATCACATTTTTTATTGGCAGTCAATGTTTATTGGTATCCCCGACGGTATTTTTGCGGTATCCCCATAGCATTTTCCTAAATATAAAATAATCAATGCCTTCCTTCCTCTATAATTATCTCGTTCCCTTTTTGACATTTTCGACAGACTATATATATACGTGTGTTTATAAAGAGAACGAGAGAGATTTCATTATCTTGTACAAACTGTTGCTGTTATTCCTCTCTTTCACGCTTCAAATTCTGAAGAGAATTGTTCTTCAACACGAGTTTTAGAGAGATGGATAACGAGGATGAGTATGAGAAGCTTTTTAGGAGGATGAACCCACCTAGGTACGTACTTGTCGAAACTATTTGCCCTTTTGTCGAATTTCCTTGAAGATATATATAAATATATCTTTGGGTTTTTTTTTTTTTTTAGTTTTGTGAATTCTCTTTGACTGTTTTTGTTAGTGAATTAGTCATAATTCAGCTCTTTCATGCTAGAATTTTATTCCAAAATCCTTGCTGTTTCAACTGATATGATATTTTAAAGCAGAGAAATTGTAGAACCATTATTCTGAATCTCTTGCTAAATTAGCTTTTTTAATACCAGATAATGTTTTGATTTTTTTCTCTCCACTAAAGCCAACTAGAAGAGCAACAAAAAATCAGTTTTGAGTCCAAATTGTGGTCATTCTTTCTCAGAACTTTCTCTCCTTGAATTATTGCAAGGAATTGTTGGGGTGGTGTGTGTCTCAGTGTGTTTTTATTCCTGTACTGATATTGTACCAAGTTTTAGTATATGATATATTGGTATATGATATATTGTTCCCATTAATTGGTATTTAGTACCCCTGTAGATGCCTTATTCTTCTTATTTATTCGATTCCATTATTCCAAGATTCTTGTTAACATATTTAGTATCTGTCTCTTGTTTATTGCCACAGAGTCGTGATCGATAACGAAGCTTGCGAGAACGCAACCGTGATTCAGGTAAACTACCGCCATCGGCTGACAAAAAGAAAATATTCTCTCAATATTTGTGTGTGTTTTAATTGTTTTTGCTTCATGCAGGTGGACAGTGTAAACAGGCAGGGTACTCTCCTCCAGGTGGTTCAAGTGATTGCGGATTTGAATCTCGTCATAAAGAAGGCTTACATCTCGTCCGATGGAAGTTGGTTCATGGATGGTACGCGCTTTAATCTCTGATAAATAGAAGAAAATTCTGAGAATTTTATTAGTTAAGTATCATAGTGAGTATATATATATTGATGCGAACTATGCTTTGATGCAGTGTTCAATGTGACTGATGGTGCTGGGAACAAAGTTACTGACAAGAACACAACCTCCTACATCCAAACGGTAATTTCGCAGACTTTTTTAAAACATATTTTATAGATATCAAGAGGGCTTGAAATTATGTAAAATAACTACATATATCAACTATCATTAATTTATTAAATCCCGTTTAAGATGTTTAACTGTTGTCACATTCAAGTGATTAGAAAGCACAATTAATAATCAGATTATCAGATATTGTGCTACTATATATGGAATTTATGTAAATTCAATCTTAACACTATAATTAACTTTTTCTTTTTCTTGGTTTATGTTTCCTATATAGGCACTTGAATCTGACGAGTGCTTCTACCCTACAACTAAAAGTTCGATCGGTATTGTACCGACAACCGACCACACCTCAATCGAGCTAATTGGTACTGACCGTCCAGGCCTCATGTCCGACGTGTGTGCAGTGCTAGCCAATCTCAATTACAATGTGACCAGTGCAGAGTTGTGGACCCACAATACCCGCGTCGCAGCAGTGGTGAACATTACCGATGGGCCTAGTGGAATACCCATCAGGAACGAGGAGCGTATATCCGACATCAAGAGACTCCTCTGCAATGTCCTTACAAGTGGCGGTGCGGACGATGATTCATCAGCTCATACCGATATCTCAGTTGGGGTGACCCATAGAGAGAGGCGACTGCATCAGATGATGTACGATGATCGGGATTTTGATTTTGGAGAGGATGACGAGTGTTGCGGGCCTCAAGTCTCAGTGTCAGTGTCGGATTGCCCCGAAAGGGGCTATACTGTGGTTATGCTAAGGTCGACGGATCGTGCCAAGCTCCTGTTTGACACAGTTTGTACGCTCACGGATATGCAATATGTGGTATACCATGGGATGGTCAGTACAGGAAACAAGGAAGCCTATCAGGTAAATAAGGATAATTTTGGTCAATTTACACGCGTCCAACATGAAAAATCTACAAGCAGTTGAACTATAGTTGTACATGAGGGTTTTATATCACTGAATCAAAATAGAACAGTAATAAAAAGTTTATACAAAATGGACTGGGGGGCATTGAAATTTTTGAGAGGTTACAAGGGCTTGCAGGATATATGTTGGCATTGCAAGGGCATATGTAGGATATTTCTTTTGTATGTTTTCTGGGTGTTCATATTTGTATGAGAATTATGTAATTTAATATCAGTATTTGTAATTAATTTGCAGGAATATTACATAAGACATGTTAATGGAAACCCCATAAAGTTGGAGGCCGAAAAAGAACACCTGATTCAATGCCTCGAGGCGGCTATCCAGCGACGCACATCAGAGGTAAAGATTACATATCCTGCTGGCTTGTACCAGTGTGGCAATTTCTGTAGGTACCAGTATTTTTAGTTTGAGTTTTGTATTCATTTCTCATTTTTTCGGGACATAACAAAATTTCAGGGATTGGAACTCGAGTTACGGACAGAAGATAGAATCGGGTTACTGTCTAACATAACGAGGATATTCCGAGAGCATGGATTGACAATCAAGCGGGCCAAGATTTACACTGATGGAGGCAAGGTGGTGGATACATTCTACCTCTCTGATGTTTCTGGCCGCCCAGTCGATGCGAAGACAATCGAAACGATACAAACACAAGTTGGACAGCAGAAGTTGCAGGTGAAGCATAACCCATATGCAGAGATCAGCAATAAGCCATGTGATATGAATGGTACCGGCATTTTCTTCTTAGGGAATATCTTTAAGCACTACCATTTCCCAGGAATTCGGATGATCAGATCGTATTCATGAGGGAAACTAGCTATCTCTAGGAATG
The DNA here is from genome assembly GCA_030179965.1 of Cyperus esculentus. NCBI lineage: Eukaryota > Viridiplantae > Streptophyta > Magnoliopsida > Poales > Cyperaceae > Cyperus > Cyperus esculentus. Next base: position 3,329,816 of record JASGLE010000015.1, on the reverse strand, counting down.
CATAACTGTGAAGATAGCAGTTGCTGGAAATGCTGGATTTGGATACACACCATAGAAAAATCTACACTCAAAATAGCACACAATCTTCTTGTAGATAGTTTATGCCCAGAACAGGTTATAGGTTAGAAACTTGGTAGCTAGGGAAAAATAAAGCATTTCATCCCAGGGATGTTCTTTGTAAATAGAATTTTTTTTTTAAGATAAAGATGAGGGTTAAGTCATTCAAATAAAAGACCCCCTCCAATCTGGATTTCAAACCAGTGACCTCTCATGAAGAGAGTGTTGTCCTTAGCCACTTTGTACATAGAATTTTGACTTGTCTTACTCAAAGCACAAAAAAAAGACAAGCATTCAATACATGTCCTGCTTTTTTGGGAAAATTATTTCATCATCATGTGCAATTAATTTTTTTCCTTTTGTGTATTACAAATTTGTGGTTTGCACCGTGTCATACGATATAAAAGTAAAACAACTTCGTCAAATTAAAATAAATGGAATGTTCAATATTCCATAATTTCCATTGTTGTAATTGTGTCGTGTTAATGTGTTAATAGTATTCCACAAACAATGACATTCTCCAACATCTATGTGTTAAAGCCCTAAACGGCCGTCTACAAGATATAAAGGTACAAGAGATTAATGGAGTCCGTCCCAAATAAAAAGGTAGTGAATGTCATTACTATTTTAAGTAGTGGCAATCACTCTCAAATCTGCACTTCAACTGGGATATTGTGTGATTTGACCAAACAGGGACGGTATTGCCTGGTCATGACGATTTCAGATCCCCTAACATATAGCACGGTGCCATGCATTACATAGACCATTGGTCTCCTTGAGATTCGTGCAGACTCAAATCTCAAGGAGATCCAATGGTCCATGTAACGCATGCACCGTGCCATATATTAGGGGATAAACACTTTTGACCCGATTGGTGGGTTGCGTCGAGTGCTTATCCTCTAACATATGGCATGTGCCATTCTTCACGTAGGCCGTTGGATCACCTCAGGATTTGGACCAGCGTGAATCTCGAGGGAGATCCAACGGCCCAGGTGAAAAAGGGCACATGCCATATGTTAGGAGATGTAAAATCGTTGCGTAATGCGTATGAAATAGCACATCAGTACGTCACTGTTAGCCTCTATTAAGTATTAACTGGTAGCAAGTTACCTATTAAAGATTTTTTCCTAACAGCACAATGAACAGAGATTCTTTTGTATGTTTATGAAATTCCAAGATAACTTACTTTGCTGCACGCCAGCACCAACTGCCAAGCACTTGTGTCACTGCATGTACCAGAAAAATTCTGGTTACAAATTCCATTCCTTCACAATTCAGGCTCCTACATTTTTTTGATATTTGATTTATAAACTGGCTGAACGCCTGTCAAATGAAAAGATGATCAGCATATCTATTCCAGTTTGCACCAAAAACAAAAAAATTGTGGGAAAGAGACGTTAAGAAAACCTAAAATATCCTTGTAGTACACATTCAAACATCTGAAGCTGACTTAGCTGACAATTCCCCACACACAAAAAAAAAAAAAGGAAAATGAAAAGGTATGAAGCCTTGCTTGCCTCTTGCATCGCATAGCTCCACAATCGAAAACTTTGGACACCTCAAAGATGGCTGATTCAAAGTGTGAAATGAGATATCCCATAACTCTTGTTTCTTTACCACTGAAACTAGATAGCCATACTCTCTTTCGGCACTGATATTACCTAAATGCATATGAGAATATCTCCTTGCTGATCAAATTTCAAATCCCAAACTCCTCTTACCAAACAACTGCAGTGTTGTCTTCAGGACCCATCTCGGCTATCATAAACAACATGATGGCTCAAGTACAATGGTCATCTCTTGTAACTTGTGAGAAACAGGAAGGCACTTTACCTCTGATAATGGATATGAATGATGGGTTTGTAAAGCTGATGCAAGGTGGCTTCAATTATCTTGGGAGTTCCAAAACTTTTGAATTAACTCTTATATTCCTGCAAGGTACTTTTTGGAAGTACTTAGTAGGCAATTGACCTACTTGGATTTATATAGTATGACAAAGGGAGTTACAAGTATCCACATACACAAGAGTATATTGATACAAAACAAGATATACCCTTATCTACTACAATTTAAGTCGTTTCAATTCTGTCTATTCCCCAGTGGAAAGGCTTTTTGGAGCTGACACAGAATAAATAAATAAATTAATTAATTAACCTACAAATTCAAATCAGCAACAGACTTAAAATCAAAAGAAACTTGGAAAACTTCAGAAAATTCCCTGATTAAAGATTCATGAACCATATCAATCAACCTAGAATCAATTACTTCACTAGTGTCCGTTTCAGTACCAAATAATAACTGCTTAAGACCTGTCACTTTTTTGTCTTTTATGCCACACGGTACAATGTGCTTAAATGGGGTTAAATCAGCAGTGACATTTACTGCTAAACCATGATAAGTGACCCATTTGGAGGCACGAATTCCAATGGCAGCAATCTTCTCATTTCCTGGGAAAAGGTATTTAAAGAGAACAGCTTCAGGTTCATTTCTCAATGGAATTACAAAGGCATGCTTTATAAATACATGTTTTGTACTAGACCACATAGAATATCAATAAGATATTACTAATAATAGATCAGAAGGATCCCAACAAAATTTTTAAAAAATGGAACTCAGCAAGTATGGGTGACACAAAGCAAATAACTTCAAGAACCTTTCACAACAAGGCAATACCACATGGTCTAAACTATAGAAGTTCATCTCTTTGACCCCAAATCAACAATAGAGTTAGCTGACTCAAAATCTGACCTAACAGCGAGAATCAAACTTAATCAAGATTTGCTTTATGCCAGAAGTTGTGGCTATGCACTTGGTCTATAGTCAGCTAATTTGGATGAAATAGTTTAGCACTTCTAAGCTTGTAAATACTAATCCTTAGGTCCAAAGTACTGGCTGGCAGCTCAAAACTCATAGTCTAAGACCTACTCCCTAGTCTCAAGTTCTTAACACGCCGAAGGAGGGTGCCATCCATTTTGGAAGGGAAATGACCTGATATTTAGAAACTGATTTAAAGCACGACAACACAGAGATACACAATCAGTGAATAGACTTACCAACCCAAACCCCAGTCAGACCTTTATGCCTCGTTGCATTGATCGAAAATTGAGAGGAGAGGGCACGGATAATAACTTCTTCTAAGCACCTCAAATACCAATGCAAATCCATCTGGTAATGCCTTAGATTCAGTATTGGGTAAATAACAATCTGCAACAAACGATTATAAAGTATTCAGTACATGAATTAAGTATGTGTTTATGGAGTAAATAAAAAAAAAAAAAACCCTCTAATAAAAAGAAACCAGCCTGCAAGATAACAAGCATCATTTTTTCTGGGATCCTTATTTTCCAATTTTGTTAAAATTTATACCAGTATAGCATCACATTTCTGCCTATACCTTTCAGCCTCCCATTTCATAGCTTCATTCAAAGAACCACCAAACAAGTGCCCAAAATGTAACAAATGTGATGCTATACTAATACCGATGCACGATTTCAATTTATTCCTAATTCGTAGGCAACCGTCACAATAACCAAAATCAATGGCAACAATTCGTTGTGTCGTACGCTAAACCAATACAAATCAACATCTATGTATGATATTCTAGCCGAAGAGGACCGCATCTCTTCACAAACTCTAAGTTACACTACCTGCCCTGGGCCATGATACGTGACCTCGCCGCCACGCTCAGTCCGGTACACCTCAAAAGGGGCATTACTCATGTCGAAATTCATATGTTCCTCCAAGCTCCCAGTGCCCAATGTGTACACGGACGGGTGCTGGAGAACCACAACCGTGTCTGAACTGTCCTCTTCCTTTTCTATCAACGCATATCTCCTTCGCACGAGTGATCTCTGCCATTCCCATGCCTGTTTGTACGGTATGAGCTCCTTGTACAGATCAAGGCATTCACACCTTCTTCTGATGGAATTCTTTCCATCGACTATTGTTCTAATTCTAAAATCATCGGAAGGAATGGTCTTGGAACAGACAACGCGGAGAACCGAAACGGAACCTCGCACGTGGTCTCTGGTGATCTTATAAGAAGGGGTAGTAGTAAGCGGAGAACATGAGCCTGCCGAGATCATTCCTTCGAGGAGATGCGAGATTTGTCAGGTACCTCCACCGAGGACTGTCTTGGAAGAAGTTCAGCAACCAAAAGCTGGAAATTTAATCAATCTAATCAGACAAATAGTGAAGAATTCAAAAGAAGAAATTGCCAGAGAGTGACGACACAGTGCCACACACAACAAAATTGGGAGAGACAATGAAATAAGGCAGAGAATAGTTCAAGTGCGGCATCAGGGGATTGATCAAGCCCAATATCAATGCGAAAACAGAATTTCAATAAATAAATTTTCCAATATAAAATCATCATATTAAAACTTGTTCTAATAGTCAACTGCCATTACAGAATTACAAGTTCTAACCTTCCACCAAAATGCATTCATGAAACATTTAAAACCTCTATTAACGCTTTCACATAAAATCTCAACTGACTTTAACTAACAACAAAAAATGAAAATTCTGTAGCAGTGTATCTTCCTACCAAAAGAATGTATTACAAGTTATATGGAATTGTAAGTGACAGATTATATGTCCTGACATGTCGTGTGATAGAAAATTTCACAGTTCAATGGAATAGTCTCAAGATGATTTAAATGCTGACAGAGTAGATTGCAGTTACCAATCCATTATGCATACAAAGAACAAAATTCAATCTAAATGAAGAGGGGTCCTGGTAGTGCACTCAAGCACAAAGAAAGACAACTAGAGTACAAACTACAGTGATACCAGTAAGAAAGTACCTCTTCTGACTGACTTCGGAGACTTCACTTCGGCTTCACGGAAGGGGAGAAAACGAGTGGGAGAGGCGGTCGAGCTTCCGTCGGACTCGATCGAGAGAGAGAGAGTCGGGGGGAGCCGGAGGCGATGAGATTGAGGCGCGGTCTCGTGGAGAGGCGAACTGGGTTGATTGGGAGCGGATTCATTAAGAGCGGCGGGCGAAGTGCGAACTGGTTGGTAATTGGGCTGTCCATTGGTCTGTTTGTTGTTTCTGGGCCGGACAATTTGGATTCAATTCTTGGGTCCTTGATAGTCTAAAATCTGGTCCAAAATTAGAGTAAACCCCGTATCACCCAGTTGAGGTCCGGCCCATCTTTTTCATTGCAATCATGCCCATTGGCCATTAGTAATTTTTCATGGAAGAACTAACAGACTGATCAAAAGAATATGGATTATGGACGGATAGTTAGGTATTAATTATTAAAGAGGAGGGATCCATCGACAATGCTTAATTTGACAATCTTGACAATGAGAATTTTCAAAAATTTATAAAAATTCACAAAAACTCTTAAAAATGAAAAATGATTTATAGATTGATTATGTTTCAAATCATATTTAATTTAAGCGACGTTTGATAGCTTTTCAAATATTCGATAATTTACAACCATTGAAAAGTGCACAAAATCTTGATAAGCCATTAAACAATATTCAAATTGATTGAAATTTAAAACACTATCGATCTATTATAAATTAAATAGTACATCCATAAACTATTTTTTATTTTTAAGAGTTTTTGTGAATTTTTACAAATTTTTGAAAATTTTCATTGTCAAGATTGTCAAATTAAGCATTGTCAATGGATCCCTCATTATTAATTCTCTCTTTAGAGAAATTATCTTTTGCCCCCTCTTAACTTTCTCATTATCCATCTCCTTAGTTAAATTGCTTAATATTCTCTCATTTTCTCATTTGCACCCCTTAGTGAATTTTTTTCATTATTTCTCCTTCCATCATGTATGTATGAATTTTTTTGCATGATTAGAATATGTATTTTTTTCAGCTAAAAATGCATTAGGGATAGATAAGAGGGATTTTTAAGGGGACAAAAATCACCTCCCTAATAATTAATGAGACGGATTAATTAACCATGGCCCTTATTTAGGCACCAGATCAAGTAGTGCTGACAAAAATATTGATATATATTTTTCGATGGACGGAAAGATCCGTGGTTTGTACAAGTTGAGCTGGCGGCATGAAAGCATGGGATCTGCTCTTAGACAGAAAGGAAATAATTCCAATCAGTTTTGGCAACGTTTAAGGCGCGGAGATTAATTAGCAAATTAAATATCAAGAGATTCAATTAAAATTGAGATAATCTAGAGATTTATTGCGGCATGCGTGCCTATATTATAGCGCAAACAGTTTTTAGAATTTTTAAAGACTCGTTATACTCGTACGTTAGCTGAAGAGGTAATTAGAAAAGGGAGAATAAACCATGGCAAATACTCTCAAGCTCCTGGCCGTTTTTGTCATCTTCACTTGCTTCGTTTATTCAGGTTTTTCCTGCTTTTGTATTTACATTTTGGATCACTTCTTATTTTTTTTTAAAAAAAAAAGGCATCCTTTTTATATTTTTTTCTCTAAGCCTCGGTGAGATGGCAACTATTAGGAAGACGAAGATCAATGTATTTTTCTTCTTTTTTTTTTTGAAAAAAAATGACCAACGAGAAAGGGACACCCTTAATTAGTATTTATTAATACAAACTTTTTACAGGTAATAAAATGAAAGCACAATGAATAATATAAAAGTGAAATATGACATAAAATTTGCTATTTAGTAACATAATTTGAAATACTTATAGGAAGTGAACGTGTCAAGAAATGCTATTTTGGTACAAAATTTGGATAATAAGGCAGCATAACCATTTTCAAATTTTTTTTTTCTTTTTGGAAGAAAAAGTTACCATTAAAAACGAAATAAGAAACTTTTCTGTGTTGCAGGCCATGCGCAGTGCTCTCTGTCTGATATAGCAATACTTCAGAACAAAACGATCAATTTCATTCACGGCGAGCCGGAATTCGAGGTCTTGATCAGAAGCGTCTGTCCTTGCCAACAGAGCGACGTGAAGCTCGATGTCGAGGGCTTCCAAACAAACGAGGCGGTCGACCCCATGGTATTAGATGCAGATGGCTTCCTCAACGACAAGTTGCCGTTGCCGAGCGAAGGTGTCAAGTTCAAGTATGCTGCCAGTAACATGTTCCCGTTCAGGGTGATCAGCTCTCAAGTTTCCTGCTCTTGAGCATTTGATGGAAAAATTTTGGGTTTTGTTTGGAGAGTTGTTTTAGACTGGTTGGCTTAATTAATTAATTTGCATTTTGTTGTAATCACGAGCACTATTAATTAATTAGAATAATATGGTGAATGATATGAGATGACAGATTGTTAATTTGTTACTTCACATGAAACGTACATTCCAAATGGTTGGATTTCTTGCATAATCGATGACACGGTGATCTGCTTAAAGATGTTTTTAACACATTTAATTTAATTAAGATTTTGTGGATTAATTAGTGTCTTGACGCTGTTATTTCACTTTAATGAGCACTCAGATATAAAATATATAGGAGACCTTATTCACTGCATTTTAGTTTGTTTTTGGCGACATAATGTGTATAAAATTGGGCAAAGATATATTATTTAAAATACGTTTTTATACGCATTTTATGTTGTATATATATTGTGCATATATAGTTGGTATTTTATTGTGGTCATTCCGCATGAATGAATGCTCAAGTAGGAGACGTTATTCATTGCATTTTTGTACGTTCTTTTTGGCAACGTAATGTGAATAAATTGTGCTGAAATTGATTAAAAACATATTTGGGGTTAATTAGAGGCATCATTAATGCATTTAAGCTGATCATTTTGGCAACATAATGTGAATGAATTGTGAACTAAAGATAGCGTGAGCTTAAGCTTACGGGGCCATTCCGTGAGCGCATCTCTAAATTTCAATTTATATGACTTAATTGATTATTTATATCAAAATCATAAGGGATATACAAAATTTTCATTTTTAAAAATTTTAATATTTATTTGAGTTTTTTTAAAAGTGACTTTACAATATTAATAAAATAATCAATATTTTATATATCATTTTAAATAATCTCAAACAAATTCTTAAAAATTTTAAAAATGAAAAATTTTTGTATCCTATATAATTTTGTTATAAAGAATTTATCGAGTCATATAAAAGTGATTTGATATGTTTTTAAAGGTACACTCACAAAATGATCCCGTGAGAAACTCACGCTATCTTTTCTCATGAACTGTGCATATATAATTGGTCCTCGTATCATAGCTGGAACAAAAATTAGAGGTGAAAAATACTTGAGGAGATACTGAAAGTATCTAAATTTGTTTTGGACGGCTCGATGGTATTAGCCAAAATGATTTTGGGTCCAACTGTCCATCCCTTGCAAAAGTAGATTTAACATGTTTGTCCTTTTTTCTTTTTCATAATGAAAATGAATCTATGTATGTTCGGGGGTGGGCCTTAATGAAAACCAGCTCTGGAAGAATTTTGAAAAATATTACTTGTATAAATAAACTAGGCATGTGATCGCGCTCCGCACGACTAATCAAATTCTTTACTTTAATTTTATGATCGCACATCAAAATAGATGCAAATATAATTGTTAATCACATATAATACTGTCAACAAATTAAATATTGACCGGCCTAAAAAACTATCCTAATATAGATAAAAAATATATGAAAAAAAATGCAAAGATTAATCAGTAATGAAATCAATGATATCTCTTTTTACAAAGATTAATTAATTAAGCGTGCATCCTTTTTACTATCACTTTTATTACTACAATCTCAAAACTATTATTTATTTTATTTTGTGCTGCCCTATCAAACGCATTAGCACTACACGCCTCTCCAATACTCAAGTTTTGCAGAAATACACATCTGTACCCTCATGAAATTTAACATAACAACACAAAAAATATATAATTACATTATATTGGACCTGTAATAGTTTATTTCTAATCAAGCGATTCTTTTTCACAAACCAAGTATCTTTTTTAGTTGTACCTAGAGGGTATAACGAAAATACCCAATTCAGAAAAATGAACGGATCATATTTCTTCTAACACATAGCGAAATCCACATACCTCCATATAAACTATAACCATATTAGATGGTATTACACAAACAAAAAAAAAAGGCAGAAATGTGAGATAGTAATAAGGTATTTAACTCCCCTATTTTTAGTCTAACTCAGTTATGTTTCTTATAATTATTATCCACACAGAAAAATATGGAAAACCACGATACTTCTTACAGACAGTCTTCAGATGGGCCAAGATGTAGCCTAAGAAATACTCCGCACCATATACTTTCACATAGGCAACCCCAAAAAAAAAAAAAATTCCCAAAAAAAATAAATCCCAAAAAAAGGAAAAAAATATAAAAAAAAAACACTGTTCCTTTGCACTGCGGAATCCACAGTGCAAAGGTTCTTCCGCCTTTATCTATGTAGTATAAGGAATTTAACTTCTCTATTTTTAGTTTAACTCAGTTATATTTTTTATAATTATTATCCCCACAGAAAAATCTGAAAAACCACGACACTCCTTATGGACAGTCTTCACACGGGCAAAGATAGAGTCTAGGAAATACCCCGTACTATATGCTTTCACCTGGGCAATAAAAGAAAAATCCCAAAAAAAAATTTACAAAAAAAACAAAAGAAGGCACTGTCAAAAACCACGACACTCCTTATGGACAGCCTTCAAACAGACCAAGATGCAGTTTAATAAATACTCTACACCATATACTTGGGCAACAAAAAAAAAAAATCCCAAAAAATAGAAATCCAAAAAAAAAAAACCCAAAAAAAAACGAAAAAAAAACGGCACTGTTTTACTTGTACCTAGAGGGTACATCGAAACCATCGAATTCAAAAAAAAATGAACGGATCATATTTCTTCTAATTCACAATGAAATCCACATGCCTCCATATAAACTATAACCATATTAGATGATGTTACACAAAAAAGGCAGAAATGCGAGATAGTAACTCATAAGGAATTTAACTCCTCTATTTTTGGTCTAACTCAGTTATATTTCTTATAATTATTACCCCACAGAAAAATCTGGAAAATCACGACACTCCTTATGGACAGTCTTCAAACGGGCCAAGGTGTAGTCTAAGAAATACTCCGCAAAATATACTTTCACTTGGGCAATAAAAAAAAAATCCCAAAAAAAAAAACAGAAATCCCAAAAAAAAAAAAGAGCACTGTTCAAAACCACGACACTCCTTATGGACAGTCTTCGAATAGACCAAGATGCAATCTAAGAAATACGAAATACTCCACATCATATACTTTCACTTGGGCAATAAAAAAAATCCCAAAAAAAAACCCAAAAAACAGAAATCTCCACAAAAAAAAAAAAAAAAAAAAAAATATATATATATATATATATATATATATAATTTATTTCTTCTAATTCACAATGAAATCCGCATGCCTCCATATAAACTATAACCATATTAGATGATGTTACACAAAAAAAGACAGAAATGCGAGATAGTAATTAATAAGGAATTTAACTCATCTATTTTTAGTCTAACTCAGTTACATTTCTCATAATTATTACCCCCACAGAAAAATCTGGAAAACCACGACACTCCTTATGGACAGTCTTCAAACGGGCCAAGATGCAGTCTAGGAAATATTCCGCACTATATACTTTCACTTGGCAATAAAAAAGGAATCCAAAAAAAAAAAAAAGGAAATCCCAAAAAAAAAAATGCCAAAAAAAAAATTCCCAAAAAAAAAAAAAGGCACTGTCCAAAACCACGACACTTCTTATGGACAGTCTTCGAACAAACCAAGATGCAGTCTAAGAAATACGAAATACTTCGCACCATATACTTTCGCTTGGGCAATAAAAAAAAAAAACCCAAAAAAAATATTTCCCAAAAAAAAAAAAAAAAAACCAGAAAACAGAAATCTCAAAAAAAAAAAAAAGTTACTGTTCATTCACACTGTGGATTAGAAATACGAAATACTTCGCACCATATACTTTCACTTGGGCAATAAAAAAAAAACCCCAAAAAAAATATTTTCCAAAAAAAAAAAACAGAAAACAGAAATCTCAAAAAAAAAAAAAAAGTTACTGTTCATTCGTACTGTGGAATTCACAGTGTGAATGAACAGTAAAAAGTATTACTTGTATAAATAAATTTAGGTTATTGTACATTATTTATATATATTATTTGGCTAATTCTGTTATAAATTGGATTAAATATGCATCGTTCAGTTTTCAAAATCCGATAGTCGTGATGACCTGATGTATCTCTTAAATACAATTAAATAAAATGTTTAATAAGAACCGTCCGATTCAAAATAAAAGATTGCCTGCCGATCCTAGCCGCTCAAATATTAGTCTGGAAGCTGCGTTACGGCACAATGAAGTAAGTCGGGGATGAGCACTCCTTACCGGAATTCATATCCCCTGCTGTACCATTGTGCAGTTCACAAGGTCAGCCGTTGGATTGTCTCGGGATGTTTGTCAGTGCGGATCTCAATATGATCCAACGGCTGACGTTGTGAACTGCAAGTCAGGGGATGAGCACTCCGCTTTACCGGAGCGGGGAATCATATCACCTGTTATCCAAAATCTCGATAACAGGACCCTATTATCCTAATCGTGACCATTGGATCAGAACGAACGGATAAAATTTGTTCAGAAAAAATTTTGCTTCCTTCAAAAACTGTACTTTGGTATCAATCTGAACCGTTCATTTTGATCCAACATTCCAAATTGGGACAACAGGGTCCTGTTATCCCTAAGAATAACAGCAGATACTGACTCCCGGAGCGGAGAGGGACCTACTCGCTTACTCGTCAATCCAAAAAAAAAGAAAAAAAAGAAAAGAAAAGATACGCCCAAGAGCGGGAAACGAGCCATCTTATCCCGCCACTCTAAACCCCTCTCAGAGTCTCAGTCCACCACTCCAAAAGTCGGATCTAGTACTCATCCCGCACCTCTTTCTTCTTCTCTTCTTCCTTCCCTCGATCGATCGATCGATCAATCGAACATTCGGCAATCCATGAGCGGAGACGGCAAGCGGCGGAGGGGCGCGCAAAGCTCCTACCGCAGCAACGACTCGAGGTCCAGGTCGAAGCAGAAGCTGCGGCTGGGTGCGGAGGAGCAGCTCGAGAGTAAGCTAGGGTTTTCCGTCTTCACCGATGGGGAGAAGCGCCTCGGCTGGCTCCTCACCTTCTCCCCGGTATCAAGTCCCTCTCTTTTCTCCCTGATTATACCTTTAGATAGATGCCTTCAATTTAGAGCGATGATCCATGTTACATCTGTATTGATACTAATTGCACCTATGACTAAAAGAATTTAATCTAAATTACACCTGAATGTTTCTTTTTACTCTGATTTGGATGAGCAGTCTTCGTGGGAGGACGAGGATACAGGGAAGATCCACAGCTGCGTCGATCTATATTTTGTCTCTCAGGTGATCGATCTACTACATCTAATGATTCAATGCATACTGACGATTACATTACTTTGTATCATTTAGTTCTGAGGTCATGTTATGATGATAATCCAAGTTAAATTGAATCAGGATCAGTTTATCGAGGGGGTTTAAACTTTAAAGTTTGCTTGTTTTCTTATTTGGAGAGTTGGTTCTAAATCTATATTAATTACTCAATTGGGTTAGATAGAGGCTTAATTCACCAAATGTTCATAATTCACATGCTTTTTGAAGGATCAATTAAAGATTACAGATCGCTTGGCACCATTCGGTTCAGGCCTCATGCTTGTATATACTGGATGACCTAGTTAGATGCATGCAAGACATAATCTCACACTTGCTTTTTTATTTTCACAGGATGGGTCTACCTTTAAGGTTAAGTACAAATTCAAGCCATACTTCTATGCTGCTACAAAGGTAATTATAAGAGCACACAAGAGGTTTAATGTTGGGCTGTTGGCACTAGACTTGAGTCCTGGTGCTGTGCATAGTATCTTGGTAAGCAACTGATCTTTTGTTTTGAAAATGCAAATTATAGGAAGAGATGGAACTAGAGGTGGATGGATATCTCAGAAGAAAGTATGAAGGACAAATTGCGGACATTACTATTGTGGAGAAAGAGGATCTTGATCTTGTAAGTTAGCTCTTTTTGACTTATCCCTCTTATTTATGGAAAGTAACATAAAGGACTCAAATTACTTGTTCTGGTCTTGTATTATTTGTTGTTGTTATCTTCTCATCGGAAGGTTTAAGAACTTGTTCCTTATTTGTTCTTCTTAGTTTCCTGGAATTTTTAGTTGCATGATTACTTGCAGTACATCACTTAAAATGGCAAAGTCAGGCGTTGTTTCTCATTACATTGGGGTAAATCGACCCTTAACTGCTAACAGCTGACTCTTAATTGGGTTTTAAACTTTTAATTGCACATGTGAGTATCAAATGAAATTTAGTTGAGGCTTAATTTGAAGACTGAGTATCCAAGTTAAATGGCAAAGCCAGCTTGATCTTTGACTTCAATGAAGCTTTACTAAATTTAATTTGTGTTTAGTTGGCCATACAGGAGGATCTTATGCTAAAAGAGTTCACACATGCAGTGTTGTACCATAACTTTTCTTTGTCTGAACTCTATTTTGGTTGACATGATAGAAAAATCATTTGTCTGGCCTTCGAAGAAAGTACTTAAAGCTTTGTTTTGACACGGTCCAACAACTGATGCGAGTCAGAAATGACCTTCTTCACGTGGTTGAAAGAAATAAGGCAAAACTTGATGCAGCTGAAGCCTTTGAGTCAATTTATTCCACTAAAAGGTGCTCATGTCAAACTATCATTAATATTGGTGCTTAAACACATACTTATTCAAAAAATATGTAACAAAGATATTAACTGGACTATAATTCTATTTTCAGGAATGAGAGGACTTCAGATTACACAAATAGTATTATTGAGTTGCGTGAATATGATGTGCCATACCATATTCGTTTTGCTATTGATCTTGGTAACCTACTTTACTGTGTCATTAAGTTATTTTTCTCTTATTTCTCTAATTATTTTTGTCTTGGATTTGTTTCAATATTGAACTTTTATTTGGAGGGTCTATAGACCATCAAAAGAAGTTCCCTACATGTTATTTTTCTGAATTTTAAATTGACATATTCTCTCTGGACCCTAGTGTTAACATGTAGACTGGTGTAAATACAGATGTGAGATGCGGGCAATGGTATGATGTGAGTATCTGTAGTTCTGGTCCTTCATTGGAGAAGAGGATTGATCTTTTACAGCGTGCTGAAGTGCATGTCTGTGCATTTGATATTGAAACAACTAAACTGCCCCTCAAGTTTCCTGACCCCACCACTGATCAAATAATGATGATTTCTTACATGATAGATGGCCAAGGCTATCTCATTATTAATCGTGAGGTTTGATTTAAAATTAATACAGTTCCTTTTACAAGTTTTTTTCTTGAATATAATTACTTTGGGAATTAATATGATTAAGCTTATATTCAGGTGATAACATGAAAAAAATGTTCTAGATGTACCTCCCTTCAAAATCTGAATTTACTCTAATAATCGGTACTTGTACTTATCTACTTTTATTGCTAGTTTGTTGGGGAGGATATTGAAGACTTGGAGTATACTCCAAAAACTGAATTCCAGGGTTACTTTAAGGTCAAGAATGTGAATAATGAGGTAATACATTAATATATAATTTTAGTATTGCAAGTCAATTTCATCTTTATGCACTGTGACTGAATTGTATTGTTCAAATGAAGTTGGAGTTGCTGACTGCTTGGTTCAGACACATGCAAGAGGTGAAGCCAGGGATTTATGTTACTTATAATGGAGATTTCTTTGATTGGCCATTTGTAGAAAAAAGGGCTTCTCACCATGGTATCGACATGGGTCAGGTACATCTCTCACTATTTTGTATCTATACTGTTTGTTCTGTTTGTTCTACATTTGCAATGAATTGGCATAATAATTAATGAATTATACTATGCTACAAATGCTTATGGTTTGTGTGAGTTAGGGTCGTGTGGTTTGGGGGGGGGGGGGGGGGGCGCGGTTAAGAGAGGTGATCTTTCTAAATTGGACCTTTTATTTTCTTATTATGTCACTTTGTAGGAGATTGGTTTTAAATGTGACAGTGAGCAAGGAGAATGTGGTGCGAAATTTTCATGCCATTTGGACTGTTTTGCATGGGTCAAAAGGGACAGTTACCTTCCTCAAGGCAGTCAGGGTCTCAAGGTACCTGACTATTATTTGTATCTGACCATTTGCAGTTCTATAGCTTAATGTTAAATTGTTATAGGAAAGGTTCATGCTCCTAGAATTTTAAAAGGTGCCTAACTATTGTGTGTATCTCAATGTTTTGTGTGGGTTTACATGTGTTCTCATAGATTTAATTCAATCAAGGAACAATCTAGGATTTAGTTACAGTTTTAGTCCTGTGCTCCTGTTGGTACCATATGCAATTTTAGAAGTCATGCTTGCAAATAAATTTATGGTATGATTCATTTAATACATCCATCAGCCAGTAACTATTATTTGTTCTGAATTTACACGTCACCATTTAGATCCTTAATTTCTTTCAACTCTGATATGCTTTCTATTTGCCAATTAAAAAACTCCCGATTTAACTGTTCATTTCTCTGTACAAGTTTGTACTTGTTACCAATTTTAATCCTTAGCTTGAATGGCCAGGCTGTAACTAAAGCCAAACTAGGCTATGATCCATTGGAGGTTGATCCTGAAGAAATGGTTCACTTCGCCAAGAGAGAGCCCCAGGTATGGTTGCCTCTGTTTGTACTATTCATTAGTTCCTGTAACCACTGCACCGAGTTCCCTTATGTTTGACTTCTCCATATTGTTGTCTTGATTTTATTCTATCTGCTGTCTTTTTCTTTTTTTTTTCTGGAGTCTGAACTTAAAGAACAAGAGAATTTAACTAAGGATAAATTTAAAAGTATTTTGGATGAATTTTTGATTTTTTGGGATTAATCTTCGAATTCTGTTCATGATTTCCAGAGAATGGCTTCTTACTCAGTGTCAGATGCAGTGGCGACATATTATCTATACATGACCTATGTACATCCTTTTATTTTCTCTCTTGCAACCATAATTCCTATGTCGCCTGACGAGGTGCTGAGAAAAGGAAGTGGGACCCTCTGTGAAATGCTTCTCATGGTCCAGGTTGGTATTATCAATCTTCACTTCAATTTGATCCTTGAGTGAGTTGTCATTGCCATTGTAACAACCGGAAATTATTATTAACATGCATGCTTATTTATTTATTTTTTTATCACAGGCATACCAAGCAAACGTAATATGCCCAAACAAGCATCAAGATGAATCAGAGAAATTTTATAACAATCGCCTCTTAGAAAGCGAGACATATATAGGAGGACATGTCGAGTGCCTTGAAACTGGTGTCTTTCGGTCTGATCTCCCCACCAAGTTTCATCTTGAACCTTCTGCTTACGAGGTTTAAAAGTTTATTCACATATGTTGTCAACCTTTTGCTTGACTTTGCAAATTTTTAAAAAACAATTAATATACATTTTGCAGCAACTAATTGACAACCTTGATCGAGACCTTCAATATGCCATAACAGTGGAAGGAAAAATGGAGATTGATTCCATTGCGAACTATGAAGATGTGAAGAATGCCATATTGCAAAAGGTGTGCCCTGTTTTCTCCTTGAGGCTGTATTACCACAATAGCCATCTCTGAATGAGCAATTAAATTTCAACGATAGCTAGGGTAACACTAAATTATGCAATCGAGCTTCATTTAGCCAAAGCCCATATGGCTTGACCTTCGATTGTCATCTAATATGACTCATGTCCAGTTTTGCATAATTTTAATCCATTTTCTATCTAAATGCAGCTTATATATTTAAGGGATCACCCAACTATCGAAGAGCATCCCCTTATTTACCATCTTGATGTGGCTGCCATGTATCCTAATATCATTTTAACGAACAGGCTTCAGGTCCCCTTCTAGCATTTCAATATATTTATTTTCCTTTTCTTTTCATTTTTTTAACTTGATGATATCAAGAAAACAAAGGAGCAAATATGGTGATCTAGATAGGTCAAACTCCTGAACTAAAAAGAAACGAAATCTTAAAGTAGGCCCAATTATGAGATAAGTTTCTGTTGCTACAGGATCCACCAAATTATCTCAGATAAATGATCTGACATACTTGGAAACTGTAGCATTCTTACTATAGTTTAGTATTTAGTGAGATAAGAAGTTATTGCTATACTGTACACATGAAGAGAAAATCATCAAGTACTTATAGAGTTGTGAGCCTGGGTTCAAGTTTGAAACTATGATTCCTAAAGATTCTGTTCTTTTACTGCAGCCACCATCAATAGTAACAGATGTAGTGTGCACAGCATGCAATTTTAATCGGCCTGGTAAAAACTGCCTCAGAAAGCTCGAATGGGTCTGGCGAGGAGAGACCTACATGGCCAAAAAGAGGTCTTTAGATTTTGATTTATTATTTTATTTTTGATACGAAATGCTATGATTTTCCACCATTCGAAGTCTATTATTTCGAGAAAAAGTAGCATTCACATATAGTCAGTTCAATTATTAAATATCAACATTAATTGAAAACACTTCTGATATTCCTTCTAACACCACCAGTGACTACTATCATATAAAAAGACAAATTGAGTCGGAAATTGTTGAGGGCGGTGAAGGGCAGCCATCAAAGTCATACCTCGACCTTCCAAAAGCAGAACAACAATTAAGATTGAAGGATCGTCTGAAGAAGTACTGTCAAAAGGTTTACATACAATGGAATTTCTTTCTTTTTCTTTTGCACCTTGCATCTTTTGCCATATTATTTCATGTAAATTCAAGACATTAGAACATATGATTGAGCTGAGCAAAGAAGTACTAGAGCATACCTAGATTGTTCACATCCGATAAACTTGTCATGCAAAAGCTTTTACTGACTGAAGACCATTGATGGAATCTCAATGGCCTGGTCTAGTCATTTTCTGGCAGAAACAAGGGCAAGCTGACCATTTTAGGCATGTGTGTCATATCCATAGGCCTATTGGTGTCTTCAAATCTGTTTTTATTAATATATGGCATTTTTTTGGTGTACTTTCAATTAAAATTAAACAAAAATGTAATTGTACTTATTTTTGACATGTGTTTGCTTTTTAATAGGCATATAAAAGGGTATTGGATAAACCAACAACTGAAATTAGAGAAGCTGGAATATGTATGCGTGAGAATCCCTTCTATGTAGACACAGTCCGAAGGTAGAAGACCTTTCTTTAGTTGACATTTATTGTTGCAGAAACTCCAATTCTGATTTATGTTGTACTAACACTACCATTGAGTAGTACAACTTCTCTATGCTCAATTAGACTCAATGAATTTGAGTCCTGTAACTAGCATTTTATGTCACCTATAAAGTGATCTTGGATCATGCGATTTGATGTCAGCAAATTTGAAGAGCAGTGGTAATAGTCGCCAGGGATCTTCTCACTCCCGTTTTTTCACCCTGATAGTGTGCTTTCATGATGGTCATGAGAGCCAACCTTGATTTTGTTTAGTGCTAACCATTGTTAAGTGTAAAACAACGCCCAACTCATGCAATGATTTTCAATTTGATCTACTATCGGGCAACTTGAATTAACTGTGCAACTCATCGAAATTTGGAGTTAAGCATCTGACTAATTAGAAAGATAAGACACATATAATATAAGAGAAGGGGCTATTAAACTGAACAGTATTTTCATTCTTTGAGTTTGTCTTTGATTTTTGTTGAATAATTTCTTTGTATTATGTGGTGGTTCAGTTTTCGAGACAGGAGGTACGAGTACAAAGGGCTTAACAAGCTGTGGAAGGGAAAGCTAGCTGAGGCAAACAAAGCTGGTGACAAAAATCCTATGAAAATTCAAGAAGCGCAGGTACTTTATGTCTTTACCATTGAGATCAATTTTGGTTTGCCTAGTATCATTGTTCAATTTTAAAAACTTTTTTAGCATTGTTTTTATCATCATTGTCGTCATCATGAATGTAAACTTAGGCACCAATACTGGTCTAGGAATTTTGATACAGGCATAAATGGTCACAGTTCATCCTTTTTAAAGGCCATGATGTCTGGTCTTGCCATAATTGAATATATGTGCACATTATTTCACCATTGCTTCACATTAGAATCAGATATTAAAATAGTTAAAGTTTGATTAACTTTGTACATTTCTATACTTATTTCAGGATATGGTTGTTCTCTATGATTCTTTGCAATTGGCACACAAATGCATATTGAATTCCTTTTATGGCTATGTCATGCGCAAGTAAGTCCTCCTTTGTAGCCCCAACTCATGGCTTTGCTATTCCTTAGCACGTCGTTCTTGGTTCCAAGTGTATTCTCCCATATTTTGATTCATTGGGGGCATATTCTCAAGTCAGACATTTATAATTTTTGCTTTTGACCCTCTACTCTACCTGTATTATGGTTTTTCATGGTTATCTTTTCCCTGCATCTTGGTTGGTTACAAAATCCCTGGTTCATTTATGGAGTACAGTTCCTGTTTGGTAATTATAATGATTAATTTGGTTCTAATTCTTATATTGTAGGGGGGCAAGGTGGTATTCGATGGAAATGGCTGGAGTGGTGACCTATACTGGTGCAAAAATAATACAGAATGCACGACTGCTTGTAGAGAAGATAGGCCGGCCACTTGAACTTGATACTGATGGTATATGGTGTGCTCTGCCTGGCTCTTTTCCTGAAAACTTTACCTTCAAATCCATGTGTGTTCATGATCTCTCTCCTCTCTCATTTCTGCATTAATTTTTTGGATATATACAATATGTTTACATGTGTGATAAATGATAGTGACCAAGGGCCAGACATTCTGTACTTTATACTTTATCAGCCTCCGATAGATTTACTGGTACTAGGCATTACGGGTAGGTTTCGATTTTTTTCTTTGCACTTATCTATTAACTACAAGGGTCCACTATGGGTCCACTAGTTTTGGGGTCACATCTAATTTTGATTATTCAAATTCTTATACCTATGACGAATTAGATAGGTTCAATAACAGCACATGGCTGTGGTTTTTAAACATTGACCAATAATTTGCCTTTTCAGAGACGGAAAGAAAAAGCTCCCGATCTCATATCCCTGTGTGATGCTTAATGTTGATGTTGCTAGGAACAATACAAATGACCAATATCAGGTGAGAAAGAAACAAAAAGCAGCCATAAATGGCAATTTAAAGTTGAAGCTTGAAAGAGAGCCTCCTGGATGGAAATTATAAACATATCTTCTATGTCATTTTATTAAAAAAAATAATATCCTTTCAGACACTGCAAGACTCAGTAAACAAGATATATGCCACACACAGCGAATGCTCCATTGAGTTTGAAGTCGATGGACCATACAAGGTACTTTGTTATTTATTTATTTTTTTTTTTTTGCAAAAAGAAAGATACAGATTGTATTAAAATTTATCAATGTAATCTCATGAGTTGTAACAACACTTCTTTTCCATGATAAGTCCAAAAGATGGATAATATGTGAATGCAGCATGAAGCAGTTTGGTGGTCTGTTTACAGAAAATATCTGAGAAAACCTATTTGAGATAGAGCATGTTATAGTTTTCAGAATGAGAACCTACGCAGCAGCCACAAAATAAAAATAAATTTCATTTAACTGATTAATGAATTAGAATAAAAAATGTCAAAAGCAGCGAGCTTGGTTATTATTTCGTTTTATTGCTATGCTGGTAAAGCTAATTTCACCATTTACTGACATATTATTGTTGAAAAGGCTATGATTTTACCTGCATCAAAAGAAGAAGGGGTCTTGCTAAAGAAGAGGTATGCTGTTTTTAATGAAGATGGAACTCTTGCAGAGCTAAAGGGCTTTGAAATTAAACGAAGAGGCGAGCTCAAGCTCATCAAAGTTTTTCAAGTATGTCTTCTAAGTTATTCATTGGTTTATAGCTCCACTGCTTTCTCAGTAATATGTGATATATAGGCCCAGAAATCTAGAAATATAGTAATCTGAGTTAGGATCTTATATTGCTGCCTGTGTGGTTAGTATCATGTTGGGGGACTTTGATCATATAAAACCAGAATGGGGGGAGTTATAATTTGACTTGTAATAGCTTTCATTTGCAGATTTTTGATTGTTTTTTTGTTGGTTGATAGGCAGAGGTTTTTGACAAATTTCTACATGGATCTACTCTAGAGGAATGCTATGCTGCTGTTGCATCTGTGGCAAACCGATGGTTAGATATGCTCGACGTAAGTTGCCTTATTTAATTTTCTATTAAGATATTAATTAATATTGTAGTTAGGCAGGGGTTTGGGGTTGGGGTGAAGGTTTGGGTTTGCAGCTGTAGCCAGATTCCACCAAGTCCTTCCATACCAGGCTGTTCAAGCAACCAAACTGTTTTGCTGAATATTTGTCAAGTTGGAACCTGGTGCATTCAGTACTTGCACACTTGATGTACAAATTAGATTCTTGATAGCATTAAGTGCGAGATCTAGTGGCAAGTTGTGCTTCACTTCCTTTGAAGACTCCTCCATGCTGCCAGTGAGAGACTGGTTGGTAACCATTTGTCCAGGCTGAATTGGTAAATAGTTGATTTCTGTTCTTTTCCTTACTCTTTATTTATCTTTCAGAATCAGGGAATTGATTTAGCTGATAGCGAGTTGCTAGACTATATATCGGAGTCCAATACAATGAGCAAATCATTGGTAGATTATGGTGAACAGAAATCATGTGCCGTAACCACAGCAAAACGCCTAGCTGACTTCCTTGGTCCGGCCATGGTTCGAGACAAGGGTCTCCGTTGCACCTATATTATCGCGCAACAACCACAGGTAAAAACATGATTTCCAGTAATTCTTGATTCCCAGTGCATAAATAGAATCTTTATCCGACAATTGGTGTGTTTGGTATAATCCAGGCTGCTACATATCGGGAATAAACTTGACCTGTATGATACTTGGACCAAGTATAATTGTAGTTTTTTAAGATTGTTCACATTGTATCTCCATTATTGCACCAGCATCATATATTCTTGCTAGTCAAGTAAAATATGAAACTTTTAATCAAGTTCTTTGGATAAACTTATAAAAGAAGAATATTGAAAATAAAAATTTTCAACAAGAGCACAGCTTTTATGCATTTAAATCATGCAGGGGACACCAGTAAGCGAGCGTGCTGTACCAGTCGCATTATTTGGCAAGGAAGTTGGTATTGCAAATTTTCTGTCATTATTCTTGACAATGTTTTAAATTTGGCTGGTAAACTGTAAAACTGGATTGTAAAATTTTAGGAGGTTTTCCTGGGAAAAACTATTCCCCTAGTACAACAGCATGCTTCATTTTGAATCAATTGGCCCCTCAACTGGCAATCTAATTGCACATAGCCTCTGAAGTGCCATTTTAATTAGGCAAGTGAATAAAAAAATTGTAATAAAGCAAAAAGATGGTAGGACTACTGCATTCTAGTTAATAATCTCAATTAAAATTTGGACGAAAGTTTCAAAGAACAACAGTTTTGCTAATTAAGCCTCTCATATCAGAATTAGTGAACTTATTAATGAAAAAAAATATAAAAAGGGTGGTGGTGTGAATCCCATTCCCTGCTGCCTCATGTTCCTTTGTTATATTATGTTTCCGCAGGGGAAGTAGCAAGGGGTGTTTATCTTCGTAAGTGGTGCAAAATCTTGTCAGATAATGGCATTCGCTCGATCATAGATTGGTCGTATTACAAGCAACGGCTTTGCTCAGCCATTCAAAAAATTATTACCATTCCTGCTGCTATGCAGAAGGTAGTATGCATACATATCCTAATAGTTCCCAATTTATGCATATCTATGGACACATTAATGTAAAAAGAAATTGACCTAATCGGAGTAAATTCTACATCTCACTTGTGGAAATTTATAAAAACTTCAAGAATTTGATGAAATAAATAGCTTTTGTCATGGAACATAAAGCAGGAATTGAAGTGCATTAAGACTTGGCATCAACTCTATTCCATTCTTGATTAAAAATGAAACGGAAAATAGTAAAGGAAAGAACTTGACCACCACAAATTAGTTGTGGCTGGTTCCATGTATAAATTTATGACTGCCATAATCCTTGTTAAATAGCAGAGCGATAAGATTGTAATTTTTCTTTGTCAAAATTTGCAAGGTGTCTAACCCTGTTCCAAGAGTGGCCCACCCTGATTGGTTGCACAAAAAGGTGCGAGAGAAGGAAGACCGGTTTCGCCAACGCAAGCTCAGGGACATTTTCACTGCAAAAGAATTAGACAAAAATACAGAAGATACAGAAGATATAGCAGACATGGAAGATTTTGGCACATCAAAGGTCGAACCTAGAGCATTGCATAACCCGATTGCCCGTAGTTATGAGGTCAACCGGGAAAATTACCCAAATAAACGTGTATTGGCTCCTCGCCAGAAGAATGATGAGAATGCCCTTAATGTAGAGGTGGATAGAGAGAAGGATTATTGTGGGTGGCTTGATAGCAAGAAGAGGAAATGGAAGGAGATTCTTGAACAAAAGAAAAGACAGAGGTACTTCTCATGCTTTTGAATTGTATGACTTGGAGATCTGTCAAGTTTGGACATTTCATTTACTCCAGATACAATACGTTAATCGGTCACTACCGATCAGAAGTAAATGTTCACACTTTAAGTCTTAACCAAAAAGCAGGCTATAGATTATTTAGTCAGGTGTGATGCTAAGGATTTAATTTGGATCAGATAGCTTATTAATAAGAGCAAGCTTGTGCCCAATCGGTGTATTTAAACTTCTATTCAGGATTGCCTGTCAATATGCTTATTATCATTTTGTCTTTTAATTCTTCTACAGGTTCTGCACTTCCAATACATCATCCCAGGTTAGGGGCCAATCGAAATTTGCCACATCAATTCCTGCCAAACAGCTTGGCAAGGGTGGGGCCCACAGTACAGTTTTCAGGAAACAGGAATTGGCTCTTGTCAAGTCTCATTGGCAGGTACATTACATACTCATTTTGCTGTATATTGGTGCTAAGTATCAATAAACAGCATGTTTCAAACTTTTAAGCTAGGAATGAACCTGTATTCTAAAAAATTAAATTTTGTCATTTACTTTTTCTGGTTTGATTGTACTTTATATTAGATTTAAAAAAGAAAAGACAAAAGGTGCAGTGGCAGATCTCAAAAATTTTCAATTGGTTTCAGATTATTATCATATCAAAGATTAATGTCGGTATAATGGCCATATAGAAATCACAAATTATTATTTTATAAGGGTGAATAGTGTAATAATTTCACATTTTATGGGGTTCAGATATGGATTGTCCAAAGAAAAATAAAAGAAATATCAGATGAATACATGTAATTTGATGAAAAAAAAGGTGGGGGACATTGTCCTTTATTTTTATCTAGGTAGATCCACCCTTGAAAATATGTTGTAAATTTTATTTAATTAGTCAGCAGTTTTGGAAATACAAGTATCTGATGAATATATAATTTGTGAATTAGATAATTCAATTGGTTCCTAGCGGTCATCTTGGGTGTTTGTCAGCATGGGTAGTTGCCAATGGAGTAATGTTTAAGGTCCCTATAAATGTGCCAAGATTATTCTACATCAACTCCAGAGGCTCTGTCCCAGAAGAGTTCTCTGGTAGGCGGGTGAAGAAGATTCTTCCTCACAGCCGGCCCAACTATAACCTTCTTGAGGTATCCATCAGATTTTTGAATTTAACATCTTTGACTTTTGTACATTTGAGTACACCTCTGAAACACTATTCTTTAAGATCTGAAATTTCAGATTTTGTAGGTACAGCTATTTTTTTTTATCTATTGACACTGATTGAGTCTTGATCTAGATAGCATTTTCGTTTTACAACTTTGTGTTACCTTGATCTATCTTGTACAAAATTTTTACATCTTATACCGCTCTTTGAATCGTACTGCTGATAATATATCTGAATTTGTATAAATTTTGCATGGTTTATATATGATTTTTGCAAAAGCTGAATCAATTTTGAATATGTAGTGGCTGTGGTCCATGGTTCTGTGTTTCTGTAAATGTTTTTTTATTTTTTTATTTTTTATCTATTTGTCTCGTATCCAAGTTATAACATTAAAATTGGAAAATATTCTCTGTCATCTTTTTATTGTTATATACGCCTATTACATGGGTTAATGACCTTGGGAGTGATGTAACTGCTATATTTTTAATATTGTGCTACCGAAGAACCATAAGGCCATTAAAAGACTAGCAACCTTATTATCTGATATAAGCTTCAATTTATTTCAAAATTTGTAATTTTTCTATAGGCTGTAACAAGTGAAGATAAGTTCAAGTCTGAGAGCAAGAAACTCGAGGCCTACCTTGCAGATCCTGAAGTTGAGGTATGATTTGATGGAGGATTTATTATTATTTTTTTTGAAAGATGAAGGATTTTCATTTGTACTTGCTATAATACCCATATCCATGGATCTACTGGTCTATATATCAGACAATTGCCACACTGTTTTTTGATGTAGCCGGCGAATTGCAGTTGCCACACTGTTATCCCAAAGTTTATTGCAAACCTCTCTGATGCATAAATTAATCTAAACTTACTGTCACTTCTGCAGCACCTAAAGGGCCAATAGTTCCCTTAGACTGAGTTTCCATTAGGAGTATCAGAAATTCACAATTTACAACAAACAGTAGAACATGATCTTGTTTGGCTAAGTGGCTTTGATAAACAAAAAAAATAACAGTGAAAAGCAACTGGAGTATAATACTATTCTGTTTGTGCAGTCTATCAATCATGCGCGAATCAATTTAACATCTAATATACTTCCAGATGGTGCAATACAATTCTGTTAATCAGCTGACTCCAAATGAACTCAAGTTCTATTTGCAGTTGTGCAATTGAGTATTGCTAATTATTAATAGCTGGTTGTCTGTAGGGTATATATGAGACAAAGGTAACAGTAGATTTCAGTACGATCCTCAGACTAGGATGTGTGTGCAAAGTGAACAAGAATGCAACCAATAGGAGCATACAACAAGGATGGAATCTCTCTGAACTAAGCATGAAGACAACCGCTGAGTGTGCTTACCTGGAACAATCGATTTCTTTTTTCTATCTCTACCACAGGTTAGTTTACCAGATGCTATAGATGTTATATTGCTATTGTCAAACTGTGAAAGGACCCAGAATTTGATGGGAGATTAAACTTGTTTCCCATATTATTATTTTAAAGGTGCAATTTTGTGAGTGAAAAATTTCATTGTGATACTTGTTGAGGATAACTCATTCAGGTGACAATGGGAATTCAGATGTATACATGCAGTTACTGGCATCTGTCCATCGTAATCTCTAGCTGATATCTATGAACTAGCAAAGAAACTGAATCTCTATTTTTGTGTTACAGCTTATCTGATGGACGTGGTGTATATGTTATATATTTTCCTGCTTCCCATGCAATAAATGCCATTGTAGTAAACCCGGTCAGAAATAGAGAGCTGACTTCTGGCCTTCTTGAGAAGAACTTTCGTGAAGCTTGCCAAACTATACCGAATGCTTCTTCTGTATCAGTCCCTGCATTTAAGGTAATTTTAAAATTTTTTTATGGTACAGGTTTTGGGTTATGCCTAGAAGTTTTACCCGTACAATCTTTTAAGGCTCAGTAAGCATTGAAGTATAGGCTGACAAATAAGTGCACCACTGAATGAAATGGTAATAAAATATGATTATGTGCCAATAAACATATTCTAAGTGCCAAAACTTTCATTTAAGATTTAAGTGTTGTACTGGTTAGGTCTGATCTGGTTGAATACTAGTACTGTTTTCTTGGGTTGTGTCTTTTTTCTATTTAATTATATGGTTTCTTGATTTTAGACCAAACGGGTAAAAAGGTACACAAGTGTTGGCTTGATTTGGTGTGGCACTTCATACTATAGCTGCCTGTAATCCAATTAGGTCAAAGAGCCAGCAGTGTAATCCTTGTTGCACAATGTTATATTTTTCCCTGGCGTTAATGACTCTTTTTTGGTTTACAATAGGTGGATTACTTCCAAACTTGGGAAGCTGCTTGCAAGTTCCTGCAAACAATGCTAACTGACTATAGGTCTCTGCTCGTTTTCTTTTTCATCTCATCATTTACAGCTGTAATTGAATAATAAAATCGCACCTATTTAGACTTTTATAGAGAAAAGATGTTGCTATTAAATCAGTACATGCTTGCCAGGACATCTAATAACTGTGTATGTAGAACAGTAGTTAATTGTAATAACAAAATATAAGTTTCAACCCGTTGCCATGCTTTTTTTCAATAGTTATTTAATTTATTGCTTTTGTAGGCGTCAGCACCTGGAACCCATTATTGGCTTGATAGAATGTCCAAGTATACATGCAATAAAATCAAATATACGGGCATTGGATGACTTCCCTTGTATTCCTGTCCCTTGCAATGCACGAGACAGCGATTATCAGGTAAGATATGTACTTCTGTTAGTTCTCTAGAATTATCTTTATTAATAGCTGTAATGATTAAATGAATTGGATGAATTAATTCTGTTTCACCAATTGTAACTCATCTAGCCTTAATCTGGTACATTTTGTAATTGGCTCGGAGTATTGACTTAGGTATGGTTCTGGTGACCTCACATCAATATTCAACTCGGCATATAATGTTGAATTAGGCCTGGTTATATTTTACTTTTAGGATGCAATAAGTATCAGAAAAGGCAATTAAGAGAATTGAGAGAAATTATGTCCCACCATTGTATCCTGTGGTTGTAAGTACTGAATGAAGAGGATAATTTATCCATTTAAGCTAATTTAATACCAGCTTTTAATTTGACTCAGTAAAGTTAAATCCCATCTCACTTTAAAAGATCTTAATTTATTCTCTGTTTGGAACTAGAACACTAAGACTGATAACACAAGAAAAGGTTTTAAAATCTGTGATTGTATTATTGTGTGTTAGATGGGCGGTTAGTGCTGACTAATTTATTTATTTCACATAATGACTATAATAATAGGCTCTTCTGTGGCAAGTAACAGCTGGTAAAATAAGTATGCAAAGGTGTGCAGCCTCCTCGCAATGGTTTAGCGAAAGAGTTCTTCTTTCGAGATATGCTCATGTAATTTTTCTCCACCATATCTTCTTTTACATAATTTCATATTTTATTATGAACCAACAACAACAACAACACCAACACCAACACCAACACCAATACCAACACTAACACCAACACCAACACCAACACCAACACCAACACCAACAAAGCCTTTAGTCCCAAACAATTTGGGGTAGGCTAGAAATGAAACCAAGTCGAGCTACATGAATCATGCTCTATTATGAACTTGATTGTCTCAAATTAGGTTGAGAGAAACTCGTTTCCAGTTGGCCCTGAATTTAATTGAGCGGTATTATATTAGCCTGCAAACAAACTCTGTCACAAAATTTGCTGTTTAGCATATCAGCAGATACCAACTCATTCTGTTACCTTTATAAGAATAGCGCCTAATCCTTGATATCTGGGTTAAATTTGGATGCTACTTATTTTCAATCTCAGACAATGTTGGTCAGGCCAGAAAAATCAGGAACGTCGGTTGATTGTAACTCAACTTGGTAAAATAAGTGCAGTTCTTATACAAGAAAAATTGGTAAATTTGTTAGTATGTGAGTTCAATAATAACAAACCAAATGATAAAAACATTACATGGTAATTATTATGTGAACAGGTACCTTTGGGAAATTTTGAATTGGACTGGCTTCTTTACACATCAGATATATTCTTCTCAAGGGCTTTGAGAGATCAGCAGCAGGTTAGGAATAGCACAATGCACTAGTTTTTTTTCTTTTTGTTAAAAGCAAATTTTGTTTGCGTAGTTCATCTTTTGCTATTTCTTTCCTTTTTTATAAAATGCTTTCCCCATATCCAGGTGCTTTGGATTTCAGACGATGGTATTCCAGATTTAGGAGGGACATATGAGGGAGACTCGTGCTTCGCTGATGAGGTAAAAATAAATTGCTGGTATACAAGGCAGTTGTACTGGGTTTTCAAGATTGTGGTTTTGTATATCTGTCTTGTTTGTTGTGAATCAAGGTCTACATTTGGTATTCAAATTAGGATAGCTGATAGTTACTTTCATCAGATGGAATATTTTTTTTTGATACTTGATTTAATTGTATAATGAAATATAGGTCAGTCAGCCAGATCTTAATAATCCTGGAGCTTACAGAAGAATATCTGTTGAACTTAAGGTAAGTTCAAGTTTCTGGCTTCTCCCTAATAAGAAAGCAAGTGTTTGTATATGTGTTATTCAATTTTTGAAAGTTGCGGATCTGAGAGGTAATAGACAGTTAAATGCAAAAAAATATGTACAGAGTCTTAGAGGTTACAGACAAAGAAATGCAAAAATATGCAAATGCAGGTTTCAGGTTTGACATCACTGAAAGGTTCTAAAAACCAGCAAAGAAAAATTAAAAACAAGGATAGTATTCAAAAGTTTACCCACATAATATACTTCATATTCTCTTTCTGATGCTAGTGACTTGGTGTAGATTCATCATCTGGCAGTAAATTCTCTCCTCAAGAGTAACCAGCTAGATGAGATGGAAGGAGGGCCAGTGTATTGTTTCGACCAGGAGGCACCGCCTAGTGAAGATGATTTTGATGAGTTAGTCGCTTGCCGGCCTGCATTTCAGGTCCTGAAGCAACTCATACAGAGATGTGTATCTGATGTTGTCTCATCAGGAAATGTATTTGCTGATGCAATACTCCAGCACGTGTACCGTTGGATCTGTAGGCAAGTATATGATTGCTATGTTATTTTGTAATATCAATTAGTACCTACCAGGTTATGATAGGTTTTTAATCGAATCTGTGTATTTGCTCCAAATTGTTTCAAGCAACCACTGTTGGTACTCAATGCTGCTTAGATCAATTTTAGCCTTTCTTGTTCTTTTTTTATTCTGTTTGCTGGTTTCAATGAGGCCTTGATCATTTGAATGGAACACTATCAGAAACAACCAATTTTGTTTTATATATAAGCCTGATATTTTCTGTGATGGCCAAAATTGTACTGTCACTCATGCTATGTTTTGTTTTGCAGCCCTTCTTCAAAACTTCATGATCCTTCTCTTCATCGTGCTCTTCACAATGTAAGTCCAAATAACATTGCTTTCTCAATAATACTGTTGAGGCATGGTAAAGTCATCTTGTTGCCGTTCATAATCTGGTACAGAGGTCTACCAGTTATGTAGAAAATGGACCCGTGTGGAATCAAAAAAGAGAAAAGGATGGCACAAAAAAACTTGTGTAAACCTCATTTTATTGGGTTGTCAAATATCAAGAATTTTGATGAATATTTTCTCCCTTCAGGAATTAAGATAGAATCTTTCTCTTTTGCTCTGATTGATTGTAAATAACAGGTAATGAGAAAGGTGTTTGCATTACTAATCGCTGAATTAAAGAAATTGGGGGCGACTGTTATATTTGCTAGTTTCTCTAAAATTATTATTGATACTGGAAAGATTGATCTGGAATCAGCCCATGCCTACTGTGATTGCATGCTCAATACACTCCAGAAAAGGTACTGTCTTATTTGGTTTGTTTACAAGCTTCACAAAGTAAATGGAGGAAACACAAGAGGTGCACACACACACACACTCACACACACATGATGGGCCCCACCTCACAGGTGGCTGGTGAAACAAGAGGGAACAACAAGGCAGACATTATGCCTTCAATATTTTGCCAAGTCTTATGTAATTGAACCATGACTTTCAATTTGAGGAAGAATGCTTATACAAAGCAATCTTCTTTTTCTGTTCTTTAGGGATCTTTTTGAGTGGATTGAGCTGGAGCCTGTCAATTACTGGCATTCCTTGCTGTTTATGGATCAGGTTTCTTTTCTATCTTTTTTTTTTTCCCTCCCTGTGAGTACTTGTATGTGCCTCATACATGGACGGTGATCTAATCCATGTTTGTTGGAAGGCCCAAGACAACTTGTGGGAGGGTATTCCTGAAGTGTATTAGAACATCACTTAGTATTGTAGCACATGACAGATAGTCATTGAACTCTGATGGATCTTCTGGAAGTCGCTAATTGGTTTTTCTAATTATATTAATCTTTTCACTTCTTGTCCGAACAAACGAAGTGACTTAACTGAGACAATTGGACCTTACTACTTGAGGACTGATGGAAATTCACCAACCAACTTGAAATATTGGGTAAAGTTTGCTGGGCTCCGAGATTGTCAATCATGTAATCAGAGATGGAAACAATGGGAAAAAAAAATTGTGCTTGTTCTATTGCAAGTTTAGAGAAATAAGAAATATAATTTGCAGATTATATTTCAAGTTTCTCATTTATTTCTGTTTCATATGGTATAGTACAACTTTGGAGGTATCCGAGCTAAATCTGAAGGAGGGCCATCACCTGATGAGCCTCAAGTTGATATCATCTTGAGCTGGAACATAGCACAATCGCTACCAAAAGAAATTCAGGTATTCTGCACTGTTATTGCCATGCTATCATGCAAGAAAAGAGCACCAGCCAGTAAATATCTCACTCAATCCAAAACGTACCCCATGTTTTCTACCTATTATATTCTTAGTTCAAGAATTATTCTTGAACTCGCGAATGTTGTTTGGTGGTTGCATATGGCAAATATGTATTAACTTGTCAACTATACAATTCAGGATCATTTTGAGTTGATTGTATCCGAGTTCATGTACTTACCATGGAAGTACTTGGAGACGCAAATAACTAGACGTACAACTATTTTAGATCAGACATCTTCTACTCCATCTATTACAATCACAGCTGCAGAAAACATTGAGGCTTCAGTTGTAGATTTTCTCAGGAATAAGGTAACACTTCATTTCCTGAAAATGTTTATTATACACTTGCAAAACAGGGAAGTACCTCAATACAACTTGATTAAAAAGGAAGGAGGCAAAAGAATAAGCTTTCTTGATGCATTTACAGAATTTGAAATATCTTATATGTATAGTATCCTTGTTTTGTGGTAGTGTCGGGCAGATGAATTGTTTAATCTTTTAGAAATACATAGAAAAGGTGCCGCTGCATCCAGAAAAATATGAAAGCTGCACAAAAGCATGCCACTTTTATAGTTTGGTTTGTACAAAGGCACAGTATTGAAAGTACCTCCTTGAAATTAAAGCCTCAACTGTTGTTGTTTGTGTTGTGCTTGAAGATACGCAGCCATTTCTCATTGAAGCTTCACAAAATAGTCGATGACATAATGACATGCAAAATGGTCCTTGAGAAAGATAGAGATCCCACATTGGAATTCATAAAGCATGTTTTTGCCGTTCTCTGTCTTGACGAGAGTGTCCAACATGATATTCTTGTAAGTGATGTTATTCCATTTTATTTCTTTTCATCATATTATAAACGAAATTAAATTTTTGCGGTCCTTGGCAAATTTGTATTGTGTGTCATGCAGTATCTGTTTTCTCAATCATGCTTAGGTAAAATTTTCATAAGTGAGAGTAACTTGAGACTGAATTCAACTAAATCGGTAAACATGAGGATCAATAACATGGTTGAAGGTTAATTGAGTCTAAATTGGCTGGAACATACCGACTCTTAAGTGCAAAAGCTGAGGGTTGCTTCAATTTATTTTAGTTTTATATTAGTAATACACTGCATATTGGTGTTTCTTTTCCTATGATGCTCTGCTCAACTTCTACTCTAAATTGGGCACTGTGAGCTGCTAGCCTTCAAATCATTATAGTTTAGCAATTTTACCAATTCTCAGAATTTTTACTAGTAGCTTCTTTTGCTATAAACTTACTATTATTTTGGCAGACAACAAGAAAAAACTTGTTGAGGCTGGTAGGTGTTAAAGATTTCGACCGAAAAGTGCAGTTCGAGGATGTTTGCCGCTCCTTTTGCCTTCCAAATGTTATCTGCAGGTAAACTGCCATCTTTGTATGATAAAATATTTTGTCTGCCTGATTCAGCAGTGAGCCGTGTAACCCCATCAAACGAATTCCTTGGGGTTGGATTAATTTCACATTTCCTGCCAAACATATGCGCTTTTATAGGACTAAAGGTTATTTTGTTTGCTCTTAAAATCATGACAAAGGACAAGGTCACACATTCAGGATCGGAAGCTTTGGTCCTGAAATGTTTTCAGTGTTATTTGTATAGGCATAGTTATTCATACTTATTCAAAATGAAGGCATAATATCGCTCTTAGTTGCATTACTATGGTTTCTCACCAAGAGCCATTATTTTATTTTATTCAGTTATTGCAATGATGAAGCCATACTTTCACACTTAATTGCAGTACCATCATTTCTCACCCAGATCCACTATTTTAATTTTATTCAGTTATTGCAATGACTGTCGAGATCTGGACCTATGCCGGGACTCAACCTTGCTCGATCAGGAGTGGCGTTGTTGCGTGCCAGAGTGTGGGCAGCCATACAATCGGGAGAAAATGGAGAATTCACTTCTACAAATTGTGCGTCAGAGGGAGAGGTTGTACCACCTACAGGATTTGCTGTGTACCAGATGCCGGCATGTCAAGGCCGCACATCTGAGCGATCAGTGTTCTTGTGGTGGCTCTTTTAAGTGCAGAGAGGGACATTCAGAGTATTTACAAAAGATGAGAATATTTTTGCATATTGCACAAATGCAGAAGTTTAGGCTGCTTGAGGATTGCACTTCAAGTATATTGGAGAACTTTTGATTCGAACAGAGCAATTTTGAGATCGTACATAAACAGTTCGGAAGCATTATATTAGAATTGCTCCATATACAGCTCAATATAATACTGACTACTGAGGAAGTTTTCTTCAGAAGTTGAGTGGGTTTGCAGTATTCTGTACAGTAACTGGGTAACCGACGATTATGCCAATACCAAGGATTGTTTACTGGGGCTTCATAGCCAAGTGACTTGGAGGACAATTCACTAGTTCCAAATGTGTCTTCTTTGGGTGATTATGTCGAACATTACTTGGTGCATTATGTGTACTGTTCCCCACTCCTATCATCCTATCAATGTAAGTTGTATTATGTCTTAACTTATATTTAATTTGAATTTGTATAGAAATAGCATGTCATCGTTCTTATGAGTTATGACACTATTTACTTTGTTATCCGAGGCAATTGCATCTAAAATTTCATTGTATGTATCCATGATCTTGTATTATATCTAAGTCTTACTCCGAGTTAGAACTTGGAAAACAATCACAGCTAACATATATTTCGTGATATTTTAGATCGATGGGTGTTCACTTTACCTTAATATCTATAAAAAAGAGATGTAAAACTTTAGAAAATTGAAACCTTTTTTTTTATTACGTCTTATTTAAAAACATTTAAAATTTAGGAAGGCCACTAAAAATAATAATTGACTGAATGGAAATAACCATGCCTACGGGCTTTGTTAAAAAAAAAAAAAGAAAAAAAAAAGAATGGAAATAACCAAGCTGTGTCCATTAATGACGCAAACATCAGCTTTCATCTTTTTCTTAATTAAGTTGAGAAGAAAAAGGAAAAGACAGCATGTTCCGCCGCATTTTTCTTAATTATATTTTTTGAGTATAAAATATAGAGTAAACCTTCCGTCCCCCGCCTTGAAATCCCCGGTCAAAATCCCCAGTCTATTCTTTCTTATTTTGTTAAGTTATTTCCTCTCCAATTTATATTTTCCATATCGATTCAATTCAGACTTTTAGGAATTCCAAATCGTCGTTCCTTCACAATCAAGAGGCATCGTTCCTTCTCCGGCTAGACTTCTCGATCGTCCCCACGTCTTCCTTCTCCTCCTACGTGTCTCACTTGCCTGCTATGCCTCTTGATTCCCAACTTGCATGTCAGGGACTCAAGATGGCCAGCGTGATTGTCCTCTACTGCGCAGTACACGCAGTACTGCGCAGTATACTGTACTGTGCAGCGATGATCTTTAGATCAATAAAGAGGTTTTGAGATTGAAGCTAGCACGAATCTTAAAGCGATCTAATGGCTCATTTGCTATGCAGTACGGTACTGCTTAGCAGGTGATATGAATCCAGATGACCAATATATTAGAATCTGACACTCAAGTCGTGAGTCGGAAATAAGAAAGCTTGCAAACGCTTCTCCATTCTCTCTCGATCATAACTCCGTCCTATCCGATTTGTCAATCCTTCGATTCTTCTCTTTAATTGACACACGACAAACAAAAATGAGTTTTGAAGTTAATATTAAATATTAATAAACTAAAGTACAAATATCTAAATAATTGAGTATAAATAATGATATGTTAATCAATTTATGAATATATTTTAATTTTTAAATACAATTATATGGACTGTAAGTGTTAACTATTTATAATTTGTAGAGAACATTCTTTTTTATTACGGATGTTAAAACATCCTACAAAAATTTTCTTTGACGGGTATTTATACTTTGCATCACTAATATTTTACATTCTGACTGTACATATAGTACTTGTATCGTTTTTTATATTTTTTTTCTAAAAATTATGTAGTTACTATTTGTATATTAATTCTGGGAGATGAGGGCGCTGGATCAAATTGGGATTTGACTTCGAGATTTTTAGGGTGTAGCATTTTTCAGATTTTAGGACGATTTTGAAAAACTTCTTTGATAGGTATTTATACTTTACATCTTTAATATTTTAACTTCTCATTATAGGTATTATGACAGATATCATTTTCTTATGGTTTTCCAAAAGTGATGTGGTAACTATTTATACTTTGTAATTTGACAACTATGGTGGTCTAGTCAAATTTGAGGATTTGACTTGGGGATTTATATTTGGGGACAAGTATCTTCTCCCTAAAATATATTGCAGATTGAGAACTCATCTGATTACGCACCAGAATCTATACTTCATAAATAGTGGTAGATTTCCAAGCATCTTAACTATGTCACACCATCACTATTATTAACTATTAATTTTTTGAAACTCTTCATCTACTTTGATCCAATGACTTATATATTTTTTTTCTCTCCTCGTTAAATAAGATGAGTGGAATATGTTTAAAACAAATTTTCACACTTAGATCTAACATTTATATATATTATAATTTACAAATTATTGCATTATTATTATTATTTAATTAAATTAAAATTTTAAAAATTTTGTTCAAGCTTGTTTAATATAAATATATTTAAAATTCTATAAAATTTTTAATTATTTATATGATATTAGTTTTCAGGGTGAAGCCTGGGTTACAACTCTAGTTGTATTTATTATGCAAATAAACGTAGCAACTAGCAACAGCTCTAATTCTATACACGCAGCTATTGATTTGAATTCACTTGTTCGCCTTGTATACGTGCTCCACACTTATCAGTATACAAATAGTATTATGCAAGTATTTTTCTTCCCAATAACACGTGATTCAATTTTCATTTTAGTCAATGGGCTTATTATAAAAATGATGAAGAAAAAACAGAATTTCATACCCACCTGATCAAATAATTTAATTAAAAAAATGAATTGTCAATCAAATGCAATTTTATTATGTGGCCAGACTAGAAATAGTTCACAAGCAAACTTTGAGTTAACCAGCGATGCCTCCCAATTTTTTCAAACTACACAAAAAAAAAAAAAAAAAAAACTAAAACTAGTTCTTGGTGAGTCTTACTTCCGATTCTTTTTTTTCCAAATTATACAAAAAGAAAAAGAAATGAAAAAAAAAAAAACGAAAACTAGTTCTTGATGAGTCTTACTTCCAATTTTTTTTTTTTTTTTTCCAAATTATACAAAAAGAAAATTAAAACAAACAAACCAAAAACTATTTCTTGATGAGTCTTGATCGCCCTTCTTGATCTATCAACTATCGTAAATCTTGATGTTTATTCGATCTGTGAACATGAGAACAAAAGGGAGGATATATATATAAAGAATAAAAAAACAAATTCTTCTTAATAATATACATCGATTATATAGGCCCTGCAACTATGAATTTCGGCGAACTGATATGGCCATATCTATAAGGAGATCTGGACAATGTGGCGCATTTCGGCGAGTAGTCGGGGCAGTGCTGTTGCTCTATCTCCAGCATTACCTTCTCGAAC
Source organism: Cyperus esculentus (assembly GCA_030179965.1). Taxonomy (NCBI): domain Eukaryota; kingdom Viridiplantae; phylum Streptophyta; class Magnoliopsida; order Poales; family Cyperaceae; genus Cyperus; species Cyperus esculentus. The sequence goes on along the minus strand of JASGLE010000015.1, from coordinate 3,292,824 downwards.
ATCTCCACGTCGCACGGGAGCATTAGCGGTCCGTCTGACGCATAACCAAGCTCTTCTTCAGCTTGCTCGAGAAGGGCCTGAAACAAGGGATCATTCAAACAGACCATCTTCACAACAAACCGGTCCTTGTTTGGCCCCACGCAAACCGTGAAACATCCTCGCACGACCCGGAAGCTGTTGGCACGGCTGAGTGATTGTGATCGGCGCGCAAAGCTCCCCGTGGGGGATGTCGGAGTGAACTTGAAATGGGAACTCATGTCACGGGTCCAGCTACCGACGGACCAGCTTCTCTGCAATCTCTTGAAGAAAAACCTCGACTTCTTCCTTGTGAAATCATGGTAGCTGATTGATTTTGATCGGTTTGAAAAGGCGGGCTTCGGCGATGACGGATTGGATCGCGATTGCTCTTTCGTCATCTCGCTGCAGGCCGGCGAGATGCTCCCGAAGGATCGACATCGCTCGATCACCTTCGTACAAAACCCCTTCTTCTTTGAAGAACCAGTACAAGTGTTCTCCATTAGAGCTAGCTCTAATTAAAGAAGAACAACTAATTTATTTACTTGTGCTTGTACGGAGAAGAGTGCAAGGCAAGTGCAACTATAAATATATATATATAAAGTTATAATTTATAAACACATATTCTAGGTCAGAATTACTTCAGATACAATATTTTTACCAAGTCGTATATATACAAACTTGGTTGATAAAGTTGACTTTGGCTTTTCAGGAAAAAGAGAGACTATTTATCATACATGGGCTCATGGCCTCTAATTTTGGGGTTAAAAACTTAAAAAAAGGCAAATCTTTAATAGCACCTGTTGGAATCTTAAAGAAGAATTGAAGGAAGGTCAGCCAGGAAAAAAAATGTAGCAAATCGGCAAAACATAGCTAGATGACATGCTGACTTTCTGAAACAAAATTTTCTAAGTTTACTTTGTTATTTTATAGGGAATGTGTTGTGTGTGTGATCACCAGATTATGTGAAGGTATAACTTATAAGTTGTGTGAACGCGTTTTGCATATTCATTGCATTTATCCATTTATCCCTGCCTGGTACTTAGACTTGAATTTTGTGATTTTTTTTTTTATAAAGATGAGGGTCAGGCCACTCAAATTTAAATATTTATAAAAGAATCTCATCCGGGTTTCGAACCCGCAACCTCTCATACAGAGAGCGTTGTCTTTAACCACTAGACCAAAAGCTTATTCTTTGAACGAATTTTATGATTACTTTACTAATAATTTGATGTTCTCAATAATCTCTTGTAGAATATTGGCCGACCCTAAATTGACATTTGATTTGTGAAAGTACTATCAGGTGAAAGAATGCAGCTTACAGACATTTCCATGGCGTCCCAGGATCGGAATCACCTGCTTTTCTTGATCCGACGGTTGAGAAACACCGAAATACTTTAAAATTAATACAACAAATACTGAAGTACTTTAAAATCGGTGCGGCAACCGATCCCGACCGTCCGATCGGAAAAGCAAGCTCTTCCGGCGTACCAATATTGCAGAATGTGTTGAAAAACAAACACCATGAATCTATTATCCAGCGGCGGAGCTTCACAGAAAATTAAGGGGGCCGATAAACCTAATCCAGAAAATTGACATCAATTAATTGCCCATTTTAGTGTTTCAAAAGTGAGAATAACTAGTACAAAATTTAGATTATTCTGCTTTTTTAAGTTAGGTAAAAACATATATAACAGAAAAGAAAGTACATAAAAAATATTTGGTCCAGCAAATACTTTCCAACAACGGTCCAAGAAATTCAACTCATATATTGAAAGACGGGGTCCCAGCATAAATATATTTCTCTTCCAATTTACCATTGAATTTGTTTGAAACTTTTTATATACTTTGATCCAATAACTTATATGATATGTTTAAATTTTTAATACAAAATTTAACCCTTAAAATGATCTAACATTCATGTATTTAATTATTACATTATTATTATTTAATATTTATATCAAAGATTTAAAAATTATGTTCGCAATTTTGTTTAATATTAAATTTTTATTATTTATTTGACACTATTTTTCGGACAAAACCCGAGTTAAAAGCTCTAGCAGCTCATAATTAGTTAGTTTAACTCTGATATCCATTCAACACAATTAGATAGAAGAGTGCATGGTTAAGGAAAAAAATAATGATTTAGAAAGAGTAATTTTATTAAGGGAAATTAATATTGGAATATGTGGGAGGGGGTACATTTTATCGTCCAAACAGATTTTACAATGAAAATTAATGAATTTGATGGAAGTTTATAAATTTTAAGGGGGGCGGGCACCCAGATTAGCATCCAAAGAGGTCCGCCCCTGCTATTATCACAAAAAAAAAAATAATAATAAACGTCAAATCTATAGCTATCTCTTTGCAGAATTAGTCGATCCATATTTGAAATTATTGTGCTCCATTTAAACTTAATATTAAATAAATCGTATGTCTGCGCAGGTTTCAACTCTTTTCAATTTTTTCCCTTTCTTTTTTGATAATTGAGGAACTAGTTCTATTTTCTAATATATAGATGATATAACACCTGCAGTATTGTGTTACATAAAAAAAAGACGAATAAGAATAATAATAATAATAATAATAATAATAGCATGTGCGTTTGTCAACTTAATTATTGTGTATTTTTTATACATACAAAGAATAATTCTGTATAAGTAAATATAAATAGTAATTAATGTTTGAATTTACAAATAGTTGACGTACTTCACTATATAAATAAATAACTAATTTAACAGATAAAGATGTAACTTTAGCTGTACGCCTTCATAAATTTTTAATTACCTTGAATTTCGAACAAGTTAATTTCGTCAAAGCGCAAGAATTGTGAAATAAAATAACAGTAGAAGACAAGTGGTGCAGCAAATACAATTTTTTTTTAGAATCAAAATTATAAATAATAAATTTATGAAAATAGTAAGATGACACCGGTATTTACACACAATAGATAGAGCCGATTTTCAAAGGGAGCTGCTATTTCAAGGGCCCAAATTGCTATTTTGAGGGCAAGGAGAGAAAATTTTCTCATTATGTCAACTTTACCCCTCGTAATTAAAGAGTTGACATGTTTGCTAATATTGAGATTGCTTTAGCCTTTAAGGAAGACATTAATTACAAACCAACGCCAATAAATTGCTTGTGCTCTCTCCATTCTAAGCAGCAAAATTTCAATATATTTGCACCTGTTGCAAATAAAATTGAAAATTGTGAATTTAAATTTTGATTATGTTACAACAAAGGCCGACTTCTTTGACACCATATATGATATTTAAGTTTTAAATTATTCAAATAATTTGAGATTAGTCTTTTCAGTTAAATAATTTTACTTTTCATTTTTCAATTTACGAGAAAAAAATATTGTATTGTAATTATGATATCGAACACATACAAACATAAATATTTCGCACAAAAATAATTAATTAAAATTAATTTTTCACAAAGAACAATGAAATATGAGCAAGTGCTATGAATTATTTAGTTATGGCTTATATTGTTTTGTTATAATTAGAGTTTATTGGTCATTTATCTTATATGAATTAGATATTAATATTTTAAAAGGGTAAACAATTCTATATTAACCTAATCAAATTTAATAAGTGGTCTATTTGAATAATCGAGAAAAAAAAAACTAAATTCAAATCAAAATGTATTATATTATTTACATAATCGAGAAATTATCTACAGCGTTTGAACTTCAATGTTTGGATTTTAAATTATCTAATGAAATAGTAAAAACATATCAAAAATCATAAAATCTGGTCTACAATGAGTCAATGACATTTATATATGGAGATCACATCAGACGGTTTGGATCGGTCAATTGAACTTTAAAAATAATAATATTGAGTCATAGTACACCATTTTTACTATTAATTGTACGAGGCTCACTCTTTAAATTATTATATTATTAATCAGGACTGTGCAAATAATTAATATCGGCAACATTTCAAATGTTATAAATAATATCTAAGCCGTTATACATTTTTTTTTTAAAATATTTTTATATTTTTTGTTGAGAAAATGAGGATTTGGAAAATGTTCCGGAGATACCACAGTAGATACCAAAATGGATATCATATAAAGTTAATCTAATATTAATATAAAACATGCTGCAATTAAAATAAAACATTTGTAAAACTAATCTGAAACTTAATGAGATTAAAATGAAACACAAATTATATTAATTTTTTTTTTATTGTTTTTTCACTTTATCTTGCTTCCACATACATGTTCGTTGCTAAGGATTTAATGATGATTCAAGTAGATGATTTAATTTACGATTTGTGTTATTCAACTTAATACTAAAACGTTTCAAGTTAATACATTAATTGTTTCAAGATAACTTGTTAATGTTTCAATTTAGATATATTTTACATTATAACTTGGTATATATTTTGGTATCCGTATATCTGGACCGTAATGATTTTGCATGTAATTATATAATGAGATGTACAACAATTTCAGACGGGAATAATTACATCCGTAGATAATTATGGCATGAGCTGAAGTGACAATGAATTTAAGCTTATGTATATGAAACATTGAAGTTAAATTTAAACATGATTTCGCAATTCAATATTTTTTTATCACTAAACATAATTAATTCAGTTTTTGTTTCCTTTTAAGATTTGTATTTCTCGTTCTATCAAAATCTTTTGTTGCAAACATACTGAAGCAATAAGATTCTTCTTTTTCTTTTTCTTTTTTGGATAGAACAACCAATGAGATTGAACCATGTCTATTCTAAACAATATGTACACAATATACATAAAAGAAAAAAATAGGCACCCCATATTGGACGGGCACTGTACAGGCTAATTGTATGCATGTATATACTTGTGCCATGAAACCACATAATCTCATATATAGCTCAATTAATTAACCACAGGTGTCAATGCATTGATGATTCCCTTTTCACTTTTTTGTGTTGGAATGCGTATGCAAGATATTAACTATTTTCAAATTAACAAAACAAGGTAATTAATGAGGGCAAAACTGGTATTGGGAGCAAAAAAGTTTTATGAGCCCTCAAAATAGCAATTTGTGCCCTCAAAATAGCATTCCCCATTTTCAAAATCGGTTTGAACCTTTTTTTTTTTTTTTTAACCACCGAGTTCGGCCACAATTGGATCCGAAAAAAAAAAAAAGTAGATACCGATTCTCAAAATCGGTTCCAATGTAAGGAACCGATTTTGAGAATCGGTTTCTACCTTTTTAATTCGGTTGGGAGAGAAGAGGGGAGAAGAAGAGCCGGCCCCATCCAAAAAAAAAAAAAAAAATGTTCATACCGAATTTCAAATTCGGTTCCTTCTATTGGAACTGAATTTAAAATTCGGTATGGATCCCGTGTGGCATGTGTAATACGTGTGTGGCTAAAACACTGTTCATACCGATTTTCAAAATCGGTTCCAATGGAAGAAACCGATTATGAAAATCGGCTCTATCTATTGTGTGTAAATTCCAGTGTCATCTTACTATTTTCATAAATTTATTATTTACATTTTCGATTTTAAAAAAAATTTGCAGCAAATATCGTGGCTGTATTAATTCAGGGACTTAGCAGCGGAGGCAAACATTTGAACGATGTCATAGTTTTTAATTTTTTCTAATGAAGTATATTTCTGTAAATTTAATGCCAAAAATGTCTATATAGATGCATAGTGTAGAGTAAATATACTATGAGTTTAAGCTCACGGAGGCTTTTCATGAACTTAAGTTCAAAATCATATCAGATCACTTCCAAATTTGGGTTTATGTGGCTCATTATATTTTTTATATCAAAATCTTGTGAAATACAAAAATTTTCCATTTTAAGATATTTTTAAGTATTTGTTTTGAATTTTGTAAAAGTGACTATACAATATTGATAAAATATTCAATGTTTTATGTATTACTTTACAAAATTCAAAATAAATACTTAAAAATCTCCAAAAATAGAAATTTTTGTATTCTACAAGATTTTGATATAAATAATATAATGAGCTGTACAAATCCAAACTTGGAAGTGATTTGATATGATTTTCAGTTTAAGCTCACGGAAAGCCTCCGTGAGCTCACGGTTTATTTGCTCCATTTTATATATTTATATTGTGAATGCTTTCCAGGGTAGAACGTATTCTCATAATTTTATAAACTTAAGCATAATTATGTTTTTTTTTTTAAAAAAGGCATAGGTAATATTGTTGACCCCCTGGATGTATAATTGAGATATTATATTTGAAAAACAAAATAATATATAGGTAATAGCGTTGAAATCATGTTTTCTATTCGTAGAGGTTCACGATTACGTCAATCAATGTTAGTATGTGATAAATTCACACGATAAAAAAAAATATGAAACAAAAAAAAAATAAACAGTTAAATACCAACCAACCAACTTTAAACATTTATAATTTGAAACTTCCTTGTTTGAGTTTTTTTATTATTACATTAATAGGTGATTAAGGTAGAAAAATGGTGACGCTTCATCACTAAGTAGTGATATATAGAGCTTGAATTGAACTTAAATAAGCAAAACTATTTGAAGAACACTAAAATTAATCTCATATTTTTTTTCTTGGAGAACAAAATAAATAAAGCAAAAATTCTAAATTCTTACATAGAATTATTAAACTTTAAAATTCTTGGAGAGGCTGCGCAAAAGTTAGATCTCTTTTTTGGCAAGTAAAATTAAAGAGAATTGAAAATTGAGTCACTTAACTAAATTTAAAGCACTGGTGTTTGATTGCATGATGGATTATAATATAGAAATTAGATGAGGTAAAAGAGTGAAATAATTCTATTGCTAATACACCTTCACCTTAAGAAAAAAAAATAAGAAAATTCGTCATTTTATTGGACAATTCTACCTATTTGAAAATCTATCAGTTCGAATGTCGTGAAACTATATAGAGCCGGATCCCATAACAGTCATACAGATAAATAAAAAATATTGTATCGATCACAGTAATGTGATTCTGTGAATTAGTGTAAAAAAAAAATTCAATATGACATAGAAATAGTATACGGAGTCATATTTCTGTACCTTTATAATTTTTTTCTCTTCATACCATTTCGTGATAATTTGAAAATTGGAAAGGGAAACATTATTGTATTTTTCTGAACAAGTGGTATTCTTTTTCAATGAGGATTTTGTTAGCTGGTTCTACATTTTTTTTTCTTCCGGCAACTAATATTAAAAAAACAATAAGTGATTAATAAAAAAACAGGGGGTTTATTTCCATGGAGAATAATGAAGCACACATATATTTTTTAAGTTGAATCTGTTGAAATAAACCTGGCTATATTAGATAATTGAGAAAAGAAAATATTAAGAATCGATCGAGATGTCTGCCTTCCCCGAGTAATGCGTCGTTTGGGTATATTCTAAATTTCTAACCAATTATATGTTATATTTGCACGCTAACGACTAGCTCAAATAAAATTACGAATATTTAATAGTGTTCTCTCATTTTCTATTCCTTAGTTCCTGACTTTATAATAAAAAAAAAAAAAATCCGTAGTTCCTTAGGATTAGGAATCTATATGACAGAATTAATTAAAGTGCCTTCATGTTCAAATACAAAACCGACATTTGGTCTAGTGGCTAAGGACAATGCCCTCCGTGTAGGAGATCGCGGGTAGGGCTGTCAATGGAATGTTTTTTTCTATTTCATTCCATTCCGGACGAAACTGTAACATCTCGGCAAGCAGGTGGAACAGTAGCCGCGCTGATGCAAGGCTATAAAATATGCAACAATATACTTTACCAATAACAAGTAAATAGCCACAACTTCCAAATAAACCACCCTAGATCCCAAACCCTTTATATACAGTGGAATTAAATAACATAATAAAATCTCACAAAATCTCTTGTGGCAATTTCCGCAGTCCTTTGTTTCACCCCAAGTCGTCTTTTCATAGCAACCTTGTAACCTGGAACCCACAAAAAGTGGAACGAGTGAGAGTCTGAAACACTCTCGATGCGTTATTTAGTTCCAGCCAGTGGTATTTATTAAATCCACTAACGGAACTGAATACCAGCTAAAATACTCAATTTTAATAATAACATAAATAGTGCTTATCAAGTAAAACACTGCACGTCAATGACGATAATAATTATCTCTGCAACTACAAAGAGTTAGACGTCAATAGATATATTCCATTTTCCTTTTCAAAACCAGTTTAACATTTTCCCTGCAAAACCACACGTACAAGTTCACAATCTCAAATCAAACCAATACAAACACCAAACATAAATACACTAACACAAACCTGTACCAGAAGCATATCACACAAATATACCTGCATTAGACAAATCTCGTGCATCAGCACATATTATCATATACCCAGAGACCCCAAATATATCCTCCCCTAGCCCGGCCAGGCCTTAGGGATCGGTCACACATAGCGCTATGGCACCGAAACACGGGAGCGACCCGTTTGCCAGAATCTCATCCAGGTACATATCCAACAACAACAACAACAGTATCCACAGACATATACAAAAATGCATAATGCATATATGCAATCACTTACCTTTATCAGTCATGCAACACATGCAACATTCAGATCAGTTCACACAATTCAACGCATAACCAGTATATCAACAATATAAACAATCACCACATAAACAGTTCATAAATCAAGCATTCAGTTCAATTCATAAATTTGATAAATAACCGAACCCGCACCTGTTTGACGAATTATTACTGAGAATCTGAACCGGTCGGTCATTCGATCTCACCTCACCGTCTGATCCATCCAACATACATCAATCAGAATCAACTCCGAGTGTTCCAATTATTTCACATCCTAGCCAATATTCATAATCTTATTATTTAATTTCTAGAGCAACTAATACGTGACTTCCTTTCATCCTGCAAGAAAATTGAGAACCAGAGGCCGACACACATATATATAGAACCCTAGCTAACAGTAACTTACCACCAATTCTCATAATTAACAATGCATGTTTTATACTAGTCTTTTATTAGCACATCCAATTAATCATTCTATGTAATGTAAGCCATCAGTGTAATTGGTTTATTTCTTAATTGATTCCAATACTTCAAACCGTATTAATTTCACCTTCTACATGGTTCCTGTATACAAGTTCTACAATTTTAATCATCTATTCTTGTTTTTCATGTCATGCATTTACTTTTATATTTCGGTCATCCCATATAAAGGGCCATATATCCATACGATGCATTTCTGTACAAATATCAAAACTATGATAACAACCCCCAACCAGTTTCTATACGACTATACATACCAAATGGAAGCATACCACAGTAGCTAATATATTAATATAATATAATCATGCACACCAAATTAACCTAGTTACCAGTTAATTAATTAATTGCTCACCTGTGAAGAATCGAAAAGGCCAAGTTAAGCTCCATAAAACCTACCGGCAGAGCCGGTTCAATAACTATCAAAGTCAGACGGTAATTCGAGCCATCTGCCGCCCCTCTTAATTAATTAACTATTTTCATTTTCAGCATCGTCATACAATAAAACCATGAACTCACTACTTGAGAGAGAATAAAACACCAGTTCGAGTGCAATCACATGAGAGAAGTAAAAACCCAAAGCCAAACGGATATAGAAATTTAGTTTATATCTTTAAGCTGCTTACTCACCCTACCTCTTAAACAAATCAATTCAGAAAAGGTTGCCACGCACCTACTTGAAGAAAATATCACAATTAAAGGAGATGTGCTGGAAGAAGATGAGAAATAAATCGAGAACCATCGGAAACAAAAGATAAGTGCAGATGCTAATTGGTTGAATTTAGTTTAAATTTAGAGCTTTACAATTATTTCCCTATAAATTCTTCTATTTATGAACTTGTCCCTGCTCTTATACAATTTCAAAGTGCCTACACTTTTTCATGTATCTCCATTTTATAAATGAGACGGTCTCAAGCTTTCTCAAAATTATGAATAGATCTCAAGTCAAAATAGTATCATGAATGGTAGACAAATTTACCAAGTCTACTAGCAAACATATATAATAATTATATATTCATTGATCTCATAATCCAAACAAGTCCAACCATTATGTTCTTCTTTATATACGTGACTAAAAGTAAAGTGTGCTACTAATATTGATATCCATGACTATAATTTGCTTCAAATATTATTTATTCATCCACATAACTCAAACTCATAAATATTCAATATCTGTAGATTAGATGCTAGGAAAATATATCTTAATTTTTATATGACAAAAATTCAGATATCACAGAAACGCTTACGACAATGGATTTTTGTTTGTTTCGTTAAAGGAATGGAACAGTCGAATGTTTCGTTTATTAAACGACACGTAAACGAAACTGACCACTTCCGTTTAGTTTGGTTCCGTTGGTTTCGTGTATAACCTCGGACAAGCAGGTGGAACAGTAGTCGTGCTAACAACTACAAGATCATAAAATATGTAACAATATATACTTTACCAATAACAAATAAATAGCTATAAGACCCAATTTTGGATTAATATCTCAAACTTCCTTTCTTTGATTTCTTGGCTGAGAACTACTCATCAGCTAGCCTAACAGGTCCATCTCTTGTATTAAAGATAGGTTTATGGAACCCAATCCCTCTAACAAGATTATATTACAGAATCTTACACTGTACAAATCCTCAAGTTTGGAATAGTCACTTATAATTAACTCAGCTAATTCAACCATTTCAATCCACTTATATATGAGGAGGGATCCAATAACCACAAAAATTGGTGCCCTTGATAACTACATCATTATTTATAAATAAATTAACAAATGTAAACCGTTAGATGTATTCTAAATCATCTCAATACCATGTACGTAAAAATTGATGAAAATTTAACTTCGTTTCGATAGCCATCAAGAGAGGCGAAAAAATTATAAAAATTGAAACGTTGATTTTTGTTAATGCTTGATGCACATATAAATAAAATCAAAATAATATAATTTTTTGTGTACACATAAAACATAATATATACAAAACATTCTATCAATTATTTTTATTTTTTAAGAATTTAAAATGTAGTTATTAGATATTTAATTTTGTGGTTATTGATGGGGCACCAAAACTTGTGGTTATTTGATCCCTCCTCCTTATATATATATATATCGCATATGAGAGAAAGACATGTTACCGACTGTATCAGACATCCATGATACAAACTTTACCCGATCATAAACATAGATTCTGACCCAAATATAATGTTTCATAGCCAGAGGACTAATTGCCACTAAGAACTTAATTCACACACATATATATTCGGCAATTAAAGGGGTTAAGATAGCAAGAATTAATACCAGTGTACTATATGACTTTTAGGTTGAAGACCTTAGAACTCCATACATAGATTCCATCTAGTAATTACACCACATAGGCGCCCACACACACATGCACATGATCGAACGGAAGGACACACACGTGCATGCGAAAGTGTTAAAGAAACTAAACCTAGACTCGAAGAAAGAACGAGAGAGCAAGTACTATATCGTATTAGAGTGAGAATAAATGGGTAGTGATAGGGCGCTGCTGACATTACCTCATACAGGGGCGGAGCCAGACTCCAATGCAGAGGTGGTCCAAATTTTTTGATAGAATATAGTTTTGTATCTATTATAGAAATTGATATATTTTCGTAAAATTTTGAAGGTACACTTGTGCAAATTTTTTTCAGGGTAGAGCCAATTTTACAAATTTTCATAGAAATTAAGCATATTTTTGTATTATTTTATCAAAGAAGAGTCATTTTTGTAAACTTTTAAGAGCATATTTTTGAAATAAAAAATTCAGGGATGGGCCAGTGCCCACCCCTATTCTATGCTGGCTCCGCCCTTGGCCTCATGGACCCTATGATGTGTTGGCAAACCTTTGAAAATTGGTCTGTTTTTAGTTTGTTGTTCAGTGTTTAACTTTTGAAAACCGCATAAAAGAAAAATGTGCTTTTTTTTTGGGGTTTGAGTGAAACATGTAGGCATATATGTAGGCAATAAGCCTATTTTCAGTTGGTGTTGGATACATACATTTTGAGAACTGTTCACATGAAAACTTACCTTGTTTTGAATATTGTTTCAGTGAAGTGTAAACACGCACGTTGAAAACAACTCATTCAAATCAAAAGAGCCTGTAATCAAAAGAGCTCATTCAAATGTTAACAGGCATGTTGATCCACTGAGAGCACATCAGGGGACCAATATCAGGAGTTGGACATATTTATCTTTGGAGTAATGATACTATCCCCGAACCAATAATCCCCACGACTTATCCCCACCAATCAAAACACTGGGTACATAAAAGATTCTTAGATAAATATTTGATGCCAAAGCCCATTTATCCCCAAATCCATTAAACCATCGATGACCAACTAAAATATTTCCAAATCAACCAAGATTCCATTATCTAACCCCAAAAAGGAACGAGTGAGCATCGGCACTTGCTCTCAGCCGCTGCCTTCGCCGGATTCACTTAACTCCGTCGTCTTCGTCAGATACCTCCACCTTTGCGGCGTCTTACTCTATCCTCGTCATGTCTTCATCGGAGACCTCCATCTTTCGGGTATCTCCATCTACGCTAGAATCTTCATATTCGTTGCAATCAGAGTTCTCTCCATTGCACCTTCCTCCCTCCCGTGCCTTACTTTTACATTTTGGAAAATTAAAATTAAGTTGAGTATAATGTAACTAAGCATAAGTTGAGTTTCTATGCATTTTGCTCTACAGTACGACATTTTCATCTCATAATGGCTTTAGACTTTTGCGAGGTGCAAATTAATCAGATGAAAGTGAGATGAGAGGCAACAGAGATTATGTTAATTTATATAGGGATGTTGTAGATTCCAATGATATTTGAAATTTAGATTTTTGATGAACAAATAATGGAAATTAACTATTTATATATTTTAATGTTTCGATTTTCTATTATTAATAATTTGATATTGAGTTTTTAGTACTTTTATTCTTGATATCAGTAGTTTGTCCTCGAGTGTTAAGTATTTTTACTTCTGTCAAAAGATATTTAGGCTTGCAAAATGATTTTCAAAAGTTCCTTTGGTAGGTATTTACGCTTCGCTTTTATAATATTTTAACTTCTCACCATATGTATTATTACAAAAAATATTTAGATTTCGATATACTTACCATGTTCACTATTTATACTTTATTTGTTGGGAAAATTAGTTATATTGGTAGTTATTTGGTCAAATTCAGGATTTGACTTGGAAATTTTTTTGATGAAACGTTTTTGCATATTCTTGATGTTAGGACGATTTTCAATGTTTCATTTATAGATATTTATACTTTGATTCTATAGTATTTGTACTTCTCTTTGTAGTTATTATTATCAATGTCGGTTTTAATATTTTTTTTGAAAGTATGTAGTAACTATTTATATTTTGCACCTTGACATTGATGGTAGGTTGGTCAAATTTAGGGATTTGACTTAGGGACTTGTATTTAGAGACAAATATCTTCTCCTTTTACCAAAAGTTGCCACGCACGAGTATAAAGATCCTTCTCGAGAAATCTTCTCAGATATGAAAGAAGGAACCAATAGCAATTTTGGTAAATTTTTTGGGAGATCACTAAACTTTGCCCTTAATCCAATTGGTCACTAGACTTTCATTTATTCATTTTTTGTCACTAAACTTTGATGTTTATCTAAATTTGGTCACTCCGTTAGTTTTTTTATCCAATTTAACGGAATAGTTGACATGGCATCAATTTTATGGTTTAGACATATAAGTTTTCATGTAGAACTTAAAAATATAAGAATATAAATAAACAATTTGTTTTTATTTATTTTTGTTTCAAGATAATAAAATACTTTCACATTTTTGGACATATTACAAATTGTATACTTGATATAAAATAAATAAATAAATAAATAATTAATTATTTTGGAAATAAAAAATATTGTAAAAGAAAAATAAATAATTTTTTTTTGTAATTTGACTTAAAATTCTCACATGTTGTATAATTTATATGAAAAAAATTAATTTCCACAATTTAAAATTAGAGACATATTAATTATTCCTTTAAGTTGGATGACTTAACTAATGAAGTGACCAAATTTGGACACACATCAAAGTTTAGTAATAAAAAATGGATAAATGGAAGTTTAGTGACTAATTATAAATATAGATTTGAGGTATAGTTTAGTAACCTCCCAAAAAATTTACCATAGCAATTTAAAGGAGCTTAGCCCATTCAGCTTAAATTTGTAAATTTGCAAATCTTCCCTTTCTTATTTATATAATTGTAAATGAGCCCAACTCATAAAATTGGCAACCAGCTTCTAATATGATATAAGTCTTTACTCGCTCCAATCTTAAATATTCAGAGAGTGCCAAATTTATAATTGTTAATTACGACAACTAGAGCTGTGAATCGGGGCTTCGCCCCCAAAAAATAATATTACATAAATTAATAGATATTAAAAAAAATATACATTTTCATGAATATATATATTACTAAATAAATATTGAACTAAATATTATGTCTATATAAAATATATTTTAGCTACAACTTAAATTGATATAAAAGAATACAAAGAGTTGCAAAATATTTTGAGGCTTAAATTGTTCTTTAGGCACATCATATTATTTTTTTAATGAAAAAAAAATTAAATTGAGCCATTTGATTAAGATTAAGAAGAAAGAGAAACAAAATCAAGGGTTGAGAGTAATGGTGATGTGGCATAGCTAGAAAACTTGGAAGCTCACCCCTCTTTCTTTCTAGAGTATAGATTAACTCAACCCTCCATTCTCCATTGATCAATGCGAAAGATCCAATGGATGATATCAACTAGAAAATAATGCAACTTATATTCAATTAAATTTTTGTTGTGTACCAGAAAAATACTGAGACCTTGAGAGAAACTGTCTGCGACAACACCTGGAATGCTTAATGAGGAACTAGGAAAGAAGGAGCCATCTGTATAACACTGAATTTTTGTTGATTTGTACCAGAAACTGAAGTAGAAGTGAGGAAGTTTGAGAAGGATTAAGATCAGTGTGCAAACTCTTTGGTAAACAGAAGACCTGTTTGGTTAAGATCATTATTAGTAAAATTAACCTGAAAAGGTGATGCCATCTTCCTTTCATAAACCTGAATGCACTGTGCATTAGACAAGTATGGCATTAGCATTTTGTCTCTTCTGTGAGATCATTGTGGATTGTGCTCAGTAGATTGTGCATCTTATCAACTATATATATATGTGAAGAGTTATCATTAGATTTCTCATCAGTCATTGTTCCCATCTTTCTATTTCTTGTTTCTAATTCTTTTGATATCATTTTAAATTTTCATATAAAATTATATATTGTTAAAATTACAAGCAAGTACTGCACCATATGTTTGTTTTGGTGTGATTGTAAAATTAATTTGCATTTCCAAGTACAGGCAGGAGTCAGATGCAGTATTTCATCTTGCGGTCAAATTTCACGCAACAGCAGATACTGCATTTGCTTCTTCACCTTTTAGTCCTCGTATTTATCATCGCACTTTCCATATACAGATAGCGCAATATAGTTCTGTATGAGTGTTCATCCCCTGTTGTACTGCATTATGCAGTTCACAGTGTCAGCCGTCGGATTGTCTCGAGATCCGCAATGGCATGAATCTCAAGACCATCCGACGGCTGACGCTGTGAACTGCATAATGCAGTACAGCAGGGATACGAATTCAGTTATGTATAGCCTTCCTTGTAGATAGCATAAAAACAGGGGAGGTTTTGGCGCCATATGCTACTCTGTTCATTATTGTAAAATCCAATTGATATTTTTTCATCCTTGCACAACAAGACGAATAGTTGGCTCTTGATTTGAGTAGCGTGAGACAGGGACTACATCAATATAGGAGGTACTCTTTCAATACTCTGTAATGTAATAAAGCGATCTATTTTTTATTCTCAAAAGTTTGTCTTTTTATTGTTGTTTCATTATCAAATGGAACCAACTAAAAATTAAAAACGAGTAATCCAGAGAAAAACAAAAAAGTTATGTCATATGGTAGTAAGCTTAATTAGAATTTATTACAATTTTTTCCCGTTTTTCTTTTGGTTCAGTACTTGATTGACTGAATATAAGATATAGGGATGCTATTATGTAAAAGACTCTTGCAATAATATTTTATTGATATTATGTTAAGATAACTTTTTGTTTATTTAATGAAATAAATGGACTGCCCAAAATTATTTGATCAGACGGTTGAGATCAAGTTAAAAGTATTATTGTTAAAGGAGATTAGGGGTATTTCAATAAATTTGTTCTCCACATATGTCGCTCTTAGCTGGAAGTTGCTATGATTAAGGAATATAATAGGTAATACTGATTACAATATAAAATGGAAAGAAGCTGATGGAAAAAAAAATTGAGAGGGAGATCCAGTTTCTCAATTGATTTTAGAGTCAGTTCATTGAAACGAAATGGAGAGCATGATAATTCATGAGGAGCGCGACCTACCGTCCATACGATTTTTGTCCATAGATCCATAGAACGGACGTGGCGCTCTATGTTGACATCCATTTCAGCTAGAGGTGGCAATTCGGGCGGGCGGGTCGGGTTCGGGTTCGGGTCGGGCGGGTCGGGTCAGTTTGACCTTCTAGAATATCTCGGGTCAGGTCGGGTCGGGTGATGGGCGGGTCGGGTCGGGTCAATTTTAATATCTACTTTTTTTGGATCGTATGTTGATTTGAGTTGGATTGGATGCTATTTGGTCTCGGGTCGGGTCGGGTTCGGATCGGGTCGGGTCGAGTCGGGTCAATTTGACTATCTGAAAAATTCCGGGTCAGGTCGGGTTCGAGTCGGGTCGGGTCGGGCGGGTTTCTCGGGTCGGGTCGGGTTCTGCCACCTCTAATTTCAGCTGATCGCAACTTCGTTTAACATCCACACTAGACCTAGTTTGCAGTTTACAGCATAGGTCATTGTAGGAACTCGAGTTTCACAGAGAGAGAGAGAGTCAAATCACACACTGTCCCTAAATCAGAATCCGGCTTTATCTTTTTGAATTCAATTTATTTTTTGAACCATTCATCCCACCATGATTTTTTTTACCAAATCTTTAGGTGCATTTGACCCCAATTGCAAACAATTGTAACTTAT
Organism: Cyperus esculentus; assembly: GCA_030179965.1. Lineage (NCBI taxonomy): Eukaryota > Viridiplantae > Streptophyta > Magnoliopsida > Poales > Cyperaceae > Cyperus > Cyperus esculentus. The sequence continues at coordinate 3,275,724 of JASGLE010000015.1, read as the reverse complement.
GCTAATGAATGTGTAAACAATTGCAAATAGAATGAATACATTCATGAATTCACCTGTATACAAATATATTTGTAATATTTAGTAATATATTTGTAACAACTAATAATATATTTGTAACATTTAATATTATATATTGTAAACAATAGAGGAGTACATATAAAAACTTGAGCGGCATTTTTGAATATTGAAAAAACCTAAAAGATCAATGTTGTCGGAGGGTTTTGGGAGCGAATTAATGTCGATTGGACATGAGGTGAGTGGAAAAAGGGTCATCATGATTACTGAGCTGAGTGCGAATTAATGTCTGATCGAGTCCCCAGTTTCTGTTGACTGTGTCATATGTGTGCTAAGATGTGTCGTACCAGTGTCCCTATTCGGCGCGTCATACACAAGTACAACATGTTCTGGGAAGTGTCCGTGCTTCGTAGGTTGTGTATGTTGGTTCGCCACTCGTCAACGAGTCTATAAAAAGTATGATCTCCATTTATACAAAGAATATACACAGTTTTGCCTCACCCGCTACAGAGCACGGGTCTAACATTGGTAATAATATAACATGTCTAAATTTCTTACTTATATGAAAATTACTACTATACTGAATGAATTGTATTATCTATTATGAAATCAACTATATAATTAGTATCAACTTAAAATACATTTATAACTAGTTGCTAGTTAACTTCCAAAGTTGTTAATAAGTTTTGACAAAATCTTCTCAAAATAGTAAATAACATATAAAGAACTTACGAAAAGATTCAACTCCATAAATATCGGAAATCCAAATGAAGATAGGATAATATTGAAGAGGAAACTAACCGAACTCACACACAAAAGCTACTTATAAGTTACTATTTAACTTTATCTAAATTTTTATACTATCTTAGTAAAGATTCTCAATTACTCTTATCAGAATATTAATTCAGATTAGAAAATCAAATACAAGAGGAAGGAAAACAAAGTCGAGACATCCTCCACCTTTAGAATGTCTTATATTAATGAACTCTTGTCTACTTTCTTCGATGTTACCCGCTCTTCTCGCTGAGTTTTGTTCAATTTTTCTAACATCACTCGTTCTTTTCGATGGACTTCCTTTGTGTTCTTGCTAATACTCTCTCCTGATAGTCAAGCTAGCTCTACCTCTACCACACTTTGTTATAGATTGTATTGTATCTCTTTTGGTATGATATAAAGTGTTGCTCCTATAGGTAAAGCTAGAGATGTTCAAGTTGCATTTTACTTCTTTCTTATTGGTTCTCATAATTGTCTAAATCTATCCATATTGATAGTACATCTCCTATGACTTATTTTTCTTAGTTTCTAAAAAGTGTCAAACTTATTTCTTGATTTTAACTTTTTAAAGGGTCTTTTCAATAAGGATGGAATAGGCGGAATTGAATAGAATTGAGGTCCTATTCATGTTGAACAGATTTGGAAAAGGCTAAAAAAGAGAATATGAAATAGGGTCTTTTTCTTATGCTGGAATCAGTTGCGATCAAAATACGATAGCAGGGTCCTGCGATCCAAATCTAATGGTTCAAATTACTTCAAAAACCCCCTAAAAAATCACAGTCATGGAGATCGCGGGACCCTCCCTGTTTTGGATCGCAGTGGATACAGACTCATTTTTCTTTCTTTTCTCAATTCCAAGCGAGAGACTAAATAGAGAATTGGGTCAGAAGAAAAGAGAAAAACAATCCATTTTACCACTTGTTTATTTTTTCTTAGCCATTAAGAAATGTCATATTCATCCCTTAATTTCTTGGCCACTAAGAAATGTCAGATTTATCCCTTGATTTCTTAGCCACTAAGTATATTAGACTCATCCCTCGATTTCTTAGCCACAAAGAAATGTTAGACTCGTCTCTTGACTTATTAACCAAAGAGTATTTTCCTTACCCCTTGATTTCTTAGTAATTAAGAAATGTCAATATCATCTTTTCACTTCTTAGCCATTAAGAAATGTTAGACTCATCCCTTGATTTCTTAGCAACTAAGAAATGTTAGACTTATTTTTTGATTTCTTAACCACTAGGAAATGTCAAACTCTTCCCTTAACTTCTTAGTCACAAAGAAAAGTCATACTCATCTCTTGATTTATTAACCGAAGAGTATGGACCTTGTACCTTGATTTCTTAGTTATCAAGAAATGTCAAACTCATATTTTCATTTGTTAGCCATTAAGAAATGTTAGACTCATCCCTTGATTTCTTAGCCACTAAGAAATGTCAGACTTATTTCTTGATTTCTTAGTCACTAAGAACTATTAGATTCTTCCCTTGATTTCTTAGCCACAAAGAAATGTTATACTCATCTCTTGATTTATTAACCAAGGAGTATGAACTTTATCCCTTGATTTCTTAGCCACTAAGAAATGTCACATTCATCCCTTGATTTCTTAGTTACTAAGAAATATCATATTTTTTTCTTGATTTCTTAGCCACAAAGAAATGTTAGACTCATATCTAGATTTATTAGCCACTAAGAAATCTCAAACTCATATCTAAATTTCTTAATCATTGAGAAATCTCAAACTTTTATGTGGATTTCTTAATCACTAAGAAATCTCAAACGTATCTATATATTTCTTAGCCACTAAGATATCTCATACTTATCTATGTATTTTTTAATTGTTAAAAAAATATCAAACATATCTACTTTTCTTGGTCATTAAGAAAGAAAATATGAAGCTTATCTCTTGACTTCTAGTTCATAAGAAATACGAGGCTTATCCTTTCCATACTTAGATGTCCATCTAAACACTTATTATTATTATTATTATTATTATTATTATTATTATTATTATTATTATTATTATTATTATTATTATCATGATCATGATCATGATCATGATCATCATCATCATCATTAAAGTCATAGCCATAACAATTTTTGTTGTCGATACTAAAAACATGTTATGATTACATCTAATTTATACCTGTACAAGTAAGATAAAAAAGGTGAAACTAATAGTAAGTATATATAATAGTATAAATATTTTTATCTGACTTGTGGCTCTACGTACCCGTATTTGTACTCGTATCAATACCCATACCTTACAAGTTGAGACATCTATGTAAGAAATAATTGGGTTCGATAGTTCCATCCACTAAAAAACCCCTTAACAACACTGGTAGATTTTGGATTTCCATCTCATGCATTAGAATTAGGCTACGGTAATATGCATATCACGATTTTATCATGTTATGCGGTCTTTATCTCCATTTCCGGTGTATGAATAGTCGATCTGAACTGCTTAATGTGATTCTATATCAAAATCTATTAGAAAACCAAATTTTACTATTTTTAGAATCTTTTTGCTACTTTTAATGATGGGGAGAAAATGACTTGATCTAAGGATTCTGATTCATATAAAACAACGATTTCTCACCATCACTAAAAATAGCAAAAAAAAAAAAAAAATCTAAAATCTGGTTTCCTAGTAGATTTTGATATAAAGATCACCGTAAATAGAGGTACGAACAACATAACACAGTATGGTAAAATCGTGATATGCATATCATCGTAGCCGGAAATATGTTTTAGTTACTACACAAGTTCATTTGTATAAAACAAAAAAAAATGTCTATCTAAAGTAATATCTAAGAGATTCTTATCTAACCTTGTGTGCTCCTTAGGAACTACCAGTAAAATTAAAGCTTAAAGAATTTGCGGATGTGGGGAAAGACAACCGCAACTAACTGTAGGAAAGAGAGCCAAGTTCCTTTCTCAGGCCCCAAATTCTCATTTATCCTAGTGATCTTTGACCTTCTTGCTTCTTGAGAATTCTTGGGTGGAAGTGAATTAGTGGGGTGGGATGCAACAAAGGTAAGCCGATAGAGTGGAAGTGGAGGTGGTGTAAGGTCGTTGGATGCAACCGTGGTGTAGCGGAAGTACAACAGATGCGAGGTAAAGGTGGTGTACGGTCATTGGATGCAACCGTGGTGTAGCGGAAGTACAACAGATGCGAGGTAAAGGTGGTGTACGGTCATTGGATGCAACCGTGGTGTAGCGGAAGTACAACAGATACGAGGTAAAGATGTGACTGAACAAAGATGTGAGTAAAAACGAGACGGAGATGCACCTAGATGTGTGGTTAAAATTAGTATAATGATGGATAAAATTAGAATAAAAATGAATAAATAATAATTATAGAGAAATATAAATAAATGATATAAATCATAATAATATTTTAAAATTGTAAATAGAATCAATTAAATCAAATAAATCTAAAAATCAATATACATTCCAAATCCCAATATAAATACTATATTTAACTTTTGAAACAACCTAACCTATATATCATCATCACCATGCCTATCTACATGGTGTTCACACATGTAAAAATTTGAAAACCCTAAACCAAGCCAAAGCCCAAAGCAATCTTTTTTTTTTTTTTTCCAAAATTTGCAAAACACCCCTTTGTTCCTCAAAATCTCCTTTTCTCCACACCACCTCCTCCCATGGCCCCAAAGCCACCCAAGATCAACAAGGTCAAGCAAGAACTCCCATCTTCCCCCCTCCCTCCACCCCTCTCCAAGACCCCGGCGTCCGTGATCGACCTCAGCAGCAGCGAGAGCGACGACTCCGACCAGGAAACCCTCCCTAAGCTGCCCGACAAGCGGTCTAGGGTTAGCAGAGAGGAAAACTGTCATGACGCGAAGGGGAAGCGCAAGAAGCCGAGGATCGACTCGGACGCACTCCCGATCGGGTTCCTTGTGCCCTTACGCAGCGGTAGCCCCCTCCCCCTGGCCCCGCCTGAAACCCCTGCCGACCCGACTGCGGCTGCCAGCACCAGCCTGACGGCGCCGGTGCCAGGGTCGAAGCAGTTCTGGAAAGCGGGCGATTATTACGATGAGAACCCCGACATCGATAACTACGCTCAAATATCCGGTACGGAAATAATTCGTTAGTATTTGTTGTTTTATAAATAATAAAAGAAAAATACTATTGGTATTCAATTGGAGTGTCATTTTCTAAAAGCAATCTAATCTCTTGATAATATTGACAATCTCAATCTCTTGACAATCTTTACATTACAATAGATATTTAGAAAAAAAAATGATTTTTTTTCATAAACATATTTAAATAGAAGAAATACAAATCTTGTGAAACTTGTAGGGGTATGTTTGGATGGGTAAAAAATAGCAGCTTTTTGTGTTTTATTTACTATTTTATGTTTGTTTGGATGAAAGAATAATGTTTCATTAGAATGGGGTGGGGTTAGTAGAATAACTACTAACCCAACTAAAAGTTGGTTTAGCTATTCTTTAAAACCTTGGGTTAGTGACTATTCTTACGAACCCATCAATTCATCCAAACACACCCCTAGATTGATTATATTTAAATTTCAAGCGATTTGAGTTGTATCTAATGTTTGAAAATTAGAATCGTTGAAATTTGTACAAAATTTTGATGAGCTGTCAAACAACATCTAAATTTAATGAATTTGAAAAATGACCAATCTATAAGTTCAAAAATGTGTCAATAAATTATTTGTTCAATTTTTTAATATTTATTTAATTTCAAATGTCAAGATTGTTAAGGTAGCCATTGTCATTTGATCCCTCCCATGACCTAATTAGCCATATATGAGTATGTTCTATCCTCAAGCTTTATGGATCTTGTTATTGCTGAACCATCTTTCGCTCTCTCTCTCTCTCTAAGTTTGAAAATATGTTTTTCTACTATTGTTTAAACAGGAATGGATCATGTCAGAGTACATCCAAAATTTCTTCACTCGAATGCAACTAGTCACAAGTGGGCCCTTGGAGGTTAAGTTCTTTTAACCATTTTACTTAATAGCAGTAATAACATCCCAGAATTTCTTTAGCTCTTTAGTTGCCACCGCAATCAGGCATTACATCTGCAGGAGTATTCATCTGTTTAGTTATTTGATCAATGAGAAAAATGAATATATTGGTATCTGTTATCGTAATTTGGTAATTGAAGCAAGATTAGAGGTGGCAAAATTTGATCCGACCCGAAGAAACCGCCCGACCCGACCTGACCCGAACCGTGTTTCTAGGGGAAGTGAGACCGACCCGACCCAACCCGTGTTTCAGGGAAAGTCAGACTGACTAGAACCCGAACCCGACCCGAACCGACCCGGGAATAAAGGTGCAAAATCTGACCAAACCCGAAAAATCCGTCCGACCCGACCGGAAAAATGTCGGCAGCCCTCAACTCGATACCCGACCCGATCCGACAATCTGCCACCTCTAAGCAAGATCATTTGAAGTATTAGCAAACACTGGATCATAATTGCTTTGCTTATATGCATGATTATATATCTTGTAAGCCAGTTAACAAACTTTAATGGTGCAAAATGATCATTCTAGAACTTATCCAGTTTAACTGAATTACTGGACAGACCAGATTATTTTGTTTGCTCTATTCCTGGTTTCAGTAATTACAGTCTCTTCATCTGTTTTTCTTTTGCAATTTAAAATCCATTGCATAATCGCCTTTTGGTTTGACATTGATTTTACTTTGTTCTAGCATCAGCTGAACAAGTGAAGCTGTTAAATACTCTGACCAAAAGTATTTAGTGTAATCCTTCAAATTTATTTGTTGCCACTTATTGGTCACCTATTTAAACTAGTCATTTATTTTATCCAGCTTTGGCTGAATTGCTGGATAATTCTCTTGATGAGGTATGTATTTTGTCTTTGAACTATATATGTTTTAAGAATTTCAGCATCAAAATTTTTACCACATGTTCTATTAGTTGCTGTTCTTATATAATGTCGTAATGCATTAAGGTTGCCAATGGAGCCACTTTTGTGAACATTGATATGCTGGTGAGTAAGAAAGACAATTCAAGAATGTTGTTGGTTGAAGGTAAATAATTTCTTTTCTTTAACTTTTTCTCTAATATAGACATGTGAAAAATTATAATATAATCATTTATTGTGGTCCTATTTTGTTATGGTAAAATTTAATTTCTATGGAATTTTGACCTGAACCTAAACTAACATCAGGATTTTTTAAAGTCGAGCAACATAAACTTTAAGAAGTTATGCTGCTATTATCAGATTTTCAAGTAACTTGGTACCTCATCCAAAAACTTGTATTATAAGCCCATTGACCAATTGTAATTGATCAACTTGAAGCATCCCCAGAAGTCTCTTTTAGTTTCAAATCACCAGATCAATTTTCCTAAGAAAAGGACTCCTACCACTTTATCTCAGTACATACTTGATAACTGGCCTGTGATACATCATGAATGGTAATGTTGTATTTCTGTATTTCAGATGATGGGGGTGGGATGGATCCTGACAAGATGCGACAATGCATGTCTTTGGGCTATTCAGCCAAATGCAAAATGGCAAACACCATTGGACAATGTATGTTATGATGAAATAGATTCATTCTCTGTAAGATAAGATGCATTCTAGAACATTTTTTTATTTTTCTTAAAAAAAAAAACACTTTTATTTGATTAGATGGTAATGGCTTCAAAACTAGCACCATGAGACTTGGAGCTGATGTCATTGTGTTTTCCCGTAGTTGTGGAAAGGATGGGAAGAGGTGATCTTCTTTATTTGATTTTATTTTGATATCAACTACCACAATTTTCTACTATCACAATTTCACAACACCATAATTAATTTTTTTTTGCAGCTTAATTTCGATTTGCTAACATCAAAATTAATTACATGTGCAAGCATGGAATGGTTTAATTGTAATAATAAAATTTTCATTGGTTGATGATTCATTTATGCTATTTTTATGTAAAATAAAGAATCCTTTATTTAGTTATCTCTAGGTTTCCTGTCTCCATCATCTGAAATGGTTATGTTATTTACAAAACATAGCATGAGAGGAATTAATCACAGAATCAATTTTAATTGTTCAATAGTTCTATGTTTATTATTTTCTTCCACATATTAATCGTTTTTTGTCCTTTTTATTTAATTTTTCTTTTATCCTTTATAGGCCTACGCAGAGTATAGGAATGCTTTCTTATACCTTTCTTAGATGCACAGGAAAAGAAGACATTGTTGTTCCGATGGTAAATAATTCCTGGCAATTTTTTTGTTCTCTTTGTTGTCTTTAAGGTTGATGTCTTAATAAAATCAGCTTTAGTTTAACCTGTTTTAGTTTATTGCTGTATGGTTATAAGATCAGTTACCTCAATGACACAGTTAAGTCTACCTATTTGGATCATCAATTGTATAATTATAATTTTTTTAAACTTGATTAGGCCCTTGAGTTTGCTGTTACTGATTTTTGCCTAACCGTTTAAAAATATATCACCACGATGGTATTTCTTCTGTCAAAAAGATGTCACTGAACTAACTATACAGCTAAAACATTCTAGTTCTAATTGGAGAGTATCAGTTATTGAACTCAAATAAATTTGCAGATTGATTATGAGGAGAAGAATGGTTGGGAAAGGCTCAGAAGAACAAATTTGACAGATTGGTATACAAACTTGGAGACCATAGTGAAATGGTCACCATATTCGAGTGAAGAAGATCTTCTCGACCAGGTATGTAATCTTTGAAATCCTAATAAATATGCTTTAAATCATTTGTTAGTCATGTTGACCTTCTGAACCGATACCTTGTGCTGGATCACCCCCGTGCATGTGTTCGTGCATGGATACCGCGGATATATCGACTGAATATCAACATATGCTTTTGCCTAACAAATAAGAAGTACCAAATCCAAATTAAGGAAAATGTATTTTTAGTTTGGCCTCACGTAAGAAAGGTTTTAGCAACTCTTGCTTAGAATACATCATTAAGGTTTATAAACTGATGGACTTTGACCAAGGCATTTAAAAAATATTTATCCCAAATGCACTTTGATCAAGTTTGTTTCTACATCTGCTTAAGTCTTTACTATCCCTGTTTTATTTCTTGTATTATACCCAACTGTATAAACTTCATTGAACCTTATTGTTTGATGCAAATACACAAAAGGTAACAAAAATATTCCTGTGTGCGTTGCAGTTTAGTTCAATAAAGGACCATGGCACTCGAATCATTATATACAATCTTTGGGAGGATGATCATGGTTTGCTTGAACTGGACTTCGACAGTGATCCTCATGTAAGTCTCTCTTGACCGATCAGCTTTTTAGTTGGTTTTTTATATAACGGGCCTGATAATTGTACCCCTTAAAAAACCTCCTTAATAGCACCCAATAACAAATAAAAGTGGTTATACTAAAATTTAAAAGGGTTTATACTAACGACTAAAATTGCTTATACAAAGAACTAGATATGTATCAAAAACTGTAAAAAATTCATGGTGCTTGTATTAAGTGGAAAATTTTCAATCCAACTTCACATCTTGTGAATTTTGGGATGGAGGTGAACCAATGGGTTGAAGTTGGGGTAGTACGGCAGTGATGGGTTGATAGGGCGGTGATTGGGGCGGAGGTGTGCTGGAGGTGGGAGGCGGAGGTGCAACTGGTGGTGCTACGAAGGTGCCGCGGAGGAGAGAGCGGAAATCTGGTAGTGGGGAGAAGATCTGGCAGTAGGTGGTGGGGCGAAGATCTGGCAGTGGGTGGAGGTGCAGTTGGAGGTGTGTGGTGATGGGATAGTAATGGAAGAAAGAAAGAGGAAGAAAACATATTGGAGGGGTGCAAATAAGCGGTGTAGATAGGGGGATTACAATAATTTCTCTTTTAAAATTCCATACAGATAAGAAAAGCACCTGTATTTTGACCATTATTAGAATAAACTTTAGAAAAAAAGTAAAAAAAAAATCTCTATTTTGACCTGGAATTGTTTTCCACATCATTGAGATAAAGCTATATTCTGTAGTCATTTGCTCTTCAGTAGTTACTTTTGACTTTTAATTTATTTTTGTTAATGGCAGGATATACTTTTACGAGGGGTTAATAGAGATGAGAAAAGCATCCAGATGGCGAAGCAATTTCCAAATTCGAGACACTTTTTAACTTATAGGCATTCCCTGCGGGTAAATATCTCTCTCGAAATGTTGGAAATGCATATATAAAGACAGTAGACAAACATAAAATAAACACAAAATCTCAAAAGTCTTGGAATGCATAAATCCTTAAAGAGCTGCTTTTCTCTTTTATTTTATTTTTGTTTTTCTAAATACGCACTGATATTTGTTAGACGAGAACTACCTTTTGGTCTAGTGGCAAAGTCAATACTATCATTGTGGGAGGTTGCATGTTTGAAACCCCAATGTGGGGACTCTTTTATAAAACAACAAAACAAAGCCTTTAGTGTCCCAAACAACTTGGGTAGGCTAGTCATGAGACCCAACTGGAGTCACAAAGACCAAAATAAATAGTAATGGTAGCAGTGGTAGTGACAACCAAAGTAAAAGAGATATCTAGGTCATGATTATGCACGTGGATAACTCATTCCCATGCTCTCCTAACTGAGCCAACTCTTTGGATACATTCCACTCCTTCAAGTCTCTTTTAGCTACTGCCACCAGTAAAATAAGACTTGAAGGCATGGGAATTAGCAATCTACATGCCAGAACCATGACCTATATCAAATTTTTTTTGGACATTTAAATTTTAGTGGTTTGACCCAATCACCTTTATCTCAAAAAAATTAGTAGTAGTATTTGTGACACATATCATCTAATACAAATAGATTCCCGTGTAATATTTCTGCAGAGTTATGCTTCCATTCTCTACCTCAGGCTACCCCATGTTTTTCAAATGATCCTGCGCGGCAAGGAGATAGAGCATCATAATATAGTGAATGACATGATGTTCAAACAAAATGTCACATATCGCCCCCAGTCAGCTGACGGTGCCCCGAAAGATCCAAACGTAATTAGCTTCCACATTTTCTATTATGGCTTATGAGTACTTGGCTGATGATCTATAGTATGCTTATTGTGTTTACTGGTTTGTGTTATCAGATGGTTGCAGTAGTAACCATTGGCTTTGTTAAGGATGCAAAACATCACATTGATGTTCAGGGATTTAATGTTTACCACAAGAACCGGCTGATCAAGGTACAATTATTCTGTTTAATCTATTTAATTCCTTGATAACGTAAATAAAATTATTTTATTGAATTTATATTTGTAGCCTTTTTGGAGAGTTTGGACTGCTGCCGGTAGTGGTGGTCGCGGTGTTATAGGTACGTCTCTTATAAAAGTAGGGATTTGTCCAGATCTTGGTGGATAAGTTCACAAAATTTGTATTTTCCATAGAAATTACTGAAGTATTTAGCTCTTTGCTCTTACTTCTTCTATGAATTGCTTTTCTTTTTGATGTTGAAACCGTGAGATATCCATTGTGGATGATTGATACTTCAGTGGGTTGTAGTGTTTTTTTTTTTCCCCTTTTTCTTTTAAGAACTAGACAATATGCCAGATTGTGAATGGTACAAACTCTATTCACAGGCTGTGGGATGCTTTTTTGTTTATAGGTAATTACAAAGAATGCATTGTTTAGCTGTGCTGTTAGAAAGGAGAGTTTTCATATGCATTTTGTCCTCAATTTTAGCTATATGAAAATCAATGTTCTATGAAATTAGGTGTATTGGAGGCAAATTTCATAGAACCGGCGCATGACAAGCAAGACTTTGAGCGTACTACAATTCTATCTAGGCTGGAGTCACGTCTGGTGCAGATGCAAAAAACCTACTGGTTTGTATCAATTGCGAGTCCTAAAATAGCAACTTTTATACTGCAATATCTTTTAATCATTTAATAAAAATAAGAAGTAATCTGTCCTATTTCTGGTTATTCCTTCTAAACTGCATATGTTCCATCTTCCTCATTTACAAGGAGAAAAAAAGTATATCTTGCATTTTGTTCTTTCAAGAGAAGTACCTTTTAACAAATGATATCAAACACCTTTTATATTGCTTTGCCATTCATTAAGTTGTGGTATTTGTTAGGGTTAATGGCATCTTTAAGAAAAACGAAAAAACAAATCAAAGCTTTAATTGTACTGAACTTGGTGTTACTTTTTTTCAGGCATGCAAATGCTAATCAAATTGGATACGTTGGAAATAATCCGAGCCGTAAGAAGGATGCAGAGAGAACTTTTGATGGTACAAATTTCCTTTTTGTTTACCAAATTTGATCATATATTAATCAATTCTAAATCATTGCTTATATTTACACAAAGAATGAATACTTCAGCTATATGATAACCTGCTGTAAATACATGCATGCAGATTTTTCTTTTTTTTGGTGTGTGTGTGTGTGTATTATGTTTGTCCTTTGTTAAATAATTGAAGTTCTTAAAGTGGGAAGGATGATGTTATTGTCTTCTAACTGGGTGGGGGTCATTTACCTAGATATGCTGGATCTAGCAAATTCAGTACTTGTGCAGATGCTTGTTTGGCTTTCAAATTACACATATTTTCAATCTTTTGTGCAGTAGATTCAGAAGAAGCTACCCCACAACAAAATGGGAAGTCGTCTTATGGGAGACAACTTTCTGGGAGAACAAGTCGTTCTCCTGTCGATACTGGGGAACCTAACAGTATACCAAAATCCTATAAATCTTTCTCAAAGTCATCTACACAACCCAGAAGAGCAACTAACGGAGGTCATACTGCTGAACTAGACGATGACAGTGACTCGGAGTGTAGGGCTAGTCGTATGAGCCGTTCACGGGCTAATTTGTCAGCAGTGAAGCCTACACCTTCTCCTATTCAGAGGGACTTTTTGAAGAGACATGGTGGCTCAGCTGCAAGCTCATCTTCTCAAATGAGGTCAGAAGAGAGATCTGAAGCAAATGGAGTGTTAGGAGAAACACCCAGATCTCACTACAAGGTAACTTTAAAAGATAAGTATTACTATAAACACATTAAATACTAGAGGATTGAGTAGTCAATTTTTCTGGTTGAAAATGATTTTGCACTCTAGGAAAATTGGTTTATCAAGTTCTGTAATGTTGTTTTGTTTATTGCCTACTCTTGTGTTGGGTTTTTTTTTTTTAAATAATGGCTGATCTTTTTACATTGGATTGCCAAGCCTATCACCATCTCTCCATTATCCGGGCTTGGGACCACCTGTGTTGAAACAATATAGGCAGAGTTTCTTTTGCTGCTACTAGTATTATTACTGCTACTAGTATTATTACTAGTATTGTGTTTCTTTGTTATTACCATCTATTTTGGTTCTTGTGGCTCTAGTTGTGCTTCATTTCTAGTCTATCTTTTGTTGTGGTTTTGACTACTTTAGCTTTGATTGATATAGTATTTGGCCTTATATGCCTATTTATTTTTGTGGTAGGATTCAAATGGAAAAGGAAAGGTGAGAGGATCAACGGATGATGACCCTGAGACTATTATCAGTGAATTGAGAGAGGAAAATGACACATTGCAAGAGAAGTAAGAGCATAGTCATCTTTCTATGATTATTTCTTTTTGTTATATATATCACCCCAGCAGAATCTTCTACAAGTATCCTTGAGGTTTTTACAACTGTCCTGACAATTGAAGTTCTTTATTTTTGAAGGATATCTTACTTGGAGATGAAAATGACACAAGAGCTGCAGATAGAGAAAGATAAGAACAGAATCCTAACTGAACAAGTAGGCACATTTTTTCCTGTTTACCTTTTTCTATTTCTTGTAATCTTGAATGCTCATAGCTTTAGTTCCGTGACAAGTTGGAGTCTTACTTTATATGGTTTGGTGTTCATGTGCATCCCTTTGTCCAAAGGAAACAAATCATTTGAAGGAATACATTTAGGCTTATGAATGAAATAAAGAAAGAAATGGTGAATCAAGAATCTGATAGGAACTAACTAAATATGCTGAAACGTTTATAAATTTTACATTAGTGTTGTATTTGCAAATGGTAGTTGGAAGAAGTTCAGAGGAAGCTGGAAGAGACGCAGAAAGAGCAGGAGGCATTGATAGATATCTTTTCTGAAGAGAGGATTCGCCGTGACAAGGACGAGGAGAACTTGCGTAACAAATTGAAGGCATTATATTGATTTACCAGCTGTTTTATATCTTGAATATTTACAACATCAAGTGAATGATTAAAGTGTTATTAATTGGATCTATTCAATTTTTTCTTAACTGCAGGAATCATCGGCAACCATACAAGAACTGCTGGAGGAACGGAAGGCCACGAGGAGCAATAGAAAATTTGCTAGCAACTAGAGAGTTCGATGCTGTTGACGTCAGATTAGAGTAATTAGTTTGTCCAACCTCATGCTGATTTAATTGGTTCTTTACCGGGATGTACGTAGGTAAGTAGGTAGACTAATCTCCTTTTTCTTTTGTTTTTCTCCCCTTGGGATGTATGGGGAGAATGCCTTGTGCTGCTATGTAAATATTTATCCTTTAGTTGTCATGCTCTGGTGCTTTATGGGCGTTTGAGATATATTAATGAGTTAGGCCCGGGGAAGGCAGGCTATCATAGATCATTAGATCTGCAGTTCTTGCATATGATCAGATGACCAAAGTGGTATGGATAAGTTTGCTATGTACTTAGAGGTCAGACATTCAAGCGAAAAATTTGTCTGACCATAAAAAAAAAAATATACAAATCTCAATATTATCCCGGTTTGCACACAAATTTGAAATTTCTCAACTATGCTTACATGACCAACTGTCACGGCCACAGTTCCTTAGCTGCAACAACAAGAAAAGTAAAAACTTGTCAAAATTGTAAAAGTTTGCAACTGAATGCAGCGTCTGGCTGTAGGGTTTAAGATATTTTAGGATTTTCATTAATGACATCATGTAGGTCTTGTCGTTAGCTTTCTATCAATAAGTCATATGCCAAATCGGAGTTTTCTATTAAAAGTTATGAGTGTTTGAATGTGCATTAAAACATTTTTTTTTATATAGAGTATAATAGTAATTTAGGTAATATGTTATTAGTTGGGGGTTAATTAGTAAATTACGTTGTTAGTTGAGGGGTAAATTTGTAATTGTGTTAGGTGAACTAAATCTATATAAACACATCTTACCAATGTAATGGCTCATGTTGAATTTTTTTTTTTTTTGAACATCAAAGACCTGTAGGTGACAAATTTCATTCAAAAGAAATGATAACAATATTACATCACAGATAAAAGTAGAGGTGTAAACGGGTCGAGTTTCGTATAGATTGACAATCCAAATTATTCTAGTCAGGTTGTGCAAATTTCAATCTATAAATAACTAACAAATAATAAAAATATAGAAACCATTCAATTCATGTTTCAACTTTAGTGGTCGAGTTTCACAGATTTCAATTTAAAATATTAATTGTCAAAAAATATAAGTAAAACTAAGTTATCATGAAAAGAAAATGTTTTCTTTAAAGATGTTTTGACTTTATTTAGAATAATATAAATTATTTTAAAAAAGCTAAACAAATTGGTCGGTCGGGTTTTGCCCAACATATTTACAAAATCCGTAACCAAACTATAATAATCAGGTTCCTCAAAATTCAATCAATACCTGACCAACTATAATGAAAATCTATAATTTTTTGGATCGGATTGGTCGGGTTCCGTGGGTTGAACAAATTAGACTTACACCCCTAGAGAAAACAAAAAAACTTTTCAATTCAAAACCAAAAGATACAAAATAATATACCAAATCTACCATTAAACCTTCTAACCTCACCAATTGAAATGATGTTGTCCCTTTGTCAAAGTCATGGTTTTGATGAATCTTGTCATCTGGCTAATGAATCATAAAAGATTTTGTTGAGCGATCCACAAAACTTTAATTTTTATCTATTTTGTTGAAATTGAAGCAAAATCAATCTGTTATCAAATTTGCAAGAGATTGAGAGCATCTTTTTAAAAAACAACAACGATGAAAGCATTTTGCAAAAAAAAAAAATAAAAAAGCAAGAACGTCGAAAGAACAAACAAAGCAAAGACGAAATATCAAATTTCAAACCATTAGAGAAGTAAACGAAGCGAGGAACAGTGGGGAGAGGCGAAAGTGGTCTCTCCCCACCACCGAAATATCTTTTGGTAGAGAACTTTTTTGCTTGTTACTCTTAATAGCTCATGTTGAAAACGTTGAGATGAAATAAAATTTTGAATTGTCGGATTTCTTTCTTTTTCTTCCAATACCCAATCTCGAACTCTCCAATTACGATCAATTTCGTTGAAACTTCTCATTACAATCTCTTGATATCGATCAAGAGTGTGCCATCGGGATTAGATCAAACGAGCATAAATTTGACTTCTTAATTAAAAGATCGGGTTTGGATTAGAGTCAGATCGAACCAGATTCGGGCGTGTTTGTCGGGTCGGATCTGATTGGGTCGCGTAAGTGTAATAGCGCGTCCGATTCTGCTGTTATTCTTCGGCAATAATAGGACCCTGTTATCCCGACAGTGACCGTCGGATCAACACCGAACGGTTCAGATTCAGTGTAAAGTTCGGTTTTTGAAGTAAAAAAGAGTTTTACCGAATAGATCTCATCCGTCTATTTTAATCTAACGGTGCCGATTGGAAAAGCAGAACCAGCGGAATTGAATTCGTGTAATAGCATATAACCGAACCGTTCTAACGAATCTCCCACGAAAAGGAAATCCCAAATTCCCTCGAGATTCGGGCGCTGGGATCGCGCGTGCGATTGCGGTCAGAGGGTCAGTCAGAGAGAGATTCGTCAGAGAGAGGCGCTGGGGGCAAAGGTGAGGGGAGGGGAGGGGCAGGGCAGGACAGGAGGACAGACACAGAGAGAGGCGTTTGTTTTGTTTTGTTGGCGTGCCCCGCTTTCATTTGCCCGCCTGACAGCCTTGTCTCCCCACGCCGAAAAATCGAGCGCGCGCGGCCCGTACCAATTGGGGAAGCGCGAAAGCATGCAAGCAAGCAAGCAAGGGGCTCCTCCTCAACGCTACGCTCGCCCTTGGCTTGGCGTCATTCTATCTACCGCATGACGTCGTCAGTCGTCGTCGTGCCAAACTGACTGACACCCCCAGACAGATTGATTTGCGCAACGATATATGATACGATACCACCGTCCACAATTAAATAAATTTATACCTTTTAGATCTTATCTATAATTAAATAAATTTTACCGATTTGAATTTATTTTTCTATTCACTTGTTTGAATTCACTTGTTTCTCTAATGTTATGATTATCCTTTTATCTATATTATTTAATTGGAATAATTATTATGTAATTTCATTTTTCCACTAATTCATTTGACTTTTCCTAAAAATTAATTTATTCATGGACGAAGGTTGTATTTGTTAAGAACTCATACGTCGCATTCACTTTTTCAAATTTTCTGTTTCTCCAATGCTATGATTACCCTTTTATCTATATTATTTAATTAGAACAATTATTATGTAATTTCATTTTTCCACTAATTCATTTAACTTTTCCTAAAATTCATTTATTCATGGACGGAGGTAGTATGATATATCGCTTTTTGCCACAGTACTTTGTTGTTCTTCCGTTAACAGTTTTTTCCGTTTCGACGGATCGATGTTTTTTTAGACGTTTTGGTACGATTGCTTTTATTTTGAGTGGATGATTTTTCGAAGTTAGGTTAAGTGGTTGATTAAAGCGATTATGTTTATATATGTTTGCTCGTTTAATTTTGTTATCCTATGTTTTAATATACAATTCATGATAGTACATGATCGTTCCAAATTAATATACAACAAGATATTCCGTTGAGCTAGTTCCTTCCATAATATAACATGTAAATACAATTATTTTAATATAACTTTTTGTGTACTTCTTTTTTAAAAAAAAAAAACTTTTTTGTATATATAAAACTTGATATATATATAAAATATTCCATCAATTAATTTTATTTTTAAGAACTTAAAATGTAGTTAATATTGTGGTCACTGATAAAGCACCAAAACTTGTGGTCATATTTTTATGAATGTATTATTTAACTTATAAATTAATAATATTCCAAATTTCAATCAATTTAAACATCGTTTGATGGCTTAGCAAAATTTTATACATGTTTTAATAGTTGTACGTAACTTAACAAGCTTTGAAACTAATATTAAACGTCACTTGAATTAAATAATAATTGAATACATAGCCAATCTATAAGTTAAAATAATACTTCCATAATTTTTTTTTCTATTTTTGAGAATTCTTAATAATTGTCTAAAGATTCTCAAAAATCAAATAGTCAACATTATCAACAAAAGAATCGTCGATGGATCTCTCCTCCTACATAAACTCATAAATACATGTGTCATGCCACATCGTAATTAAGCATTTATTTTAGAGGTAGTGACAATTTAAGTGGGGTTCATATTGGACAGTATCGGATGCGGATAATTCTTGGGTCTGGTGTCCTCCTGAGCTTGTGATTTGGATGGCCCGAGTTTTTTCCTCAAAAAAAAAAAAAAAAAAAGATGGCCCGAGTTTCAATTGTTTTCTTTTTTTTTTTTTTAAGAATGAGTTTCAATTGTTTTCAGTTCTAGACTTCTATTGCATTCGAATTCGGTTAATATGTCTCTCCTACGTCACCTTACAGAAAAATTCTAGTTGTCTTGGATCAAGAATTCATTCACTCTTTCCGGTTCGGACAAATCATTGGCGTTTAATTGATTCGAATCCGTTCGTTTGGACCATTTGGAATGGAGTCAATCAGGTAAACAGGATCTTTAGTTACCTCCTAATATAGAACTTACTAGAAGAGAGCCTCGCTTTGCTTCGGCAGTAACTACTGAGTTGTATAATTTATGATGTTGAGCTATTTGTATTTTTAATGATAGTAGAAATAAAAAATAAAAAAAAAACATAATATTTTTTATTGTCTTTGATAATTTATCAGAAGCTAGCAAGTTTTTATGGAAATTGAAATACATGTTAAAAATATTTTTGTATCTATTTTTGAAGTAGTTTTTAATATAATTCAAAATTCTATATGATTGTTAAAATAATAATTTTCAAGATATCCTATCCTTGTGAAGCCATAAGGATTCATTACATGATTATAAAAACATAAAAATATCTAAAATAACTCTTTAATAATAATACGGTTTTTCGGCAAATTATTAGTGAAATACAGAATGGTTTTCTCAAAGAAGATTTAAAAACAATCATAAAGAAAAGAATGATTTTTGAAAAGTGGAAAATGGATATCTCCATTGGTCTTGAAATGGAGTTGTAAGTAAAATAATATAACTGGTCAAGAACCAGCCTTTGGTCTAGTGGCTAAGAGCAACGTTCTCCGTACGGGAGGTCACAGGTTTGAAACCTGGTTGGAGGGTCTTTTATAGACATTTAAATTTGAGTCGCTTGATTCTCATCTTTATCTCAAAAAAAAATTGGTCATCTGCATTTCAATCTTTGAGTAAGGATAACCAAAAAAAAAAAAAATTGAAGCCGTATGTATATTGGTATAACCGATCATTGCTCTTTTTTTATGATTTGATTGACATGGCCCAAATCATTCCCCAAAACACCAAAAAAAAAAAAATACTGTTGAAACTACTGTTGCTATCACTGTAGCAACCCGTCCAAGATTAAATAACTATAGGGATATGAGTAAACTACCGTGCTCTTAAGCTTACGGGGGCCTCTCGTGAGCTTAACACAAAAAACGTATCAAACCATATCCAAATTTTGATTTATATGGCTCAATAAATTCTTTATATCAAAATCATGTGACATGCAAAAATTTTCCATTTTTAGAGATTTTTAAGTATTTATTTTGGATTTTTTAAAAGTTACACATGAAACATTGATTATTTTGTTAATATTGTATAGTTGCTATTAAAAAATACGAAATAAATACTTAAAAATCTTCAAAAATAAAAAAAAAAATTGCATGCTATAAGATTTTGATATAAAGAATTTATTGGACCATATAAATCAAAATTTGGATATGGTTTGATACGTTTTTGGTGTTAAGCTCACGGGAGGCCTCCGTGAACTTAAGAGCACCGTAGTTTTACTCGAACTTATATACATATTTAACTGATCTATTTAATAGATGTTGGATTCAGAATTAATTGCATACTTAAATAATATAGATTCAACAAAATATATATTGGACTAAGAGTTAATTAGAAATACTTAAGTGACAATTATCCATGTTTAATGTCAAAAGAATGAATTTTGACATCAAATTAACAAAAAAATATATCAACTATAAACTTAAGTTAAATATAAAAGAATCGGGGTTCTATAATTTCTATCAGACTAATCTGGCGGCTGGCCGCCCCTTTAGATCCGCCCCTACCTATGGACAATGTATGACATATATATATATACACACTTAAAAATAAAAGGGTCCGTTTGGCAAAAAAGGAATAAAGCTAGAATAGTGTCATTGGATTAGTAAAAATGGAAGAGTGGTTGTTGAAAAAGTAGAAAGAATAGTGATATTTTGAACCATTCAGAAAAGTAAAAATCTTGTTTGGCAAAACTCGAGACTATTCTATATGCCATATGAGATAGCTAATCCGCTATTCCACCAAAGTGTTGGAATACCGAAATAGTCTAATCTAATAACTATTCGTTTTGCTAATATATGTTTGGCACACTTTTTTTTAGAATAGTGGTCTATTTTTACTATTCTATTTTGGAATATATAGGTGCCAAACGCACCCAAATGTAACAAAAATTGAAGCATAACATCATACGTGTATATCTCCTATTGGACTTGCCGGAAGAACTTTTGTTAGGAGAAGAGGAGACATGATCAAGGGGAGGCCGGAGTTCCAATTCTGTAGAGAAGAAGTGACAATAATGCTAAGATTTAAAAGAAATTCTATATGCAATTCTGTTTTTTTCTTTGGACTGAATAATAATTAGAAGTTATTTGGATGATATATGATTGGCTTTTAGTTTTGTCATGACTTGCTGAGAAGTGACGTAGTGGTATGATTTGCTCAATATCTTAGGTTTAATGTTGGATTAAGTAGTATAAGAATGGAATGAACAATAGCAGATTTTGATTTTAGGAGTCTGTACGTGGTAAAAAATTCGTTAGAGCATCTCCAAGAGATCCATAATAATTTATTCTCAATATGATCACATTGGGAGCTACTCCAAATTTTTGGAATCCAAATTATACCTTAAACTCCAAGAGTTTCCCTAAAGATGGATCCCAATAAATTTAAAATGGGCCACGTCAGTGGGCCTGGCCAATCCAACGGCGGAGAGGGAATGGAAGGATTATTGGGAGTGCCTAAAAATAGCTAATATTAACTTCGATTTGGGGATAGCGCAAAAATAGGGAAGGGTTTGAGGCTTCTGTTGGAGCCCCATTTTTGTCCTTAATTATCAATAATTGGTTTTAAAAATGGTTTAAGGATGCTCTTAGTTCTCAATGAAGTTGATGGGGGAATATTACCGGCCGGATATCCACTCCCCCCCCACCCCCCAAAAAAAAAAAAAAATCATACAGTTTAATAGTTTTTTTTATATTAAACCATTTCCTAATTTTGAATTATATAGTTTAATAAACTTTTTTATATGAAAATCTTATGGGATACGAAACTTTTTCATTTTTGAAAAGAAATTAAGTATTTGTTTGAGGATTTGTAAAGTGACCACATAATATTAATAAAATAATTAATGTTTTACGTCTCACTTTTAAAAAAATGTTTGAAGAATACTTATTGGAATTGTAACAATTGTTTGATAAGATTTTGAGATTCTTAATTAGTAGCTTCACTCAGAACTGTGGGAGCGTCTGCCATATATAATAAAAAAAATAATGTTATTATTACAGACAAAAGGTACTAGAGGTCGATCATCCCTATTGAGTTGAACAGTACTACAGTCTACAGTAGTAAACAAGCGTCAACCCTGGTCCAACCGATCGAAAAGACAGAAAAGGAGACGAGAAAAGTTGAGTGCTCCAGCTGATCCCATAAAAAATAAATAAAAACAGCAAGCTGCATGTTAAATATTATGCATATCAAATGCATATTCAACATATATAATCGAGCGCGCCCAAAATGGTGATTTACATTACTGCAAAGTGTTTGTCAGAACTAATTAATACATATAATCTTATGCATAACTAAATGCCAATCAATTCTATCATGTAGAAAGAAACTAGAAACTAAAATAACTGTTCTCACTTCTCAGCTAAACAAATTAAGCTGAATTAGCAGATTGTTGATATATAAAATTTAACATCACAAGTTTTCAGGAAGAGTGAATTAAAATAGCAACTGAAACCTATAAAAATCGAAATATATATAAACCATGAATGCAATTGTAAGCAAATTAAAGATATTGCATTTAGCATGTAAAACCAACTTTCTTTTGATAAAAACCTTTCTATACAGATACATCTTAATTTCAGCTAGCCTTTCTGCTAATTAAAAACCACCAGAACATCAACTGAAAACTACCAGATTTTGATTCTCTGGCACACCCTCCATCCATGACTCAAACCCACACAGTTAACAACCCTAAAAAACCAAAATAAACCCACAAAAAAAAGTACCAAAAATTAAAAAAAAAAAAAAAGGAAAAACTGAAAATTAAGAGGGGAAATTTAATTAACCTTCCACACAATTTTGAACCCAAAACGGAGGCACCATTAGCAATAAAAATAACCAACGTTCCTCCCAACCTCACCCAAGCTATAATAAAATCTGTCACTAAATCAGAAAAACCCTAATCAAGTGAATCCATCAGAGCCAGAGCGCGCCGGCTTCTTTCAACAGCGGCACCAGGGAGCCGTTGATATGCGAGGCCATGACCCGATCCATGGCGCCAATCAGTTTCCCTCCAATGAACACCACCGGCACCACTGGCGGCACGACGCCCAGCAGCCGCGCCAGCGCTCTCTCGATGTCCCTCCCCAACGGCTCCATGTCCAGCTCATAGACGGTCGGGTGCACCCCCATGCCGCAGAACAGCCGCTTCACGGCGTGGCACATGCAGCAGGTGCTGACGCTGAATATCACCACCGCGTTCTCCGAGGCCAGGCGCTCCACCCGCTCCAGCGGGTCCATGGCGTGCGTCGCCGCCGCGACATACCACGATTCGGTCGTTGCACCGTACTGCATTCTGGTTTTTGTTTAGATTTGTGCTGCTTGTGTTGATTGCTTTTGTTATGTTTGGGATGGATGGATGTTGGTGAATGGTGTGGCGGAGAGGGGAGAGTATATATATAGGGGGAAGGGAAAGGGGAGGCCGGGGAAATGGCAGGGAGGTAATAAATGTGGTGAAATGGGGTAGCAGTGGGAATAAAAGAGAGGAATTTGCGGGGAACATATCAGGTATGTCGTCAGCGCATGGAAACTACAGTATCCATCCTAAATTCCTAATGCCTACCGGGTTTCTCCTAAAAATTAAAAAAAATAAATAAAAGAGAGAGAGAGAGTCCTGCTTGTGAAAAAGTAGTTGAATTTAATATAGGGTAATTGTAAGAATTTATTGAGGCATACGATCAAAATTTGGATTTTTGATATGTTTTTTGTGTTAAACTCACGGAAAATCTCTGTGAGCTCAAGAACACCGTAGTTTTACTCATGTTATATATATATATATATATCATGTTTATATATATACAAAAAAATATATCTTTTTTTATTATATTTACATGTGCGTCAAGTATCAACAAAAATTAATGGTTCAAATTTTATGATATTTTCCTATCAATACGAATTGAAACTTTATCAATTTTTGTGTATATGTTATTGAGATGATTTAAAATACATCTAAGGATTTAGATTTGCTAATTTATGTGTAAATAATAAAATGGTAACCATAAACATTCAACTTGTCTATGGTAATTGTTGGATCCCTCCTCAATTTTGTTATGGCATTTACATGCATCTAGCTAGTTTAACTTTAAATTCAACTGCATTGTTTCATTTATTTATATATATCCAATGGGCTCATAATAAAGTAGTAGAAATTTGTATTTGTATGTTGGGTATACACGAAAATCAATTGGTGGAATGGAATTAATTGAATATATATATATATATATATATATAACAGAAGAGTAATTAATTTGCATGGAGTTTTGGAATTGAATGGGGTCGGTCGGGGACAATGTGTACATGCTTTTACATGTTACGTGGGGTACTATCGGCTGTCCCTTGTACTTTTGTCGGATTATGCTATTATGCTTGTTAGTAATACAGTAATACTGTAGTGCTCTATACTACTACTGAATTCTGATCTAGGAATGTACGTACGTACATCACCCAATGCGGCAATGCGTGTGAGATTACAGATCACTAGTGCTAGTGTGTGCACAATTGATGCCTTAGCGACAAAGTAATATGTCATTTGTACTAGAGGAGACGTCGTTCGATTCTGCTATGGATTAGATAAAATATGGATTATTCATTTTTCATAATTAAATGATCACGATATATCTTTTAGATATAATTAAAGACAAATGTTTTATAAGAACCACTCGATTCAAAATGAAAAATTCCTTAGCTGATTCATTGTAACAACTCATAAAGAAAACCTGCTATATATATTTGAGAGTGAACAATGAAGAGAGGTTAATTCAATTAGTGTCTGTCGAATTGAATATGATATATAGTAACAATTTGAGTCTAAATTCCAAGAGGCATTCCTGAGTTAAGTGACAAAACCAGAAAATATTTAAAGAAGGGCCAAAATGTATCCACTTAAAAATATATAATTCATGAAATTAATTATGGGGATTATTATAGAGTGAGAACTGAGAAGATATATCGACAATCGTCAAAGTACATATTTTTGAACGGAAATTCCTAATCATCTGGAAGGCAGACGTCTCTTAAACTCTTTATTAAGACTCTCTCATCATAATCGATTCCATATATATATACCCGCTGCATTGCATCTTGCAGTGCAGCATATGAGTCGTTGGATTGTTTTGACGACTGATCCTGAACGAATCTTGAGATAATCTAACGGTTCATGTACTGCGTTACAAGATGCAGTGCCACAATTTAAGTGGGTCTGTGCACAGTGCACTGGTCGTTATGTCTCTCTTTCAACAAAACTATTTATTTTTTTAGTTATCAAATATCAATATCAACTTCAGTTGAATGTTTGAATGTGCACTTCACACTTGTGTGTTAATGTTTGTTTGAAACTGGGGATATATAGATCTATGTTAATTAATGATGTGTGAGTGAGGACAGAATATATTGCTTAACAAATATACTTTCAACAACATATATATACATGCAATTTCAATAACATAAATAGCTCTAGTATAATAATTAAGCACTGCAAACACTTGCAAAGTTCATGATTTTCATGCCTTGAAGCATACAATTAAGGATTTATAATTGAAGAGTCTAATTCTTTGATTGGAAAAGGCATAATTTAAATAAAAATGAAAATATAAAATGTTGAATCAGTGATCAGGAACATATATGCATACAAATTGTTAACTATGACCAAAATTACATGTATTAAAGTTCTTTTTCTTTATTTTTTCTTAAATTCTTTGTAACAACTGCAAAGTTTTGTCGGCATATACGTACTCTCAACCTTTGGATAAACAACAACCATATTAATTACCAGTTTACCACCCATTTTCTATATTTAAAATTACTACTCATTTTTTAGGACATCTTGGCCAGATATATTGTTATAGAAATACCACTATAACTCTGAGATGATAATTTTTTTAAGAGGAGGGATCTATTGACAATGGTTATCTTGATAATATTAACGTACAATGGTATTTTTCAACAATTTATAAAAATAGGCTTGATAATTGCACCCCTTCAAAAACTCTCTTAACCGCACCCCAATATAATTTTACATTTTCATATAATAACAGAAAAAGTGGTTATACTAATACGCAAAAGTGTTTATACTAACCACTAATAGTGTTTATACAAATAACTAAATGTGTATCAAAGAGGTGGAGCAATGGAGGTGTGACCGGAGATGGTGGTGGAGGTGCAGCCGGAGACGGTAGGTGGTGGGCGGAGGTGTAGGTGATGGTGGTGTTGTGGTGGTATTAATGGCGGAAGGATGAAAGAAAGAATAATTGAGAGGTGGAGGTGAGGTCAGAGGGGGCAGAAGTGAAGCTGGAGGGAGGGCGAGGTGCGACTAGAGAGGTGGAGAAGGACGAAGGTGGTATGGTGGTGGAAAAGAAATCAATGGAGGAAAGATGAAGGAAAGAAGGAGAAAGAAAGAATAGTAACGGGAGTTCAAATAAGGGGTATAAAGGGAATAACAATAATTTCTCTTATAAAAAATCATAAAAAATCTTACAAATAGAAAAAAAAAGTTTACGAAAGTATTCAACTTATATATTGATTATGTTTCTGATTATATTCAATTTAAGCAATATTTGATAGCTCTTTAAAGATCGATTAAATTACAACCATTAAAAAATATATAAAATTTTGATAAGGCATCAAACAATGTTCATATTGATTGAAATTTGAAACACTATTAGTCTATAAGTTAATTAATGCATCTATAATTTTTTTTTCATTTTTATGAATTCTTTTAAATTTTTTTAATAATAATCGTTAAGATTGTAAATATAAGTATTATCCATTATCCCTCTATTTTTAATTGGGGTAATTATTATAAACAAGAATTCGTAAATTCCTCTTTCACCTCAAAAAATTAACCGAAAATTGAGAATGGGGAACGCACGGTCTTGGCACGTGGGAGGCATAAAATGATGCATGTTGGTTTTGAGTTTGCGGCACGTGCGAAGCACAATGTCGCCCCGCCACCTTATTTCATACTTTCACACAAACAATAACAAAAAAAAAAAAAAAAACCATATATACACAAAGATTAATAAACTAGCAAGTTAAGATTTGACCAACCTTTTTTTTCTAATCTTTGGGCTTCTTTCTTTCTTTCTTTCTTTACCTTTTGGTCAGAAGGGGGAGGCTTCGGATCACGAGGCGTGATGCAACCTGGGCCGTTGTGATGGGAATGGTGAAAGGAGAAGTGACAGACATGGTGAGAAAAAGGTTGAGCACGGGACTAAAGCTCGGCAGGTTAAATAAATAAAGGGCAGATTGTAGTAATTGTACTGCCTGCCCTACCTTTTATTTTGTTTAGTTTTACCGAGTGTTATAACAGTTTTCCCAATAAAGAAGCCGGGCAAGGGCGGCGATACGTATCTGATTTCTTGTCCCCTTCTTCATTTGGTATTTTTTTTTTGTTAAATTACTTTGATCGAAGAATTAAAATACTGATGACTGTAAATAAAAAAATATATATGTATACTGATTACTGAGAATTTGATGGAAAACCTCTCACTCTCAGAGATGTATCATTGTTTATATTATGATTAATATTGGCTTTAACATTCAAATTAATTAAATAAGATTTTATTTAATTAAGTTAATGATACTTTTGTGAAATTTATTCTGTACGTAATTTTTATTATTCAGTTTTTTTATCACTCACCTGAAAATTATAATATAGTTTTTTTTTTTTTTAATGTTTAGTAGAATCTGTGTTTTATATGAGTGGGCTATTGTGCAACTCCATATTATCGTTTTTAAAGTTTAATTGGGTCCATAAAGTCACATTTATATATGATAATAAATGTGAAGATCATATTAAGCAGTTTGGTTTGATCATTTAGACTTTCAGAACAATAATATGGAGCCATAGGCCAATATGTATATTTAACAGTATAAATCCTTACTAATAATAAAAGCATATTGGAAAAAATGACATGAAAGAGCTATCCCCACATCTGAGCCATTGATCACTTTCTTCGATAGATCAGAACCGTTGATGTACGTTAATGCCCGTTGACGTTCTCAGCCCATTAAAATTAAGGCCCATATAAATTATCTCAAATTAAGGCCCATTACATATTATCTTAAAAGTTTATTATAAGAAATAATAATTTCAGCCCAAAGCAAGGAGTGGGCTTTTTACTAGTAAAAGAAGAATAAAGGAGAGCAATAAGAAAATTGCAAAATAAGTAAATAACCAGAATCATGAGGAGGACAACCCAACAAACCAAATTTACAATGATTCACTAGAATTTGTGTAAAAAGAGGTATTGATTTGTATTTATTAAAATTAAGTGTCCTCAGAAAAGAATTTCTTTTTGAAACTTACACGCATGTATATAATTTAAGTTATGTAACTATTATATATGTTTAGCCAATACCATTTACTTGCTGATTCAGGCAAATCAGTCATGGTTGGTACTATTGTATTATTGTAAGGTGTGAAGTTAATATATAGGAGCAATAAGGGACATTAATTCTTACTATATATAAAAGCATATTGAAAAAAAATGATATGAAAGAACTATTTTTTCCAAATAAGAAATCTGAGTCGTTGATCATTTTCTTGGATAGATCAGAACCGTTGATTTATGTTAATGCCCGTTGACAATTTAAAGCCCATATCATTTTCCTGCGTCCGATTCTGCTGTTATCCTAACCGAGGATAACAGGGCCTTGCTTTTCCGCTCGGCACCATCGGATTAAAATGAACGGATGAGATCTGTTCAGGAAAACTCTTTTTAACTTGAAAAATCGAACTTTTGCACTGAATCTGAACCGTTCCGTGTGATCCGATGGTGCCGAGCGGAAAAGCAAGGCCCTGTTATCCTCGGTTAGGATAACAGCAAAATCGGACGCTCAATATAAGGCCCATTACATATTATCTTAAAATTTTATTATAAGAAATAACAATTTCAGCTAAAGCATTGCGTGAACTCTTTACTAGTATTGATAAACGGTGTTAGTAGACAACTTTACAGAACTTGTCATGAATTAACCTGAGACAGCCATAAGCAACCTTCTTATTTATGTTTTTTTTTTAATTATTGAACATTAGAAATAATAAACAAATTAACTCATGATATTATATTATAAGTATGTATACACTATACAGTCACTGGCAAGATTTTCGAGAAAAGCAAGAAAGAGAGAGAGGCGGGGCGCACTAACGAGAAAGTTCAACACTAACTAACTAAGCTACCTTTTAATATTAAATATATGCAACAAATAAAATAAAGCAGACATCAGCAAATCCAGAGGGATAGAGACGGAAGTTAAAGTGAGAAAAGTGTCAGGCGCTATTGTTTTCTTGTCGCCTGATCATATGTAGTTATATCAGACCATGCATGCAAAGCAATTAAAAAGACAAAACCTTCCTTTTATTTAAACATCATCACTAAGCACAGATGGATGCAGTATGTGTATATAATTAAGAAGCGCCTCTAGTTTTATATCATGAAATGAAAAGATTTCCAAAAGCCCACAGATCGCTCATATATTCTTGCAAATATGCTCTCAAAAGTTTTGATATTTGTAAGATAACTCTATGTATATAGTTTGTATCTCCCTTTTCATGTTCAAATAGCTGATCCGAACCGCTCAACAAAATCTTTATATAAAAACTTATTAGGAAACCAAAATTTACAATTCTTAAATTTTTTTTTCTATTTTTTATGATAGTGAGAAATGGCTCGATCCAAAAATTCTGGTCCCCATAAAAAATAAAAAAAAAATTATAAAATTAGTTTCCTACTAAATTTTGATATGAAGATTATGTTGAGTTGTTCAATTCAACTATTGGACATGGAAAACAGAGCTACAAGCTACATAGCACGATGAAGATCATGAAGTGCGATATGCATATTACCATAGCCTCACACATGATAATGACATAATTTTTGTTTACAAAGCATTTTTACAAACAAAGCTATCATCACAATTTGGTTTATACAATAGCTAGTAAGTGTACTGATGCATTTTGTGTATAGTGATCAGGGTGGATTTGTGCATACGCAAGCACCGGCAAGTGTTTGGGTTTGATTTTTTGAATCTATAGTACATATAGTATACTTCTATATGATATCTATTAAAAATACTAAGTAAATATCATGTTATGCCTTAGCTTGATTAACAATTAGGCATGTATCGTCCTCTAAAAATCTAAGTGTGCCTTGGCTTACTTAAGGGTGGTCTGGTTCTGCCCCTGATAGTGACTATTGACAATAGACATGAGTTTTTGAAATCATGCATGTTATGTACTATATATTTAATTCCAGCATTTTCCAATTAACATTGACCAACAAATGATTTTTGTGAATAATCACAAGGTTGATATATATTAATATTATATATAATAATCTCAAATTTTTGCAAATGTTGCGGATTTCACAATAAGGGGGGTTAATTTCTTTCAATATCCAAGCAATAATTAATGTTGGGTTCACTTATTTCAAAATCCAATTACCCATTTATTCTGAACCTTGTTGCAAATATATATATACGAGTAGCGGATTGAAAAGTTGAGAAAGAAAAAGATGATGATATGAGAAAAAGGGGGAAAGATTAATGTGGAGAGAATGGGGCTAGAGAAAAGAAAAGAGGGGAAAAGGAGAATGTTAATGGGGACGAGGGAGAGCACGCTGGTTCCAATGGCAGTGACTTTTGGATTGGTTTTGGGTTTTGGCATGAAGATAATCGATATAAACAGACATATATATATATATATATATATATATATATCAGTAGGGAAACATTAAGTGTTCACACAGTGGATGCCTATAAGTTACTTTTTGTGAATGTAGTGGTTACAAATTTGGTTTATTGAGTTCCATTTATCAGCCTATTTGTTACATCTATAGACGTCTATTGTATGGACGCTAGGTAGTGCTCATATCAGTATGGACGTGAATCAGTGAGAATGTGATATATATGGCTTTTCAGAGTTTTCATTCCTTATACAGTTATACTATATATCTAGGGCTGACGACATGCATGCATGCTTCTTTTTTTACAGTTGACTGGTCCTTAATTCTCTCCCTCTCTCTGCATGCATCTACGTATACATTTTGTTTTGTCCATTCCTCTATGGCTCTATCAGATGACTTTATGAAGTGATTTGTTAATTGAAAATTTGTTTTTTTTTTATTTGGTTTATGTTTTGCTAAATCAAATAAACCGAATAAACCAAAAAACTCAAAAGAAGCTCAAATATTTGCTATAAAGAATCCCGTAAATTTTGATATAAAGAATCTATTGAGCCATATAAATCGAAATTTAGAGGTGATTTGATATATTTATAGAGGTGCGCTCACAGAAAGCTCTGTGAGCTTAAGTTCACATTATATTTGCCCTATAGTATGATAATATATATATCAAGATAGCTCAAATATTTTTTATTCTGTAATGTGTCTGTTAATCTTTATTTTAATTAATATTACAATTTATTTGATTCTAAGTTTATTGGGTTGATACTTCTATGAAAGAGGAGGGATCCGTTGACAATGTCTATTTTGACAATCATGACAATCTCAATTTTCAAAAATTAAAAAAAAAATAGTTAGAAATTTTAAAAAATAGAAAAAATTTTACAGAACTATTGTTTAAGTTATAGATTGATTATGGTTCCGATTATATTTAATTTAAGTGACGTTTGATAGCTTTTCAAAGATCCGTTAAATTACAACCATTAAAAAATGTATGAAATTTTGATAAGCCATCAAACAATGTCCAAATTGATTGAAATTTGAAACACTATCAATCTATTAGTTAAATAATACCTCCATCAACTATTTTTTTCATTTTTAAAAATTTATATGATTTTATTCAAAATTTTTAAAGTTGGCATTGTCAAGATTGTTAAAATAGTCATTGTCAATGATCCCTCCTCTTTATGAAATTGGTTTTGTCCATACGTAATTTAAACTAAAATATCAAATACAAATTTAGGGGAACATGGATCCATGATAGACTGATTAGAAATAAAAAAACATCATGTTACTAATTTAATCAATCCATCAGAATAATAAAAGAAACCTCAGCTATTTTCACTGTTCTGGATATATATATATATATATATATATATATATATATATATATATATATTAATGCATCTAAGCTATGACTTTAGAATGAGAATAGAACATCAGCTATTCTATATATTATATTTTAATGCATTCAAAAATACCAAACAGAGAGGAAACAGAATGTTGAGATATATATTATGTACCAGTGAGATATTGATATATAGTAATTAAATAAATAAATAAAAAAAAGAATAAGTGTAAAGAAAAGCTGCTAGGCATGAGTTCCCACTTTGTCTATGAAGAAATCTTTATGATCCGTTGTCTCTTGGCTTTGTAACCTTTTGTCAGCTTCAAAAGCAATATTTAAGTGCTTCTGAAACCATTAAAAATTATAGAAAAGTAGAAAGATATTAATATATAACAAATAATATTTAAGAAATCCAGTTTCAAAGCAATTGTCTGCCGCGTTCCCCCCACTGTTGATCACACACAACCGTTTCCCTAGATGTAGGAATTCGTTATGTTCTAATATCAAAATTATACCGGTATAATTGATTGTGGTCGCAATATATAATATAAATAAATATTAGGCCTCCGATTGATGCTTATTGCTTAAACAATCAGTTCATCTTCTAAACTCATCGATCTAGATGTATAAACCAAACTAGTCTTGTTATGATACTAATTACTCTTACTAATAATTAAATTTCTTATGGTGTGTTATTTATTGTTATAACTTATAAATGCTATTTTATATTTGAATCTAAAACTTATCTGATAAACTAATAGATTAACCATATTTAATGCGGTATAAATTATAAAATGAGCACACAACAGTTTTGAGTGACAACATCCTCAATTTATGACCTTTAATGCTATATTGCTATATCTTTTTTTATTTTTTATTTTTTTATTTTTTTATTTTTTGGAGTCAAACACACAAGTTGCCCTGACCTAATTTCTTGGCGAGTCTGTTTTAGACAATGTGGTGGTCTCTCCTGATGATGCAACAAGATCAGGCTTCCCTTCCCTTGCCATCAATATGTTCCTCAATAATCATGGGATCATGATTTTGTAACAGTGTACCTCAATCCAACGGTTACCAACATGGTAGGCAAAATGATCCCATTTTTCGGCTTATCAGATTTACAATCATGCATGTTTCCCCCAAAATTCATAATTAACATTGACTACTTTGGTTTGCTTTGCTATTTGAGGTGAAGCATTTCTATAATTGCGTTCCATGAGGTATGTTTCAATTAAATCAATTTTATGAGATAAAAGTTTTAGTGGCCTGACCTCCATATTTTTATATCAAAATAAAAAATGAAAAAAATAGCAGATGGAGTAATACTGTAATTAACAACTGTATAATTGGGTTAATTAACACAGCATGAAAACAAATGTATGATAAAATTATAGTGTTAGTTTATGTAGAACAAAGTATGACACTATATCCAAGTGCTTTTTTGTCTGAAGCTCAGCATTTATGAGTTCACATCACCTCACCTGTTATCCTAAATCGGATAACAGGACACTATTATCCTTGTTTGGGTCATGGGATAAAAAAATCGATGGATCAGATTTATTAGAAAAAGACCCTCTATAAACTTAATCGGACCGATCCTGTCCGACCGTTTTGATCTAATGGTTGCGATTGGAATAAGAGTCCTGTTATTCTAAAAGAATAACATCAGATACGGACTCCAGCATTTATGCTTGAACTTCCCATACAGATTTAACTACAGCAAGAGTTGACTCAGCTCAAATTCTACTTGTCTGCATCTTATGAGTGAGGCTACGGTATTATTAATAGTACATAATAGTCCGTACTACGGCTCTATATTATCATTTCTAAAGTTCAATTAATCGATTCAAACCACTCAATGTGAACTCCATATATAAATGTCATTGTAAACCTATAAATTTTGGTATCCTTTTACTTTTTTTGAGATAATTAGAAAATGGCTTTATATAAACATTATAGACCATTCAAAAATATGGGTTTTTTATATATCAAAATGTATAGTTAAAAAATTTTAAAAATATAAAATTTGGTCTAAAACCACATTAACATATGGAGATCATATTGAGTGGTTTGGATCGATCATTTGAACTTTAAAAACCATAATATGAAGTCATAGTACAAACTATTATGTACTATTAATAGTACCGTAGCCTCACTCGCATCCTATTATATTTACACAGTTACTAGTTACAACTTGCAACTACAAGCATGATACGACCATATACATTTTTACTAATAGGAAATAAACGAATTCGCTTAAATTGCATAAGAGAAATGGGTCCCATAGGTGGACATTCTTTGAAGTTTTGCAAGACAAGCAAAAGGACAAGCATGCCTTAGTTCATGGGTTAAAAGGTAAGTGATAATATGTATTGGGCGACAAAAGAAGGAACTGAGTATCAAAAGGGTTACATGTCTTGTTAGGTTTTTATTTTATTACGAGTGCCCACAAGGTAGCACAATCATAGGAGCTGAATAAATATGTGTATGGAAAAGCAACATTAAGCTTGGCAAAGAAAGATTAAAAGTACAAACATACAAGAAATCTGCACATGCACCTAGTTGGTCACAAATCTTTTTGGGTCTTTTACACTTGAAAGCAACCTCTAATACTTACCCAGAAAATGCTTATGCCTTGCCAGCAAAACAGAATGGGATATATCATATATATACCATACAAGTTTTGGAATAACAAGAGAATACTAGTTGGGTGCATACTAAACATGTGGCTTTCAAATAAGATAAAATTAATCCTCAAGGCCCTGAGGCATAAACACAATGGTGGGGAACCTTTTCTCAGGTCCATGATCAAATGAGTTCTTATGAGGTCTATATAGTATAAAAAATTATGAAAATATCTTGCATACCATAGAACTCTCAGCCATAAAAGAGGATACTGGGCTTGCATCAAGAGCAATTAAATACTGGGCTTACAAGTTAGTATCAGGTCGAACAAAATCCACTATGGGACTGTACCAGTAGTTGTTTTGAGAATTTCATACTGTTCATTGAAATAAACACAGCTTATGCAATAGCCCCCTCCACTTCAACCAGAAATCGATTCACAAGTGAAATATTAGACCTCATATCGATTTTTCTGACCTGACATTTGAATTTTGATGAAGTGATTCTTTTATTTTCCAACCAAAATTTAGGTTAAAGTGGCCCAGCTAGGGTAGGGGCATTCGTAGCTCCAATCAGGTCCTGTGTACCGTACACAATGGAGCCACATACCCTCTTCATCTTCATCGTAACTGCAATAACGTAAATAACAATGAAATATAAATAGTATCAAATTTACATCTTTTTGAAATTATGATTTATGTGGTGTACACAGAGCAGTGAAGACCTCACCCTTTAGGTGACAAATTCGGGCAGTTTGTACACATAGGATCAATTGCAAATTCGGACATCTCTTCAGTTGGAATCTCATCACCTCCATTCCTTGAACGATCCAATGGTGAAGATTCATCAGGACTAGGGGCGTCCATTTCCTTAGCTTTCCTTTTGCTTGACCGAGGTGGTACATCTTTTGTAAGATAGAGTAAGTCATTGGCTATGGGATGTCCCGTGTATTGTAGGTGCACACGTATCTGAGTATATCAAGTTTAGATGTTAAGCATTTCTCAAGGGAACTTTCTTTTATATATATAAAGTATGTTCCAACAAAAACATCAGACATTATTAATAAATACAGCAGAGAATTATATATCTCATGAGATGTTATAAGAATTAGTAAATGCCAACCGAGTCGACTCTTAACTCCTATAAACAATTTCATATTTTCATAATCCCAAAATATATATATCATGCTTCTCTTTATATTTTTTTTACGATATATAGTAATAAATTATTTGAAATAAGCTAAACTCCACAATAAGACATATAAAACAACATAAGAATTGCAACTTTCAAGTCATTTGTAGTCTGCTAACAAAAATTTACAATACTGCATAAGACTATACCTGATGAGTGCGTCCTGTTACTGGTTTGCACAGGACAATACTGTACTTCCCATCACTAGCAATTTTTTCAAACTTTGTGCATGCTGTTTTCCCCTCTATGGATTTACCGGTCCCATCACAAACCTACAAAAGATATACTTGGACATTTATATTAGCATTTCTTTGCACCCATAAAATGTGCACAAGTAGTTCTTTGTGACCATGCCTCTGTGTGCATGAGCATGTTTTTGAGGTCTTATGTTATTACCACTATGTTCACAAGACATTCAAGATACTGGTAGCTCTTGAGTATTACTGTCTTGGTGACAGATTCATAGCTAGACATAGGAACATATTGCCAGCTAAACTTTGTTATATCAGCAGTATACAAACAATCCATTTCTCTTTGTTCCAGAATATTCCAAACATAGAATGGCTGTTGGCTCAAGATTCTCCAGAAAACAGATTGTTAGAGCATGCTCTAAATTCAAATGGAGCAGCAGAGGCACCCTCAAACATGTTCAACCCAAGGACTTTAGTTAAAACCAAGACAATATCGACTACTTAGGAAAGCTCAAAGGCCTGTACTGTAGTACAGAACAAATATAATAGCATGGGCCATACCTCAACAGTGCTTCTCCCTTCTCTTGCATTGTAGTTTACGTTGGCATCAACAATTTGCTGAAATTAGAGGAAAAGGTTGAAAACAGTTACAGCATTGTCATTTACACTCTGCCAGTTTGCCCTTCTACAGGCTATCACCAGTGTCTTCAAAACAATTCTATCATCTTGATTCATATGGGTCTACTTGGTTTCATTTCTAGTCTACCCCAACTTGTTTGGGACTAAAGACTTTGTTGTTGTACAGTTACATTTGTGTATCTCAAGTCAACAAACACAAATATTCTTATTTGAAGATTGAATAAAACCTGAACTCTTTAGCCATACAGAAGATTCTCAAAAATCTAAACCGGTACAACATAAGAACTAATTGGATCAATACCCACTCCTAGATACAACAACTGGTTATTACACAGAACACGCCATGTATATCACTGTAATTCTTCAGAATCAACAAATAACACCACAAAGCGTGCGATATTGATATTATTGATGTCATAATGAAAAGGCCCATTATATTAAGTACTATAGTCAAACTTCTATAATTAAATTACCTCTCCCTCAGGAAATGTTCCAACAACCTTAGCAATATACTCTTTCTTTATCAAGCCTGCTTCAATCTGATAGAAATTAACATCAAAAGGACAAGTCAAGGGAAGATAAGCTAGTATCAATATACAATTACTGCTGTAGAGAAACGAAAAGGTAGAATAAAGGGGTAAAACCTAAACACCCTATAAAAAGGTATCTATGATTAATTTATTGAACAAATCATAAATATTCCCTAAAGGGAGTTTGGATATCAATATGACCGTTGCAGGAAATTTCCTTTTGCAAGGAGACAAGGAACATTTTCAAATTTAAAACAGGCTATAGTGTTCTCATCATTCATCAAAATTTTCAAGTACTAAAAAGTAACAAGAAAATCAATTCAAGTGCGTTACTACAAACGGAACACTTTTAGTTCCAAAATACATGAAGAAAAGAAACTAGTACCTGTTGCCTAAATTTCTCTGCTCTCTTAGCATCTTTAGCAAAAATGAGAAGACCAGAAACAAGCCTATCTAATCGATGCACGGCTATCACCATAAAATTGGCCAGTCAAGGAGATAACTTTTGTTCTCAAAGAAAATCTAGAGTAAACCTAATTCTTTGTTAACTCAATGCCAATATAATTTGCAAAACTTCTCAGGATGGCTTTTTATCTTATCTATGTTTTAAAAAAACAATGTAGTAGAACAAAAACCATTCAATCAAGTGAATACAATCAAACCATTTTTTCCAAGCATGATCCTCTTAACTAAAAGTAAGTTCATGCACATTGGAAGAAAATTTTCTTTTTTCAATTAGGATACGAAAAAGCGGGGCAAGCCCATGTTCAGCTTGAAGAATGCCTACGACTGTGTTTTTACGATATTGACCACAGGGATGTACCTAACAAATTGGAAGGAAACAATCTTTATTCAATCAAATTGTAGCTAGAAAGGAGATCAAACAGTTTAGATGCCACCACCTTTTAGGGATGAAGTAGAATAAAAGCTGATGCAAACATTAGATATAATAAAGTCTACTAGCATAAGCTGGCTGGTTCAATTTGAACTCACACTGTAAGGTTGGGACAAGATATCTCATTGTGAAGTGGTAAGGGTTATTTCAATTTACGCTTGCAATTGGGAGCTGGGTGTTATGCTGATTGATAATGACTACTTTATAAGAATCAGTACATGCTATATGTTTCTCCTTTGCAAATTCTTATTAGAAATTCCATTTGTAGGTTTGAAGCTTTTGTTGCTTACAGGTACAGATGCTGGTTTACAAACAGTTAATACATCAACTTCATCCTGAAGGATTTCCACCGTCTCTGCCAATACTGGCGGTTCATGCCTGCAAACGATCGATAAGAATGTAAAGGGGACACTTTAGTCTGTGAGTAGTTCATATATATATTTCCAATATTTAGAAAAGCACCTGTGCAAGAAATGACTAATCTTTTGAGATCGTTTAAGCACATAACCCGCATGAACCATTTCTCCATCCACTTGTAGCCTTCCACGCTTCACTGCACTAACCTACACAATTGTAAGAATATGCTTGTTACTGATGCAACATCCGAAACTAAGAAAATAATTTCTGTGAAAGTACCATCTTAATTATTTTCAAAGGATATGGTACTTTGTCAAAGCAATGTAAACATGTACATATAAAAACTAGGCAGTCAAGTTTGCTTACGACAAACCGACCAGTAGATACTGTACTTGTATCATACTAATCAACAAAGTTGCTGGACTTGTATCATTACCAATTAACAAATTTACATAATTGTATGTACATGCTGCATCAATAGTACTTCAGATCGTTCGATCATGCCAATTAAGTATTGAAAGACCTGGATTAGCCCAATTGGCTTTAACATACCCACTAGATTCCCAACAAAACCTAATGAAAGACAATTTGGTTGAGTATCTATGATTACGTAACAAAATGAAACCTTTGAACATAAACCGAAGAACTTAAAAAAAAACGACAAAGAAAACATTACATAGTAATCGTAAGGCCGTCCCTTGAACTCCTCCGAGAAGAAATCAACAATCGTCTTCCCGGCCCACCTATTCTTGACCTAATTCAATGTTGCATTTTATTATCATTCATCATTGATCTTGTTTGTTTTGCAATCGAAGATGCATGTAATTAATGTCATCAGGAACATAATCAATCTGCCAATGCCAGTAATTGAATTTCTAAAAGAGGAGAATTAAAACTTACATGGGAGATGAACTCGAAGTAATACGGCCTCACGTACCTCTTCCCTGAATACAACAATCATCATTCGGAGGGGTGTGATCAAGAGGAATTAATTACAGAGAGAGAGAGAGAGAGAGAGAGGAAAGACCGTTGCGGAGGATGTAGTCGTGGGGCTCGGGGGGGTTGGCCGGCGTCTGCCACACTATCTCCATCCCGTCTCGTGGGAAGGGAAGAAGTTCAACGCTGGTTAGGCGGGAAGAGGGAGGCGAGGCTCCGACCGCTGCGATAGACTCGGACAAACTGACAAAGTAAAGAAGATGGTCATATGAATCCGAATCCATTTCTTTTGGGGGTGTCACTTGTCAGTGCCGCCGACTTCTTTGGGTGTTGCCTGGGGCAGCGTCCAAATTACTTTGGAACAGCTTTTGTATATAAATCTGACCAAAATACCTTATGATCAATAATATATTTTACTTTTTATTAGAGGAGTATTTTAGTCAAATTTGGATACAAAAACTGTTTCAAAGTAATTTCGACGCTGCCCCAAGCAGCACCCGACTTCTGTGTGTGCTGGGTTTTGTGCTGCGAGTCGTCGGCTCGTTGCAAGTTTGCAACAAGTGAGTTCAAGTGACTGACTAGTGAGCCAATCAGCCAAATAGCCAATGAGTACTTTTCTTGTTTTTAAAAAAATAAAATAAATTGAGATATCAATGTTATACAATTCTTTTGTATTTATAATATTGCGATACAAAAAATAATAGGTAAATTTTTATATGGATGGGAAGAAATATGCCGTTCATTTATCTGAATCGGATGATTTTGAATTTTTGATATATTTTTGAGAACCTGCAAAAAGAGAGATCTGAATTGCAGAATTGCTTGATTAAAATTAAAAAATGAATATATTAGTAAATTTAAATGGGAATTTACTTTATGCCCACGAGATATGTTAAAAACTATTAGTGGACTCGGTCAACAAGCAATTGAAAATTTGAAATTAACAAGCAGAATTTGTATTTTTAAAAACCAATAACACGGCCCGGTGAGCTTGCAATAATAGGCCTTCTTAATTAAGCCCAGAATATCAGAATCCAGGCTGAAAGCGGTATCTATGGATCAATCGTTGGGCTGAACCCAGCATATATGGTCCAGTCGGAACCCAAATCCATTCAATTAGTAAAGCTTCATGTCTGAAACTGGTACAGTGTAACAGTGATACTGATACCGTTGTCACTGGATAAGTGGATATGGGCAAAGTAGTAGTTCTCTTCAGTGCCGGTGGTACGGTACAACTCCCAAGCAGCATGGTACATTAGTGTTGTGACAAACGGGCGGGTAAGGGTCCCACGGGCGAAGGGTCCGGCGGGCGACGGGTCCGAAGGGCGAAGGGTCCGACGGGCGACGGGTCCGACGGGCGAAGGGTCCGACGGGCGAGGGGAAAAACCCTCGCCCTTACCCGCCCCTCGCCCTTCGGGCGA
Source organism: Cyperus esculentus (assembly GCA_030179965.1). Classification (NCBI taxonomy): domain Eukaryota; kingdom Viridiplantae; phylum Streptophyta; class Magnoliopsida; order Poales; family Cyperaceae; genus Cyperus; species Cyperus esculentus. Next base: position 3,235,311 of record JASGLE010000015.1, on the reverse strand, counting down.
GGACGGGCACGGGCGAGCAAGGGCGGGCGGGGGGCGGGTGGGGGGCGAGGCGGGTCGTGTCGGCTTCGGGCGAATCGCTGGCGGTTTCCGACATTTTCCGGCGTTTTCGGGCGGATTCCGGCGTGTTCTTTTTTTACATTTTTTTAGGAAATGTTTAAAATAATTTATTTAAAACATAATAGTTTAAAAAACAAAAAAAAATGAAATAAATTTTTAAAACAAAGTTTTTTTTAGAATCCGAACTCCGAATAACGTTAAAAACCCGAAACTTTAAATGTATGGGTGTATTTATAGGTGTGAATTGGTGGGGGAGAAATTAAAAAAAAACTAGCCATTCGGCTGGGGGGGGGGGGGGGGGGGGGGGGAATTTTCAAAATTTAAGTTTCGGACGGGTCCGGCGGGTCGACTCGAGCGGGTCACTCGGGTCGGCCGGGTTGGGGGGGCGGGTGCGGCGGGTGCGGCGGGTCGAACGGGTCGGGGGGGCGGGTGCGGCGGGTCGAACGGGCACGGGTCCGACGGGTCCGAAGGGCGGGTAAGGGCGGGCAACGGGTACGGGCGGGCACGGGTTTAGACGGGCGGGCGGGTTACGGGGGGCGAGGTCCAAAACCCGGACCCTTACCCGCCCCTTACCCTTGACCCGTCCGACCCGGCCGACCCGTCCGAACCCCCGCACGGGCGGGTAAGGGCGGGCGACGGGCACGGGTCGCCCGGACGGGTCACGGGTCCGACAGGTTTTGTCACAACACTATGGTACATTACTACATTCTGAATTTCTGATCCTGTATACTCAAAAAGTCAAATGTAAGATGATATATATAGAGTAAAACTATGGTGCTCTTAAGTTTACGGGGCCTCCCGTGAGCTTAACACAAAAAACTTATCAAATCATATCCAAATTTTGATTTATATGGCTCAATAAATTATTTATATCAAAATCATGTATCATGCAAAAATTTTCCATTTTTAGAGATTTTCAAGCATTTATTTCAGATTTTTTAAAAGTTACATATGAAACATTGATTATTTTATTAATATTTATAGTTGCTATTAAAAAATCTGAAATAAATACTTAAAAATCTCCAAAAATGAAAAAAAATTGCATGCTATAAGATTTTGATATAAAGAATTTATTAAGCCACATAAATCAAAATTTGGATATGATTTGATATGTTTTTGGTGTTAAGCTCACGGGAGACCTCCGTGAGCTTAAGAGCACCGTAGTTTTACTCGATATATATATATATATATATATAAGAGTAAAATTATGGTGCTCCTAACTCAAAAATCATACTAAACCATCTTGAAATTTTGATTTATGGGCCTCATTAAATTCTTTATATCAAAATCTCCTAAGATACAAAAATTTTTCATTTTTTGAGTTTCTTAAGTATATGTTTTGAAATTTTTTAGAATAACCTCAAAATAATAATAAAATAATATATAAAACTATGTCATCTTTAAAAAATATATATTATAGAACTAGAAGTAGGTCATTATGTTGTTTAGGCACTTCTGCTCTTGTATCTGAACATAAATATCATTTCCTCAAAATAAATAAATGTTATGATATGAGTAATACCTAGTGTCCATAGAAAAATTGTTCATATCATTCATAGGTTACATTTTGGAATGTACATGTTACATTCCGTACACATGATGTATGGACGGTTTTTTAATAGACATGTGATGTTTCTCTTATGAGTAATTATGATATTAATTACCCAATCTTGCTTCTCCATGAAATCCAGCTGCAGCAGCAGCTATCAGACCCCAATCTGTGTTCTGTTAATTACTTCTTTACTTCATAATTCTCCTCCTCGAAATTATTTTATTCCGTAGCATCTAAATAATACTCGAACAAACTCTCTCTTCTAATTATGAAGTATGAAGACGTTGAACTTGAATCAATGGTTTTGAGCATGAGCAGACCGAACTATTTGACTTTATTATTTTGTGCACTATTTAATTTAAAAATGCACCAAATATTCACAAACTAACACTGCCGAAACGACCGACGGAGGTTCAAATGTTCTTTTCTTTCACACGTGACATTATATATGCATAAAAGTCAAAACCATAATCTATATAAATTATTATGGTTTATATATTAATTGGTTTGAAAATGTTTAGCATTCCATTAGGCGTGAAATGCTCGTAGAAATATATTATACTAGTCAAAGTTATAGTTACGCGTTAATATATTGACTTTGCATGAATTAATGGTGTATGTAATTGGCAGTAAAATTTGTAGTTTTACGGACAGTCAAACTATATTTGACGTTCATCTTATTGCCTTAATTTGTTTGATAGTGGCCACGATGTTAATTTGGGCGCAATTAACGGAGGATTAATTAAATTTTAATCATACTACATAATTATAACTCAAAATATACACATAGAATTATTTATTTTTGTAATTAATTAACCTTATTTGACAATGGTCATGACAAAGCAGTTAACCCTAAGAATGTTTTAATTAAGTTATAATTAATTTGCACATTAATTAATTTGTTTTGGTTTCTTATTAATTATTCGTCGTCTTAAAATATATTTACGAGATGTCTACTTGTAGTTGTTGGTCCATATATCAGCCACAGAAATAAGTATCTAGAAGCAATGAGTTAGTTGGTATGTGTATATCTAAGATTTGTAATTAAGCCTGACAATGATGTGATTTTGCCTTAATTAGAGGCTTAGACCGGGTAAACTCAGAAAATCTAGGTCAAACCAATTAACTTCATTTGATATTTTTTTTAAGAAAATTCCCTCAGGTCAAGCCAACTTTAAATCAGAAAGAAGGCAAGTTTAAACAGCTTTCTCCATTGCTTTATATATACTGGAGTTAAAGTTATATATATACAAGACTGTATGTAGGATCTGATCTTGGAGGTCTTAATTAATTAATTAATTATCTCCTTAATGATATTTTCTGAAATTAAAAGTACTAGAATTGCTTTTTGAACATTCCAGAGGAAGCAATTGAAAAAAAATCATATTTTTTTTATTATCATTGTATTTAACAGATTCTTTCTTTTTTTAGATAAAGATGAGAGTCAAACTACTCAAATTTAAATGTCTATAAAAGACCCCCCATCCGGATTTTTAACCCTTAGCCACTAGACCAAAGTCCAGTTCTCTTAACAGATTATTTCTTGAGCATATAATTTATTTATTAGTATGATGTTATTTCTTATATATATATATGCATTTTTTTTTAAGAGGGAAGGTACGTATATATAATACGTAAGCCATTAATTTGTTCAAACAATGAGGAAAAAATACCGAATCAAATCGATAATTAAATCGACCATATCCCATATATGGATTATGAAACGCTCATTCACAAGCCACAATTTATATGTTTCGTCAGAAACGCTCATAATTAGTATTTATTTACTTAAAAAACTACAACTACATAACAAATATGGTTAAATTAATTAATTACTAAGGATCACTACCATATACAATTTGATTTTGTGCACTTTAATAATGAGGAAACATGTAAAGTCCACCCTATATAGCAGGCCACCTATCCACTTTCTCATACAGTTCGGACACATCACGTATACACTCATGTGCTTAACATAGTTGCATAAATATTTAATAGAAACCGTTATGTATATATCAGTTCACTGAAAAATGATATGTATTCATTAGAAAGATATAAATGTTCACTGAATAATGATATTTGTTCACTGCAAAAACAATGGACTGGTGGATAAGTAAAAAAGTGGACGGTACCTACTACTCTTAATAATCCTCTTATTGAACGTGGGGTTCAACACAGATTGTCTATGCACACATCGCTGCTACCATTTATGTAATTATGTCACATGCTCAAACCCCAGCAAAACGTTGGTAAAGAATGACGAGCCCGGTCTTTACTATAAAGAAATCTGCAACAAAAAAACTTTTCTTTATAATTAATATAATGACGGCATTGTTAATTAAGTACAACATGATTCTCGCTTAATAAATATTTAATTGTCATCAAATGAATTTCTACTTCAACATCACTTCAGTAATGAAGACGGGCATATAAGCCTTTCTTTCAAAAAAAAGAAAAGAAAAGAAAACATCACTTCTAAAAATAAAAAAGACAATTAATTAAACACAGGACGAAAGGAACACTGGAACATTTCATTTATATAGTAGAAGATATAAGGACCAATTAAGCCAAATAAGACCAAGAGGGGATCATTATTTATAAACATTATTTGTAAGGATTACATACTAAATTAATAAAAAGAATTTCATCACTGTCAATCTTATCAAAATATGTAGAATGATATTATAAAATTAGAAAAATGGCCTGAAGCAGTTGCAAATTTGTTCTGGAGAAGAGAGTTGATTTGGTGAGGTAGTTGCGTACTTGCACGGGGGGTAGTTAGTCGGCTGAATTGGATTAGACGTCTTAACTGTTTTAGTCTTTTAGGCTTCAATTTCTATTTTCTTGGTAACTCTACTTCAGAAGCCTGTACTGTCCATACGTCCATAATGAACAAATTTTATAACAGTTATATCGAATCCTGTAACATTTACAATCAATTTGTAATATTCACAGGCGGAGCCAGGCTATTGAGCAAGCAGCCATGACACACTTAGATCTTAAGAGGAAAATACATGTCTAAATGTTAATTAAGCTAAGGCACAACATGACATTTACTCAGTATTTTCAAATTTCAATAGGCATCACATAAAAGCATATCATATAAATTATAACTTCAAAAAATCAAACCCAAACACTTGCAGGGACTTGCCTACGCACGAATCCGCCTCTGATATCCTTGGCTTAGCAAATACGGACTAGCTGAGTTCCAACTTCTGACCCCTTTGAAATTCCACCCAAACATATGGCAATATCATACACCATATATAACATCAGGTGAGGTCTAGACATACCGTGTAGAAGTACAAGTAGCCCGCCTAAGGGCATTTGTGAATCAAAAAAAAAAGTACAAGTAGCCAAGCCATGCCCACCAAGTGGAGTCCATATCTTCTAAGTTAACTCAAAATTTGAGTTTAACTCTGAACAAATCTGGACTGTAGGTTTCAGATTTCGGTCAGGACGGTCAGTGCTTAGAATTCAGTAGTCCTTTATAAAATCATTGTATAGGCAAACTCAAATTTTAAGTTAACTTAGAGGATCTCAATTCCACCGAATGCTCATCCTCTGTAGCGCTGCATTGTGTAGCGTAGGATGTGAACCGTCTCGAGATTCGAGCCAGCACAAATCTTGAGATGATTTAACGGTTCATATCTTGCGCTATACAATACAGTGCTACAGAGGATACGAAATCAGGCCGATGCACCACGAGTCAGTCCACGAGTTCAAATGATGTTTTACCCTTTTTTTCCTTATTTTTCAGGTCAAATGATGCTACTGGATTTTGATTTTTCAAGAAGCTTCAAGAGCCATAATAGGGACATATATGTAGAAGTTGATTGTCTGATTGATTCCATCATTGACAGGATCAGTCCGGACAAATCGATAATAGAAACCTGGAGGCCGGCTGCTATTTTATTTGGGAGCTTCCATTTGTGATATTGGGGCACTTCCTGTCCCCTTAGTGTGGCTAAGTGGTTTCCACTTGTTCTGTTATCTGTTTTGGGAGGCACATTGGTTTCCACTTGTCACGTATAAATAAATGGAAGGTGGTAAATAAAAATTTCCTCTTTTTTTTTTTTTTTAAACAAACAAAAAGAGGTAGTTTAAGATGCCAACTTTCATACAAAAATGTTATTTTGCCGGGGAGAAGAATTGGTACTATGTCAATTAAATTCACACCACCTCTTTTAATTCATAGCCATTAAATTTGGAGATCACAATAATGATGATTATTGTGATATAACAATTACATTTCATTTTTGAAATGAACATTTTAATTTGGATGTTATTTTTAATTTTGAGGATATATATCATCAATATTATTGTGACAATATTATTGTGACAGAAATATAATAGAATTGCAAATTTCGCAGCCATTATCCTGATAGAATATAAGAATCCTTATATTAAGGCTCTTCTAAGATGCACTGGAATTGGCTACGATCCTAGTTTGGACGGTTGAGATTAAGTCAAAAAACGCGTCCTAAAATTCAAAGTCGTCCGATCAGAATAACAGAACCCTCCAATCGCATTTAGATGGTAGCAGATACGGATTCCTTCTAAGATAAGGTCTAATAAACAGACAACTTCTTGAAATTAAAACAGCTATATCATTCCAAAAAACAAAAATAATTTTGGAGCCGAGGCAACAATAAATCTTTGATAGAGAAAAAGAGAACGTCTCTGAGATAATTAATTAGATAAAAAAACATAATAAATTTATTTAATTAACCAATCTGACTGGATAATGGCATTGACAGGTCAGGTCAAACATAATATTATAAATAATGACAATATGCTTGTTTGTAGTAAATAACTAATATAATCTTCTTGGCCCCTCAACTATCCCCTTTTTCCTTTTCTTTTGTCAATATTTTCCTTTTTCCTTTTTTTCTTTTGGAAAGAAATCAGATGACAAATATTTATCTTGACAACTACGATAACAACTCTCAAATAAATTTATAGAAAATCTTAAAAACAGAAAATCTTTTATAAATACTAATAAAGAGCTCACGTCTTGCTTTGGACTGAAATTATTATATCTTATAATAAAGAGCTGAAAGCTCATCCTTTGTGAGGAAACTGATATGGGTCTTAAATTTTAATGGGCTGGGATATTAATGTACGTCAACGGTGGTGATCAATCTAAGTAAACAATCAATGGCTGAGGTTTATTCTTTAGGGAAGATAGAATTTTCATGTCAAAAAATCTAATTTCCTTTTATCAGGAGTAAGGATGTTCGTGCATTCATAGATTAAAAACAAAAAACTGTCTTTTTCATTCAAAGTATAAAACGGAAGTCCATTGGTGCCTGGAGGGCCCACATAATGACTCGAGTATTTAAGTATCAAACACGATTGAAATTTGAAGGAAGAGCTTACTAATTCAAACTGTCTGATATATTGATAACGAACCACAATATGATTGGACCAATTCGATTTTTTTTTTTTTTTTTTGACTTTTGGGGATTTTTCTAAAGACATCCAGTGATTTTTGAGCTGAAAAGATATTTTTTTAGAGTTAACATATGCATCATACACACGTGTAACAAGTTATCATCATACAAGTTTTTAATTAAAGAAGTACATTTGAGCATCTTGTTTTTGCTAATAAATAAATAAATATAAGGTAAAAATAAATAAATCGTAGTAGAAAAAAGAGGAATTTCCTTGTTGTGGTGCTTCACGGCACCGTGTCTTAAAGGTAGATGATCATTATAAATCAAAAGTATCATACGTTCATAGAATAATTGTTCATACATATATAGACATACAAATTTTATAACAATTATATATATATCAATTCCGTAACTTTTACCTTAAACTTATAAACTTGTAATATATAATAGAGGAGGGATCCAATGATACCCAAAATTTTGACACAAATGTTAAACTAAATCATATAAATTTATAAAAATCTTAAAAATAGAAAATCTTTTACAAACATGTTCATTTACTTATAGATCGATTGTGTTTCAAATTTCATTCAATTTTAGTGTCATTTGATACTCTATCAACGACCATCAAGTTTATATACTAATTTGAACGGTCTAAATTTAATGATTCTTGATAGAGTATCCAATGACACTAAAATTAAATAAAATTTGAAAAGCAATCGATCTATAAGTAAATGAATATGTTTATAAAAGATTTTCCATTTTTAAAATTTTTTAAAAATTTATATGATTTAGTGTAACATTTGTGTGATTTGATCCCTCCTCTATATAATATATGTAGCACTCATTATGAAATAGCACACGAGAGCATACAAAGAGAGAAAGGTCATGTTTGAGATGATTTCCAACAGAAGAAGAACATGTGGAGTCACATGGCTAGGAACCCACTTGTGATCTTCATCAACTTGATATTTTATTCCATCCTAAATTAATTAATTAAAGAAGATCAACTCGGTATATATATATATTCTGGTTTCTGCCATCCCCATCTTGGTTTGCTGCATGAATTTCTATTTATCCCTCTCTCTTTATCCCTCTTTTAAGAAAGGGATTCATTGCACTAGTCATTATTGGCGTAGTGAAATGTAAATTGGGTAATACGGTCTTTGCATGGTGATCTATTGTGAGTATACCTTTTAATTTTTAATACATCCTTACCGCTAATAAAAGGAGATTAGATTTTTTGACATGAAAGTTCTATCTTCCCCCAAAGAAGATATCTCAGCCGTTGATTATTTACTTAGATTGATCACTACCGTTGACGTACTTTAATGCCCCGGTCTATTAAAATTTAAGGCCCATATCAGTTTCCTTACAAAAGATGAGCTCTCGGCCTTTTATTATAAGATATAACAATTCCAGCTCAAAGTAAAGCGTAGGCTCTTTACTATTAATAAGTTAATAACAGCCCATTGTTTTAGTCTTTGATTACTTCTTCAAGGCGGGTTCGAACATGCTTTGAACTGAATAATTCAAATATTCAAAATTGAGATATCACACTGCCGTGTGTTTAATAATTTATTATCATGGCCATGTTTTCATTGCTAATTCAATATTCCAAATTACAAATAAAAAATGTGGAGCGTTATTATTATTTGTTCTGTATATATAATAAGCTATCTGTGTAAGTAATATTTATTACAATTTTCTTAACTTTGAATTAGTGAACATATTAATTGGTCCAAATAGGTAAAACGGATTAATCTATAATTCTTTAATACACTCTCACTGTTCTTGCTATCTTTGAATGGGTCAATATATATATGACCATTTTTGGTGGAGAAATCCTAATTAGTTGACAATTTCTTTGAACTCAAGGCCTGGTTTTATATAAGTATTTTCTCTGCAGGTATGAGACACATTCTCTCAAAAATTAATTAATTAATATGGACAAATAAACGTTAGACATTATATTGCTATCTATTTTAGTAATTACCAGTAGGATCCCTTCAAAAGTAGGAAAACGTTAATTAGTAATAAAATAAGTAAAAAAAAAAAACCTCTTGTATGCGACGAGTTTTAAGTTCTAATTGGCAACAAAGAATCTGCAATTAGTCTAGTGGCTGAGAACAACGCTCTCTGTGTGTGGGGTTGCAGGTTCGAAAAATGGACTCATTGAAAGCTATTTTTTTGAAAAAGTGACTCATTGAAAGCTATTGTTCAATTTATTGTTGAATAAATGCTACCATTAAGTTCTAATTAGCAGAATGCAATTATGCAACTGATGAAGTCTATATTATAAAGTACATTATCCGTATATATATGATGGGTATAACCGTACGAGTCACTAGCTAGTGTAGTCTGTATAGATGTTGTAATAAATTGTGATAACATCATATTTTATATATCATAACATAATAATGATTTGACCCTACATACTGTACATATGAACTCATAAAAAGACCAAAAGAAATCATATAAAGTTACATATATGCACACGTTTAAGTCATGAATTTATGTACATTGCAAGATTTTAAGAAAAGAAACAAAAGAAATTATGGGAGTGTACATTACTCAGTGCTGCCAACAGAATACGTATAAGCCTTTATCTGTTTTGCAACAGTGCGAACATTGAAGCTAGGGGCCAGTCAATTAATCAAACTGCCGATCAGATTTCAGATATTTAGTTTGCAGTATATTATCAAAAGGGAAACATCTTGCGTCCATTGAAATACTCAATGGAATCACCATCATAGACACGAATATCACATTGTGGAACCCACCTGTCACACTCTATAATAAAAATTCCATTGAGTATTTCAATGGACGGTAAGGAGCCCCATTATCAAAAGGGTGTCAATTTATGATCCGCCCTCAAGGGTCGACCCGATGTGACTGACCCAATGTACGGAAAATGATTTGAAATAAAAGGATTGGGTACTATAGATCAAAACTTTTTTGATACATTTCGGGTCAGATCGGATACAGGTCGACCGAGTCCGTATAATTTTTTTTGACGCAAATTAAAATTTATTTATACACTAATTAAGATTAATTATATGTTAGATGATATTAATTGCTTTAAATTTATTAAAATAATGGATAATATATAGTTATATACTTAATCAAATTATTTAGGGTAGGTTCGATCCTTGACCCGGTTGGGTCAGGTGTGGATCACAAGTTTTTGACCCAAGATTAAATAAGTCCGGTCAGTCAGGAAAAATAATAAAATAATAATGATCTGACCCGATCCGACCCATTAACATCCTAACAATCAGCAGTCCATCCGAATAAAAGGTACGTGTTGCAACTTTTCAACAATTTGCACAATTATCGAGAATCGTTCGAAATATAATTACACTATTGTGTTTATGAATAGGCCATGCTGAGTAAAATGCCGCATATATATCGAGTTAGACTATTGTGCTAACTTAGAATTTCGAATCAAAATGCTACTCTTTGAATGAATATATGTTACCACATTCGACATCACTATAACTTAGCGTTTTGAATCCAAATGTTAATACCTTAAATATATGTTACCGTATACGAAATCTACATTCATGATACTCAGTAAAATTCTTCATATATTAGGAAATACAAAGATTTTATATTTATAGAGTTTTTTAAGTAGTTGTTTCGTGTTTTTGAAAGTAGCATGATCAATTATCAATATTTATTAATATTTATGAGCTATTTTTATACATTCAAAACAAGTACTTAGAAAACTTCAATAATAATAAAAAATTTGTATTTTCCAATATTTTTATATGAAAAACTTATTAAGCACCATAATTGTTATTTCTGACATGATAATATATATTTTGACTTTTGAGACATTAGTATATCGAACTAAAATGCTAACGTTTGTATAATAGTATAACTCTATATATGATCATTTCTTTCAAATATTAATTACAATATAACGTTATGAATGTTATAATAATAAAAAGGACAATAATTTTGTCCAAAGCCATTTGGACGGTCTTCGTCCAAATGCATGACTAAACCGTCGATTCAATTTATATGTTTATCAACGGTGATAGCGTGTGACCCATCATTCTAAATATAACCAGTATACTTTTTTAGCACCTACATGATCAAATCACGACCGATCAATTATCAACAGTTAGATCGTACAGCTCTCCAAATTATTTGGACCGTCCAAAGGGTTTTGGACAATATCCGAATCCTAATAAAAAAGGACGTCATCATATATATGATATTATATGATATAGGAAATAATTACATACATACCATTTAGTACTTACGAATATGAATATAAGTAAGTGGAGGCGTCCATTGACAATTCTTATCTAACAATCTTGACAATGGGATATTTCAGAAACTTACAAAAAAAATAATGTAAATTCTCAAAAAATAAAAAAATAGGGAAATATATCTTAACTTATAGATTGATTATGGTTACAATTATATTCAATGTAAGTTATACTTGGTAGTTCTTCAAAGACCCGTTAAATTATAACTGTTAAAAAGTGTGCAAATTTTGATAAGCATCAAATGACGTTCAGATCAATTGAAATTTGAAATACTATCAATTTACATGTTAATATATTGCATCAATAATTTTTTTTTCCATTTTTAAGATTATTTATGATTTTTTATAAATTTTTAAAATATTTTATTGTCAAGACAAGTATGGTCAATGAGTGGGTCCTTCTCTGTAAGTAATATATATAAGACATGAAATTAGTTGGACGGGTTTACTTGAACGATTGCGCAATTTAATTTTAATAAAATAAAATTAGGATACTTTGTTCTTTCACTATACAATTATACATAGATGGTGCTTCACGACTCTGATTTATCATTTTATCTACATCCATGCAATAAATGTTTACAGACACCTTGAATATATCAGATTTTCAGTGGCAACGGTATGACAAATTTTACTTTTCAGATTTCGTGCGGCCATACATGAAAATAATACATAAAAAAAAAAATATAAGTATTAACACGCAAAATGACTATGAATATAAATATAAAAATCAGCTGCAAATTTTAGTGTATATACAGCTCAATAAATTATTTATATCAAAATCATGTGGGATGCATAAAATTTTTAATTTTTATTTTTTTAAGTATAATAACCGGTAAATATTATCTGCACCAAAAAAACATAATTAAGACAGAAGTAACATTATCTTGACTATTTTCAGATTTTGCAGGGGTAGACATGACAAGTATACTAATTAATAAATTAATAAATTAATTAATTAGCTAATTAAAGAGGAAGGAAACCCACAGGAGGGAATGAATGAATAAAATAAAATAAAATAAAAACTGGCATTTACTGAGAGACTCTGAGAGCATGTGTGAGAAAGAAAGAAAGAAAGAAAGAAAGAAAGAAAGAAAGAAGCCGACACATTGAACGGCTCAACTAAGTCCACTGTATGTTATTTATGTTATTTAGGATAACAGGGCCCTGTTATTCTCGTTGGGGCCGTCAGATTAAGATCAACGGATCAGACTAATTTAAAAAGGACCCCCTAAGTCTCAACTGGTACAATCCGGTCCGTCCGTTTAGATCTGACGGCTGGGATCTGAATAACAGGGTCCTGTTATCTTCTCAGAATAAATAACAGCAGATATTACGAGTGCTCATCCTCTGTAGCGCTGCATTGTGTAGCGCGGGATTTGAACCGTTAGATCATCTCGAGATTCGAGCTAGCACAGATTCCGAGATGATCTAACGGTTCACATTCCGCGCTACACAATGCAGCGCTACAGAGGATATGAAATCTATGCATACTATACTAATTCTTTCCCCCTCTCAGTTTTCACACCACATCCAATTGAATCCCTCTTCTTCCTTCCTTTCTCTCTCTCTTTAACGTAATAAATCCTTCACCCAGATAAATCCATCCTCCCTCACCGTGTCTCTACAGCAGCAGCTGCTACAAACCCAAGTACAGCTTCTTTGTTTGTTCTTGTTCTTCTTGTTGTTGGTGGTGGTGGTGGTGGTGGTGGTGGTTGTTGTTGTTGTTGTTCCTTTCCCAAATCCATTGATTCCAGCTGGGGGAAACAAAATTGTTGTTGGGTTCTTCGATTTGGATTCAGTGGGACTCGATTTGGAGTGATCCGAATTTTATTGGATTTTTTTTTTATTTTTTTGTTGACGCGTTCTTCCTTTGGTGTTACTTACTACTGTTGGTGGTGGGAATTGGTAAGTGAGGAGGAGTTGGGTGGGTGCGAGAGAGGGGATTGAATTGAATTGGGTGCCTTTGTATTTTTATGGGCTTTGTTTTATTGATTAAGGTAAGAACATCAACAGATGATGGGGTTTGAGTTTGGGGTGCCTTGTTGGGGGATCAGTGAGGAGGAGCAAAGGTTGTAAAAAAGGGGGGAAAATTGGAGTTGGATTAGATTGGTTTACAGTGAGAAGAGACCAAGCAAGAGATGGGTTGTTTGCCTTGTTTTGATAGTGAGAAGGAGGAAGGAGATCAGCTCAATCCGAAGAAGATTTCCAGTAGCCATGAGCTGCCGCTGACGATGCAGCCGCCCCACGTCGAGAAGCTGCCTTCCGGTAATCAAGCTCTTGTGCTTGTTTTTATTCCTTTTCCCTTTGTTGGTTTTTTTTGGTTCCTTGTTGTCTGGGGTTAGTTTGGTTGGTACTGTACTGTAGCTGTAGCTGGATGCTTGTAGATTGGTTAATTCTATGTTGTTTGATTTAGCAATTGTTTCTTGATCCAAATTTGATTGCAGAAGGGGAATAGGTACTTGAAAAGCGATCTGATTAAATTTAGGTACAGAATTATGTGCTATTAAAGGACTTTGTGAGGGCTTGTGGGTTACTGATTTGGATCTAGCACCTTGCTGATTGAATTTGTTATAATTAAGTATGAGCTATCAACTGATCAGTTTGCACTGATTAACTTTGAAAAGAATACTGGGATACTTATTTGTAAATTATGGATATCAATTAAAATATGGTAGAGTTCCGAGCATCGGGAGATCATGCAAAATTACATCAAAGTTTTCTTTATGCCAGCTGGAAAATATCATATTTTGGCTTAATGTCTCTGCTAGCATGGAAAGTTATCTTGTATTTTCAGTTTGCACTCCAAATTGTGCAGTACCATTAAAAATTGTTTTATTAATGTGTAAGTAATATTAAAAAATTCTAAGGGCACAGAATGAAATATATTCACATTGTGTTTGGATTTGCTGACACTGCAATTTCATCATGACTATACTAGGTTTGGATAAGCAACGAATAAAGAGTGCAGCCCCATTGAAAAAGGAGCACTCTTCCATGGAGAAAGAGAAAGAAAGACAGGAGAGAGAGAGGGAGAAGGATATTGTGCCTGCCGGAGTAAGCATATCGGCACAGACCTTCACATTCCGTGAGTTGGCAACTGCTACTAGAAACTTCCGGCCAGAGTGTTTTCTAGGAGAAGGTGGCTTTGGCCGTGTTTATAAGGGTCGCCTGGAGAGCACCGGCCAGGTTTTTCTTTTGATACTTTATTGTTATCTCTTCTGAGTGATTATTATCTCATGTTAACATATCTGCATATATGCCATAAAAAAAATGACCTAAAGATAAAGATTTTGTTTGGATTGTTCCCGTTTAGGCAATAGGAATCAGTTGAGGACAAACGTTTCTTTACTCTAATTTTAGGTGGTGGCGATAAAGCAGCTGAACAGGGATGGGTTGCAAGGGAACAGAGAGTTCCTAGTGGAGGTGTTAATGCTGAGCCTATTGCACCATCAAAATCTGGTGAATTTGATTGGATACTGTGCTGATGGTGAGCAGCGCCTCCTTGTGTATGAATACATGCCTTTTGGTTCCCTTGAAGATCATTTGCATGGTACTTAACACCTCTTTCTCTATAATATTCTCTGGTAAGAGTGCTATTTTAGTGATAGCTAAGTAAGAGAGTAGATAACGGTACTGGCTGGCATCACTCCTGGATTTTATGACTGATTTATGTCCCTTGAGCTTTAGTTGAACCTTACATACAATTCCATTCAATTGTTGTTGTGACCAGCTGACATAATTTCTACGAGGAAACATATTTGCTGAACACCTATTTTTAAGTACTTTTGTACCAAACAACTTCTCGGTACAGCTTGTTTTGAAATTACGCAGAATCTTTGTATACGCACTAACACCTTTAATGTCTTTATTTTTTCTTTCCTGCTTGAATGTACCCTATAAAAAGATACCATTACCATGTTCCATAGTTCATAACTACACACAACTAGTGTATCTGATAAACAACATATAGTTTCTGTGCATAATGATGATCTTGTCTTGGAAGAATTAGTCCTAAAAATAAAATTTGTGCAGACTTGAAAAGAGCAATTATGCAGTTATACTGATTACTTTTATTTTAATAGATTTGCCACCTGACAAGGAACCATTGGATTGGAACACGCGTATGAAAATTGCTGCTGGGGCTGCTAAGGGTCTGGAATACCTTCATGACAAGGCGAGCCCACCTGTCATTTACCGAGATTTCAAGTCGTCAAACATCTTACTTGATGAGTCATTTCATCCAAAACTGTCTGATTTTGGGCTTGCCAAGTTGGGTCCAGTTGGGGATAAATCGCATGTGTCAACTAGGGTCATGGGTACGTACGGTTATTGTGCCCCTGAGTATGCAATGACAGGTCAGTTGACGGTCAAGTCGGATGTCTATAGCTTTGGTGTTGTTTTGTTGGAGCTAATCACTGGTCGCAAGGCAATTGACAGCACCAGGCCCCATGGGGAACAAAATCTTGTTTCATGGGTAAGTAAAATCTTTGTTGTCGTTATTGTACTTACCGAGTAGGAATTCTCATTCTCATGTTTCCATTCTTTGCTTAGTCATAGCACTATTCCTTTTTTGTCCTTTTTAACATGATTTTTGCATTTTAGTGGTAAGTGGTCAAGATCCAAGAAATAGCTATGAATCAACATGTTTTGATTTCTATAAAATAAAGCTAAATGTCATCTTTGACAAGTCAACAGTCTATATAAACAATTATTCTTTGCTTGTGGAAACTTCAAGAACAATCTTAGAAATGGCAAAGATCTTGAGCATTGTTTATTTATTGTCAAATTTATAATATATAAGATAATTAACATTGTTTATTGCCATAGTTATAATCTGGGATGTTCATATCAAGCTAGCTTTCTTTTTCCCAAAAGTTGGAACATATTAAAGTAGGATGCTGATATCAAGTTAGCTTTGTTACTAAAATCAAATTGGAAAACTTCAACCAAAATATTCTTCTAGAGAACAAATATTGCCTGTTCTCCTGGTTTTTTTCATTTCTTCAGAATTGTTGTTTGGGTCCTTTTTGCTTAATTTTCAGCTGAAATTGAATTGAATAAATCAAGAAAAAAAATGAATAGAAATATTTCTTAATAGACCCAATTCTATTACTTATTCTTTTGTTTTCATAGCACTAAAATCACTTATGTACAATGAATCCACTTAAAAGAAATCCATACATGGTTCTGTGTCGTTAAAAATCTGTATATAGGTTGCCAGTGTCAGGTTTTGGCTTTGTGTTGGAGCCAAGGGTATTTTACTATTTTGAGATGGTTTTAGCTGGTTGATTTGTGGGTATGATGGAGCTGCGGTTATGGTTTTATTGCCGTTGGTAGCTAGTTCAGTAGCACAGTCTGGGTCTTGGGTTTTTAGGCCGGGTGGGCCATTTTATACACTTCAGCAGCCTTGTCTCAACCTAAAATAAAAAAATAATAAAACCATGCAGCCCACACAGTATTCTTTGTATATTAACTGTCTTTGGTAACTCTCAAATTCTTTAATCAGACTATGAGATATTTGCTAAATAATAAATATATACCTTTTTTATAATAAAAAAAAGATGGGAGTCCATGAATATAGGTATTTGTTGACAAGTTGATGGAAATTTATTGGAACTAATATCGTTATTGTACTGTAATAGTCTGTTCAAGTGCTTTGTGATTGCTATAATATTAATAACATAGCTATAATTAACTAATAAGTAATGACAACTTTGATTTATTGACAGGCAAGGCCATTATTCAATGACCGGAGAAAGCTCCCAAAAATGGCAGATCCCAGACTGGAAAGCCGGTACCCAATGCGGGGCTTGTACCAAGCTCTTGCGGTAGCATCAATGTGCATTCAATCAGAGGCTGCATCTCGTCCTCTCATAGCTGATGTCGTCACTGCATTGTCCTACCTGGCTTCCCAGGTATATGACCCCGCTACTGCCCACACTGGTCCTAGCAACACCAGATCAGATAGGCGAGGCGCACCGGGGAATACCAATAACAATAATAGTAATAATAGTGGAATTAGTGGCAATAGTAGCAACACCAAGGAGAGGGATGATTCGCCGAGGGATTTGGTCGCCGGGTTGTTGAATAATAAGGACTATGATCGAGAGCGTGCAGTTGCTGAGGCAAAGATGTGGGGTGAGAATTGGAGAGAGAAAAGGAAGGCTATGGCTAATAACGGAATGTTGAACGGGGCGCAAGGTAATGCGGCGGAATCTTCTCCTAGCGTGAGCAGCTGAGGAGGTGATGTTTTTGGTACTGCTCTCTTTTCATTGTTTGCATTGTCATTACTATTATCGTCATCATTATCTCTCTTTCCTTTTATAGTGGAAAGGTAGAGTTTAGATGTACATTATCTAGAAACCTCGGGGCGAGCCCCCTATAAGAAGAAAAACAAAGAAAAAAAAAAGAGAATGTAAGACAGACTGTCCAGAAGACTATTGTTGTGCATGTAAATTTCCAAAATTTTGTGGTAATAGAGGACATTTTGTGTCACCATCTGTTTCTGTCTCTGTGTGTGTGTGTGTTTGTGAGGAAAGACGAAACGGTCTTCGGTGGTTATTATCACGGTGAGCATGCAAGGTTAAGCTTCAAAGTGGCGATATCTTGCAAAAGAAAGTTGGCATGGATTGAATTTCTGATACTTGCACCATTTAATCAGTCATGACTCATGAGCCATGCATGCCGGTACCAGTACAGTATATCTGTTCTTCTCTGATTGCCTTCACTGGTACAACATGGCCTGCCCAACTTCTATTTTTGTGTCTTAAGTTTGAGCAAAGATATTGCAAGTAGTGTACCAGTTTAAAAGTACCAATGATACTTCTAGGTAATGTTCATTGTTTATATTATTATATATATTCTAAAAGATGGTCAACGATCACCACCTTTCCTTTATTGATGCTTGAGGGCAAAAAGAACGAATTTAGAAATTAAAATTGAAAGTTTATATAAGGAATGACAGACTGTTATCCAAAGCTGAGCCGTTAGATCAAAAATCAACAGATAAAATTAATTATAAAAAAGCTTCTTATAATCTTCATTGGACGATCGGGTTCGTCCATTTTGGTCTAACGGTCCGTCCGTGTTGGACAAATAGGTTATGTCATTCTTTGAGAATAACAACATATCGGATCTTTTTACCTTTTACGACTTCACTTTATGCAATGGGTTCCATCTTTCTATAAAAAAAAAAAATAAAAAAAAATAAAAAAAATAAAATTTATGCAATGGGGTATTACGTGAGAAAACACTTAATATGTAATGGGCCTTATATTAAGAAATTTGATATAGACTTTAAATTTTAATGGGCTGAGACATTAACATTAACGGGCATTAAAATAAATCAACGGTTCGGATCTATCCAAGAAAATAATCAACGGCTCAGGTTTTTTATTTGAGGAAGATAGCTTTTTATGTCATTTTTTTCGATATGCTTTTATATATAAGTAAGGATTTATATGTATCTTTTATGATTTTTCAATGTACAAGGGAAATCGTTTATTAATGCCTATTTCGTGCTCTGCAAATTTGCGCGTACGAAAAAAGAGTAAACTGTCAAGTTTCCTTTGTAAGGTAAGTTTATAAAGTATCAATATAATCTTAAGTTTATCGCATCGGCTTCAATGGGAGTCAAAAAAAAAAAAAAAACACTGAATTCAATTTACTTTACGAGTAATGTATTAATAATTGTTAAATTTGTACATTTTTATTTCATATAACGCTGAATAAAGTGCTAAAACAAATGGTGATTTAAAAATTTTGATGTTGCCTTTTTATCATTTTTGACAGCTTAAACTTCATACTAAACAAATTTGCAAATTTAAAATGTATACATAACATAACAAAAAAAAATAAAGAGACGTTGTATATGAATTGGCCAAGCAAGTGTTCAATTTTAATCTAGCGGTCTCATTTCTCTGATCAATCTTTCCTATTTAATTGTGTCTTAAGAATAGATTTGCACAAAAAAATTTGCAACTCATGGCTAGCTGTGGATCAACTCAGTAACAACTCAAACTACGCTGGTTCGATCCAATTTATTTCGAGCCGATCTAACTCGTGTAGACATACAATGCAAGTGTGAATTAGGTTTGACTCGATTCGTAACTCGACCATATAGTTATATATGTAAGACTAATTGATGTTTGGTTCACAATTAATACTTATCTGAGTTTTATTCCATAGTTCCTTGTAATATTTCTTATCTATTCGCTTATAGAAATGTCAATTATGTTAATTACAATAATATATTATATATTATGTTGTCAAGAGTTAAATATTTGTGAACCAAAAATAGTTGTTTGATTGGTTTTACAAAGAAATTGGTTATTTGAGATGAGTCACGAGCCTGCTCGAGCAACTCATATAATGTTCAATATGATTTGAGCTATCCCGACTTGAACCAACTCGACTCATATGTAATCCTACTTAGAATATAAAATGACTCTCTAATACTAAAAAATTGAGCTGTCAATATTTCTTCCTATCCATAACAAATCAACCTAAAATAAAAAAGTTATTGACCTTTGTGAGATCAATTCTTAGTTTTACAATATCTTATTTTCATTTTTTTATTTTATTTTGCAGCCAGGAAACTGAAACCATACATGGGTTCAAAGTACAAAACTAGATTATGAGTCAAGGTCCATAAGGGGAGCTTTTAATGAATGATACTACCACTTTTGTAGACTTGTAGTTTAATTACTAGCAACTCACAAGAACAAAAATCCAAATATCCTTGCTATATATAAAGGCATATTGGAAAAAATGATATGAAATGACTATCTTCCCCAAATAAGAAATCTGAGTCGTTAATCATTTTCTTAGATAGATCAGAACCGTTGATTTACGTTAATGCTCGTTGGCATTAATGTCTCAGCCCATTAAAATTTAAGGCTCATATCAATTTTCTTAATACAAGGCTCATTATATATTATCTTAAAAATTTATTATAAAAAATAATAATTTCAGCCCAAAACAATGTGTGAGCTCTTTACTAGTTGAGAGAAAAAAGAAATAAACTCCAAAGCTCACAAGCT
This sequence comes from Cyperus esculentus, assembly GCA_030179965.1. NCBI lineage: Eukaryota > Viridiplantae > Streptophyta > Magnoliopsida > Poales > Cyperaceae > Cyperus > Cyperus esculentus. The sequence continues at coordinate 3,214,980 of JASGLE010000015.1, read as the reverse complement.
CTTAATTTCTTTTGCATTTTTGTGCTTTCAAGATGACAATATTAAATTCTACTCTCCTTCATATTTTGCTTGTTAAATACTGAAACTCCTGAGAGCCGTTGAGCTGCAAATTGTCTTTTGGAAAATGGACAACAAACAAAATGGTGCCAAATTAATCCCTGAATTTTAGGAAGCGGTTCTTGGAGGCTATGGTTTAAGTGTCAATCTATCTGGCCAAGTTTGGTACCTTTTAGCAGCCTCAACTTTATACTTTTCTTTTTGTTTTTGCACTACTAAGCGGCCATCTTTTACCTGATTACCTTTGATTTACTATTATATTATTGCTTGTTCTGGGGAAAAAAATTGAGGCGTATAAAAAAAATAAATACAAAAAAATAATAAAATAAAATGAGGCGTACGCTTTTGGGTTGATTTTGTATATAGAGTGGGATCAAATAAACATAAAACTTGGTGACACTACTATTACTATAAGCCTTATAAATTCATAAAAAATCTTAAAAATAGAAAATATCTTACAAATATATTTATTTAATTATAGATTGATTGTGTTTCAAATTGTATTCAGTTTGATTGCCGTTTGATACTTCATCAAGAACCATTAACTTTAGACCATTATAATTATTATACAAACTTGATAGTTCTTGATAAGTATCAAATTGAATGAAATTTGGAACACAATCAATTTATAAGTAAATGAATATTTTTGTAAAAGATTTTTGGTGAATTTATAAGTCTTGTGGTAATAGTAGTGTCACCAAATTTTGTGATTATCTGATCCCACTCTTTTATATATAGCCGTTAAATTATTGCAAAAACTTTGGTTTATTGAAATTTTGGTTTAATACTACGTAATGATATCACCTATCGTTGAAAATATAAAGATAGAGATATTATTCTTCTGTAATGGCTTCTAAAATGAAAAAAAAAAAAAAACAATTCAATATATATTCTTATTAAGTGGAAATCTGGAATTTATAAAAATAATGCTAAAATGACTGATGGCCTTATTGGTTACGTAATATTAATATTGGACGAAGCATAAATAATGCTAGAATATTTTGTAAAATTTTTCAAAGATGATATAATTTCATATAATAGTTTATTATTATTTTGAGGCCATTCTAAAAAAATTTCAAACATATAATTAATAACTCAAAAAATGAAAAATTGTTGCATCCTAGAAAATTTTGATATAGTGAATTTAATAAGAACCATAAATCAAAATTTTGAGATGAGTAAGTATGATTTACTCATCATATAATCAAACGCAGAATTATAAATGAATTACACAAGGGTGCCAAGACATCATATATAATTCAAAAACCTTAAATTATGATTAGGTTCAATGCTTTTGAAGTCAGCTTTCAAAAATTATTTTCTTAAATCCATATAATAATTTTATCATTTTTTTTTTTTTTTGCAACTATCTCTCGAATTCTAGGCTCTGAAAAAAAAAATGAGGATCTGAAGAGACCATTAAAAACAATTTAAATAAGTGTTTCAATTGGTGTCGTTTTTTATCAAAGAATTAACACAATTTCACCTCAAATAAAAGTTATTTGCATCAACGATCTTGTATAAGAAACCAACAAAAAAAGAGAGAAAGAAATGATATAAAATTTCCTATCGCCGCCACCTACAAATTGAACTGCAAGAATAACTAACTACATTTTGTATTCATTCTGGCCTAATAAAAAACAACTGATTTAAGCATGAGTATACCAATTTTGTCTATGTTTGAACTTTGAAGCTTTATTCATTCATTCATTCATTTACTCACATGCCCAAAACACACAAATATATATGCACAAATGAGCCGCCATGTAATTAACCTTTTCCATTTCTCAAACTCAATACATATAAATGTCATATATATATTAATTATATATATAAGCAAGTACATTAGAAAAGATAAGCTCTTTTCTTCCTCTCTTTCTTAATTTCAAACACACAAAAACGCTCTATATATATGTTTAATTAGAGACTTTATGCAATGTATCCAAACATGCCAAGAAACTTGGCCTCAAGAGCAAAAAAGAGCCTCAATATGAAGCATTGTTGATTTGTTATCACACCTCAATAGTGGCATTTCCATTCTTAGGTTGTTCTTCGTTACTCTCACGGCTTTCGCCGCCGCCAGTGTTATTGTTGTTATTATCAATCTCATTTTGGTTGTGTTGATCATCGGAATTATGTGGATGGTCTTCGATAGGGTGCACTCCGAAGCTCTTCTCGGTCGGTCCAAGCTTCACGATGTCAATTCTGTGTTCTGGCAGCTTAATCTCCATCACTGGTGCCGGCTGTTTCGAATTCTTGAACACAGCGTATAGCGCCATCTGTATGATCCCGAAAACGAACCCAACTATATTCGGGAGCTGTTCAAAAGGAAAAAACAAAACAAGAAAAGAAAGTAGAGATTCAGTTGGAGGGCAAAATAGTATGCATTTTCTTAATTAATATAATAAAAAATAACAGTAAAATTAATTAATTAGTTAATTAATTATCCAAATTAATTAAGAATTACCGCAATGTATTTGTCTTTGGTAAAAAGCCCGTAGGAGAACCAAATAACAGCGCTCAATGTAAGGAAAAAAGAAAGCGAGAAAGGCATGAACTCCACACTCTTTGTGCGTATTACCAGTCTCTGCAACATCAGAAAATGCCCAATATATAATTAATTGAATGGCCAATATATAATTAATTACTTCTAGTTTAACACATAATTCAGATAGTCAGATTAACATACATATGCAAAATTTAGAAGTAACCAATAACCAAATTTAACTTTCTTATAGAAAATAATTGGCTAGAGTTTTGAGTTTTCTACAAATATGCGAAAAGAACGGCACTTTTATTTAATTTGTACTTACAATTATGCTCAGTGGGGCAACAAACACACTGACAGAAAACCCGACACAAATCCATCCGAGAACGCGAACCCGATCTGAACCCCTCGAGAGCAGGAGAGTAAGAAGAAGGATCGTGCCGAACAATCCAACATTCAAAACTAGCAGCAATTTCGCGGTACATATCTGTAAATCAATCAGCGAAACGAGCTTTTTCTGATGAAATCTTGTTTCGAAAGTGTAAAATATGAAAATTCATGCTATATTATTCTTAAAGTCACTGCTTCTGTTTTAATCATGATAAAATGGAAAATTATAATGAACATTAATTATATCTGAATTTGGATGTATATATACCTTCGCCTTCTTTGGCGCATAAATGAGATATATAATGATATAGCTGATCTCAATGACACAGCCAATTGTGTTGATGGTGATGAGGAGGTATGAGTTTGGTTTTAGCAGTGCATAGTATATCCACAGCATAGCGCTGAATAGAGCGACTACATACGGAATGCACTGAAAGCCCTCGGTCGACTTCTTTCTGTACACTCTATAAAATGTTGGCCTGAAAAGATGATAAGAAAGAGTTTGTCAATATCTCAAATTTAAGATGCATGAATTGAAATCATGTAGAATAACAAGAAACTGTCAGAAGGGTTATAAGAACCTTACAGTGGGGAAAGATACACCATAAATGATATTATGTTACCTGCAAATAATATTCAATGAAAATATACGATTAGTCGAATTCAATATATATTTCAATCCGATAGGAAGTGAAAATATCATTCTTTTGTAGTATATATACAGATTTCAATTATAATATAGATACAAGTGCGTTGAGATCGATCGATCATCGATGCGCAAACTATATATTTACAATGCATATATATATATATATGCATGCTTATGGCTGATCAGTTTTTAGTAGAATCCGATCGATCCCTTAAATTAAAATTTGCACAGCTTGTTACTAATTTGAAGCACAACTAATTAAGTTTGCAACTAACAGAATGAACAAAATCAATTATATTACATGCAGTCTAAGAAGAAATAACTAAATTGAAACCTTGAAATATAAGTATATATATATGCATACCTAAGATACCAAAAGTGAAGGCCCAAGGATGATCAAAAGACAGAAGTGCCATCTCTGCTCTCTCTAATAAATGTCTCCCTGTAAAATATCAATCTCTCAATTCTCAAAACAGAGATGAACAATATAATATCAGCTGGTTCTCCTGGTGTTCAATTTGGATGCAGAATAAGGCTCCAAACCAAATACCAAGAATAATATATATATATATATATGCTCTATCCCAGAGCTAGCTAGAGATATGTGTATATATATGTGTATAGAGAGATAAATATATATATATATGGGTAAAGAGAACAAATTGAAATGGTATAGAATAGAGGTATGATGATCTTGAGGAGGCCTTGAGAGGCTGCCAGAGCATGATCATTTTATAGGTGAGGTGGTTTCTTATTGTAATTGCCCCTGCATGCACTTTTGGGCTCATGTGCTTGACATGCATGGTGCATTTCTGTGTAAGCATATATCATGCCCCACAACTAATTGTTAATCATGTGGCATTTATATATATCTAATTATCTGGAACAGATGACCAATTATTCAGTATATTAAGTTATTAATCTTCCCTTGAGGGTATGTATAGTCATGCTTTTGGATTGGTGAATTTTCCCCTGTCAAATTAGTTGCAAATTATGCAATATTAATCAATGGAGGCATTTTATTCATACTTTTGAGAAATGAAATTAGTTAATTGTATAGTATACCAAAAGCGTTTTTATGATATTTTCGAGCTAAATGAAAGTCTACTTAATCAATTAGAAAGTAATGATATGTTATGTTTTTAGTAGAAATCAAAGGTTTAAATAGCGCCGCTATCGGCCGCTATAGCGGTCGATATAGCGTTTTGGAACCAAAACACTACGACGCTATCGATTTTTTCCCGCTATGTGATACTTTATATAGTAACATATAAAATATGGTTCGAATCATCTGAATTTTCAATTATTGTATGGTATCTAACAACCTAATAGTCATTATTAATTTATGTTTTACAATCATTTAACACATAATTAATTGAATTTATAAATAATAATTAATGTTATATAAACTTAGTATCCACATAAAAAAAAATAGTGGGATTGATTAGTGAAAATGAAAGTCATATACTTCAAATCCATTAAAATGTTATATAACCAATAAATATTTTTTTACATAATATTTTATCATGATTTGTTTACAATTTTTCTAGCATAATTTTTAGATTCCAAAATTTTTTCTTAAAAAATGATAGGTAGATAATTTATTTTTGATAACTTCAATAATCCATTCAATTTTTTAATATTTAGGAAAAGTAATTACTCAATTATTAAATTTGAAATCCTTTTGATAGAAACAAATTATATTGTGCAATAAAAGACTGACCAACATGTTGTACTATGTCAATATATCTGAATAAGAATGCTTTTGTTTCAAGAGAAATACAATGATTATATAATTTTTAAACAATTTGGTTAGAAAACTTTATAAATTATTCTAATTATTCATCATTTTTATTAAATATTTTAGCTCATCAACCAATAAAATAGTTAAAATATTCCACATAACAGGAACCAGTAGCGCCCGCGATAGCGTCGATATCCGATATCCGCTATCAAATATACCCCATCGCGATGAGTCCGCTATCCGCTATTTAAACCTTTGGTAGAAATAACAAACCATGCATATAAATCACTAATGGCGGAACCACCAGTAGTGCCCGGGGACCTGAGCACACCCTTAGCAAAAAAAAAACGACAACCCGTCAAGCTCATAAAATTTATTTTATGCTTAACGGTGGAAGTGATTTTGGAATTTGAGCTTTATACATTTGAAAAATGTTATAAATTGATACTATTTATACAAGTATTCATATTAAATGACTTATTATTCACACTAATAACTTTATTATGCTAATTATTTTGTGCAATATAATTTTTATACTATACAAAATACACTACATACTAAACGAGTTAATGTGAATATCTATTCATTTCATAGCAATACTAACCCATGCGGTGTCAATTTTGATTTTCTTTTGGTATCTACATATCAACTTCCTATAAATTTTTTTTAAAATTTTATCGCCTAACAAAAATAATGGAAAGCCAATATTCTCTAGTGCTTATAATTAGATTTATAACCGAGGCCTAGCTCATACAATATACCTGCATAATTGTATAATTGTTGCAATTTTCATATTTTTCCTCTTTTGTTGAAATTTTTTTGACAAGATTAAATGAAACGAAGTAAGTAAAAGATAAGGCAAGTAAATCATGAGGCCAACTGAACAAAGAACCAAGTAAACTCTTTATGTTGCTAACGAGATGGACGATTCACCGTTTCAAAGGCTTCCTAGATCTCGGCATCCCTTTCGAAATCATCCTGGTTCCGCCACTATAACGAGCTCATATCGAGTCTACGGAGCCTTCAATTTCACAAAAGACATACACTGTTAATAATAACGAGCTGATATTGAGTCGATCGCGAGCGATCAGCGAGTGAGCTATGAGCTATGAGTTTTTTTGTCATCCCTAATTGTGATAATTGCATTTTTTTTTTTTTTGAAGAAAGTGGAATACTCCACTAGTTTCATTGAAATTTTTTATTTTATATCCATGGAGGATTGAACTTATGACCTCTTGGAAGTCATCTTAGTTAACTACCACTTGAGCTACTAGGTCATTTGCGTGATAATTGCATATATTTGTCAAGTTTCTAGCAAAATTTTTATGTTTACTTAATGGGAAATATTACATCATATATAATAATGCTTCAATCATCACTTGATCATTATTTATTTGTTATGTGCCATTGCAAATTTTAATACTGGGTTCAAAAACCCTGCTTAATTAATTCACGCTTTCAATTGATCATCATTTGCTTCTTTTAATCCAATACATAAGAAAAGTTCTTTTAATTTTTTCTGATTAAAAAGAAGCCTTCAATATAGATATTAATTCATGCATTAAACTACGATTATATTTCCTTTTTTCCTTCTTAATTTGACGCTTGCTTACAAATTAAACAATCACTTAACGTACGCATTTAAGAAAAGATTAATTCATACATGCAAAGAGGGGAAAAAATCAGGAAAAACAACAACAAAGAAAAAAGAAAAAAGGTGGAAAAAGAAAAACGAAAAACGAAAGTCGAACCGCAAGATATGGGAGGAGGTTATGCTTTACTAGTGTGCAAGCTACATTTGCTGAGGTGGTATCAATAACTCATCAAAAACTGTTATTGAAGAGCTTTAAATTGTGAGCGAAAACAAAACCAAGAAAATTAAAAGAATTAAAAGGAGGAAGAAAGAATGGAGGAGGAAAGAAAGAAGTCTATGCATGATGAACTACTACAGCCAGCTGTTTAGCTGTGAGTTTGTTTCTTCCTAGCAACATGCACTACCTGTTATATATTGCCATGATGAATTTAATCAGCATTTTGTGATTTTGCATCTTAAATGACTTATAATCTATTAATGACTAGTTTTCGAGCACCTCCACATAAACTAGTTTTCAAGCACCTCAACTATGTCGCACCATAAATATTATATACCATTGATTTTATTTAAAACTCTTCATTTACTTTGATCAAATGGTTTGTGTGTTTTCTTCTCTCCTCATTAATTAAGATAAATGTGATATGTCTAGAACATGGTTTCACTCTTAAAATAGTCCAACATGTATATGTATATTTATAAATTATTACATTATTATTATTATAATTAATATCATGTAATTATATCAAAAGATTTATATATTATGTTTAAATTTTGTTCAATATAATTGTCTAAAATTTTGTATTTTTTTATTATTTATTTGATACCATTTTTCAGGACGAAACCATTGCAAATTACAACTCTAGTCATTATGATTTTAATGTAGAATTAAGGGTTTTTAAAAAAAAAATTAGCTTACAAAAAGGCCTTACAATTTTCAAAACTGGCCCTATATATATGTTTTGAACCGTCCAAAATGATTTAAACAGAAAAAAAAAACGGTATAATTATTGCATCGTAGATACTATTACATTTTGAAAAAAAAAAAATCTATTTCCTGCTAAGATTTTTTTTGAAAAAGAACAGGCATTGGCTTGGACTTCCCTTCAAAAGTTGCTCTTCATATTATGGAAGCCATAATGATTAAAATTTTTTGTATATTGGAACTTTAAAAGAAAGGGTAGTTAATGTTTTTTGAGTCATGAAATTTAATTAATTACTTCATTGATAATTAGTTTATATTTTGAATTTTCCTTGAACTTTCCAGCCAAAGAGACTGAAAATTGCACATCTACTGAGCAGCTGTTGAACATTTTTTTGGGCATTTCTACAAAGGTGACACATGTTGACGAACAGCTAGCCGACTACATTCAAATTTTTTAAAAATCGAAAATGGAAAGTTTATTTTTCGGAAAAGAGTAAGATGATCCCATTTTTTACACGAATAGATAGGACCGAAGGGTTCCTTCGGTCTGTTTCCTAAGAGACCGAAGGAACCCTTCGGTAGGCCTTTTTTTTTTTTTTTTTTTTCTTTTGTCACCCGTGCCCCCTAATTTGGCCACAAAAAAATCCCTACCGAAGGGATGGTTTGGTCTCTTTGGAAGGGACCGAATGGTCTCTTCGGTAGGGAATTTTTTTTTTTTTTTGACCGGCCCCCTCTCTTCTTTCTCCTCTCTTCTTCTCTTCTTCTCCTCCCCCCACCCACGCCTCTTCTCTCTTCTCTTCTCCCTTCCTCCATTGTTGGAACACCATGTTTTAATTTTTTTCTCCCTCAAACTTGTTCATTTTTTAGATCCGATTGCACCAAGCTCCGTATTTTGAAGAGTAGAATCCGAAACACCCCCCAATCTTATATTTTGACGAACATTTGAAGGTATAATTTTTTTGACCTATTTAATCCGAAATTTAATTTACTTTGTTTGTTGATATGGTAATTGTAAAGAAATTTAGAGGATATTTGTTGTTAGTGTTGTAGAGTTGTAATGTGCCTTTTTTTTTTAATAAATTTTGAGTATATTTGTATGTTATTGTATGGGTTGTTGGTTGATTGGTAATACTAAAACCGAAAAAAAAAGGTCTTGTAGTATAAATAACCGAAATTTTGATTCAGTACCGGATTTATCGTATTGTTAAAAAAAAAAAAAAAAAACCGAAACCCAAAAAAAAAAAATGAAACCAAAATAAAAAAAAAAAAACCGAATCCCAAATAAAAAAATAAGCGAAACCAAAATTCAAAAAATAAAAACGAAACCAAAATTAAAAAAAAACCGAAACCAAAATTTAAAAAAAAACTGAAATCAGAATTAAAAAAAAAACCGAAACCAAAATAAAAAAAAAAAAAAAACCGAAACCAGAATTTAAAAAAAAAACCGAAATTTAGGAAAAAAATAAAATAATTTAGCTTAATTTATAGATATTATGGTCGTAGTTTGAATCAAAATTTGAAAATCCGAAATAAGAACCGAAATAGAGTGTAGCAAAATTTGAGCTGTGATTTTAACATCTTTTTAAAAAATTGCATTTATTGTAAATTAACATGATATTTTGTACCCTGCAGATAGACGAATTTCCGCAGTTTCCGCCACTATTGTTTGAGCGTTACCACCGATCGTCGATTGCCCATACCGAGGTAATTTTCTCTATGCATGCATTTGAAAAATTAATCTCTGCCCACAGTATGTTTTTTTTTAACTGTTTATTTGTACTAATAACTTTTGTTTGGTTTTTTCGCAGCCTGAAAACACTTTGCGCGTTTGCTCCCACCGGACCGTACTAAAAGTAAGAGAGTGTATAGAAGATAACCTCTTAGCGTTGGGGTTGTTTTAGGCTGCGAAGCTCGGAAACTGCAATGTTGATAGATACTTGATCACCGCGCTCGTTGAGAGGTGGCGGCCCGAGACGAACACGTTCCACCTACCCTGTGGGGAGATGACTCCAATGCTAGAGGATGTCAGCTGCCTGCTCGGCTTACCAATTACCGGTAAATAAACATGTACTAATTTTTTTTGCACTTTTCACCATTTTAGAGAATTGTGTGTTAAATAATGAAATCATTGAAATCTAATTGTAGGGCAAAAAGTATGCGGGGAGAGTGACGATGACTGGAGCGGCACGGTAGAGTTGTTACTGGGGGGTGATGCAGACCCGAATTTTGATGATCCTGCTTCGTGTCCATGGCCGAGGCGACTGGAAAAGAGAAATACACCCGAGGAGCGTTTGCACTTCTCAAAGTATGCAATTCGGCTGAAGTGGTTGCACGACACTTTTAGTGAATTTGATGAAGAAAATGCCGATCAAGCGGATATAGATCGGTACACGCGTGCATTTTGCCTAGATTTATTCGGGTCAGTGCTATTTTCCGGATCTTAGCGAAAAATCGGTACCAGCATTTTTCTTGCAATTTCTGGAGGAGCTCCGGAAGCTAACTCGGTGGAACTGGGGAGAGGCGGTTCTTGCCTACCTGTATAGTAACTTGACCAGGGCATCAATCAAGAAGGTCGCGTCGATAGGTGGCTCGCTGGTGTTTTTGCAGTTTTGGTCATGGAACCGTATATCGGTAGGTCGTCCAGTACCAGCCGGTGACGAGGAACTGGGGGGTGATGATCCTATGCGGAGACCCCCCCTTGTTGTATGATGGATGGATAGTGGGAAACCTTAGTTTTACTAGGCCCCTGGCTTCAGTCACTGACATCTCCATGTTAGCCCTCAACTGATCCCTGATTGTGTCAGCAACCAGTCTGGCAGTCATTTGCTCGTGATCTAATATGGTGGCACTTCCGTAACATGCATGCTCTTCCCCCGGTGTTCCAATTTGCCATGTACCGGTATCATTTACCCTTGCATACAACCTCCATCGACAATTTTCATCCTTACACTTAACAACGTACATGACTTTGTTACTATTTACGGTCTCAAGTGTAATGTTTTTCTCTAAGTGAAACTCAGCAAGTTTTTCCTTGAGTTGCTTTTTGGAGGCAAATTGCTGGCCAGGACTAAATTCGCCATCAATTCTTGGGGGTTTGCGGTGGAATGGCTCATCGGCAATTGGCATGGGCTCAGTATCTCTAAACTGACGGCAGGGATGTTGCAATCCCCGGTTTATGAAGGGGATGGATGATTGCCTCTCCTTTACTATATTCTGGATGTCTATCTCATCCTCGATATCCTCCATGGTCAAATCCTCCCCATCATCAAAATTCACATCGGTATCTTCCTCATCCAAGTGCCAGTTCTCAACATCCCCCTCATTGGTATCAGCCGGTATTGGGTCTTCTCGGGCTGAGGTGTGTGTTGTTTCCTCGGTCGGAGCTCGATTGCTACTGCCGGGAATACTATTTGGACATGGGTCATAACCACCATGGGGGTTGGGGTTTGATTCAGATTCAACAACTAATTACAAAGCTCTAAAACCAACAATTGGACACGCGGCCGACTTAATCATCTCCCAAGTCTGCTCGCAGTCAACCCAAAAAAGAGTGAAAAAGTAGTTACCAAAGCCTGGTTGTGCAGTGTTGATCCGTGCTCTAATTTTCAGGTGGAAATAGCTAGGGAGCAAGTTCAGAGCGGTATGGATTTGCCTCCACAACTCCTCCAGGGTTATCCAGTCATTGACAGGGATAGTACACGCAGGGGAAATGTCGTAATTAACTCCAGTAGGTGTATTGAGGATCTGACCTTCGTGGAATATATTGATGAGTATCATACTCATTTTTCCTACGAGAAGTACATGAACAACCTAGTAAAAAATATAATCTAATTTTATACAGAAAAAAAACAAATCGGAAAAAAAAAAAAAGGTACCAGCGAGATGAGAAGAACACGATGAACGCAAATATGACGTTGATCTATTAAAATGACAACTTCGACGTGCCGACCTTCAAAACCCTAACTGTGGCGGCTGCAATGGGGAAAAGAAAGAGCAAGAAGAGAGGAAGAACGGGAGAGAGGAAGAAGAGAGGAAGAAAGGGAGAGGAGGAAGAAGGGCCGGCTATTTAAAAAATTTAAATAGCTCATACCGAATGGTTAATTCGGTCCCTTCTAAAGGGACCGAACTAACCATTCGGTGGAAGGAAAAAAAATTTTTTTAAAAAAAAAAAACGGGATCAGAATGTGGCGGAGAAAAAAAAAAAAGGCCTACCAAAGGAACCCTTCGATCCTATCTATTGATGTAAAAAATGGGATCATCTTACTCTTTTATGAAAAATAAACTTTCCATTTTCGATTTTTAAAAAAATTTGGACTACATTTATTAAGGTTATATATGAACAGGAAGAAGGATGGCTATTTCTGATTATGATTTATGAACCATGTAAAAGTATTCATACTTGGAGGGCCTTTTATATATCAAAGTAAAAAAAGCACACACCTTACTTTGGACTGAAATTATTATATCTTATAATAAAGAGCCGAATATTCATCTCTTGTGAAGAAACTAATATGGGCCTTAAATTTAATGGGTTGGGATATTAATGTACGTCAACGATAGTGATCAATCAAAGTAAATAATCAACGATTGAGATTTCTTCTTTGGGCTGAGAAGATAGAACTTTCATGTCAAAAATTCCAATCCTTTTATTAGGAGTAAGGATGAACAGGAAGAAGAATGGCTATTTCTGATTATGAACCATGTAAAATTATTCATACTTGGAGGGCCTTTTATATACAAAGTATATATGAGTCAATTAAAGGATTTACAAGAAATTAAGAGTTCATATGAATTTTCTGTCCAAATTGGCCTTTTTCTCAAAAAATTAAAGGGGGTAAGATTTGGCATAAATTGTCTTCATGTTTCTTTTCAATACTTGAACTTGTACCGCTCTGTAGTGTAGAGAGAATAACTATTGTCACATTGGAATTAAGTTTGAGATACTAAATTGTCATACTTGTAGTGTAAAGAGAATAACTATTGATTATGAACCATGTAAAATTATTCATACTTGGAGGGCCTTTTATATACAAAATATATATGAGTCAATTAAAGGATTTACAAGAAATTAAGAGTTCATATGAATTTTCTGTCCAAATTGGCCTTTTTCTCAAAAAATTAAAGGGGGTAAGATTTGGCATAAATTGTCTTCATGTTTCTTTTCAATACTTGAACTTGTACCGCTCTGTAGTGTAGAGAGAATAACTATTGTCACATTGGAATTAAGTTTGAGATACTAAATTTTGCTTAACTTATTAAGGCCTAGTTAAGAATATATTATAAATATTGTATATTGTTATAGATCATTAATGTATCGATGGTTAAACAATTTTGAAGTAGAATTGTAGGTTGAGAAACATGTATGGAAGAAATAATATTAAAGAGGTGCAAAGACCAATAATGATTTAGTAGTTAAGGACAATGGTCTTCGTATAATATCGTAGATGAAAAATTTAGATGTAGGGTTATTTATAGATATTTAAATTTGAGTGACTTGATTCTCATCTTTATCTAAAAGAAAATAATAAGATCAAAATAATAGAGTTATAGTTCGCCATTTGTGGCAGATATCTATGCGATCATAATTCAAGCATAATTTATGTAAGGAACAAACAATTCACAATCAGCACTATAACATAATAATAAAGATACTAAAATTATAGATCAGTATGGGATCAATCCTAGAAATTTTGTTGAACTGGCAAGTTTAAAGTGATTCTGTTATCATCAGAAATAAAAACTTAACTAGCTCGGCTTTCAAATAAGCATGTTGTGTTTAACTTGGACATCATTGAATTTATCAAATTCAGTTCCTAGCACTCATAAGGAAAAAATTTTTTTGTCTGAAAAAAACAAATCTTAATACTATCCCTCCTTTCAAACAAATTTCGAAACTATCCCTATTTTACATGTGGTCACGGTCACAATTCAAAATGACCGCAATGGTCAGAAGCATTGAGTGAATGCAACGGTCAGACAGACGTCTAAACAATTTTTACACAAATTATTCTGAGCTAACCGCTGCGATCACTTTGACTTGTGACCGTGGCCGCCGGTAAAATAGGAATAGTTTCGAGATTTGTTTGAAAAGAGAGATAGCATTAAGACTTGTTTTTTTTTTTAACAAAAAAAATTTTCCACTAATAAGTGAACTTTGTTTGTGATGGATAGGAATAGGAAACCTTGAAGAAGAGTGGAAGAGAGCAACACAAGCCCAAAATGCAGATCAATCAGTTTAGCCCCTTTTTCATTCAATTCCGGATCAAAAGGAAAGGAATGCATATTATATATATTCTCAATCAGAAGATCTGAAACGGTTCATGAAGTTCAAAACCAACACTTCTGACTGTTAATTTGCAGGGGCAGGGGCAACCCATGATTCCATGAATGGATATCTGGGCCTAAATGCAGGAAAATACAATTTCTATTCCGGGCCTGGCTGAAACTCCTTACCTTCCGTCACTAGTCTACAGTCTCCAGTCAATAAGAAATCTAAACGAAACGAAATTAAACAAAAACCCTAGCCGTCTTCTTGCTTGAAACCTAGTCATCTCTACTAGAAAATCCTCTAGCCTCTACCCCGCCACCCATTTTACACTTTACTTCTTTGTTGGTTACATTCAAGTTTTTGTTTGTTCATCAACTTTTCGTCTGTTTCTTTGTCCGTCTTTTTGTCGCCCTTTTTGTTCTAAGAAGGGTTTTTCGTTGTTCTTCATTTAAAAGGTTATGTCATAAATCGCTCGAGAATGAAATTTGTTCATGCTTCAACAAACAGAAACGGTGCTTCAAGATTTGAAGATTTGTGGGCTCAACAAGTTTTTCAATCTTTTCAAAGACGATGAATTCATCAAAACCAAGAAGGTAACTTCAAAATGAATTATGCGCTTCTTTAAAATTTGTCTCTCTATGTTAGTTTATCGAGACAAAAATTATGTTGTAGAAGGTTTTGGTTGGTATCTTGTATCTTTTGGATTTAGATTAAGAAACAATTTTGTTTTATTCTCTCATGGATGTAACCTTTGAAGTGAATGAAATTAGTTGCCTACGGGCCTTGAATGTTCAAAAAAAAAAAAAAAAGGTTCTCTGGCACTGGCATGCATTTTATTTAGTTTCTTTTATTGGAGAAAGGATTATAATTCTGTCCAAAGCCATATGGACCGTCTCCGTCCAAAGCTATGACTAAATCGTTCGATTCAATTTACATGTTTATCAACGGTGATAACATGTGACATCATCATTCTAAATATAACCAGCATACTATTTTTAGCACCTACATGATCAAATCACGGTTGATCAATTACCAACAATTAGATTGTACGGCTCTCTAAATCTTTTGGACCGTCCAAATGGCTTTGGACAATATCCAATTCCTTTTTTATACAACAATTTTTATCACCGTTCAAAATTCATCCGCCTAGTACGACAATTCCTGAAACTGAAAGTCTGAAACCCACTTGAATTTAAAAATAATCCAGCATTATATTTGATTCCCATTCCGACAACGAATTTTCATACATCACAGCAAATATATATATAACGTGGAGGAATGGGAATAAAGGATTACATAGCAACAGCCAACAGCTCTCCCATATTGAACGGTTATATTATATCCTCCAAGCATGTATTATTATTCACTTTGAAATAATAATTTCACAGGTGATAGTGCCGAGTCCGAATCTGCTGTTATTCTTTGAGAATAACAGAACCCTTTTTGCCCAATACGGATTGTCAGATCAAAATGGACGGACTCGAGCGGTCCAATAAAGATTTTAGGGGGCTTTGTATAATTAATATCATCCGTTGATTTTGATCTAACGGCCCAAATATAGATAACAGGGTATGTTATCCAATGTTTGATAACATCATATTTGAATTCGGTAGTGCCTCCACTATTATTTATAAGATATTTTTTAATGATGATATTTTGTGCAATTTCTATATAATGACAATCAGATCATGCTCGACAAAATTTAGCGACGAATAATCGTGCTTAATATTCCTATAAGCATTAATTAATAATTATCCATTACCTTTTATTATTAAGGAAATGTTCGACCTGTCTAAAGGAAATGTGCGAATAATCTTTCGATTAAATCATGATTTATTAAAAAGAGATGCGGTTAAATTTATGAGTTGCAAATAAGCAACCTTTCATTTTTAGATCGAGCGGTTCTTATCAAATTTTTATCTTTATTTGTATCTAGAAGACATATTTTGACCATTCGATTATAAAAAATGAACGGACCATATTTCATCCGATCCGTAGCAGAATTAGCCTAAATTTTATTTAACAAATTCAATAATAGTCCATATATTGATTAAATGTAGGCCATTCATTTATCAAAGATGTTATTAATAAATTTCTCAAATTTTATTTATCAAACTTTATTTAATATATAATAAAAATATTCTTTTGAAATTTCATTTGGAAATTGTAGGTGTACATACTATTCTTTTGAAATTTCATTTCGAAAATTTTTTTTTTCACATGTTAAATATGTAGAAAAACAATAGCATAACAACTTCAATTCCAACTAATCGGCTGACTAAAATTATGAATTTGATAATTTAGCAATAATGTGCGATATGTGTTTAAACTAAAATTGTAAATTTGACAATTACAAACAACTATTAAATTATTTAGTTCATTGAAGAAACTTAATCATCTCATTATCAGTTGTCGATAATTATAGGACTAATTAATTCGAATTAACCATGGAGATAAACGAGAAGACATGCCACGAGAGGTACACGAGGCACAGGTAATTTTGACACGCAAAATAGTCATAATAAAAGAAGAAAAAAAATTATATTCGATCTCATCTTTTGCTATATACCCAGAAAAGACAGAAGAGTTGTTATGCTGTGTGATTAGATGCTCATGTTTAACAACTTGTATTTCTTGGTTTTCATTTGGGAGGGTTTCTTGAACATTTTTTTTTTTTCCAATAAGCTGATATTGATTGAGATGAAAGGATTTCACACCCTCTGCCTTAAGGTAATATATATGCTATGAAGCACATTAGCCGTTGAATCGTCTCGAGATTCGAGCCTACACAAATCTTGAGGCGATTCAACGGCCCGTGGGCTTTATGATACCGTGTCTTAAGACAGAGGATGAGCACTCGGAAGGATGGGGTTCTTGAAATTTTTTTTTTTCTATAAGCTAATATTGATTTAGATAAACTGAATGATCTAGTTGACGATACCAAAATATTCTTCCTTTTTTTTCTTTTATAGGAGATGATATATATAGATATCATATTTTTATTCATTCTTGTTATTATTTGTATTAAATGAGTTTTGTTTCCATAAATAATCTTACTAACACTATACTACTTATTTCTGTACAATACTTTGTATAGATACTATAGAATATGACCAATATAAATAGAATCTAATTTAATGTTAATAATAACATAAATAAAAAGAAGAGTAAATATACCATGAGTTTAAACTCAAAATCATATCAAATCAATTTCAAATTTATTTTTTATATATCTCATTATGTTCTTTACATCAAAATTATATGGGATGCAAAAACTTTTAATTCTTGGAAATTTCGAAGTATTTGTTTTGAATTATTTTAAAAGTAACTTTTATAATATTAATAAAATATTCAATGTTTTATGTATCGTTTTTACAAAATTCAAAACAAATACTTAAACATTTACAAAAATGAAAAAATTTTATATCCTATAAGATTTTGATATAAAAAAGATAATAAGGTATATAAATTTAAATTTGAAAGTGTTTTGATATGGTGAATCTCACGAAAAACCTCCACTAACTATATATTTACTCTAAAAAGAGAATTATCGAATTTGACACGTCCGTGACATTTTTCATTTATAATTGACCATATTAATTCAACCGAAGAATTAGCGTGTCATGGCTGCTTTGACTTCAAGTTTGGGTTAACTACTCGTATCTGAGTCACCGAGCACTTCTTAAACCAGAAGATAAGATCTGATCATGCACCTGAGACAAACACATACAATAAGAAGCTTTTCCGTTTCGTTTTATTCTAGATTTTGGTTCTTTTTTCAATACCAACCCGAAAGAAAAGACCATCCTAAAAAAAAAAAATGTGCAAGTTGCAAGTAGTAGTGGCCTTAACATAACACGTTAGCTACCTATAATTAAAATAAATGTTATCTGCATCAAAAATTTTGCTCCACACACCAACTTCAATTTTTTTAAATAATTATTCTCTTTCAAATTAGCTGATCCAATTTTATCAAAATATGCCATTAAGAAAAATAACAATATTTCACAATTATCACAACACCTTTTGATTTAATTAGAATGAATATAATGATTTTATAAAAATTTTAAATTTGGTGTGCGGAGTAAAACTTTTGGTATAGATAGCGCTCGCCATAATTAAACTGACGGCCGTTAGTTTGCAACGTTATCAAGGATCCATACTTTTCTCGTCACTTCTCGTTTAAGATAGCGGATTCCAAATTCCAAATTCCAAACAAACAGAGACTACTGGAATATGAGAATATCCCTTGGCATAATCCTTATTAGTTATTAGTTATTCCTCCCCTAATTACAACCACGTCCTCTCCATTCATTACCCAACTGGAGCCAACTTTATCTATTAATGATACATGTACCGAAATTACTGGATGGATATAAATGGAGTAGAGTAAGGTGTATAGATGTGAATATCCAATCCGGATATTCCATCACTTTCCTGACTTGGAATCTCCTTTTTTTTTCCCGCATCTCGTCCTACGGTCAAACGGGTCGCTGCAGAGCCGGCCCCACCTGTCATCCTAACACCCCAAACCACACAATAAACATTAAACTTCCCAAAACGCCACAAATAGCATCACATATTTAGGAGTCCGTATCTGCTGTTATTTTGGTATAATAATAAAACCCTGTTATCTAAATCAGAACCGTTAAATTAAAACTAACGGACTAGACCGCCCCAGTTTAGATTTAACAGACCATCTTCGAATTAATCTCATCCGTTATTTTAATTGGACGGCCTAGATTCTCATAACAGGGTCCTGTGACTCCTGTTATTCTAATTAGGATAACAGCGGATGTGAAGTCACATATTTCCATCGCATTACATAAACATTACTATAAATAGAATGCCGCAGGGGATCAGAGAGCCAAGATGCTGCTGTCTTCTTCTTGTTCTTGTTCTTCTCCCCTCCTTCCAATTTTAAATAACGGCCTCTGCTTCTTCTTCTTCTTCTCCAACAGAAACAGAGCAATTGTGAGAAAGGAGGATCCGGCCATTTTTGCACCTCCGAGCTGCTCCTACCGTCACCGACCCAAAACAGCCCTACCGATGGCCTTGAAAGCGGCGCATGTCTCTGGCGTACCTTACCTCGACCACGTCCCTGAGACGCCTGCACTCTCGCTCTCCTCGCCTCACCTCCCGTCCGGTAGCTAATTAATTAATCTTCCTCTGTTTCGTCGGTGTCCCTTTTTCTCTGTTACAAATCAAGAACCAATCTTTGATTGCGTGTATGTTGGTCGGTTAATTAGGTGCGGTGAAGGCGGAGATGAAGCCGTCGAAATTCTTGGTGGTGGGGCACAGGGGGAAGGGCATGAACGCGCTGGCGTCGCCCAACCGTCGGATGAAGGAATTGAAGGAGAACTCCATCCAATCCTTCAATGCCGCCGGGAGATTCCCCATCGATTTCGTCGAATTCGACGTCCAGGTACCAAACAATCACCATCACCATAATACCATCCCAAAATCTTCCAAAAAAAAAAAAAATTAACCTTCTATTTTGTGAATTGCCACTTCCAAATTAGTGCGTTTTTCTTTTTTTCTTTGTTTGATCTTGATCATGCTATAATTAAAAAAATGGTGGATTAAGATTAGTGGTGTAATTGCAGAGGATAACGAGGGTTGAAGTGAGTAAGTGTTTGTATTGTTATTATTATTAATATTTCCGTTAGTGATGAGCAATGCGGCGATTGTACCGCGTTGAAATTTGTTACCAAGTCGCCGCGTTACATGCTGTAAAATAGTAAAAGATCTCGGTGATCGCATGCTTCCGAACCGCAGTGGCTTTTCATGTGCCATGTACTCATGTTCAGTGATTCAGTCCGTGTCAATTGTCATAAATCATAGTTCCTCGACGGTCGATATTTCGGACCCTACATGTAGTGGTTAGTCAGTTGAAAAATAGAAACGTATGAAAATGAAAATAGAAAGATACTATAGACTATAGAGATATACGAAATTAAATAGTATCAGAATCTATACCAAATATATTAATATTTAGATTAATAATTTTACTACATGACTTATTTTTGTATTATTTATTTTCCTAAACAATATAGTGTATATACTATACCAAATTATTATTTAAATTAGTACTTTTATTATATTATTTATTTTGTAACATTTATTGTAAACAAATAGTGTATATTTTTTGAGGAAAAGAAAATACAATATAGCGTGTATATATTATACCAAAATTATTGGGTATCTATTTTGCTATATTCCCAATTATAAAAGTAAAATAATGGGAATGAAATATGAATGGATAAGGTCATACATGGCGACAGACAGCGCATGCGAACGCAGACGATACCACCTTGTCTGTTGCAATCCTTCCACGTTGCGCACCGTCAGGAAGCAAACAGAAACAGAACAAATGCGTTTTTTATATCTTCTTTTTTTCTAGATATTTTTACTGGGTCCAAGGAAAGTCCAAGCTAAAAAGTTAGTAGGGGGCCTCTTTCTTTCTTTCTTTCTTTCTGGAAGCCCTGAATTCTAGCATGTGTCCGGTTCATATCCAGCTCAATTCTTTTGTCCAATTTATATTTGATATTGATATTAATTATGATATCTGATCCAACAACCAACAATCCTAGTTGCTGAGATCTGTCTCTGTGACGTCCTTTTTTTGTTTTTTTAAATTTTTAAATTTTTTTAAATTATGATGGATATTTTAAATTAATTTTAGCCTATGGGAAGGGATATTTTATTTTAAACAACATATCTTATATGCTAATAGCCTTTTAAAATAGTTATATGACCTTCATCTGTGTTTAAGTTTAAATAAGTTGTGTATATATATATATATATATATATATATATTGGTTTTATTTAGTTGTTTAAATTTGTGCAGCAAGGAAAACTAAATAATTTTTTTTTTATAATTCGTAGGTGACCAAGGACGGGTGCCCAATTATTTTTCATGATGATTTAATTCGGACGGAAGAAGATGTAAGAGAATTTTCTTCCTCTCATATTAAAAAATTAATAAAGGATATTAAATCACATCATTGATGACTATTATGTTCAAACTACATCAGATTTGATACACAAACAACTAAAATGACAATTGCACTTAAACATAGCTCTAACTTAGTTGTTGCACTTATTGATATTTATTTTATATATAGTCATATATATACTTTCATCTTTTACCCTGACAAATGTAAAAAATCTGCTTCTTGATCAAACAGGGAAAAATTATAGATAGACTCACAACTGACCTCACCTTGGAGGAATTCCTCTCCTATGGGCCTCAGAAAGACAGTTCTAAGGTGCATATCTTCTTCTTAAAAGAACCACGAATGTGTTTGAATTGTGTTTGAAAAGCTAATCATGATTTGTTTTGAGGTCACAAATATAATAAAGTTAAAGTGGTTGTTGTTACACAAACATAGTAAAGATGGAAGATATCTAAATTTGAGACCCTCTAAAACACATACTTTTAGCAAATTTTCAAGTCAATTTTAAGTTGTTTGTTTTCTTTTGTTTCTCAAAATGGTTCATTTTCGATCTTGTTAATTAGGTGGGGAAGCCGCTAATTAGGAAGACAAAAGATGGAAGATATCTAAATTGGAATGTAGAATACGACTACCCGTTTTGCACATTGCAAGAAGTATTTGAACTGGTTGATTCGCACTTGGGTTTCAACATCGAACTCAAATTCGTCGATGATTATGAGTACACCGATGAAGAGCTTACTCATGCTCTTCAAGATGTCTTGAAAGTAGGTTCCCTCAACTCATAGTTCTTTCCTTTTTACTTTCTATATATTTTCTTAGGTACATATTTGTTCACAGAATGTAAGAAAAATTTAAAGGAAAGCTGATGAGCACGACGAATAATATGCCGGAGTTCTTAATTTCTTATATCCTGATGATTTGTTACAGGTGGTCTTCAAGTATGCGAAAGACAGGCCTATCATATTTTCCAGTTTCCAACCTGATGCTGCGAGACAAATTAGAAAATTACAGACCTCATATCCTGTAAGTATATGCACAACTCAAAGTACCTTTAATTAGATATAGAAACAGAATTGTTTCCAATTCCACTGAATGATGTAGCTTAATTTGTATCAGTGAGTATTAATTAGAGACAAAAAATATTTTTTTGGTTTGAAACAGGTTTATTTTTTGACGAACGGTGGAGTTGAGATTTATACTGATGTGAGGAGAAATTCCCTGGAGGAGGCAGTTAAGCATTGCGTAGAAAACGGCCTGCAGGGAATCGTATCAGAAGCCAAGGCCATATTTAGAAATCCTTCTGCTATACCCAAAATCAAAGAGGCGAACCTCGCACTTATAACATACGGCGTTCTCAAGTAAGTAAAACCAAATCATGTCTTATGATATTGTCTCAATTTTTCTATTTCGGAACTCAATTGGGTGAGGCAGGGTATTTGAGCGAAATCTTTTAATAACACTGGTGCCAGAATACTGAGTAATGTTGTTTGTTTTCTTTGATTCAGCAACGTGCCAGAATCAGTGTACCTGCAACACATAATGGGGATCAATGGCGTTATAGTCGATTTGGTGCAGGAGATAACAGAATCTTTAGCTGAAATTATTACCAAGAAAGCTGAAGACGGAATTGGAGAAGATGGCAAGGCCGAGGATGCGGTAAACAGACCCAATTTTTCTCAGAGGGAGATCTCATTTTTGCTCAGGCTCATTCCTGAGCTTGTACAGTAAATGTTGCTGCATTGTTGAGATACCCATGATGCAACATCTCCTAAAGTGCTCTCCCTGTTTGTTGGGTCTTCTCATGAAATAGGATGCTTATTCTTTTTCTTTTTCTTCTTTGAAATTTACTGTATTGTTCTAGTTCTGTTGATCCCTGCATAGTTATTAGGGTTTAATGGGTTGCAAAAATATTGGAAGTTTCTGTTCCCTTGAGCAATCAAGTGTTCAGATAATTAAATGTGTAATGTGCCAAATTCTTATCTAAAAAAAAAAATGTGCCAGATTTAACTTCTTACCTTCTCTTTTTTTTTTTTTTTTTTTTTGTGTGTGGGAATGAAGATGAGGTTCAGTGGCAGATCTTGTTGCCTAAGCAATGTACTTGAATAAATATCTTGAAATACAAAGAGACTGCTTAACTATCATTTGTTGTGATAATCACTCCATATTAGATAATTGAATTCCTAAAATGTGCAATCAAGAGATGTACATGTTTTTTTAGCACTCAGCATAAAGCTACAAAAAAAATGTTGTAGGACAAAAACTCAACAAATAAACGAGAATAAATAAACGAGGGGAAAAAAAAAAACAAGACTCTTTTATCTTCAAACCAGCAATTTTTAGGAGCCTTACAAGACCAAATACAGCCAAATCTCTCAAAAAAGAGCTGGAATTCTATCCATTATGCTAATGTTATTATTAGCTTGATTTCTCTAGTTTTGTCAGTCTTTATTGATTGCCCCAAATTCCAATAGTTTTGATCATATATTGTTGAAGTCTTGAAGAACAGTGTCTGAAATTATTCATCAGTATAAAATTAATTTGAATTTGAACATATAACCATTTTGATACAAGAATCATTATTTGCAGTTTGCATGTGCTATAGGATCTTGATTTCCTTATTTTACCAAGAAAAAAATTATCTATACACATTTGAAATTGAGGCTCTATGCTTTTAGTTCGGTATGCAGACGGACCTATGAAATACTGGTACAAATCAAATGTGTATCTAGTGTGCAGCATGATTATTTGATTGCCCATGAAGAAAAAAGACTTAGTTTAATTTGAGAATTTATGTTCACATTTTTTTTTTTTTTTTGCTTTTTTACCGAATTTGTGGTAAAACGGCAGGATTGAGTATTTGAGTGACCGAACGATTTTCATAAAAAAATTTTTACTGCCCAGGTTCAACAGAAACAAACGAGAACAAGGTAGAAAATTCTCTAATTTGGACACAGCAAAATACTACTTGATATCAAGTATATATTATATTTATGGGAAGAGATAACTTGACAATGGTATTTTGATAACTTTTTCAATGGTAATTAATAGTTGAAAAAAATTATAATAAAAAAAAATAGATTGATGGTGATTCGAAGTTTATGCAATTTCAATAGTGTTTAATTATCTATCAAAGATAATCAAAATTTTATATAATTTGTAGCAATTGTAGTTTAATATTTTTATATAAGTGATTTATATATGCCAACCGTTGACTTCATTGACTTGGTTTAATTTGAGAATCTATGTCCATTTTTTTCCCTTTTTTTTTCCGAATTTGTGCTAAAAGGGAAGAATGGAGCATTTGAGTGACCGAAGCATTTGAGCATTTGTGTTAAATATTCAACTTAACATATATTGTGTTTAGATGGAGAAACAACTAATTATTCAACTTAACATCAGCTTATAAGTTGAATATTTAGAACAATAAATGAATAATAAAACTGAATAGTTTTATAGTATCTCTAATGGTATAACCATAATGTTTTCCAAAACGAAAAGTTACAGGATATCGAGTATGTTTATTTGGTAAATTTATGTTCCTGCAACAGCACATAATATACAAAATTGCTATTCTATTTTTTTTTTTAAATTCTAGGTCGGTGAGGCGCTATTGCAATGTCTTGTTTGATGGCAATGTTTCATTAGATATGCACCAGACGCCCACTAATGAAAAACATAATCTGGTAATAATTTAGATTTGTTAGTTTTTTATGGAATTTTGAAATTTTGAACCGCACTTTTTATGTTATGACATGTATTCTAAAGTTTTTTTTTTTTTGGTTTGTGATCATAGATGAATGTTTATGCAGGAGCAATTAAAATGTGAGTCGTTTCTCCTTTCGAATTAATATTTGTTGGAATATAAGTAGATGTTGTAATTAATTTTAGTTTGTTGACCTTATAGTTTTCAGGCTAGTATATTAAGAGGCGCCTATGATGGTGGTACATTTGAATCTCTTGTCAAAGAGGTTTGTCTTTTGTTTTTGTGGGATGATAAAGAGTTTATAGTTATCCTGGAGAAGTAGCTAATTAGCTTTTTTTTTTAACCTGAATAGGAAGGCGGTGTCTTATTATGGAATGATAATAGAACAATTAACATTGGAAAGAAATGTAGATCTAGATCGGTCAGGGGTACCGTCTAGGGAAAGTGCATTTTTGTAGTGTAGTCTTCTTACCCTTGACCCGGAGAGTAACCTTCTTAGCCTTAACCCGGAGAGTTTCTTCCATACAGAACTAACAAATCTAAATTATTACCAGATTATGTTTTTCATTAGCGAGCGTCTGGTACATATCTAATGAAACATTGCCATCAAACAAGACATTGCAATAGCGCCTCACCGACCTAGAATTAAAAAAAAAAAAAATAGAATAGCAATTTTGTATATTATGTGTTGTTGCAGGGAATATAAATTTACCAAATAAACATACTCGATATCGTGTAAATTTTCGTTTTGGAAAATATTATGGTTATACCATTAGAGATACCATAAAACTATTCAGTTTTATTATTCATTTATTGTTTTAAATATTCAACTTATAAGTTGATGTCGTTGACACCAAAAAAATAATAAAATTGACTATATATATAGAAGATATAAAACGAGTTAAGATAAAATAACTCGGATGTTAATTAATTGATGATATTGGCTTCAACATATATACATATATATGATTGCTAAGCTAGTGTCATACACATATGATAAATTTCTATAAATTAAGAATATCATATGACAAATTACCGTAACGGTGAATATGAATTTGGGCTTTGAATTTAGAAAACATATAGGCCCAATTTCTTGTTTTAATTATGAGGGATCCATTGATAATGGTTATATTGACAACCTTAACAATTGTAACTTTTAAAAATTTATAAAAATTCATAGAAAATCTTAAAAATAGAAAAAAGTTTATGGAAGTTATGCTTAACTTATTAATTGATTATGTTTCCAATTATATTCAATTTGAGCGATATTTGATAGCTCTTTAAAGATCTTTTAATTACAACCGTTAAAAAATGTACAAAATTATGATAAGGCATCAAATGATGTTCAAATTGATTGAAATTTGAAACACTATCAATCTATAAGTTAAATAATGCATCCATAATACTTTTTTCATTTTTAAGATTTTTTATGAATTTTTACAAATTTGTAAAGATATCATTGTTAAGATTGTCAAAATAAGTATCGTCAATGCATTCCTCCTCTTTAAATATATATGGCCTTGCTGAAATAATCTTGAGCCTGTATTAGTATCTAGTTTAATTAATCACAGATGCTACATTAACTACCCAAATAATCCATTACGGAATTATTAATGGGTCATAATAATTGTTATCAAAGCCCAATTGAGTTGGTTATATGCGTGATAGAACAAGTGCCAAGAAAATCTAATATATGATTTTGGAGCAGACCACGGTACATGTCAGAGTTTATTCATCAAATAAAACTGTACAGATAATAAGCATGAAATCACATGTAACTAAATCAATAACCTCTTAATTACGTTCACCTCAAATTATGGTGAAGTGGCATATAACCAACTCCCACGATTCACTCTCACCTTGACAGCCAAGGTAACATATGCCTTATATAAGGCCTTGCGTCATGAAAGTAGATGGAGGGAAACCAACATAGTTATTTTCAGAGAGCGAACTGCTTTTATGAATTGCAATTCTGCCATAATCGAAACAGAGCCGGATTGCGTCGGCCTCGTGCTGGCGCGTTCATATTCTTGCACCAGCAAGTTCATATCCTTGCGTCAGACTCACCGGCGCGTTCGTAATCATGCGATCGGCCTCGTGCCGGCGCATTCATAATCATGCGATTGGCCTCGTGCCGGCGCGTTCATAATCTTGCGTCGGCCTCGCCACTCGTTCATAATTTTGCAATCGGCCTCGTGTCGTCGTGTTCATATTCTTGTAACTAAAATCACTTTGATTTTACACAAATAAGATATATATTTCTGAAAATTTAAGATACGATCATAATTTGATATGTTCACTTAAGATGCAAGCAGTTACATTCATAAACGTTGCATCTTATACAATAATAAAGTATGAAGTCATGAAATAATGGTTACAGAAACCAAGTATGTCGCCCGGCTTTTAATTGCACTGGTATAATAAACATGCAATATGAGATTTTCTATTACAAGAAAATGATAAAATACAGAGATGCGATATACACCCTCTCTGTTATATATATTAATCCAAACCCAGAGCCATGTTTATTACAAATATATGTGTACACATATATGTGATACAAACTCCTTCGTTGGTCTCGTATATATGGACGGACCAAATAAATGAAAATTAATAAATTAACTTTGATACACAAGACTAGAACCCATATTTTATAGTCAAACTTGATGGTTGACTTGCATCAAATCTATGATACTCGAAAGATTAAAACAAAACTTTGATAACCATAAAATATCAAAGTTGAGCCTGAATAAAATCACATATCCATATATGTTTAAGTGATGCAAAACTAATCCCATATGATTAGTCATATCCAAATTGAAATCTCATATCAAATATGATTAGTTGTATAAAACTAATCTCATATCCTATATTCAATTTGATTAGTCATGTTAAACTAATCTCATATCCAGATATAGTTAAACTAATCTCATATCAAATATGATTAGTCATTTGCTGCTAATCTCATATCCCATATCAAATATGATTAGTCATGTGAAACTAATCTCACATATATCCTATACCCAATATGATTAGTCATGTGAAACTAATGTCATATTCAAATATGATCAGTCATTTGATACTAATCTCACATCTATATTGATTAGTCATGTTAACTAATCCTTTATATAAGTCGGTCGGGTTAAATATGAAGCTCGACCGGTTCCCTCACATCCATATCATGATATATCGATCATGCGATATAGAAGCTTGATTGATCATTTTCATAAATGCTGCAATTTCAAAGAATCTTTTAATCGGAGGTTCCTGAAAATGATTCAGGGTAATTAACGACAGGCGCAAGAATACGAAACCCATATCGAATAAAAACCCTTCATACAGGATGTATTTGGAAGGATCGCCCCAAAACGTTTTAAATTAAACGTTTCAATAAAAAGATCCCAACAAATTCTGGCACGCCCGGTGGAACCCAAAATAACATTTTAAATCAAACATTTCAACAAAAAGATCCCTACATATGGTAAGTTGAATAATTAGTTGTTTCTCCATCTAAACAATGTATGTTAAGTTGAATAATTAACACGTTAAATTGAATATAGGAGGTTTAGTTGCATAATTTGGAGATAATTTAGCTATTAGGGTTCAATTGACTGTTTTTTCTATTGTAAGCACAATATATTTTAAATTGAGTAATTAGTATGTCAAATTGAATAATTAAAATGTTTAGTTGCATGATTAGATGTGAAGTTAACTGTCAGGACTCAATTAGCAGTTTTTTTCCATTTTAATCACAATACATGTCAAGTTGAATAGAAGTTTAGGTATATAATTAGTGAAACATGTCAAGTTGAATAGATGTTCATTAATTATTTAACTTAATAATATAAGGGGGGGATCAATTGACAATGGTTACTGTTATCTTAACAATCTCAACAATGTGTTCTTTCAAAAAATTGTTTTTTCTTTAAAAACAATAAAAATGGGGAAAAAAATTATACAAATGTAGTGAAACATGTAGATTGAGTATATTTTAATTTCAAGTAACTTTAGTCATATTTGATATCCCATCAACGATTGTTTAGTTTAGAATGTTGAATTTTGTACAAACTTTTGATGAGCTACCAAACAACTTTCAAATTGAATAAAATTTGAAACACTATCAATCCAGATAATCTCAAAAAACATTATAATCCCTACTCGCAAACTTAAAAAAATTAAAAAAAAAAACAGTTCACTCAAATCAGCCTACTTCCAACAAGTTCCCTTCTCCATTACTTTAGGTTAGATCAGATAGGGGAAACAGTTCAGAAGTTACTAAAATTTACCGCCTACACCTAATACCAGTTAGAGAGGCTGGGCTCACTTCTGGTACCACCATAGTTATGGTAAAGTCTCTCCCCATCTCCAAGAAAGAAAAAGCTTGGATACCGCCTACACCTCCCACTCTAACTTCATACTAAATACACACCTACAACAAAGAAAAACGATTATACCAAATGTCAAAAGAAATGGGGTAGATAAAAACTTCAAAACAATATAACAAATGTCTGATCAAGAAAATCCACACCTCCTTCAAAACGATTAATTTCTTTGTTGAAAATTAAGTTCTTGAAGACGAATTAATCAAATGATATAGAATGACAATACCCAAAATGGATAAACACCTTGCGTTCTTTGAAAAATTGTTCATACATCCATAAATATATAAATTTTATAACCAATATATACATCAAATTTTATAACTCATATTTTTAAATTTGCAACCCATAAACACTATCGACATACATACGACAATAATTATTACTCCCGTAGATGTTATTTGACGTATCTAAGAGCTTTTTGGAATTTGTCATGGGGTTGACCATGAGGATTTAATTAGATGCAGGATTGGATAAGGGAACATTAATTTTAGTAATTTTAAGCAGCCTACTAAGTGTGTGTTGTATGACCCCAAATGGATTTTTGTGGGGCCTTTAATTCATTGACTCGCTGATAATTAATTAACAGCGGAATTAATGAGCAATACAAAATTACAAAGGCAATTTGTATTCGAATTAAAGAAAGAGATCGTCAGAGATGAGAAGACAGACATAAATGGATGATCCAGGCATGACGAAATTGTTTTCGAGAAAATCTTATAATACCCGGAGTTGAGTACCCCGCTCGCCTCCCCCGGGCATTTACGGATCGAGCCAGCAGCGACAGCCCATGTACTCGGTTTTAATGTGATGTTGATTACTAGATTTCAGAATGGTGTTATATATATTTGTTGAAGTTTGAATATGCTGGATTGTTGATATGTAAATAGAGTTACATTTTGTTATATTTCTGAATTTTTTTTATTTAGATATTATGTTGATTGTAAAATATAAACACTCGGACGAGAAATATAAACACGCGCGGTGCGAGTAGTCGAACGAGAAATATAATCACTCAGGCGAGAAATATAAACACCCGCATCGCGAGAAATATAAACACTCGGACGAGAAATATAAACACGTGCGATGCGAGTAGTCGGACGAGAAATATATAAACACCCGCATCGCGAGTAGTCGGACAAGAAATATAAACGCCCGCATCGCGAGTAGTCGGACGAGAAATATAAACACTCGGGCGAGAAATATAAACACCTGCATCGCGAGTAGTCGGATGAGAAATATAAACACTCAGAGAAATATAAACACTCGGACGAGAAATATAAACAACCGCATCGCGAGTTGTCGGACGAGAAATATAAACACTCGTCATATTTATAAACAGTTTAATTAGTTACTGGGCTTGTGCCTTTGGTTTGTTTGCCGTATGAGCTATTGGGTTGGCGCACGATATTTGGTTGGGTTGGCCTGCGTGGTCTTTGGATTGGCCCGCGTGTGCGTTTGGCTGGAAATGGAAGTGCGCAGCACCATTTAATGCGGGGTACTATCCCGGGGTACTGATGCCCGGGTATTGTTAGGAGAACTCATTGTTTCCAAGAACGATTAACCTAACTTGTCTATGTAGGAAAGCGATTTACGTACTTCATTAAGCATGCATTAATGGAACATGTATATTGATTTATATTTAGGGGCTATTACGTCATTTAACACATTTTCTTTCTTCAATACTTTCCTTTTCTTATTTTATTTTTTTTTTTTGCCAATCTGCCACTAGGCTATTTTATTTTAGTGCTCTGCGTACCGATTTTTTTAATATTAATTAATTCAATAGTCATAATTAATTCTTTATGAAATTGATAAACAAAATTTCAGATTTAGTACGGTTGCAGATTCAACCCGCAACCCATACCATGGTTTATCATAAAAATATCAGGTATTCAAAAATAAGTTATTTTATTATGGGTTGCATATTCAATCCGCAACCTTTATTATATTGCATATTCAATCCACAACTAAGTGGCTGTGTTTTAAAGCAACAACCAAGAAAAAGTATGGTTACTAGTCAGATATGCGTCTCAACTTAAGGGTTGCTATTTAGACTAGGATTGTAATTCGGGCTTCGCCCCGAAATATGATAACAAATAAATAATAAAGCTTATAAATTAAAAATATTTATTTTAAAAAAATGAACATAATTTTAAAATTTTTTATGTGAATAATAATGATGATGATGATATAATAATTTATAAATAATAGTACATAAATGTTGGACCAATTTAAGAGTTAAATTTTGTCATAGACATACCATATCATCTTATTAAATGGGGAGAGAGAATACATATAAACCATTGGATCAAAGTAGATGAAAAGATTTAAACAAAATCAATGGTTAATAATATTGATGATGTGGCATAGTTGAGGTACTTGGAGAGTTACCCCTCTTTCTAGTTTATAGATATGCAACCCATACTTAGGTCAAAAGTTGAATAAAAAAAGCAGAGCCTGTCATTGGATTGTGGATTCAATCCGCAACCATACTAAATCCAGAATTTTGTTTACCAATTTTTTAAAAAATTAATTCTGATTATTTAATTAATTAATATTAAAATCGGAGTAAGAAAGCTATACAGCTATATATACCGCATTTACAAATTACAAGCCCACTGCTGTCTTTCCCATAGCATTCAGATTTCAGGCTAATATAAATCAAAGTTCAAGCGAAAAAATAAAGAAAAAGGTAAGGTTACAGTGATACCAAATTTCATACTGACTGTATTTATATATAAAATTAAATAAGATAATATTCAAATTAATAATTACTAAGCTACTTATTTTATAACAGTGTAATATATATTATATGAATAACTTGAATATTATATGATTTGAATAGTATCTAATTAATTTGAATACTAATACAGTTAGTATCGAATTTTGGTATCATTTATGATATCTATTTATCAATTCCGAAAAAATGCTTAATGCATATATAATATGTCAACATAAGAAAGCAATGTGGCTTAGCTATAATTGTTTGATACAATTTTTTCGTTGAAAACCATCCTGTAACATATAACAACGTCAATTATCCAAATTGTAATTGGGAGATTAACCTACCCAACTTATCTTTTACATCATCCAATTTTAGTCAAATTATTTTTTTAATTAGGTTTTAAATATTGGTTGGCTACAAGAAATTCAACCCTTTTGCCTCATAATGATGCAATTAATTATATTGTGAACTAAATATATTATATTATTGTTTAATTTTACCAAGCGCAAACTTAATTGCATACAACTTAGTACATTTAATCTAACCGATTTTTTAAGCTTTCGAAAAGCAGTAAAGACGTCAACACCCTTACTTTTGGGGTGTTTTTGAAAAGAAAATACATAAATAGCTCAAAACCCTTGGGAGACTATATGTTCTCAAACTCCTCGTATTAATCTATGTTAAGATAATATGTCAACCGTAACAAAGCTTTTCGCACTCTCTAACCAAAAGGTATTAGAAGGGACTAGTAAAGAGCTAATGCCTTATTTTGGGCTGAAATTATTATATCTTATAATAAAGGGCCGAAAGCTCGTCCCTTGTAAAAAAACTAATATGAGCCTTAAATTTTAATGGGCCGAGACATTAATATACATACTGAGATTTCTTCTCTAGGGAAGATATAATAAAGTGGAAAATTATAGAGAGACTCACAACTGACCTCACCTGGGAGGAATTCCTCTCCTATGGCCTCAGAAAGACAGTTCTAAGGTGCATATCTTCTTCTTAAAAGAACCATGAATGTGTTTGAATTGTGTTTGAAAAGCTAATCATGATTTGTTTTGAGGTCACAAATATAATAGAGTTAAAGTGGTTGTTACGCAAACATAGTAAAGATGGAAGATATCTAAATTTGAAACTCTCCAAAACACACACTTTCAACAAATTTTTAAGTCAATTTTGAATTGTTTGTTTTCTTTTGTTTCTCAAAATGGTTCGTTTTTAATCTTTGTTAATTAGGTGGGAAAGCCGTTAATTAGGAAGACAAAAGATGGAAGATATCTGAATTGGAATGCAGAATACGACTACTCGTTTTGCACATTGCAAGAAGTATTTGAACTGGTTGATTCGCACTTGGGTTTCAACATCGAACTCAAATTCGTCGATGGCTAACTTTGGCAGTATGTGGGATGAGATTCAAAAGTACAATACAAATTTAACCTTAATCCAAATAACATTCTGACATTTTAGATTAAATAAACCGGCCTCTCAAATGTAATTAAATAGCAACACAAAAAGAACAGGGCCCTAAAACCTTTTTCAAGTTGGGAAATTGAAAAGACTAGGCAACTGGAACATAATCCTTACTATATATAAAAGCATATTTGAAAAAATAACATAAAAGGGTTATCTTCCCCAATAAGAAACCTGAGCCGTTGATCATTTTCTTGGATAGATCAGAACCGTTGATTTACGTTAATGCCCGTTGACGTTAATGTTTCAGGCCATTAAAATTTAAGGCTCATATCAAATTTTCAATATAAGGCTTCATTACATATTATAAAAAATAACAATTTCAGCTCAAAGCAACGCGTGGACTCTTTACTAATATGTACTAAAACATACTCAAGAAGTGAGTTGTGGACAACGTTAGGAGCTCATTGTTTGTTATTGGACATTGTCAGTGAACACAGTGTGCTATATTGTTGTTAGTAAAGCATCAATGCTAACCACAACCGGTTCAAGGTAGGAACTAGAAGCCAGTTCACATACAATTAATCCTTCCTAGTTGTGCTAATGTTACTATTAGCTTGATTTCTCTTGTTTTGTCAGTCTTTATTGATTGCCCCAGATTCCAATAGTTTTGATCATAAATTGTTGAAGAGTTGAAGTCTTGAAGAATAGTTTTTGTGAAATTATTCATCAGTAAATTAAGTAAAATTAATTTACTGTGAACATATAACCAGTTTGATACAATAACCATTATTTGCAGTCTGCATGTGCTTTAGGGTCTTGATTTACTTATTTTACAAAAAAAAAAAAAAAAAAAAAAAAAAAAAAAAAAATTATCTATGCACATTTGAAATTGAGGCTCTAAGCCTCTAATGCGGTGTAGAATTAGAATAATAAAAAGAAAATGGAATCTATTGGGCCCTGGGTTTTGTTCGGTATTCATTTACCGGGTACAATTCAAAGGAGAGAGATTCATTCGGCTATTTGGTATCTAATGTTGAACATGATTATTTGATTACCCATGAAGTTGATTTCATAATTTAGGATCTTATTATATTCAAACCAGTAAAGAGCCCACGCCTTGCTTTGACGGAAATTGTTATTTCTTATAATAAATTTTTAAGATAATATGTAATGGGCCTTACATTGAGAAAATTGATATGAACCTTAAGTTTTAATGGGTTGAGACATTAAAGTACGTCAACGGTGGTGATCAATCTAAGTAAACAATCAACGGCTGAGATTTATTCCTTGGAGGGAAGATAGAATTTTCATGTCAAAAATCCAATCTCCTTTTATTTGGAGGAAGGATATGAGCTGAACTATGGGCTGAAACCTGGGCTAGAAGGCCCAAACCCATAGCCCAGTCCAGAGAAGTTGGGCTTGAAGAGTTAATTTTTTGGGACAGTATGTGGCAAGCCGGCCCTGTTTATAAATCACTAAAGGGCTTTTTTAGATTAGTGTGAGAGCTGAATATTTTCGGTTGAGGCTCCAGACCTGCATCGTTAATTATTTTACAACTATACAGCACAGTACCTTAAATCCTCCCAACTTATAAAACACTTTAAGTATTGTGGGAAACAATTGCTCTTAATTAGTTTTAGGCCCATTTTTTCATACATAACTGGCCCAAATTATAAAATACTTCCATGTGAGTGAGCATCACATCTTATTCTCTCAAAAAAAAAAAAAAAAAAAAAGCATCACATCTTATTGAATGTCTGTACCAAATCATTTAGTTGGATTTGTGAGCCCATTTTCTTTATACGGATTTTTATCGGCTGCCATAGTTGTGATGGCATGTGGTGTCATTGTACCTGTGACAGCGGGTCCTATTGAAAAAAACTCTCCCTATTTGCTAAAATCACATCCGTTTAAATCAAATCCAAATGCCGTTGTGAAGCTATGGCAGCACATGCCATCTTCTCTCACTTTTTGTAAATTGTAATTCACCAACAGACCAACTTCATTGTTGAGCCTATATTGAAGAAAAAAAATGAGGATAGAGAGTGAGTGAGAGTGACCATAACCCTAAGGCTTCTATATAATTAGGTACCGTTTACTCATTCTTTAGTGTGTGTTTCTTCCAAAGAGGCTGAGGGGATAAGAAATTAAGAACAGAGTTTAACTAAGACGCAAGTGAATTTCAAGTTTTCAACAATGTTAGTATAATAGTATGTTACTTCAATACTTCTACTTCAATTTTTCAATTTTTCAAAACACGTTGAAGCGACTTTATATTTTATTATTTTATCTGCAAGAAGCAAGATAGGTTATCTGTCCGGAATTTTGAGAACTCTTTCAGCCTTTTGACATAGCATCAAAAAGTTGTTTCCTTCCGGGTAAGAACATGAATTTATTTATTACTCCTTTCTAGAGGATTGACTGTGTCTCTGTGTTTGCTTCTCTACAAGAGAACATTATTGTGTGGATGTACTCTTTTGCGGCCTTCATAGAAAAATGATGTGTCAAATAAATATGCTATTTAATGAGGTAATTACTGTTTTCTTTTTTTTTTTGGGGGGGGGGGGGGGGGGGGGGGGGGGGGGGGGATAGTATTTTCATCACTTAATCAAGTTGGGTTGCTTATATTATATCATTACCAGTAATAAGTTCACGCCTTGATTTGAGCTGACATGGTTATTTCTTATAATAAATTTTTAAGATATTATGTAATGGGTCTTAAATTGAGAAAATTGATATGGGTCTAAAGTTTTAATGAGTTGAGACATTATAGTATGTCAATGGTGGTGATCAATCTAAGTAAATAATCAATGGCTGAGATTTATTCCTTCAGAAAAAATAGAATTTTCATGTCAAAAAATCCAACCTTCCTTTATTAGGGGTAAGGATTTAGTTTATGAAAGAAAGATGATACTACTATCATGAGTTAGACTATTGTGCTAACGTTAGCATTTCAATCCGAAATGCTAACGACTCAAAAATTATGTTATCGTATCCGAAATCGTGATTTATGGTGCTTCATAAATTCTTCACATAAAAATATAAGGGTAAACAAAAATTTTCTATTTTTAAAGTTTTCTTAGTATTTATTTTGTATTTATGAAAAAAGCATGAACAAACATCAATATTTTATTATTATTTATGAGCTCTTTTCAAAAATTCAAAACAAATAGTTTAAAAACTCCAAAAATGGAAAAATTTTGTATTCCTCAGTATTTTTATATAAATGATTTATTGAACACCATAAATAACTATTTCGAATACGATAACACAATTTTTGAGGCGTTAACATTTCGGATCGAAATGCTAACGTTAGCACAATAGTCTAGCTCCTACTATCATACTAGAGATTATTTTATTTCCGAAATAATAATTCCAGCAGAGCATGGAGCAAAGCAAAGCAAAACCGAACAAGTACATTACATTACATTACAAAATTAAAAATTACAACGTACCAAACTAACGAAAGAAAGGTCCAAATGACGTCCATCATGCTGTCCTATAATTAAGTACAAACCTCAACTCCCACACGCAATCCCTCCTTTGACCAGAATGGAAAAGTATGCATAAAATAATAATGAAATAATTATGCATTTGGGAATTGAGAGAGAAGCCAACTTAGACAAGAGAAGTTTCAAGAAACTTGGCTCACTCAGGGAATCACCTCCCTGCCAAGAAAGGTTAAAGTTCTTCACTTTTTTATTTTTATGCATTTGTTGTAACTTTTGTCAGTGGGTCATTTGTGCCCATCGTTGACTTCATTGACTTAGTTTAATTTTTCTCATAAAAGAAAAAAAGACTTGGTTTAATTTGAGAATCTATGTTCACTTTATTTTTTTTTCTTTTTTAACCGAATTTGTGCTAAAACGGCAGGATTAAGTGTTTGAGTGACCGAACGATTTTTTTTATTTTCTTACTGCCCAAGTTCAACAGAAATGAACGACAACAAGGTAGAAAAATTATATTTACAGGAAAGAGATAACTTGACAATGGTATTTTAATAGCTTTTTCAATAGTAATTAATAAATTGAAAAAAAATTAATAAATAATTATAGACAAATGGTGGTTCAAAGTTCATGCAATTTCAATATTGTTTAATTATTTATCAAAGATAATTAAAATTTTATATAATTTGTAACAATTGTAATTTAGTAGTTTTTTTTTAAGTGATCCATTCATGCTAACCGTTGACTTCATTGACTTGGTTTAATTTGAGAATCTATATTCATTTTTTCTCCCTTTTTTTTTTCCGAATTTGTGTTAAAAGGGAAAATTTGAGTATTTGAGTGACCGAACAATTTTCCCATTTACTGCCAAGTTCAATGGAAACGGGCTACAACTAGCTAGATTTTTCTCTGATTGGGACAGCAAAAACAACTTGACACAAAGTATGAATTTAAGGGGAAGGGATCACAGGCCAAAAAACATGACTTGTAGAATAGTTAAAAATAACATGACTTAATTGTGTAACTTTTTGTAAGAAATTAATACTAAATTCCAACTATTAATTAGAGCACATTTTTCTTTTTTTTTTTTGAGATAAAAATGAGAGTGAAGCCACTCAAATTTAAATGTCTATAAAAGACCCCTCACTCAAATTAGAGCTCACTTTTTATTTTCTTTCATTGATCATATAGCTCAAAAAAATTTAACTTTTTGGCAAAGTTAAAATTGATGCATTGTATATCCTTACTAATAATAAAAGCATATTGGATAAAATGATATGAAAGGGCTATCCTCATATCTGAGCCGTTGATCATTTTCTTCGATAGATCAGAACCGTTGATGAACGTTAATGCCGATTGACGTTCTCAGCCCATTAAAATTAAGGCCCATATAAATTATCTCAAATTAAGGCCTATTACATATTATCTTAAAAGTTTATTATAAGAAATAATAATTTCAGTCCAAAGCAAGGAGTGGGCTTTTTACTAGTGTATATATAAACTGTTAACAAGTTCAAACCCTTGTATTATATATATTGAGGGCATGAGAAAATAACCATGGTTGAGTAGTTGAGAACTTACGTTTGTTTTAAACCAATTACCACGGTCCCAACTCCCAAACAAAACAATGCACTCTTTTTCTTCTTTTGTCTTATATATGTAACTTTAACAAATACAACTGACTTTTCTTTTCTAGGTTCTAGCAAATGACAGAAGGGTAATTAATTAAAGTGGTTAATTTCTTTACCCCTACGACAGGCAAATTATACCATTTGCATGTCATGATGTCAATGCCTAATTAATTCAAAGTCCACTGATAACCTTCTTCACAGTAATTAACAGGAGCTAGGTCTGGTCTGCATTTGTAATTAATTACTGTTTGCCTAATTAGGTCATTCATTCTCTTTCCTTCAATTTTATAAGCTATACAATAATTAGTAGTTATTAGCACTGTTATTAAATAGATAAGTAAAATAATTGAGAACATATATATTCGCCCACTTTTTATTATAACATAAAGGAATTAGGCAAACATTATATTATAACATAATTAAAGTAATATTTATGTTCTATAAATTTAAAAAAATATATATCTCTCAAAAGATCCTTTCACAGAAACCATTAATTAAGGCCATATATAAGTTACCACCAATTATATGGGTTCATATTTCTCTTTTCAGGATAAAAGACTACAATCTGATAACTAATTTTATATTTTATACAACATATCATGGTTAGTTTATAACATGGGGAGCAGTATTTGGTCAACAAAAGCTTCTGCAGTTTCCCTGACATAAATCCTGTGCAAATATAAAATTCTCATTGCTTCCAAAATAGAATTTAAAATTCCACCAACTGAAAATAATCGAAAATTTGAAATTGAAATAAATAAAAAAAAGATATTCATCTGGGCGATGATAATTAGGGGCAAATTAATTTGACATCACAGCCGTAATTAATTCCAACTCTGCCTTGCTTGCTTGCTTGGCCGAATGAAACTCCTTTCTGAGATTAATTTTAGTACTCCTCCTTATCTGCTGTTATTCTTTGAGAATAACAGGGCCATGTTTATCCAATATGGACCGTTAGATCAAAGCAGACGGTCCGATCGACTCAATTAAGATTATAGGAGGCCTTTATCACAATTAATCTCATTCGTTGATTTTGATCTGACGGCCCATATTTGGATAACAGGGTCCTGTTGTCCAAAGTGGGATAACAGCGGAATTGAATTCCTCAGAAGAGATCTATCTTTTGGACCTTTGAAATTTGAGGTGTGGTTATATTTTGGCATTCTCTGTTTATTGTCTCCCTTGTTGGGAGCATTTGGGACCCACCCAATCCCTACCTCCTCCGTAGATACCACGTATGCGTATTTGAGGCAACAAACTATTAATAAGGACAATGACATTATGCCGCAGATTTTGTCCCCATAACTCTATAATACGGTGGTATGTGGGTTGAAAGATTATTTTTGTAAAATTTTTAGGGTAGGAGGTACATTTTTTTAAAAATTTTAAGGTATATCTGCATAAATATTTTTTAAGGTATGATCAATTTTTTAAAATTTCTTAGAAATTAAGTATATTTCTATAAATTTTTCTGAAAAAATATATTTTTGTAAATTTTTACCAGCGCATCGTATGTGCGGAGACAATGGCAGGAGAAATGTATATTTTTCCTATTAATAAACGTATACATCTTGTTACAGACTTGTACATACAGTGAAGTTTCTTTATTTAATTCCTCTACGCAAGGATAAGTTTTTAAGTTGGAGGCTCATTCACACATGACAAACACGAGCGTATCTATCTGCTAATTATTATTTTAAGTTAGAGGCTCGATCATTCATACTTAATTTATTTGTTATGTAGATATAATTCGTTGACTATGGAAGTTTATAACATTATTTATGTTTATATATAGAATGATTAAACTATTGGTTAATTACTATATTTGATTTCTCCCGGCAGCCGCCTCACTCTTGTCACAGCTAATTTCTTCTAGAGAAAATGCCATCATCCCCGCAGCTCTGTCCCCGCTAAAATCCCCTAAGGCTTCAACTGGTTTCAAGCCAGTTCATTTGTTAAACATCTTCTTCCCATCTTTTACTTTTCCCATTTTACTCCTCTTTTCTCTCATCCAAGGCAATCTCTCCGTCGACTCCGACGGTCGCGATCTCTCTCTTGAGATTAAGTTTGAGAGATTTTCTTGAGAGATTTAGTTTGGAATACTATTAGTCTCTTTCTTTCTTCTATACCTCGCTCTTATCACACCATATTTCGATTAGCATGTATGTATTTTCTATTAATATACATTACTATTTCCAGTTAATAGAAATATAAGTATGTCAAACATATAGGAGTTCAAGCACAATCCTAATGATAGATCCATGTATATACGAGTTCATTTCACACGTACCTCAGCCTAAGCCCGGGCACAAACAAAAAACAAACTATCCCTACGTTTGGTAGCCGTAGTAAAATTGATTTAAGCTCTTAAATCGATTTTAGGTCACCAAACGGAAGTGATTTAAGGTGTAGTAAGTTAACGCAGCTATATAGGTGTAATAAAATAAATCACCAACATTTCACATCTTTTACACATAACATCAATTTTACTTCATCTATTTACTTTACTACCACCAAACACCACTGATTTAAAGTGATTTAACGTTTTATTCCGCTTTATCTTACTACACTTGCCAAAACAATTAATAAAATATTGTTTTCAAAATTTAAGTGCCTGAGCTCGATCCGGTGTAGATCCGTCACTATAGATGCATGTGAGGTTGTCGGAGAGAAAAAGAGCGTAAGGGTGGACAAAAATAAAGATATACATAATTCTCTTTTTTTTTTTATTTTGGAGGAAGAGGTTCTTTTCTGGAGCGCATATTGTGTTCTTAAAAACAATATTAATTATCGTGCATACAGACAGATTGTGATTTAGGTTGAATTATTATATTACTGAAGTATAATGAATAGTAGAAGAAACAAAATTGAATTGTAAATCTTGTTTATGATCCAGTGCAGAACATTTTTATAGAAAAAAATTGTCTCGTCATTAAATCTACTCCGTAAATCAAAGGCAAATTAAAAACATGCGCCTTCAAAATAACTCTTTCTTTGCTCTTTACAGATAGTATCTTCTTTTGATTTATAGCATTCTACTTTTTTGTGGCATATTAATTAGGCACACCCGTTTTCCACTACCGTAATTGGATTCCGGTCGAAGTATCATAACAACTCCTTCGACTTTTAGTTAGTAATATAGATCATAAACCTGTTTGGCAACTTTTTCTAAAGTGATTTTAAACGTTTTAAGTTATCAAATGAAAGTTTTTTTAAAAGTTATTTAATATCGTGAAAGTTAATATAAATCATAACTTTTACACGTTACATCCACTTTACTTTATTTATTTACTTCATTTTGTTATGTCATGAACCATAGTTTGCATATATAGAGATTAGAGAATTATTGTGAATGTATTAATATTTTTACTCGAGAAAATTTTCTTGTCCCCCTTCTTTTGTCCCCCTTAAATATCTCCCACCAAGATATCACCAAGATTCCACCAAAATTCTAGTTTAAAAATTCAGATTTTCACTAATTAGATATTTATTTTGACTCTAAAAGTCGGGTCCCACTACTTAATAGTCAAATTTGTTGTGTCATAGCGTTATAGTAAATAACATATTTGTCGGGGTATTCATACCTCTCACGATGAGGTGTTCATAATTATTTTGTGTTCATACCTATGCATCGAAGATTCCGCGTGGACCGTCTAAGATTCCATGTTCTAGTGAATGACCATCCGCCCTAACTTAAGTGTTCATACAATGTATTGCTGGGTGTTCATATCTTATGTACAAGAGGGTGTACTAATGGAAGACATTTAAAAGAGATTTTTCTTATGGGACAGTTAGCATACCTCTTTTTACTCATCTAATGGTTTAAGCATGAAGGTTTAAATAAATTGCTTTATTGGACTCGATAAATGTGTACTCTCATCCAATTGTTTAAGAGTTAAGGTTTGCTTAATTAGATTCAATGTAATATCCGATCGGATTTCGGCCATTGAAATTTGTAATTAGTAATTACATTTTTACCAGATGATGGATAACAAATTAACAAGTTTAATATATTTAAAATTACTCGATGTGATCAGTTAATTACTTAATTTCCTTTGGAAATTAAGTTCTTGAAGACGAATCAATCAAATGATATAGAATGATGATACCCAAAATGGATAAACATCGATCTTGCGTTCTTAGAAAAACTATTCATACATCTATAAATATATAAATTTCATAACCGCTGCATACATAAAATTTTATAACTCATATATTAAATTTGCAACCCATGGACAACACCATCGACATACATAAGACAATAGTTATTACTCCCCTAGATGTAATTATTTGACGTATCTAAGAGCTTTTTGGAATTTGTCATGGGGTTGACCATGAGCATTTAAATGGATGCAGGATTGGATAAGGGAACATTAAGTTTAGTAATTTTAAACTGCCTACTAAGTGTTGTATGCCCCCAAATGGATTTTTGTGGGGCCTTTAATTCATTGACTCACTGTTAATTAATTAACATCATTACATCAGGCAGAATTAATGGGCAATACAAAATTATAAAGGCAATTTGTATTCTAATTAGAGAAAGAGATCATCAGAGATAAGAAGGCAGCTATAAAATAGATGATCCAAGCATGACGAAATTGTTTTTTTTTTCAAGGACAATTAATTAACCTAACTTAACTTGTCTATGTAGGAAAGCGATTTGCGTACTTCATTAAGCATGCATTAATGGAAAATGAGTACTGATTTATATATATTTAGGGGCTATTACGTCATTTAACACATTTTCTTTCCCTTCAATACTTTCCTTATCTTATTTTATTTTTTTGCCAAACTGGCACTAGGCTATTTTTTTTTTTATTTTTTTAGTTTAGTGCTCCGAGAGTGAGGATGCCATACGGCTATACAGCATTTACAAACCCACTGGCCACTGTTGTCTTTCCCACAGCATTCAGGGTTATATAAAGTAGCATCGGTATCTGCTAAGATCCAAAACCGATCTCAGGGTCCTAAGATTCTGATCCGACGGTTCTCGAGGACCCCGAGATCCAGACTCAGCAGATATGGACCCTGAGAACCGTCAGATCGGGATCTCAAGACCTTGAGATCGGTTTTGGATCTCAGCAGATACCGACCCATATAAACTAGAGCTGTAACTCGGGTTTCACCCCGAAAATAGTATAAAAAAATAATCAAGAATTTTATAAAATCTAATATTAAACATAATTTTTAAATCTTTTGATATAAATAATAATATAATTATAATTTAAATATAAGAACACATAAATGTTGAATCATTTTAAGGATTAAATTTTGTTTTAGACATATTATATTCATGTTATTTAATGCTAATAGAAAAAACATATAAGCCATTGGATCAAAGTAGATGAAAAGTTCCAAACAAAATCAATGGTAAATAACATTGATGATGTGACATAGTTGAGGTGTTTGGAGACCTACCACTCTTTATGAAGTATAGATGGGAAACATCAAGTGTGCATCCAATAATGAATAACCTATCCATAGGTTGATAGTGTACAAATTTTGTAACAATTACGTCAATTTTGCAGCAGCTATGTCAAATTTGTAATGTATAGAATCTATGGACGCTAGGTAACGCTGTAAACCAAGTTCAAACGAAAAAAATAAAGGAAAATGTTACAGTGAAAAAAATGATACCAAATTCGGTACCAACTGTTTTAGTATTCAAATTAAATGAGATACCATTCAAATTAATGATTTTACTAAGCTACGTAT
Organism: Cyperus esculentus; assembly: GCA_030179965.1. Lineage (NCBI taxonomy): Eukaryota > Viridiplantae > Streptophyta > Magnoliopsida > Poales > Cyperaceae > Cyperus > Cyperus esculentus. The sequence goes on along the minus strand of JASGLE010000015.1, from coordinate 3,170,891 downwards.
TTTATAACAATGTACTGTATATATAATATATTAATTACTTGAATTTTATACGAGTTAATTTGAATACAAATACTGTCAGTATCAAATTTGATATGATTTATGATATCTATTTATCAGTTCCAAAAAAAAAAATGCTTATGCATAAATAATATGTCAACACAAGAAAGCAATGTGGCTTAGCTATAATTGTTGGATACAAATTTTTCGTTGAAAGCCATGCTGTAACATATGACAACGTCAATTATCCAAATTGGGAGATTAACCTACCCAACTTATCTTTTACATCATCTATTTTTAGTCAAATTATTTTTTTAATTAGGTTTTGAATTATTGGTTGGCTACAAAAAATTCAACCCTTTTGAGTTTTTCATCATAATGATGTAATTAATTATATTGTGAAATAAATATATTATATTACTGTTTAATTTTACCACGCACAAACTTCATTTCCTAAAACCTACGTACATTTAATCTAACCGATTTTTTAAGCTTTTGAAAAGCAATAAAGACGTCACCACCTTTACTTTTTAGGGTGTTTTTGAAAAGAAAATACATAAATAGCTCAAAACCCTTTGGAGGCTATATGTTAGCAAAGTCCTCATATTTTTTTTTTTTTTGAGATAAAGATGAGGGTCAAGTCACTCAAATTTAAATATCTATAAAAAACCTCTATCCGAGTTTTGAATCCGTGACCTCCTACACGAAGAGCGTTGCCCTTAGTCACTAGACCAAAGGCCGGTTCTATACAAAGTCCTCATATTAATCTATGTTGAGATCGTATGTAAACCGTAACAAAGCTTTTCGTACTATGTAACCAGATTACCCTCATGTAGATTACTAACAAAGCCCATGAATAATTTGGTCCATAGAGTGGCTAAATATATATATATATATTCCAAAAAATAAAATCTTGCCAATAGTAGCTCTCAACAAAAAGGTATTAGAAATTTAGAATGGATACAGATTTGTGATATCTATTGAGAGCACTCTTAGTAGTGAAAATTATACAAGATGACAGTTTTATAAACATTTTTACATATATCATATATGTCCTCTATATGTTATTACTGAGTAAATATACGCTGAATTTAAACTCACGAAAAGTTTAAATTCAAATACATATCAAATCAGTTTCAATTTTTAAATTTTATTTCAGAAGAAAAAAATATCAAAATTTTGTGGTTATGAAAATTTTCTGTTTTTAAAAATTAAGTATTTGTTTTAAATTTGTAAGAAGTGACAATACAATATTAATAAAATAATCAATGTTTTTTACATTACTTTTAAAATTTTCCAAAATAATACTCTGAAGTTTCTTAATTTATTTTATTTTATTTTATTTTTTTGCATCCTACAAGATTTTTTATGTAATGAGCACATAAACTAGAAGTGGTTTATTATGTTTTTGAGTTTAAACTCATGGTATACATTCATGAGCTTATATCTGCATAATCATTGATGGATGTTGTTCACTCGAAAGTGCACTACTTTTAATATCTCAACTAAACCGCAAATCAGTCGCAAGCGTACGACTAAGTTGTAGCGTAGTACGGGGTCGAATCCACAGGGACAATTGGCAAAACCGGACTAGACTTTGTTTATCTCTAAAACTATGGGTTTTTCACAAACAAGGGATGTTTTTGGTATTTTCCTAAATAAAAAAAACAAAATAGTAAATGACTAAAACAGTAAGATATTTATGCGTTTCTAGATCTTCGGACTAGTCACTCGGCCTCGGGCCACACTAACTGTACCTGTCACATATAATCCACACGACTACTGAACCGCGCTCTCGCATCTGTCAGATCGAAGTGTACCGGTCGTCGCTCTCGCATACGACTGGTGCGCAACACAAGTAAACTGGTATTTATGAATTCTTGGTATAAACACGTTTAGTTCTGGTTAAAACAATATCAAGCACCAATCCTCAGCTCTCGCTTGTTGGCTTAATTCCTAACACAGTTCTAACCACCACAGGTACATATCGCAGCTCTCACTTGTAAACCCAACCTATGCCCCGGCATTGGTGCCCCAAGGTGTACCTCCCTCTCGGGTAGTGTAAGGCCCCGCTCTCGCGTGTTGCCTGATTGCCCTCTCGGATCTCTAACCCACCTCGTCTACTAACTAAACTCAATCACGTGTGTACTACGGCTTAAAACCTAGGGTACTGGCCGATACTTACTGGTTACCAGTTCGGACGCGCAATTGACAATTAGCAAGCAACCAAAAATTCATACACAATACCAGAAAACTAAAATAAAAGATAACCAAGAAACTTCATAAACACCAAAAACCAAGTTAATACATCATCCTAATCCTAAAAACTACGAGTTTAGCCAGACATGGCTCTAAAAGCAATCAACAAGCAAGTACAACGAGTAAAACAAGTCATCATACAATCAAATACAACCAATCAATCACAAAGAAAGAGTTTGAAAGAAAGAACTATTTGAAGATCGGCTTCAATGATTAACGCGCGTGTCCTCGCTCGTCGTCTCGCCTGCTCGTCCTCTGCGTGTCCTGATCGGCTTCTTCTTGCTTTGCTTCCTCTCCAAGAAAGCTTTTCTCTCCTCTCAAAAGGCTGCTCTTTCTTCCTCTCAAAGGCAGATGGGAAGTATTGAAACGATGCCAAAATCATTGTCCTAGCAGGTGCTTAAATAGCCATCAAATCCAGATTTCTTTCCTTCTTCCGCATTGCTGCCGTATGCGATCCTTACGGGCCGTAAGGTGGGGTCCAAGTCGGATTCTGCTCAATCAGCTCCATAATCATTGATTTGTTGCCTTTCTTGACCTGAACACCAAATATAAAGCAGTAACTGAAAAAGGAAAGAAAGTGCATGTAATCAAATACATATGCCAATGATTTGGATTAATTCTGTAGGCATTTCCTAGGTAAAAGTGTATATTCTTGGGTGCGATCAGATGTGGATGCAAATATGATTTTAGTATTTTACCATCCGGTTTGTTTTAGTCCCTAGTGAGACCGTTTGTAACATGATAAGTTCAAAATAAAACAATAATCTATACTCCATAAAGAGGGGTAGATTTCCAAGCAACTCAACTATGTCACATCATCACTATTATTAACCATTGATTTGTTTGAAACTTTTTATCTATTTTGATCCAATGGCTTATTTTTTTTCCCTCATTAAATAAGATGAATGTGAGATGTCTAAATCAAATTTTAATAATGGTCCAACATTTATACATATGTTCTTATCTATAAATTATTGCATTATTATAACTTAATTACATTAAAAATTTTAAAAAATTGTTCAAGTTCTGTTTATATAAATATTTAAAATATTATAAAATTTCTTAGTTATTTATTTGATACCACTTTTCGGGGCGAAGCCCGAGTTACAGCTCTAGTGATATCAATTTTTCTACCTTTTTGCTTTCACATGTTCTCTCCACCATTTTAAAGCAATGTTTTATATTATTTAATAGTATTTCAAGTAGATGATCATGATCCAATTGTATGATTTGTGTTATTCAACTTACTACTACATTGTATCAAGTTAATTGTTATGTTTCAAGAGTTAATGTTTCAACTAGGATATATTTTACACTAAGATGGGGATTTTGTGACAATTAAATTTGATGACAACTACGACAATTGATTCTCAAATAAATATAAATAAAATCTCTAAAATAGAAAAAAATTGTACAAACATGTTGTAAAGCTCATAAATTGATTGTGTTTCAAATTTCGACCAATTTGAAAGTCAATTGATACTATATCAAAGCTCATAATATTTTGAATCGTCGAAACCATTAAGAAATTTTGATGAACTCCGATAGAGTATCAAATGACACAAACACAATCGATCTATGAGATTTACAACTTTGTACAAAATTCTCTATTTTGAAGATTTTATTTATATTTATTTAAGGATCTGTCGCTGCGATTGTCACCGGATCCCAACCCTACGTTATAACTTGGTATATGTTTGGGTAAATTTTCTGGGAGGTCACTGAATTTTACCTCAAATCCATAATTGGTCACTGAACTTCCATTTATCCGTTTTTGGTCACTAAACTTTGATATTTATCCAAATTTGGTCACTCCGTTAGTTTTTCTATCCAACTTAACAGAATAGTTAACATGACATTAGCTTTATGATTTGGACATATATTTTTTCATGTAAAAAATATAAGAATATAAAAAAAATTTATTTATTTATTTTCTTTTATGACAATACAAAACTTTCAAATTTTTAGACATGTTATAAATTAAATACCTTATATGAAAAAATAAATAAAAAATTAAATTTATGAAAGAAAATTAAATAAAAATACTTTTATGTAAAAAAATGATTTCTCCAAAGTTTAAAATTAGGGTCATATTAATTATTCCGTTAAATTGGATGGAAGAACTAACGGAGTGACCAAATTTGGATAAACATCTAAGTCCAGTGGCAAAAAATGGATAAATAAAAGTTCAGTGACCAATTATGGATTTGAGGTGAAGTTCAATGACCTCCCAAAAATTTACCCTATATGTTTTGGTATCTAGTTTGGCATATATTTAGGCCCTATATAAAAAAGAAAGTATTCCAAATGACTTGTATGATTGTATTTCCGCAAAGCAGCCGCATTTATAAACTTTACCATTTTTTGTTGATTTTGGGCGAAAAATATTTGCACTTTTTTTTATATAAATAGAAAAACTAAAAAAGTATCCTACGGCGGAAAAAGGACACAGAATTCTGGGGATCTTATGTTACCTCAATCCAACAAAAAATCTGTCACGACTGCTCAGACTTCCTTCATCCCCTCCACTCCGGGGAGTCTCTTCGGTCCTAAACATACCACAAACCTCACCTTATATCCTCGTATGCACGAATCTTGAAGCAACATTTCACATATCCGACGTATAAATCCTCCGCACCGTAACTTCCGTCGCAGCAGAGGATCCCGAATCCCCGATTTCCCATCGCAAACAAAAAGAAACCCAACTTTTGCTTTGCTTTTCTTTTCCCCCGTACACAAATTCTCCTTTTCCTTTCATTCCTTTCATTATTCCTTTGGGGGCTCTCCTCACATCTCAGATCCTCTGCAGCAATGCAACACACATCAAAGCACTTAAACCGTCAGATCGCCTCATGATCCAACAAGGCACGAATCTTGATGCACTCCAACGGCCCACATGTATCACCGCATATTGCCTTTTAAGGCAGAGGATAAGCGATTGGCGGGGGAGGGAGATAACGACAAAAACCGAATTCATATCTCTCTACTGCGCAGTACATTACACCGCAGTAATATGACCGTTGGATTCGCTTTAAGATTCGTGCAACTCAATCTCGTGAAACCCCCCCTAATCCGCATCGTTGATTCTCTGCGAAGTACAATACCGCGCAGCAGAGGATAAGTGCAATGCCTAGTCTAGCAGAGAAGGAAGGACGACCGCTCACCACCTGTTTGTTAAAATGCGTCAAAGAGCAAGCCAAGGTAAGCTAGCTAAGCTAGGCAAGCGGCACACACAAAGATCAATTGGGTTGAGTCTCTCTCAAGGAAACCTGCTCTCTCCGCAACCTCCTCTCCTGCTATAAATCCCTTGCCCACATGCTGCCTCCCCTCCCACCACCACCACTCCCTCTCTACAATTTTCATGGGTTATCTTATCTCTTGCCACTTCATCCACACCCGTAAGTAAGTAAGTGAAGAAATAGCATAGCATAAGATAACATAATCAGGGGGGTTTTGGGTCTGTTCTGAATTGGGTGATTGAGTTGGGAATTGGGTTTGATTGGGCAGTTTGGAATGGAGAGGTCTTGTGCAAATGGGGTTATAAGGCTGCCTCCCGGGTTCCGGTTCCACCCGACCGACGAAGAGCTGGTTTCTCAGTATCTCAAGAGGAAGGCCCTGGCGTGCCCGGTACCGGCTGCTATTATACCGGAGATTGATTTCCTCAGGCATAACCCTGCTGATTTGCCCGGTAATTATAGCCCATATTTGCCTTTGAATTGTTTTGTAAGATGATCATATAAATTGTTGTATAATTGAAGACTTATGAGTTGAATTTTGGTTTGGCCAACTTTCAGGTGGGAGTGAGGGGGAGAGGTATTTCTTCAACCAAAGAGAGGCCAAGTACCATAACAGCTCTCGATCAAACCGTGCAACGAGATCCGGGTCCGGTTACTGGAAAGCCTCGGGCAAAGATAAACCTATAGTTGGTTCTAGAAGTAACCAAGTGATTGGATTTAAGAAGACCCTGGTTTTCTATCAGGGGAAGCCTCCCAGGGGAACCCGTACTGACTGGATTATGCACGAGTATCGGCTCAAAAATGTATGGTTAATTCCACTTTCTCTATTTTGTTTTGGGTTATTATATCAATGGTATTTAGATAATGCAGATATTAGGATAACTGCTTTTTCATACTTAGGTCGTAATAGCAAAAAAATAAAATCAAATAAGAACTAGCCGCGATTTTAAATAGGTTTCGCTCATTCAAACATGAAGTACAGTTCATAGTATCTCATTAAATGCTAATTATCAACTATCCAATTGTATTCAGTATGCTATAATGTGCCGGTAGCCAGCCATTAGCACAAATCGATATACACTTCAAATACAGACTAACATTTTATTTATTTAATCATTTGAATGGTTCAGAACCATGATCAGTAAACTATGAATGGTTTATTTAAGTTGTTGTACTTAATAGCATTTTTTCATATGAATACTTACATGGTTATGAACTTGTATATTGTTCAGGATTCTGCAGTTATGTCGACAAATTGGGTTCTCTGTCGAATTTTCAAAAAGAAAAGAAATAACCAGGCAGACGTAGAGTTCATGGACCATGCTGTGGTAGAAAGGCCCGGGACACCTCCACCCTTGTCAGATTCAAGTTGTGTAACAGATACTTCTGATGAAAATGCCGAGGAAGTTAGTAGCAAGTAAGAGTATATATGAATCCAGTAGAAAACCATGAATAGAGACTGAGAGGGGGGCGGGGGAGTGGCTGAATGTATAGACTAAGAGAGGTTAGAGTTTTAGTTGGACCTCTTGCAAGTTTTTTGTATGTTGTTTTCATGCAAATGTAAGTATGCAAGAGGACTTTGTGCATGTAGAAGCAAAACCATGTTAAGATAATTTTGATTAAAAGAAAAAAAAAAAGTCTGTTCCTTTCTTTTTGTGTACCAATATTTTTTTTCTTTCATAATTCGGTCTCCACTGATACGGTAACTGACTAACTGTAATTCCCAAAATTTACAACCATGATATGGTTATAACATAGTTGATATGGTTATAACATAGACATAAGAAAATGTCTACCATTGATATGGTTATAACATAGTTGTCTTACCCCTGCTGGGGTGACAGTAATTTCGGTATGGTAAATTTAAGCCGACCAAACTGGATAAACAAGTAAAACCATCGATTTCAAGCTGAGGGACCCAAAGTTATTATTGTATTTTAGGAAAGGAAGCAATGACAACTGACCAGAAAAAAAAAAAAAAAAAACAAAGGGGCATCCGTGCTGTTTGTGAATTGTGTTGCAAACTGGATAAATTACCTTTCATAGTTAGCCACAGAAACAGAATACATGGTCTCATAAGAAATATAGAGCTAGGTCAAAGGCACCACAAGGTCCCCTCTTTTTATATCACCTTTCATTTTCAGAGATCTTTGCAGAGATCTTCCGTTGAAATTATGAAGAGAGAACAATCAGAGGAATGCTGGTGGCTGATTGCGGTCTCCCCCAGCTTAACCTCAGTTATTTACCTGTTTTTGGTATATTTATCCTTTTTTCTTTACCTGTTTCCTGTACAATTATCGAATTTGTTTTCCTGGTACTGTATGTTATGACTTCAATTCGTATACAGTTTTATTGTTGCAGAGGCTCTAACACTACATTTAGGATACTTTCTTTGTCAGATATAAAGTTTTTTTTTTTTTTTTTTCCTTCACCTGATTTAAGTTTCTAAATCCAATATTTATTTATATTCATATTTTCTTTTTCCTCACCTGATTTATTTTTTACACAATGTTTCATGTTTTGTTTTCCTTTGCATTTTTATCACGCCACTACATGTTTGCAGATGCGAGGTAGAGGCATGAAGTGTGGGGAGACAAAACAATTCTAACAAAAGAAGGAGACCTTTTGTGTAACATAGCGCCCAAATTGCCAGTCTAGAGGTGGACGTGTGAAGTTAACAAGACTTAGTAAGAAAAGCCTTGTGGCTAACTCTTACATGGCTTTCTATCAATTCAAATTGCCTTGCCATGTACGTTTATTATTTATATCCCCGACATTTGACTATAATCCGGTACCGTACCAGTTAGACCACTCAATACCCATCTGATCGGTAACCATAGCATACCAGTAAAGTGCCTCCTCTTCCAATTTTGAAATTCATGTTGTTTTGGGTCTTCTCAGGTCAACAACCACATATACATAACTGAAAATAGTGTTATTTGAGTATTCAGAAACTGATAGACTCATGTTCCTTTTCTTTTCTATTAAATTTTTCTTTCTTAGGTTCTGTTCTACTGTCATAGCCTACATTCTTTTTAGGATCCCAGAACAGTAGCTGCAACTGCCCCAAATAGGGAAGCACCAAACATACTGCATTCACATATTTACCAGTACTGTGCTGGCTCAATCAGTAGAAACATGTGGTACATAATGGTTTTCGTGGTGGCTTTCGATGGCTGCAAAATTTTGATTGAGTAATTAGTTAATGATGATTAGGAAGGCACTGCAGTTATTGTTGCCACCTGTTGATTAAGAATATCACGCACTTCCGTTGAAATAGTAAAACCAAGTTTTGATGCTGTATTAAGTTCGGTTTTCATATCACTATATCCAAGTTTTATATGTATAAGGCTATCTAAACAAGTTTTAAGAATAAGACAAGTTCTGCATACAGATATGTAAATAGTAATTAAAGAACTTCAAATTGTCAATTAAATTTAGTAGTTTTGATACAATTGTCGTCTATTCATAGAACTTTTGGAGTGTGAAAGGATTGACTTACAAAAATTTTGAAAGAAGTGTTACTTCTATGAAAACTTGAAAGCTTACAAATTGTGGTCCTCTTACTTATACTAGAAGTAGGTGATATAGTATGCAAGATTTCCTAATTGGGTCCATTGATTTTGCATAGGAATAGCGGTTAGACACATCATGTGCTCTGCATCTATGACTTAAACCTTTCACCATTTGTTTAATTTAAGGGCATATATATATATATGTATAGAAGTCAGCAAAATAGTCAATTCAATAGGATAGAACATCAAGCTCCTATGGGAAGAAAATAAAACCCTTCCAATAATTGGAGTTTGGAAATTGGAAGTGATCTCTGAAAGGCACCAACTGTGGTTTGCCTATTTCTGTACTCAAAGCATTGAATCAGAATTAAATGCGTGGGGTTACAATGTATACAATTCAGAAAGGCCTTGGCTACAAGCTAACAGAACAGGATTCATATACCCCATGAAAGTTGGAAGAAGCTGTATGGTTTTTAATGTGGGGAGGGATCGGTTGGCAAATGGCAATGCATATTTTGATAATTTTGATAATGGGATATTTCAGGGAAACGGGTGGTAGTTCAGTTGGTTAGGAGAGAAGTTCTAGGACTGTTGTTTACCTAAAAGTCGAGAATTAGATACCCGCTCATGCAACTTTGCAGCTGCTGCAGAGATTTAAAAAAAAAAAGGCAATAGGGCATTTCAAAAGTTTGTAAAAATTAATTAAAAATCTTTAAAATGAAAAAAAAAAGTTCATGATATATTACTTATAGATTGATAGTGTTTCAAATTTCAATCAATTTGAATATCGTTTGATGGCTTGTCAAAATTTTGTGTACTTCTTAACGGTTGTAATTTAACAGATCTTTGAAGCGTCATCAAACGTCACTTAAATTGAATATAATCGAAAACATAATCAATCTATAAGCTAAGCATTATATCCGTAAACTTTTTTTTGTATATGTTTGAAAATTGTTAATGAATTTTTTTTTATTTTGAAAAGTTTTATTGTCAAAATTGTCAAGATAAGCATCGTTAATGGATTCCTCATCTTTAAATATTATGTACTGTGCATTTTTAGCATCCCAACAACCAAACCTACACTTGTTGTTAATGTTAATAGCATTCCCCTTTTTAATTTTCTAAAAAAGGAGGTAATGCAACTTATCACGCCAGTATAACCAACAAGCAATTGTTCATACAGTGAAAAAAAAAATAAAAAGAAGAAGAAGCTCCAAAAAAATCCGGAAACTTGGGACATACTTCCAAGAAATGTTGCAAATCCATTATGTACCGGAGATATTTTTTTGGTGTCGTTTTCTGCCGCCGAATTTTGTACAAATGTTTGACATACTGAAGTAAACTTTTATAATAGAGCGTAGGTATTGTTTGTTGTGTTAAAAAATTAATTGCTTGTTATCCATTGAAAAAGGAATGAAACGTATAAATTAAGCTTAAGGGGAAAAAAAAATGTAAATTGTAATGAAATATATTATTGTGATATTGAAGTGACTTATTAATGCAATAGTGCTTCATGAATATGTTAATTTCTTCTTTAGGAATTAATAAAAACAAATAAATTTTGTAAAATCATTTGCCATTTGGTATGCAATATAAAACGAATTAAACTTCTTTTTTTGTCAAAAAAATAAAAATAAATTTGAAGCCTCCAATATCATATTTTTTTTTTTTAAAAAAGAAAAAGTTAAAATATTAGGTTACTTCTGGGTATGGATTTGGGGCTCACTGCTATAATAATAATCAATGAAGGCAACAGCATCCAAACACACACAAAAGCTTGAGGAGTTTGTTCACGACACATGCATAACATGCATTTTTTATGCACATCCTGTAAAGAGAATTAGCTTGCTTTGGAGTTTATTCCCCTCTTTCAATTTTTAAATTGAGTTGAAAGCTCCCCTGTCTCCCCAAAAGTTTGACTAGTCGTCTTCCATTTATTTATTTTTTTATTTTTCCTGGGTGTTGCTTTGCTTGTATAGTTGTATTATTTGTATATAAATTTTTTGGGTCACCCCGGACCCGGAGGACCCAGAAAATAACTGGATTTGCTTTGGGGAAGTGTGTACCGTTTAGTTTCCGACTGTAATTGTGCGGTTTGTACGGCCCTACAAACAAAATAGAGAAACATCCTGCCTACATTAAAAATCCGTCCATAAATAAAGAATATTACATATACATCCAATTTTATAATCCATACACGGGTAGATATTACTCAAACAAATCTATACTCTTTTATAAAGAGCGTAAGGAATGGATTTATTCATTTGTCCATCGTTTAATATAGTTAACTTAGACTAATCGAATGACAATTGTTATCCATCAATAAAATAGACGGAATGAGATATGTTGCTTTGATTAGTTTCTCTTCTCCATTTCATTCTCTTTCGTTGGCTCTTCCAATAAAAAACTCACCGATTCCTCCTTCATAATCGTGTCTTTGAGTCATAAGCACTGACTCTTACTCTCTTTTACAACTTTTTTCATAAACCCTCGCCTCTTCCAAACACAATCCTCCCGCTCTCGCCAGCATCTCTTTACTGTCCCTCCCAAAGCTAACATTACTCTCCGTAATCGCCTCCCACCAACCACCATGCTTATTACTTATGGCTAACCACCTCTCCGTAACCGCACAACGGGCGTATTTACTTTTAGTACAAATTATAGATGCTAAATATGTATCCATAATATATCTATACGTTACCAATTTAACGCATCTCTTATAAAATTTATACGTATGAAAACGTATAAACAAACGCAACATGTTTTTTACTTTTTGTAACAAATGTATACGACAAACTCCGTATTGGAGCCGAAAGGTTGAAATGATCACTCTTCCATCTTTTCATCAATAAAATAAATCACTCTTTCATCTGTGTTGTTAACAATTAATGTGGTTTAAGGCTTGAAATGACCATTCTTTCATCTATTAGTTTAGATGAAATTAAAAAAAAAAGTTCTGTTAATAAGGGTGGTCAATTCGATATTTAACTTTTATTTTAGATAAAGATGAGGGTCAAGCCACTCAAATTTAAATTTCTATAAATAACCATTATTCGGGTTTCAAATCCGTAACCTCCCACACGGAAAGCATTGCATTTAGCTACTAGGCTAGACTAAATGTTGGTTCTTAATTCGATATTTAAACTTGAAACATGTTATAAGAAGATCATACACAGTCGGAAACTTGCAATGCAATTCAAGGGTAAACTTCGGATAAGAGGAATAACTCTTAATCAGGCTAACTGCTAAGTTTAGGTCATTATCTTTTACCATCTAAATTTGACCAATTCACGGTTAATAAACAAACAAAATCCATCATTTTCTTACAAATTGAATCTCAAGATATTATTTACTTAGAGCTAAAAACGAGGGTCAAATTCTTGCATTTATTGGCAGTGCTCAGTTTCAACTTTCAATTTTCAAAAGTGTAATCTTACACGCTGAAGAAAAAGAATGTCTCAACAGCTAGTTAACTAATTTAACCGGCTGCAATCTTCCTAAATGTCTCAAATCATCAAACATCAATCAATCTGTCGGTTTCGTTTTGAATTTTGACAGTCTGATTTTTCAACCCAATTTGTTTATTTTAATGGTTTACCACCTCTTGGAGTAATACATATTATTGGCATAATTCTAAGCATTATCGCAATAAGCAGTAAAAAGGTTTAAATTAAAGAAGATGATGAACGAACACGCATGTTTTCTGATACATTGAGATTAGATAATTTATGATTAATTTGGCTATAAAGGTCCGTAAACAAAACTTTCAATAAATTTCTCAGTTTGACATTTTTATGATGAACTCTGAGATCTATTTTTTTTTCTTTACAAAAATGATCAAAAATTCAAATTTGAGAGCTTGACCCTCATCTTTTCCTCAAAAAACAAAAAAAAAAATGATCAAGGATCCTACATTTTCCGTATACTATTTCTGGAAAAGTGTTGCCTTGACTGAGCCCACAATTACATATTAAGGTATTGGGTTTTCATTGGGCCCAGTTTACTCAATTGGCTTAAAAGGAAAAGAGCCCAAATTACTGCTATTTTTATCATCAAACTACAAAAATTTGCATCCGTTTGCATTCAACTCGCCCACTATCGTCTAAAAAGTTCTGAACTCATGATTTGTGCGCGTGCAGAGAATGTGTTTACATTTTTGTATGACTAGAATGGGCCCGGTAAAAGATGCTCAAACGACTCTGGCACATTGATTTCCATTTATTATTTGAAGTAACTTTTTATTGGCATCTATATCAAATCATTTGTGGTTTGAGTGGAGATAGATTTGCTCTTACTGGAAATCTAGGCGCATGTGCAGGGGCGGAGTCAGACTCCGAAGGGGTCTAACTTTTTTCATGAAACATAGTTTTATAAGTATGAGTATATTTTTATAAAAATTTTAAAATACGTTTGTGCAAATAATGTTTAGGGTATGGCATATTTTGTAAATTTTTCTACAAATTAAGTATATTTTTGTAATTTTTTCTTAAAAAAGAGATATTTTTGCAAATTTTTAGGAGTATATTTTAAAAAAAAATTTCCAGAGGTGGGCCAGTGCCCACCCCTGTATCATACTGGCTCCGCCCCTGCGCATGTGGGCGGATAAGGTTGAATATCTTGCTGCTCTTGAGATCCAAGAACGGGATTCTGCTCTTGTAATCGGGCGGTCAGTATCAAGTATCAACATAATTTTACTCTTCAATTGATTACAACTGTCTTATCACAAGAGGAGGGCCTGCTCGCGGAGTTTCAAGAGCACCAGTCCGCTGGATCAAGGAAGCACTAAAGTAGTCAATATTTTATCCCACTACAGTCTGACAGAACTAAATTATACGGTACAAATACTTAAATAGTAATTAACAACTATCACATGTATTAAAAAGTAACAATTTTTTTTCAGTAAAATTAAAGAACTTCCACAATCATTTTCCACTACCAACTTACCAAGGAATAGAGTCAAGTCAATAAACCAAAGAAGCACACTTCGGTGAAAACATGAAAAGGGTTCAAATCGAACTTTAATTCGAATCGAGACAAAATAAAAAAAAAATAATAAAAAAACTCATAATTTCTTTTTTTCTTTTTTTTTTTGAAGAAAGTGGAATACTCCAATTTTATTGAAATTGAAGTGCATATTACATCTAAGATGTACTAACTTTCTATTGTACCAGCCGTGTGGTACATACAAAAAAGAAAGCACGTTATATAAGCATATATTTATTACAGTATTATCCTGAGAAAAAACTAACCCAACAGTTACTTTTAATCAAAGATAACAACATACTACAGTCAAACATAATTCACAGCACTTATTTCATATATCAAAAACAAAAGAGGAGGGATCCCTTGACAATAGTTATTTTGATAATCTTGACAATGGTATGTTTAAAAAATTTACAAAAAATCACAAAAAATCTTAAAAATAGAAAAAAGTTTACGGAAGTATTAATTAACTTATAGATTGATTATGTTTGCGATTATATTCAATTTAAGCGACATTTGATAGCTCTTCTAAGACCCGTTAAGTTACAACCGTTAAAATGTGCATAAAATTTTGATAAGACATCAAACAATATTCAAATTGATTGAAATTTGAAACATCATCAATCTATAAGTTAAATAATGCATCCATAAAACTTTTTTTGTTTTTAAGATTTTTTATGAATTTATATAATTTTTTGAAAAACCTTATTGTCAAGATTGTCATTGTAGCCATTGTCAAGGATCCCTCCTCAAAACAAAATCACTAAAAGTTTCTTTGAAGGATGATTGTGAAGAAAGAGAGATGGAATCAAGCATCTCTTCTCCGAGTGCTTATCCTCAGCTGCGCAGTATGTTACTGCACAGCGAATCAGTGATGCGGATTATAGGGGGATTTTTTAAGATTGAGCTGCACGAATCTTAAAGCAAATCCAACAGTTGAATCGCTGCGCAGTAACGTACTATACAGTAGAGGATGTGAATTGCTCTTCTCCACACCTTATGTCCCATCTGTCCATAAAACCTTGCATATTCTCCCCTTTCTCTTCCAGTTGCTCCATATCCTCTTCCTCTATTCGCGAATCGCGATAGATGCTGCAAAGGTAGATTTTCTACGTCCTGTGGAAGGACGAGTGACAGTTTTAATTTGCTACCTTTCTTATTTTGTGAACACCAGAAGTTAACTAAATTTATCATTTATAAACCAGTACTTCTAAAGCTTCTAATAGATTTTCTATTAAAGCATGTATCCTTTTATTCCGTATTATATATATTTTATGAATCCAGTTTGTACTCTGTATTATATGGGGTAAAGATGTTATCCCCCATCGCTAAATCCCCAACCAAAATCCCCAGTTCATTCAACTCCTGATAACTACCTTATTTATCTTCCCAATCCCAATTAAAAAGTAAAAAATGAAGAGTAAAGATGCAATCACTGTCTCGTCTCCAAATCCCCAACTCTTATCCCCAGTCTCGGTCAAATTCATCGCAACTGACTCTCTGACACTTGACATACTATATCTCACCTCCCTTCTCCGACGGACAGATTATGTTTTCTAATTCGATCGTGTTTTCTATTGCTTCATCGTAACCTTGATCCGTTCCCATCTTCCGCTCCTCTTTCTCGTAGGGGCCAGTCTGGACTTTTGTGAATATGCATTTAGGAGGGCTCAAAATTCAGATAAGTCACAACCTTAAAAAGCAAATTATTGAAAAAAAAATTTTGGAGATGGGTGCAGTGCATGAAAGGGTTAGCCATGGCACAAATGACAAATATTTCATGTTTTGATATAAATATTATCATAAATATAATATTTATATTTTCAAATATAACTATTTGTACTTACAATGCTAACTATTTATACTTTATCTGTTTGGAAATTTAGTTATATTGACAGTTATTTTAGTCAAACTGATGGTTTGACCAGGAGAATTTTGGGACGAAACGTTTTTCCAAATCGTTGATATTAGGACAATTTTTAAAAGTTTAGATATTTATACTTTGCTTCATTGATGTTTGTAGTTCGCTTTGTAGTTATTATTATCAATTATTGTTTTTCATATTTTTCTGAAAGTTGTGTACTAACTATTTATACTTTTGAAAAAAAATATTAATGGTATGATTGGTATCTTTTATTTTCTTTTGGTATGATTGTGAATTAGTAGTGGTTGAAGCACCTATGGTGTTTTAACCCATTTTTGTAATTAGGTTTCCGAAAAGCAATGGAAACGGGCCCCAAAATAGGGTGCTTATCATTTTCAAAAAAAAAAATTATTTATACTTTTGTACATTGACGTTAATGGTGGACTGGTCAAATTTGGGGATTTGTATTTGGGGATAGATGTATTCTCCCTATTAATATTCTTGTTTATCTATATTTGTAGTTGCAAGTAAAACTATTTTACTTCTAAGTTATAAGTATTTATACATCTTCTTATGTTATTTTATTTTGTATGTGAATTACTTATTTATTTTAATTGTCATATAGTAACATTTATTGTTATTAGTATTTTGATAATTTGTATATTATTTGTTCTTTCAGTTAATATTAATATTTTCATGATAATGTAGCACAAATTATTTCAATTAAATAATTATTTTAGTAAAAATTGAAATAATTATATATGTCATAATGAATATATATACCTACAGCATTAAGTATTATAGATTATCTTGTTAAAATAATATTTTGTGTATTCTGATATATGTATTATTACTTCAAATATTTAGCTTGTTGAAGTTATTTGATCGGGGATTTGACCTGGTTTTGTTCGGGAAATTATTTCAAAAGTTTGTATTATATGTATTTTGTCTTTCTTTATTTACTATTTGTATTCTTATTAGAAAGTATTAGTATTTTCATTGTGAAATTGAGCGTCTGCTTTCTTTCGTGTTGTAGGTATTAATACTTACCCGCCGCTCTTATTGGATCTGGTCAAAGCGGGGATTTGACTTGGGGATTTAGCTTTGGGGACGGATATCATTTAATGGGGATGTGGGGGTTTTTAACCGGGGATTTACCCTTGGGGATGCATATCTTCTCCCTATTATATAATTCGATTGGAATGATACTATTTATTGATGATATTAGTAATGTATAAATTTGATTTGCCTCAAAATATTTTATGTCGTCTTCATCATCATTTTTTTTCTCTCCTGATATTTTGACCGAATTTCTCACATATCGTATGTTAATTTAATAGTCTCCTCGATTAATTAATTAAAACGAGATGAATATGATATACTTGAATCACGATTTATCTCTTAAGAATTAAGACAGTGATTTTTTATAATCGAATTATCATGCAGTAATGTTATTTGGTCCTATATATTTTAGTATTTGGTAAAAAGAAAATTGCTTGTGAATTTATTTAATATAAATTTTATGAGTGATGCTATAATACTATTAATTATACGGATCGGTCAGTACTACGACTTCATATTAGCATTTTCAAAGTCTAAATGGTCAATCCAAACTGCTTAACATAGTCTCCATATATGTCTTTGTAGACCAAAATTTATAATTTTTTATACTTTTTTATTTCTTAGATAATCAGAAATTGGCTTGATGTAAATATTATAGATCATTAAAAATGTGGTTTTTGAATCATAAATTCGCTTGAAAAAACATTTCAATATAGAAATCATTTCGAGTGGTTTAGATGATTAGATCAATCATCTAAACTTTGAAAAAGATATAATATGGAGCCATAATATCGCGCGATCTATATTACTAAAAGTATCATAACCTCACTTTTATTTAAAAAAAAAAAACTTCCAAAATTTATTTATTCATCAATTCAATCCATCATTCATTAATTAAATCACTCATTAGCCATCTTTTTTCAAGTCATCCCTCATGATTCATGACGACTTCAGTTATAATAACGATGCAGACATATCACCTTGAATCAACAATCTAAGGTACACGTGTTACTGAACAAACTTCTTTTTTTTTTTTTTGATGGCAACTAAACTATATATATAAACTAAGTTAAGATCCAATAATGTGGCAAGTGAAAAATAAAGAAAGAACCGGGGACCGCCCCACCACTGCACTGCTTAACTTATCCGCATCGAATTTAATTTGGGAAAGTGAAGGAACTGGAAAAGGGAAAGTAAACTCCTGTACTGTATTCCTGTGATCCTCTGCACACAGTCGACGGCATTCTCTGGCATTGAGATTCTCGTGCTCACGGATAAGCAAAAGATCGGACGGTTGGGATATTCTTAGATTGTCCATGGAGTTGTAGAGGATCAGGATCCGGAAAGTTCTTCTGGGCTGCGGTGTTGGCAACTTGGCAATTGAAGAATCAAATAATGCAAAGTTTCTTACCTTTTTTTGAGATAGATTGGATCAAACCAGTTAAATTTAAATAAATTTAAATGTCTACACAAAACTCCTATCCGAGTTAAGAATTGTGACCTTTTACACAAAAAATGTTGCCTTTAGCTACTAGATAAATGTTGGTCCTTCAAAGTTTCTTACTATTTTCTAAGAAATTCTTCAACAAAGTTTTTTTTTATGGTTTGGCCATTTGGTTTTTGGCAAATGGCAGACAAGATTTGAAGATTACACCGAGACATGCAACCAATTTTGCCGTAGTTATGTTTCCTTCGTATGTAATATGTATGTATGCTCTGCTCAAATAATTTTACAAAATAAATCAGTAAATTGAATTTAGAACAATTTTTTAAACTAATTATGTATTTCTCTTTGCAAACGTGGTTACTCAAAATAACCTGCAGAGGTGAAAGAGTATCATCTCATTTTATGAGTAAGACCTCAATTTAATTTGGCATTGTATAATCGTTTTGCCATGTTGACGTTCCTTGTATTCCCATTTTCTTCAATCTAGGTATGCGCTTATGCCGGAAAATCATCTTGAATATTCTTTAATCTTTATGGTTATCAGTGGTGGTCAAAAATTAATTGGTGACCTGATGCCTGATGGCAAGGAAAGCATATGCCGGTGGATAGTCAACAAAGAACTCTTGAGATTTCTGGAAGCTAGCCAGCTAGCTAGGACGAGAAAAAAAAAAAAAGGAACGTTTCAGGGTTGTGACGGGTGTCCAAGCTTCATGCTCTAATTAATTAGTACTTCTCAGTCCACAAAAGAATGAATTTATAGCAAAAGTAAAAAAAATAAGTGGAAGAGTGAAATTACTTTTATGCCTTCAATTAATAGAAAAGTGAACATTCTTGGAAGAAGACGATGAGCATTTTGAGAATTTCGTAATATATATATATATATTTTTTTTTTTGAGGAAGAAAGTGGATTCAAACAAAGAGTATAAATTCATTTAATTGTGGATAAATTGTAAAGGGTATAAATTAATTTAATTGTAGACGGAGGAAGTAGTATTTAATAGAAAAAGAGAGAAATGTAAAAAGTACTTCAGTTTTTTTTTTTTTTTAAAGTCGAAAAATGTAATTTAAGTTTTTAGTTGCCTTTTTATTATAGAAAATAGAGAAATATGTTAGTAAAAAATAATGGCACGTACCGTTAATTAGTAGTTAAAACTAAGCTAAATATACTGGTTAACTTTTTGTCAAATCAATTATGTTATATTTTTCTGGCAAATAATTTTGTGTTGCCCAAACTCCAAAGGTTAATATAACGAGAGGACATTTTGGTACTTTGTTATACTCAAAGGCTGCTAACTTGTACTAGTAGTTATCTGACCCTGTATTAAAAGAGAGAAACCTAATCAAAATGACTCCTACATAATTATTGACCCTTCTTAATAACTAAATTTTGAATTAAAAAATGAATAGAATATAAAATAATATCAATGCATATGCAAATGCAATTATGCACAACCCATGATGCCCGGCGTGGAATTAAAAAAATATATAATAAAAATCTGAAATATTAAAGACCAAGTTAATGCTGCCAGCTCTCATTTAGTCATTTTCCCCAAATAATAATAACCCTCCCCTAATTAAGGAGCACATTCACTGGTCAGGGCAAAAACAAACCAAAAGAACACAATTTTTTTTGAAAAATGTTGGTGTAAACAACACTCTCCTCTATTTTACAAACTGTTCAAAAAAGTAAGAAGAAAAAAAATAATAAAAAAAGAAAAAAGAAGGGGTGAAAAAGGGAAACACTCAAACAGCGAGTGCTCGTCCCCTAACGTACTGCACTGTGCAGTTCACAACATTAACCGTTGAATCATCTCAAGATCCGCGGTGGAACGATCTCGAGACAATCCAACGGCTGTCGTTGTGTTCTGCACAATGCAGTACAGCAGCAGGGGGAGAATTCAAAGCAGCAACAACGTCAAACGTCAAAAATCCAATAGGCAAAAAATTCGCATCTCTCTTGGAAAGGAAGGAGGAGCCCGAGTGCTCATCCCCTAACTTACAGCACTGTGCAGTTCACAGCGTCAACCATTGGATCATCTCGAGATCCACTCTAGCACAAATCTCAAGACAATCCAACGGTTCATGTCGTGAACTGCACATTCCAGTACAGCAGGGGATATGGATTCCACACCGTCCTCTCTAGAGAGAAAAACTCAAACCCTAATAAAGAGAGGAAGAACAAAACGCACCCTTCTCTTCTTCTTCTTCTTCTTTCTTCTTCCCAGAGAAGAGAAAAAGGAAACGGATTGAATTGATAGTCATTAATGGCGTCCAGACTCGCGCGTCTCGCCCGCCGCCCCGCCGCCGCGGTATAGTCCTCTCTTTCTCCTCCCTTTACCCGTTCCCCTTTCCGTGGCCGAGCTGTTGCCGTTTTGTAGTGTTTGTTTTGAGATCTGGTGGATTGGAGGGGTTTGAGGGGTGGGGGACGGCGGATGTGAAATGTGTAGATCTGAATCCGATCCCGTTGTTGATTTCAGTCAAATCGGGCTGTTCCTTTTCCTTTTGTTTTGTTGAGGATTATATGATATCAGTTAGAATTTTGTGAATATGGGAAGGTTTTTAAGGTCCGGTAGTTTCTGGGATACGAAGGTTGTTTGGTTAGGGGATTCAGGAGGTGGCATTTGAACCTGAATTGAAATTCGGCGGTGCCTTGTAGTTTATGAGCTGATTGATTAGCCGTGTGAAATTGTAGGTTTACAGTTTACACTGCATATTTTGTTGGATTAAGTCTGTAGATTATATGCAAGGAGGCACTGAATGTTTTACTTTTGCTAAACAGTATTGACGGATCATCATGCGCATTTTCCATTTAATCTAATCATAATTGATTGGCAGTTTGGCACTATTTTTGTTTTTTAAATAACTCTGAATTGTTGGTCAGGTTGCTAATGTGAAAATATTTGGTATTTGGGTGTGTAAGTACAAAAATGCTATGCTCATGTAGCTCCCCATAATCAATTGGCACTATACATGTATGAGATTGGAATTACTATGAAAAGATAATTTGTTGATATAATTTATTTATTTATGTGTATGTAGGCATTGTTCTTTGTCAGAAGCTCTAGATCTGTTAGACAATTCAGCCATCAAATCTTTCCAGGTTTTGTACTTGCAGCCTTTTTATTTTGTTTAGTGCAATTCAATGTCTCCTCCTATTGGCCTAAAGAAAGTTGCCAAGTGTAAGGTTTTACCAAAAACATGGAACAAGTAGCTTGCTGTACCCCTTCTCCTTGTTTAGTCAATTGTTGGAAACCTCTATTCCTTGAATCTTCTTTTGCATGAACTTTTGATACAATAAGAAATGTACTTATTGTTTGTGGAGGCACTTGAGGTTTCAAATTTTGTAGGAGTTTATCCCATTCTCTCTCTCTCTCTCTCTGTTTTTTTTTGTAATTTGAGGAAGTCGGATATATTTGCTAATTATAATATGTTTGCATTGCAGTTGGCTCTGATCCGGTGAAGCCCTCAAGGTACATTGTACCTTCTTTCTTTTCAGAATCTGAAATTCCATAATCATGTAAAATTGCCTGTTAGTCTAACAAAATTGAAATGCCATTAAAGGTTCCTGAATATGATAAGTTTGTTCTTGTTCTTAGTCCGTTGGCAGTGGGTATATTGTCTCATAATTTTTGTTTTTTCTAAAAAATAAAAAATTTTCAGGCCTCTTCGTAATTTACTTCCCAATGCATCTCCCTACCAGCTTTGGAGTAGATCATTTTCTTCAGATGCCAGTAAGATGATTCTAGATGCATATCAATATTATATTTATCTTTTACAACATTGAGATTGTTGCTTAGTTCCATTGTTGTTGGTTGTTTTGATTATAAGGTGAATCTGTTGATGCTGTTGTACCATTCATGGGTGAATCCATCACTGATGGAACACTTGCCACATTTTTGAAGAGTATGTGGTCTCTCTCTCTCTCCATCCATCCAACTCATTATCCCTCTATCTATTTCCCTCTACTATTCTATCCTGTAGTGTGCTGACATATGAATGTCCTTTGGAAACAGAACCAGGAGATAGAGTTGAGCAAGATGAGCCGATAGCACAAATTGAAACCGATAAGGTACTTTAGCATATTAGGTAAATTAATGAGAATTGCATATTTGTCTTTGGAAAAGCTATTGTCATATCTGTTTATTTTCTAATTATTTTATTTACTTTTAGGTTACTATTGATGTCAATAGCCCCCTTTCTGGTGTTATTGAGAAGGTTAGCAATTTATAATTTCTTTTAGTAATGAATGGTCTTTATATTGGAAAATTCTAGTAGTACATCCGGTTCTAAATTATTCCTCTTCTATCTGTCCAATATATGAAACAGTTGACAGCAAGTGAAGGAGACACAGTTACACCTGGAACTAAGATTGCAGTAATTGTAAAGTCAGATGCACCTGCAAGTGACACACATGTTGCCCCATCAGAGGAGAAATCTGAAAAAGAAAGCACCCCCAAAGCACCAGTGGAGGAAAAACCTGTCAAAGCTGAACCTCCCAAAGTTGAGAAACCAAAGCCAGTTGCAACACCCCCTCCTAAGACCTCTCCTACAGAGCCTCAATTGCCACCCAAGGACAGGGAAAGGCGGGTAAGGACTTGAAATTAGCTGTAATAATTACTCAAGAAACCCCGTCCTAAACCAGAATGGCCTTAAAGAACTTTATTTGTTCTAACATCGTTAGGTACCAATGCCAAGGCTAAGGAAGCGTGTTGCAACTCGTTTGAAGGATTCTCAGAACACCTTTGCTATGCTCACCACCTTCAATGAAGTTGATATGTGAGTGAACATGTTCTGTTCTAGTGCCTGTCATTTAGTCTATGTACTTATTTTTTACCTTCTCTATCAATATAGGACAAACTTGATGAAGCTGCGTTCTGACTACAAGGATGAGTTTCAAAAGAAACATGGCGTGAAATTAGGTCTTATGTCTGGCTTTGTTAAGGTAAGCTGAACCATGCAAACCATGCATATGATCTTACAAGCTGGTTCTTTTTTATGTTTGGGCTATATTTCTTTGCCGAAGTTATAACTAATGTGCTGGAGAGCTTTACTGTCCTCATCAGAAGCTGACATGTACTGGGTCATGTGGTGCTAGTAGATAAAGTAGAGTTGATATATTTTACCATGACATTGACCATGACTCCACACATGTTAATATCTTTGATTGTTATGTTATCATAATTTGGTGGTCATAGATCTTGCAATGTACAATAAAATGGACCCTGTCAATATTCCTAGTTAAGATGATTCTCGTGAGAAAGTCTGATTTTGTTTATGAACTTTCTTTCAGGGGGCTGTTACTGCTCTCCAAAACCAACCAGTGGTCAATGCTGTTATTGATGGAGATGACATCATTTACCGTGACTATGTTGATATAAGCATTGCTGTTGGCACTCCAAAGGTTTGCATTATATATTACTTTACCTTTATACCAGTAATAACAAAGACTGTATACTACCTTTGTTCTCATTCTGAATTATCTTTCACAGGCTAATCATTAGAATTATGGGATTTCATTTTCTCTTTCTTTGTGGTAATACAGGGATTGGTGGTGCCAGTCTTGAGAAATGTAGATCAGATGGGATTTGCAGATATAGAGAAGAAGATAAATGAGCTGGCCAAGAAGGCAAATGAAGGTACCATCTCTATTGATGACATGGCTGGGGGTACTTTCACCATTTCTAATGGTGGTGTCTATGGCAGCCTTATCAGCACACCCATTATCAACCCACCTCAGGTAAACCAAAAACCTTTTCAACTCTTCTACAGGTTTGAAAAAGAATGTTTTAAAAAATACATAATCCAACCCAAGTTACCTGACATTAATATAGTGTAGGTGCTTTTTTTCCCTGGATCCAGCTCTGATTATAATATAATCTCTGTTTTGCAGTCTGCTATTCTAGGGATGCACTCTATTGTACCCCGTCCTGTTGTTGTTGATGGGAGTATCGTATCCCGCCCAATGATGTATCTGGCACTGACATATGACCACAGGCTCATTGATGGAAGAGAAGCCGTGTTCTTCTTGAGGCGGATTAAGGATGTTGTTGAGGATCCCCGCCGCCTACTCCTTGACATATAAATCTGCCAAGTGAAGTAAAAAGTTACAGCACCATTACAATTACCTCCCCTTACTTTTTGAATCTTTTTCTTCTTTTTTTTTTTCCCCTTTTGGTGAATAATATTCAGAACAGAAATTTTGACTGATGTTAGACTGTGATGGGATTTTTTCTCTCAGTCCGAGACATGTACTTATAAAGTTAGTTGAGGTGTTTTAGGGGAAGTGAAATTCCCTGACGGTGTTGCGTCTCTTTTTCCATTGCAAGACGGTTTATGGAGTTGAATATTAAAGTATATTTTTTCTAAGTTGTGCTGGTATTTGATTATTTAATTTACTGGCATGTTTGCTTAGTATGCTTGACTCATTGGTATTTGTCAAAACTGGTTGCATGCGTATTACAAATTTTTTTTTATGTGAAGTCCACAAGGGTTATTTAATTTACTGATTTGCCATTCGAAAGTTGGAAATTGCATATTTGCCACTACAAATTTAGTTAAATTGCATTATACATTAAATTCTCTTATTGACTAAATTGCCCTCCCTCCCTCCCTCTCCCACGAATTCTATTTCTATCCTGCTAAAAGTTTCTCATCTTTATGTTTCTACCGCCCACAACCCACTTCGCTGGCCCGGTCGTCAGCCGCCTACAACCCTCGCCTCTCTTTGTATAGACTACCACTGTAGTTCTTTCTTCGTCTCTTATGAAGAGGAAGTCTTACTTTCAAACTATTGAGGAGGCAACTCTGGTGTATGGCTCGACTGCAGTTCAGTTGAGGGGACCGACAACGCAGATGAAATTTCCAGCCAGTAAACTAGGGGCATGTTTGGATGGTCGAGAATAGTACTATTTTCTGGATTAGCCTGCTATTTCTGAGTGAGTGTCAATCCAAACAATAAAAATACTAATCCGAACAGTTGAGAATAGCTCTAATCTGCTATTCTGTCTAAAGTATGGAATAGCGATTTAGCATTCATTTGGGTTAGTAAAAAATATTAAAATAAGAGCCAGCGTCTTTTTTTAATTTTCTTTTCACTTTCTCCTACCTCCCTCTTCCCTATTACCTCGGGAGATGAAAAGAGAGAACTCCATTTCCTCTTCCTGCAAATTTTCGATGATAGAAAGGAAAATCACGGCTGCCGATACTTGGGTTGTGCTCTCCTCGTCACGACGAGCATATAAACATCTCATTTGCGGATATTTCGGTATTCCTGGCTCTCTCGTCTCATCTGTCCTCATTCTTCAAATTAGTGTTGTCACCATGGCTGAGTTTTGAGTTGAAGCAGAGGAGCTCAATCTGAAGCAAGTTGATAAAAGCTCAAAATCCTGTCGATCTTTACACCTGTTTGAACTCTTTTTGCTGGTATAAATTTGAGCCGTAAAATTCCTTGGACATCAGTGAAAAGCTTGAAGCTTAGTCTAGTTTTTCATTTAATTTTATCATTTTATCATTGCCTGGTCCTCTTTTCATTTGTTGAATGAAATTGAGAATATAATAAACAAAATAAATAAAAACAGAAGGCGTAATTGATTTTATAAAAATGTTAAAATATGTCTCCCGACAATCAATCATATACTGGGATTCATGAAATTAGAACTTGTTGCGGATCATTAAAAAAAAAATAGTTACAAAGAAATATAAAATATAATACTATTTTATTTATTTCCTTTATTACTATTCCAAATATACAATCCAAACAACATTTTCACTAATCCGAATAACACCACATTTCTACTATCCTCCTACTAATCCTAACATCACTATTTTTCTACTAATCTCTTTATTCCTCTATTCTTATATTAATCCTTGCACCATCCAAACGCACCCTAGGTCTTCTGTCACGGAACAGGTTTAGGCAGTGGAGTGCGAGACAGGGTCAGGAGATGAGGAGATGGGTCACTAATGGAATTGGGTTTATCCTTTCCAACATCAGCTCTTACAAAAAGGTAAATTAATGTAGTATGATTTCTTTTTGATACTGTTGTGGTCTTGTGGACGTGTCTAATTTACTGGTACTTGGTTAAATACTTGTGAAAAAAAATTCTTCAACTAACCACTAATTTCTAGTAAACTTAAACCTTTTGTTGGGGGTGTACAGTAAAAAATGAGTTGTTTTTATACTGGTATAAGTTTCTTTTTCTTAATTCTTTAGAATGTGTGGGTCATGATATCAAGATACCAACAGGTCTTATTGGCAAAACCTGAAAATATGATTTAGATTTTAGGATTTAGTGAGAAGCAGGGAATCCAACCTGCTGAAATTACTTATACACGATACCACACATTTTAGATTCAAGCCTTTAACCAATGAAACTTTCTTTGTACTGACTCTACATTGCTACATTGATTTCAGGTAGAACCCACAAAAGATGTCAAGGCTAGTTCATTGACAGAAATGGAATTACCGCATGTGCATGCTTATGCAGGAACTTGAGTTGCCAATTTATGATGACTTCTTGGACCTTGACATGTCTAAACCAATGTTGCTTTACGAAGAAACATATGGAGTTGCTGCAACAACTTCTGATTGATCATGGAGTTTGGATTTAGGAACTGGACTAGAGACCTTAGTGTGATGTCAAATCGTTTTGTGTTGAATTTCTTTTATGTTGGATTAGTATATTAGTTTTATGTATTCTTGCACGAATAAAGCTTCTCAATTACGGGTGTGTATATATCCCACGTCTGTACCATATATGCTGGTAATGTACCATGCTAGAAAACTTGAGAACATCTAGCTGTTGTCATTATAAACAAAGATGAGGCAATAGCACTTTTGAATCACTCTATTTCTTCTTTAAATTAAAAAGTTACATCCTAGATTGATCCAAATTAAAAATTACGATGGCGACAATCCTTGCATACTTAGCGTCGCTACTTGAATTAACGGAAACTTTAATGGGCAGAGATAGCATGGCTGCTTGGCACTTCACCACGGCTGGGCATCAAGGGGATACTTGACGAGCTCATGCAAGGGGGCTCGGTTGCAATGCATGATGGCGGTGCTGCTGGTCTCTTCGGCAAGTGAGAGGAGAGCGTCGATGGTGCTAATGAGTGACATCAGTGACAATGAGCGGAGATGAGGAGGTAGGTGATACACGGTATTGGTTTAATGATACAAAATAATGGTACAAAAGAGAGGAAATGGTAAAATGGAAAATAGGAAAATACAGACTTGAAGGAATTAATATTTTAAACACAATTTGTATAAATATATTAAGTAATGACAATAATACAATTAAGACAAATATGCGATGGCAAATTTGCAATTTGTGATTTTTGAGTGCCAATTTTACAAATTGAAGGTTTTCAAGTGGCAAATATACAAATTTCCCTATAATTATATTCACATGCATTGGTGGGGAGCTGCTTTGGGCAGCGGCCAATTTACTTGGACACAGCTTTTTACCACTATTCGGACGAAATTACCCTTACTCGTAATTTAGATGAGAAATCGCTTCCTGAAAAACAAAACCCCCATTAGGCTAAGTCTAAAACGGTCTTCAGTTTCCGCCAACTAAAAGAGCAAATTCTGGGATGCGCTAGGCTAGATTGAGAATGCTTGGAAATTCCTTGATTATTTTCCACTTGTGTTGCTTTTTTTACTTGGTTGAGCAACATGGAAACAAACCCAATTTTTTTCATGCTGAAATTGACTGGGTATGTTGTTCTGCTGGTCTATCGACTTAATTAAAAGGAAATCGATAACAATATTATGGGGGCAGGTTAGTAGCAATGTATTACAAACCCTTGTACCAGAGAAAGCTTGTCCTGGCATAGCTCAGATAAGGACTTTAGAAACTGAGTTGTAGTTTATAGGTTCCCTACCCAAACCAGTAAACCACCGCGTTCCGTTGTTCTTCAGGTACTTCAATCAAATGCTAGCACGACGATCGGTACTCGATCACCTAATCGCTCGATTTAAGAGATTGAAGCAAGGAAAAAGGAGATACCAAAAAGAAAAAGGATGGAGAAGACGACATTCTATAAAAAAAAAAGACACTGTGGGAAAGTATTCTGGTAAGGGGTAATTTCGTCCAAATAGTGGTAAAAAGCTGTGCGGAAGTAAATTGGACGCTGCCCAAAGCAGCTCCACATTGGTGCCCACCTTTGGATGGTTTAATACAGTGTGCGTTTGCTGTTGCTCTTGAGGCTTCTTTTATAGGCAATGGACCATGGGGATGGCTGCTGGTGCTGTCGCCTTACCATTGTTTGCTCCATTCTGTCAAGTTCTGATGCCCAAAATGGTGCATGCGCCCTTTTCAACTCTTCTTTCAAATCAACATCGAAGAGGAAAAATTTGTTGAGCTCAGGCAATTATGGCGCTGAGATCAGGTGATTTCCCTTGATCACTGTAGCTGGCCAAATCCTCTTTGGATTTCTTGTCATTTTGCTGTCAAGTCACCGATGCCCCATCTCTTGATTTACCTCCTCTCCTCTGCCCCCCTTATATTCCTTTGCTTCTCTTCAATTTCCCCTCTCATGCAACCAATTTCCCAATCAATCTTCTCTTTTTTTCTTTCGATTTCGTGTTTGATTTTGTGAGGACTGAGGGCTGAGTGGTGCGAGTTGGAGACGAAAGGAGAGGCGACAGGAGGAGAGTGGACAACGACATTTACCTTGCTTCTTTCAGTTTTGAAAATTCTTATTGTCAAGATTGTCGAATTAAGCATTGTCAATGGATCCCTCCTCATTACTAAAATACTCTCATCTCTTTCCTTTAATTCCATTACCATATTTACTTCCAAATGGCATACAAAAGAGCACATTCCTATTAATAAAACATCTTCTTACCACCAAAAATTTTTGAAGGACCTACAAACAAATAAAATAAAGATCAACATATTAAATTATATACTAATTAACATAATTTAGATCTCACAATTAAAGAAAAATATACTTGAGATAAAATTTAAGAGTCACGAGAGAAGTTTCGAGCTTTTTAACTTTATCGGGTATTTCCATTTTACCGGATACAAGTAATATGTAATTCAATATCTTCACATTCAAAATGAGACCTCTCTCATCACTATCATATGATCAATCTGCAAATACATATAAAATACCAGAAATCATATCAGAGAAAAGTCATATCAGAAATTTACAAACAAAAATCATATCATAAATCAGAAAATAAAGAAATGAATTACTATGAATGGACATTGATCTCTGTCTGCTAACTTCCTCCAGTTCACTGTCAAGATCTCCCAATTTGTTAAAAAATTTATTATTAAACAGGCAAATAACACTAAATTTTTGTATCTCTTTGTTGTGCCAGTTAATACTGGCTAGCATTAAGAACAAATTCCCACACAACTGCAGCTCATGCCTTCTCATAACCTTTCTTAATTCAGATGTTAAATACCTTATAAAGGTATAAGCAACCCTTCTCTTCAGCACAAAATGGTCCAGATCAGAAAGATCTGATTTCATCTTACAAGGCACTATCAATCCCTTGTTACCAAGGGTAATTGGAAAACGTGTATGATCATTATTATGCACCATGTCACTCGCCCAGTTAAGAGACTCCATAATCTGATAATTTCGAAAGCCGGAATCCCTGACTAGTCTTGTTCTACATTTTTTTGCAAGTAAGCTATGATCATTCCATAGTAAGATTTCGCCTACCTATTTAGGTTAATAAAAACAACAAATTAACATTTCTACAGGACAGCTATAAACAACTAATTATCATCCCAGAAAAAAATCAAACCTCTTCGAGCAGAGGTTCAAATGTAACACAATCATTAGGACCTCTTTTTAAACCAGCCTGGAAACTGTAAGGAACAAATCAGAATTACTTACCATATTTACTTATTTTCAAAGAAATAGTAATTAGACTAGAGAAACGACTCACATTTTAATAGCCCTGCCATGTACATTCATCTACAATCACAACGCAAAAAAAAAACTTTAGAATACATGTCATGACATCAAAAGTGCAGTTCAAATTTTTAAAAGTTCCAAACAACTAACAAATCTAAATTATTACTAGATTATGTTTTTCCTTAGAGAGAATCTGGTACTGATTTAATGTAATATTGCTTTCAAACAAAACATTACAATAATAGTTCACCAACCTAGAATCGAAAAAAAAAATTGGCATAGCAATTTTGTATAATATGTGCTATTACAAGAAAAAATAATTAAACAAAGAAACATAATAAACCTTTTATACGTTCTCATATTTACTTGAATGTTGTTCAAGATTCCGCTCTGATCGGAAAGTGAACTCAAAAGAAACTGGTTGAAGTTATCCCTACATGAAACAAGTAGGAGTAAATTAACAGTTTATGTGATAACAACTGTATAAACGTTGAATAATTAGTGTAATATACTCGATATCATGTAAAAATAAACGTAAAAATATTAGTGCAATATAAACGTAAATATAACAGTTGTTGTTAGTATTCTTTTTCTCCTTTGGGATAGTTTTATTGTTTTTTGGTAAAACATTGTTTGTAATTGTATTGGGTGTTATTGGGTTCAGTGGTTCTAAACTTCCCAAAAGATTGTTTATGACGGTTTTATTAGGTTCTAATGTTGAACTACTCGTACACTAGGAGTTCGATGCATACGATCAGAACATGCATTTGTTTGTGGTGTGGTACTGTGGTGCGTGGTCTCTCCGTCTGAGTCCTTGAGCTAGCTCGGACGCACGCCCATTCCATTCCATTCGCCCAACATATCCCACCCCACCGACCGCTCCCAATTCATATCCTCTACTGCGCAGTAATCCATCCGTTGGATCTGCTTTGAGATTCGTGCAACTCAAATCTCAAAAAATCCCCTATAATCCGCATCGTTGATTCGCTGCGCAGTAGAAAACCGCGCAGCAGAGGATAAGCACGCCCGACTGCCCCTTCCGACCCCGAAAGAAAGAAAGAAAGAAAGGGTCTCTCTCGCTCGCGCAAGAAAAAGGAAAAAAAAAAAAGGACTCGCAGAGGAGTTTCCTTCGCCCCCCGCCCGCCCGCTGCTCGCTAGGGTTTTTATCGCCGGGGAAGACCGACGGTCGTACGGAAGGCCGCCGCCGCTGGTTCCTCTCCTCCTCCTTCTCAGCAGCTAATCCAAGGTTTGGTTTCGTTTTATCCCTCCTTTCCGTGCCGTGCCGTGACGTGATGTGATGTGATAGCTAGGTTTTGTTTAATCTGTTCGATTTGCGAACAGCGAGTCCGGAATTTGACCCCCCGGACTCGTATCTGATCGAATCGTACGAAGCCAGTCGTGAATTGTTATCATCGGTCTGGTTTTAGGGAAATCTGGTTGGTCGGGTATCATCTCTTCTTACCTATAATACCTTAATGTTGTAGCACTTACAGTAGATTTGTTCTGGAGAGTTGTTTGCTGTCTTAGAGGCCCTATTGACAGTAACAAGCATGGAAAATGGAAAATTTGGAAATGACATGATGAATGATACTGTATTAGATGAGATGTACCTTTGTAGGGCAAAGATTCATGTTGTCTATGTTACTTGGTTTCATCTGAGCATCGGTCAAGGTCAGAGAACTGTGAATAGCATATTGTATAGCCAAGAGTCATTTCTAATTAGCTTAATGTTTCGTTTATTTGATTTCAATCTTTTATTGTCCTTTCTCATCCTGATTTTAACTACAATTTACTTCGCTCTGCAACTCACTGTGGCATTTATTGTTGCAGGTATTAGCGTATCTCTTGGAAGCGGAGGAACCCTCCGTGACTGACCTCACTGAATGTGCTTTTTGCAGAAAAACTAAAAGAAAAAACGATATAAGTTAATAAGAATGATTGACCAACCCCCATCCCCCTCCAAGGAGGAGTATATTTCTCTAAATAACATCTCCGATGACTCTGCTATGGACTCTGAGGAGAACGAGCTCAGTGACGAAGATGATGATGATCGCAACCATAAGCACCGGAGACGCGAGCCTTCCCGTCTTCCTGAGTCGAATGAAAACAACACCCCCGCCGAAGAACCCTCAACTGTACAGACAAGCAAGAAAAGGGCCAGGCCCTTTGAGCAGTCAACTAAGTTCGACAAGAGACGATTTCGGAATAATCAGTTTCATGGCCGAGGGAGAGGTAGAAATAATAGTAACAATAACCATGGTCACCCATTAAAGTGGGGTCCACCGCCTCTAGAGATGCATGACCTTGCAATGATGGCGTCTTCAAGGGGTGTGAGTGGATCATGGGGTGGGTTTGGTTTCGTACCTGGTATTGGAAATGGGATGATGGAGGCGATGCACCATCCACATCCAATAGGTCCTGGGATGGTGGGACCTCCAATGATGGAATTGGGGCTTGCACGTCAGCGTTGCCCAGATTTTGAGGAGTTGGGATATTGTCTTAGAGGAGATATGTGCCCCATGGAGCATGGTGTCAACCGCATTGTGGTGGAAGATGTTCAGGTTTGATTTTGAAATTTCATTTGTGTGCCATAAAATTTGTCATAGATATAGGTAGCACAAAGTATGGGCAGCAGAAATTAGTTAATTTGGCCTACTCTTGGCTTCTGTATATGTGTTCCTCGATTGGCATATTTCATGCTTGGGTACACACAGAGAATATGCTTAGGCTGTTTTGTGTTGGGCCACTTGGTTTACTATGTTTTTATCACGTTTCTTTGAGAAAAGATAGTCCAATGTCTACAACTGCAATTTGAGATCATCCTAGGTATTACAACAAAGCCTAAATCTGGAAAGCTGTGCTTGAAACTGAGTTCTACTTATTAACATTTAGACATATCTGAAACTGACCTTTTGTCTTACAAATATGTGTTTATATTTTCAGAGTCTTTCCCAACTGAAACTACTGGGAGTTCAGCCTGATCCAGTACCTAAACCGGTTACCATGAAAGATCCAAGGCCAAACGGTGGGCTTGCATCTGTCATCACTGCTCCAGATGCTGATGTGTATGACCCAGATCAACCTTTATGGACGAACAACCAGCCCATGACATCTCCAAGCCATACCGGTGCTGCTACCACCACTGGTGGTGGTAATAATGATCTCTCTTATCACCCTGACCCAGGTCCATCTGTATGGGGTCGCATTGGAAAGACTCATAGGGGCCCCAGTCAGAAGGAACACAAAGCTAAGCCAGACAACATGCGTGAGGATTCAGCAGGTCCTGGCAATACTGGCACAGGTCGTCAGAGAGCTTCGCGTACCTTGTACATATGTGGAATTCCTCAGAAGGATAACCGGAGGGAGGCGCTGTTTGCTCACTTCAAGAAATTTGGCCATGTGATTGATATACACATTCCATCAAATAGTGAGAAGGCTTTTGTCCAATTCGCTAAGCGAGAGGAAGCTGAAGCAGCACTACTTGCACCTGATGCAGTCATGGGAAACCGTTTCATAAAGGTTTTGTGGGCCAACCGTGACAGATTCGCTGATGAGGCAGGCCCAATGGGGTATCATCCAAAACCCTTGCCTCATATGTCTCAGACTCAAATTTCTGAAAAGGGCAAGGGGGGTAATTTAGTTAGCTCAACAGAGTTAGGTGCAAAAGGGAGAATCGGCTCATCTTCAGCTGAGGCAGTGGGTACAGCACCCAAGGCACCACCAGTAAATGTTCCAAAAGTGGGGGTACAGCAGTCTGATGGCGAATCAGAATCTGCAAAACAAAAGAAGTTGGAGAGCATGGAGCTGCTTGAGGAGCTTCGAAAGAAGCAGGAGATCTTGGCACGTAAACGGGATGAGTTCAGGCGACAGCTTCAAATGCTTGAGAAACAGGTTTAAAATCTTGTAGATTTGTTTAAATTTTTATCAGCTCGATGTTAACATTAAGAAATTGATGGGTCCTGGTTTGGTTTATGTATTGACAAGTGCCAAGACTAACTAGCAGCTAACATGCAATATGTTAGGTTGTTTCCAACTTCTACGAGCTGAACACATTAAGAATGATTAAATTCTTGATCAGCTACCATTGTCTTTCAAATCTTCAAACATTGAACACCTGAAAAGAATTGTACTTGCAGTTTAACATATTGTACTCTATATGTATGCTGATCATCTAAATATTAATCCCATATTGTTGAAAAATTAATAGACAGGTGGTGGGAAAAAGGTAGAGAATGGTGTGACAGTGAACAAAGTTGAGACGGCCAGTGAGTCGCCGAAACCTGCCATAACTACACCAAGAAATGGGAACATCACGAGACATGAAGCCATGCACACAGCTGCAGATAAGAGAAACTCGAAAGACCTGAATGTTGGTCCATCTAATTTTAGAGTAAACAAATTTAAGATAGACAACCGACCAGTACAGTTTCGTATCCTTCCTCCGTTGCCTGAGGACATATCTGATGTAAGGCCCTTCTCGATTGCCCACACCTATATTAGGTTTAAAACATGCTTTTTTCCAGAATCCTGTTTTGATGAGAATGAAGGGTTAGCATGTTTCAGCCACACCAGTACTGAGCATTTGTGTCATATTTATCAGTTTTTTTCTGTTTTTTGGCTCTTATTACATAACATATGTGAATATTGAGGGTAAAGTTTCGCTGTTCAATTTGAAGTACAATCAAGTCAACTGAAGCTTGTTAAAGACTAAGTTTTGTTGACGTGTTGAGGCCACTCAACCTTAAACTCTGTTAAAGAATAAGCTTGTTAAAGTCATTATGGCAGCTTTGTTGTTCAATAAGATCATTGAGGGTTAATCAAGGAAACTCTGTTAAAGAATAAGTTTTTTCCCACAAGATGGGGCTAAGCCATCTGTTAATTGCACAATTGAGGTTGATTGTCATGGTGCATCGTAAATTCCTAATCAAATTGGTACTAAATATTATATTGCTCTAAGTTGAAGTACTTCGAAAAGACAATCTATTACTCAATATAATTATTTGGTCCCATGATGACCAGGAAAACATGCTACAATTTGTGTGCTACATTATTGATCTTTACCTGTCATAATATTTTGTTTTCCTTTTATGTCTATGTCAGGTTTCGGTATTGAAAGAACATTTTTCATCCTTTGGTGAAGTCGCTTCTATAGAAGTCGATAATAAAGGAACTGAAAATGAGAAAGAAACTGAAGCACGTGTGACCTATACCACACATGAGGCAGCTGAGAGGGCATATTTTTCTGGAACATCTCTTAGAGGCCACAGTCTCACCTTTAAGTGGGTGCCAACTCAAAATACCAATACCAAGATGAATGGCAGCAGTGCTGGTGCTGTGTCTCATGAAAATCTGAAGCCAGGCACAGCTGTGTTGCCAAGTTCAAATCATCCTGTACAGACTGAAGTGGAGAGATCTCTGTCTCCTTCTGGTGGTTCCACAGAACTTGTGGAGCGAAAAGATAACAGTGCCACTGATCTTCGGGATGAGTTGGATGCTGACGTGGCAAGCTTAGGTACAGTCTCATATATATTTTAGAACTTCAACATGGTTTGAAGTAATGCCATATGCGTAGTAGAACTATACCTGCCTCAGAAGTAATCTCATATATATTTTAGAACTTCAAAATGGTTGAGATCAGAGGTGCAGCTGTGTGATGGCAGCGTGGGTTGCTCCCCCCCTCCCTGCCTCGTTCCAAATAATTATAAAAATGCTAGTAGAACTATACCTGTCGTTAACTCATTATAAAATAATGGTAAATATGCTTTGTTTTAGAACTAATTACATTATACCCTGGCTCTTCTCTGGTTGGGTTAGCATGGCACGGGATTATTACCAAGACAACTTTTGTTTTTGTGAAATTATTTGGATACTTGTGGCCAGAGTTTAAGGTTGAGTGGCCTCAACACATCGGCAGACTATCATTTAAATTATGATAACAGTACACATGTAGCATCTGGATACCTGTACCTTCTGATGGGTCTATTATGGAACAGGATATTATTAGCAATTTGAAGTTCTGTTTTCCTATAATATCATTTCTCATGATAATCTAATGATGGGCTTTTTTCAGGCACTGTCCAGGAGTAAATTTGGTGCGACGAAAATCTAATGGCAGCAGCATCGGACTCGATTCTCATTTAAAAGATTTTATTTAGAGATGGTAAGAAGCTGGTAACTAGCAAGCTTGGCTGGTTACCGACTCTCATGACTTTTCTGTTTTTTTTTCTTAGAATTGTTCCCTTCTTTTTTTCTGAAAGTGTAATTTCTTTAGAAATTATTGTTAAGCTCTTTTGCATGTTAGCTGGTACGTTGTATACATATAACCCCGTGTTAATTGAAAAATATTGTTGAGCAACTTAAATGGTGTCGGTATTTAAGTTCATTGCAAGGTATTTTGGGGGTGTTTCTGACATCTCTTGAATTTAGCTAATATGTTAGCTTGCAAGGTATGATTGAAAAAATGAAAAGAAGCAAAAAGGAATGGAAAAAAAAGTTGTGGAAAAGAAAAAAGAAAGGGGAAAAAAGAAAGGAAGAAAAAGAATGAAAAGAAAATATGAAAAAAAAAAAGGTCTGACAAAAAAAAATTATGAGAAGTAGGTGGAAAAGATAAAAAGAAAAGAACGGAGGACAAAATTGGAATGATGGAAAATGTGCAAGTTCAGTTTTGGAGGAGTTAAAAAAAAGAAAAGAAAAACAAAGTAAGAAAAAAAGAAGTGCATCGGAAGAAGAGAGTGGAAAAAAGTAAGGGTTATGTAGTAGTGAAGATAAAGTTCACTATTATCATCCAAATTGATTTGGCACTAAGAGGTTTGGGATCATAAACTAGATCAATCTTTGTTAGTACTTTTATCATAGAACTATTTAAATTGTTCTGTCTGTCAAACATTATGCGCTTTCGTACTATTATAGTATTAACTATCTAACAATTTTCACCTGTGGTACGTGGATCGTAGTATTAACAAAGGAGCGAGGCTACGGTACCATTAACAGTAGAATTAGTCCTTGCTCTTTTTTGTGATCATGATAAAATTGTAATCTACAGTTGTAGAAATTCTGAGAACCAAGAATATATATGATGAACTGTTATTTGATTTTTCGGTACATGTTATTCATACTCATACACGATCATGATATAGAGTTGCTATATATCCTATTTAACAACTTGGGCCGATAACAACAATGGCCCATCTAGTTCTAAGGTCTACTATTTCCCTTCGGGCGTGTTCGGTAGACTGGGAATACTTGGGAATTGAAGGGAATTTTAATACTTTTGGGCATTTATTCCTTGGCCCGTTCGACAAACACCATTGGGAACTGGGTATGGGTCACTTTTCCCGGGTCAGAATCTGCTGCCATTATTGTGATGGCAGGGTGCTGCCATAGTAAATATGGACAATCCAAATTAGTTTGGACGGTTCAGATTCTTTGGATGATAGAAAGGCTTTTTGGGGGACCCATTTGCCATAGAGACTATGGCAGCACGCTGCCATCACAAACTATGGCAGCGGATAAAAATCCCACTTTTCCCAGTTGAACCCATCAAATACACGTAAAATGCTTGGGAAAGAAACAATTCAATCGGAGTCAATTTTATTTTTCCTAGCTGCTGTCACATCGGTGGGAATCGAGCAAATTGCTTGTGTCTAAACCCATATCTACCCGTTACCCACTCCCAAAACCAAGCTCCACCGAACAGGCCCTTAGTCATTATTATAACTAGAGCTGTAACTCGGACTTCACCTCGAAATATGATATGAAATAAATAATAAAACTTATAAATTAATTTTTTTTAAAAAATGAAAAAAAATTTAAAGTTTTTATATGAATAATAATAATAATGCAATAATTTTATAAATAATAGCACATAAATATTGGACCATTTTAAGGTTAAATTTTTATTTTAGACATATCACATTTATCTTATTAAATATGGAGAGAGAATACATATAAACCATTGGATCAAAGTAGATGAAGAGATTTAAACAAAATCAATGGTTAATAATATTGATGATGTGGCATAGTTGAGGTGCTTGGAGAGTTGTAACTCGAGTACTAGAGCTGTAACTCGGGCTTCACCCGAAAATTAGTATCAAATAAATAACTAAAAAATTTATAAAATTTAAATATTTATATTAAACAAAACCTTAAAAATTTTGTAAATTTTTTATGTAAGTAAATAATAATAATACAATAATTTATAAATAAGAACATATAGATGTTGTACCATTTTAAGGGTTAAAATTTGTTTTAGATACGTCACATTCATCTTATTTAATGAGGAGAGAAAAAAATACAAGCCATTGGATCAAAGTAGATGAAGAGTTTCAAACAAAATCAATGGTTAATAATAATAATGATGTCGCGTAGTTGAGGTGCTTGGAAATCTACTCTCTTTATGGAGTATAGATAAGATTAAATTATTCAACAACAGTCCTTAATGTTCTTTATAGATATAGACAGATATACGCATTTTCCTTTCAAATTATATATCCTCCGTATTTAATGAATCATAGTTCTATAACAAAAGCAAAAAAAGGTATGTTTTTTCTATAAATTAAAAATATTTGAAAAGGCATTAATCTAGTGCTAACATTAACATCATATTTATTTTCTAAATTCTAACATCCTTTAACTTTTTTTTTGGAAAAAAAAAGTGAAATTTCATTCACCACTTCCCTTTTCTTTTCGGGAAGTCAAAGACCTTCAACTAATTATACATTAGAATATTCTTTATTTTTTTTTTTTTACATCCAGCTATTTTTTCATTAGAATATTTCTTTTTTCTTATTTTTTTTGGGGAAGTCAAATACCTTCAACTAATTATTAAATTATACATTAGAATATTCTTTATTTTTTATCCTCTTCATTTTTCCATTTATTTAGCCTATCCCTCCTAATTATCATGTTAGTTTAATATTTTCTCCCCTCAATTTTCTTCCGAATTGTGAATTTTTTAATTCACAGATAGTCAACTGGCATTGCAATTTGACTGTCCATTCAAACTATCCTGAAGCTCACAAATTTTTTTTATTTATTTGGACTGCATATTATTATTTTTATTTAAGTTTGCTTCCAAATACTTTAATGACTATCACGTCGCCTGCTGTAGTAATATAACTGCATGACAGCAAGAAACAAATATAATTAATTATTCTATGTTTTATGAAAAAATGTATAGGGACACTGAGGGAGCCATGGACATGAGAGTCCCAGTGACAAATTTTCTGTCGAGAATTAATCTAAAAAAAGAAAAGAAAAACATAGGTGCAGTTTAAAAAAATAATTTAGATTTTGAAACCTTCGACATTTTATACGAAGATATTATTTTTGGAAAATGTTATGGTGATACCATTGTGGTACTGAATGATATCATATAATTGGACTTGGTTAAACAAACTAATTATTCAATTTAATGTGCTAATTATTTAACTTAACATCATTTTTTAATTAGCATGTTAAGTTGAATGTTAGTTATATCAATAATTATTCAACTTAATATGCTAATTATAAGTTGATGTTAAGCTGAATAATTAGTTGAACAATCAATATGTTAAGTTAAATACTTAGTTGTTTTTTTCTATTTTAAGCATAATACATGTTAAGTTGAATAATTATTGATATAATTGTATATAACTTTTAAGTTGATTTTAAGTTAAATAATTAGTATGTTAAGTTGAATGCTTAGTTCATTTGATTAAGTCAAGCTATATGATATCTTATGATATCCTCAATGGTATACCCTGGGCCCATTATTTTTATTAGATAAATGATTGATTTTTTACAAACTATGAATTAAAATTTTAATGATCATGAATTTATAAATTATAATATTGAGAGAACAATTTTGGGTTTCCTTGTAAATTCACATCAGCATCATTGTCATCATTATGATGAGATTATTTCATCAAATTATTTGAGAGTTTTTTTTTTAGAAGTAAACCGATTAGTTATTAAAAAGAGGTCAAATAATTTTGCTGACCACGTCCCATCATCTATTTACTACGACCAAGCACAGAACTACCTGCAGAAAGATACTACTCTTCAACTCGTTAATTAATTGTTCGACGAATATGTTTAGAAATTTGCATATATTTTACTGTAAAAGTTTGTTCATCAACAGTGAAAAATCTTGAAAACTAGTCCTATTAATTATGATATCTTTCTTGACAATCATTCAAGTAGTCTTTTACTAAAAATTCTTATTATTCAAGTTCAACAGCAACTTTAAACTTGAGAATACGTTACAATTGCTTTTCTTATGTTTGACATATATTATATATATACCATGGTTGAATTGAATTCTAATTTAATTTGACAAAACGTCATCTGTTTTCAATGAATTTTGCTTCAAAAAAGAAACAAAAAAAAAAGTATAATTCTCCTTGCAAAAAGTCCGGAAAAACAAGACCCCCATATATATATTTATATAAATCTAATTAATCAACTGAAACAACTGTAGTCAGCGCAGTATTAGGGCAAAAAAATAAAAATAACAAAATGCCAGCACTGAAGTTTAAATTTAAATTTTATCTTAAACTACGGAGTAAGTAGTCCGAGCATCGATTTCAACTTCGGATAGCCAGCTTTATGATAGAATTTATTTTATTTTTGCTATTATTTGCACTTCGATCGTGGGGCAGATCATATATTTTGCAATAATTAGAATTTATAAGAATGAGATAATAGTTGTTCTAATTGCCTAAATCTGTAGTATATCATTGTAAGTGCCATATCAAAGAATGGAGAATTTCGTTTACTATTATCAGGGCGGATCTAAGAAATTTTTAAGCCCGTCTAATATATGAAACAAAGAGCTATGTTCAATTATATTTTAATTGGCAAATCATTAAGTCCGAACACAATAACTACAAATGTAAATAAGTATTGTTTAATATAAAAGAAAAAATAGTACTAATTAATGCATTTCAAAAATTAAGCCCGGGCACGGGCCTAGGCCCGTCCCTGACTATTATTGAGGAAACTGATGCATAGATATAAAAAAAAAATCGATACTGATTATGTTAATATTCATATTTAATGAGTTGATATCCGTATTAATTCATTTAATTTTCAAGTTATTCGTGCAATATATACACTACACTATATAAAATAAGTATCATACTGAAGTCATTAATTTAAATAGTTTACTCAA
Source organism: Cyperus esculentus (assembly GCA_030179965.1). Lineage (NCBI taxonomy): Eukaryota > Viridiplantae > Streptophyta > Magnoliopsida > Poales > Cyperaceae > Cyperus > Cyperus esculentus. Next base: position 3,129,490 of record JASGLE010000015.1, on the reverse strand, counting down.
TTAATTTGAATATCAGTAGAGTCGGTGTCAATTTAGGTATTTTTTTGGTGTCCCTATAATATTTTTCATTTTATTAATTATTGCTTTATCCTATATCCTAACTAGTACTATTAACTAGTGCTACATCAAACGTAAGAATAAGATAGCAGTTATACATATGACCAATTGCCAATTGGCACTGACCAAACAGAGGATTTATTTTTTTTATAATTAACACCTCGTAGTTTGTACGATTTACTAATAAAACATTGTTAGCGACTCGGCGTTAGCCTTAAATACCGTTGATTGACTCGATGGTGCTCATTTGACATTTGGCCTTTTCATAAACCAAAAAAAAAAAAAAAAATTGTTTGTTTGAAGTGTTTATTTTTTAATGTGGACTTTTCGATTGATGTCAAAATTCTCTAGTGGAAATATCTCACACAAAAAACTCAACCCATCGATCCTCGTAAAGTTTCTTCCTTTTCCACCATTATATATGGTGAATGCATAGTATACCAAAAACTTTTCATCCAAAGGTGCACGTATCACTTGTGAGAAATAAGTCTGTTATTTATTTTGTTATCTTCCAATGTTTTATTTTATATATATAATACATAATATATATATTGTAATGCGGCACCTGTATCCTGGATTTCTTAAAATTCCCGTAACGCCGCGCACCTTTTAACATCGTATCGGATAATACGGTACCTGCATCTGCACTTGTGTAACATAGCTCGTAATTGCCAGTTTTCAGCAAAAACGTTCTCCAATTCAAGTATTCAACCATCAACGAATGAGTGAAGAAAACTTAGAAAAGTAAAAGCTGATAACAAAAGCTTCAGACTTTTAACATTAGCTTCACTCGCTAAAATCCTAAAACTCATTCATTGTGGGGACTATCTCATAAAGTTACCTTTTTCCAGTTAGTTCAACAAATTCCCCAGGGACCTAATTGTAAAGCAGATACACCCTTTCTTTCTTTCTTTCTTTCTTTAATTAATTAATTAATCTTTTTTAAGTGCTTCTTTCCTGTCGGTCAAACTGGTTTTCTTCGGTCCAACTCGAAATCCCATTTTTAGAGAGAGAAAGAAGGCGCGCTCGACGTGACCAAAAATATCTCCCTTTCCTCCCCCAATAAAACCCATGTACCGAGTCATCCACCCTCCTTAATCCAACCCGCCACACACAAGTATCACCGTTCTACCCACAAACAACCCGAAAGTCTTCGATGGTTCCGAGTTATTTTCTCTGTCAAAGACTCGAAATTCTGCAATTCATATCCCCTGCTGTACTGCATTGTGCAGTTCACATCTTCAGCCGTTGGATTGTCTCGAGATTCGTTCCAGCTCTGATTACGAGACGATCCAACGGTTGACATTGCGAACTGCACAGTGCTGTTAAGTTAGGGGATGAGCACTTGTTTATAAGTCCATCTTCTTCTATTCTTGCAATCTCCAAATCCCCCCCCACATTCAACACTCCATAATATAATCCATTCATACATCAACAATTACAATAATCTCCGTTCTTCCTTCCTTCCTTCCTTCGTTCGTTCGTTCGTTCGTTCAAAGTTTCAAAGATTCCACTTTCTTTTTCTCTTTCTCTGTTTCCCTCTCGCGAGTATTTTCTTGATATTGACAATTCGGATTGATCGGGTGGGGAAGAAGATGAAGTCGCCGCTAAGGAAGTTCAAGGGGTTCGGGCGGCACGACCGGCACGAGGCGAAGGAAGCGGCGTCGAGGAAGAAGACCCGCTCGCCGCCGTCCCAGCTCGACGAGCTCGTCCACGCCTCCGAGGTATATATGTCTCTCTGTTTCTGTTTCCGATTCGGTGAAATTTCTCCTCTTCTTTATCAATTTACCTAACACTGATTTGTGAAAGAACATGAATTTGATGTGAATGGATTGTTATGGATAATGCAGGAGGTGCAACAGATGAGGAATTGTTATGATAGCTTGCTCTCAGCTGCTGCCGCGACTGTCAACAGCGTCTACGGTATGTATGGTAGTCAATGCCAATCCTCTTAATTTTATGTTGTTTTACAATTATACATGTATCACTCTGTACAAATAGTCGATTGACGGGTTTTAATTAATGATTGGCAGAGTTCTCGGAGGCCTTGGAGGAGATGGGAACTTGTTTGCTCGAGAAAACCGCGATGAACGACGATGAGGAGAGCGGTATGTATGTTGTTATATCTATGTACCATTATGTGCCAGTCTGACTGTCTCAGCAATTCTGGTATTTATAGGTTTTGTATTGGTTTGATTAAGAGGATGACTATTTGTAATCTTCAGGAAGAGTTTTGATGCAAATAGGAAAAGCACAGTTCGAACTACAGGAGATCGTCGACACCTATGTGAGTTGCTATTTGATTTTCTGATATCGTTGGGTCAGGTTATGTACCATCTGGCGAAAATGTACCAATTCCTTTTCTTGTTCCTTTTTGGTCTAGAAAGTTTTGTACTGCTTAATTGAATAAATGAACTCAAAACTGTAATTGATTCTGTAATTCCACTACTAATTTGTTCATACCATAATTTAATCACAAATGGAATTACAAGCCTAATTAAATTGTATTTTTTGTCTTGTTCTGATAAAATAACTTTCGACTAATTTTCTTTTTACTTTATCATTTGTTGGATGCTGTGATATCAGCGTAGCAATATTATTCACACAATCACAAGACCGTCAGAGTCTCTTCTGAAGGAGCTTCAGACTGTTGAGGTTTGCCCCTTTCTATTTATTTTCTTTGATAATGCCATAATTTGAACTAGAATAAGTACCAGAAATTGTAGTTCAAGTATGCTAAATTAAAAGTTTTGGTAAAAGGGGCCTGTATAAATAGTTAAAAGCTAACTTAACAGAATAAAAAATGTGGAGATAAGAGGAATATATTAAATGTGAATGTTTAATATTATAAAATGAGTGAACCTGCTAAGTATAACATGTTAAGTATAACTACAAGTTAATCTGACTCGGAAAGCCTTTTTACTGTCTTAACAGGAAATGAAGAAGTTGTGTGATGAGAAAAGGTACACAACGTATTTTTTTTTTTTTTTTTTGGTGGAGAGAGAGAAATAATGTAGGCGAGAGTCCCATGATTTACTGGGCATGTACCCATACATTCCACTATTGTTTTTTTGTTAAGTGAGAAAATAAAAACATATTTCACACCCAGGTTTTCATTACAAGTTTAAATAACAAAAGTAACTATGAAGAATGGTATGGTGCTGGTATCAAATTTTCCACATGTTTGCTTTGGCTTCACTTTAAGTATTCTAATATATTCATAAAGTTCACCCAAAATAAGAAAAATACAGGAAAGGATAATTCCAAATTTCACCTTATGATCACTGCACATGGAAGATAGTGACACGTTTATTATGGCATGCAGAGAGTACTACAACTTTGTATTGACATCATACAAGGAGAAGGGGAGGTTGAGGCACATATCTCGAGGCTCATCTGAAAATTACTCATCTGAGGATGTGCAAGCGGCCCTGCAAGACTACCAGGATGAGGCTGCCTTGTTTGTTTTCCGCCTCAAGTCCCTTCAGCAAGGCCAATTTCGAAGCCTTCTCACTCAGGCTGCCCGTCACTATGCTGCTCAGGTATGGTTAGGATTTCAGGATGATACTAGAGAGTTATTTGAGTGTAAATCAAGGCTTAATTGCACAAATCTTGATTGATTGCGAGTTAGCTCAGTTGAGCTGAGTTTTTATTAATGATTGAGGATTACCTGTGTAAACCATGGTTAGATTGAGGTTTAACAATGAAGCTATTGCAGCATTGAGTTTGATTAATTCGAAATGCAGACTTGGGGTTTTTTTATATAATGATGCAAGGGTATCCTGTTGAATTAAACCTCATTTAGTTGATTGTCTTTCATTAGGCAGAATGGATTAAATTTGAGATTAAAAGGTGTTGAGCTAGCATAAAATTGTGATTTCCTGCTATAAATTGCTAGAAAGAAGAAATTGTCGGATTAAATTGCTAATAAAATTTGTCTAACTCTTTTGTAATTTCCTGCTATAATTTTAGTTGACAATTGGTTTTGTTACCTTTTCTTATTCCAGCTGAGCTTTTTCAGAAAAGGTCTGAAACATCTTGAAGTGGTAGAACCTCAGGTAAAGGCAGTTGCAGAGCAACAACACATTGACTACCATTTCGCAAATCTTGATGACGATGATGATGAGAATAGTAGCGAGATCTATAATGATGATGATGGTGAAGATGAAGAGGATGATGACTTTTCAATGGAAGGTGATAGCGATCATCATAGCCGTGATGGTCAGCTAAGCTATAAGAATAGATCTAGAGAAATTCCCACTTCTGCAGATTCTATGGAGGTTATATCTTATTGAGATACCTTATTGATTTTGTTTTATTATTATAGAAATATTATTTTTATTAGTGTTTAACTTGCTTTTGTCATAACTTCTGATTTGAAACAGATAGATCAAGTAAATCAGTCAAAATCTCCGCAGCCACTCGAGGAGTTCAGAAAGGTATACATCCCTTTTTATGCTTATTTTCTCTAACGCTGTCATTTAGCATTTCACTTTATTTGCATAAAACACCAAAATTATAACTAAATTATCCTGAATTTATTAAAGTAGTTGCTGATATAGACCAGGTTCAATCTCCCAAAATAATTACTAAACTGCCCAAACTTTAATTAATTGACTCTGAAATATTTACCTTTGCTGGACTTGGTATTTAATTAGGGTAGAACTCAGTGATAAAGTTTAATTCTTAAAAGTAGGAGCAAAACTCCGAACGTTCAAACTTTCAGGTGTTATTAGCAAAGTTTTACCTCATATTGTTTATTTGAAGAATATAATTGAGCAGCATTTGAGTGTACTTGCTGTTCTGAATTTTGATTTTGATTTTTGAATACAGGATAACATCGGCCAAATTTTTGAGATGAAATCCATGCGACCGAAACCAAATCCAATAAGCCAATCAGCCCCCTTATATGCAATCGACCCGACACAAGCTCAATCTGTTGATCCGTATGAGCGTTTCCGGAACATGCGGCCATCATCGACTCGTAAATGCTTCTCGTATGCACTCCCTGAGCCGGATGAAAATCTTTCTTCTAAAGCAAATGCTAATGTACCAGAAGAAAACCGTTCCTCCAAAGCTAATAATGTGAGCACAAGCACTGATACCAGCAGTGCTACCGGCCTCAATATCTCTAGCACCAACAATCCGCCAAAATCCAATACCAGTCCTTTGGCTGGGCCTGCCAAATCAGCCAACCTTGACCAGTCGTCTCCTCAGGCAAAACAGCATAGAGTCCCTGTAAACTATAGCAAGAGTGGGCCACTAAGGATGCCGCCACAGAAGATCCGGAGAGAGGCCTATTCAGGGCCGATCCGGCCTGGATATATGACCAACAATACATCAGCACAGCCCCCCCGATCCACATCTCCTATATTGTTTGCACGACCATCGCAACCACCCCCTCGTACCGCTTCATCCCCGCTCATAAGTGAGCTACATGAGTTGCCAAGACCTCCTGTGGCTAATAGGACGGCGCCTGTACGTTCATCTCAACTGGTGGGGTACTCCGGGCCGCTGATGCCTAGGCGGCCATCAGTCGCACCTTCTAGGGCCTCGCCATTGCCGACTCCACCAGAGCCAACTCTGAAGAGGACTTACTCAATACCTTCCTCAACCGGTAGTCAGAGAAGGCCGGCAGGTGCAATTGAAAGATTGGAGGGTAAAAAGGGGATTTCAGGAGCATACGAACCGATTGTTTCAGAACCTGATGATGACTCAAGGGTAAAGGGTAAGTGTTTCAAGTGATATTTATCCAATGTTTTTACTTATAGAGAACTTTGAAAACTTCGAGCGTACTTAAAATCTCATGAAAAACCTTGCAAAATGAAAACTCCCATAGATATGATTTCAACCAATTTTCTTGTACATGGTATGTTTTCTTGCGCTGTAGGTGTTGCCTTTTTTTTTTTTTTAAATTTACAATCATCATCCATTCCACTCCACTTTTCTTTGTGTTTCTTTCTCCTGTAACATTTTGCTCCTGCCCTCTTTAAGCCATATATAGATTGGTATATAAAAAATAAATGCAGAGGTCAAAATGTGTTACCATGCATTTTGGGAGAAAAAAATTTCGTCAGTTCCAACAAGAAATTGTTTAAATAGTGCATGATCTTTGTTTCGTGATTGAACAACCGAGTTAATTTGATGGTAACCATCAAACAATGTTAAAGTTTTTTAATATCCAAGTATCCATGTTTATGTTTAGTATCTACATTTTTCATACTGTCGGAGCAAAGTATCTGTTAGTAACTTTTTTTCTATTCTATCTGTTGCAGGAAATAACTCGAGGACGACGAATCTTTTAACAGATTAAAACGCAATTTTGGATTAGTTAATACTCCATATACACGCCCACAACCTGACCATAAAATAAGACTTTTCTTTTTTTTCTTTTTTTTTTATGTTTCTCTCCTTTTATGATGAGATGGAAGTGTGTATATATTGCTTAGTAACAGACTCAAAAGTCATAGAAAGAAGGAAAAAAGCTTTTTTTTTTTTTTATTAACTTTGTTGACATATTAATAGTGAACTCTTCTATAATTTTCTAACCAGCATTACATTTTTAGAGTTCTGATTATTGTATTAGCTTGTTATTTTAAGGTGTGGATGGCCATATCTGGTGGAACTTTTTTTTTTTTTTTTTTACTTTTCATATTTTATCAGAAAAGTGGGGGTCCAATGCCACCAAATTGTTGTGCTATCAATTACCATCAATTCTTTTTTTTTTAATTTATAGTTCAAATTACAATACTCAAAGTTGAATCTGAACCATTGATCTTGTTAACATTTGTTATAGATAGATTTATGTAAACAAATCTTTATGCTAACATTTTGCCGTAGTTCAAAAGGTAAGACATTGAATAGATCTAGTTAACTATGAGTAATTGTAATGCATTCATTTTCTTTCCCTTTATGTAATAAAAGTAAAAATCGTTTAAGAAAAATGGTAAGCTTACATCTCTAAACAAGTATTAAGTATTAACAATATCAATAGTTTGGATTCAAATTTTGAAATAAAATAAAAAAAAGGAGTTTTTTATTATTTTATGAAATGAATTGGTGACATTGGGACTTTCTCACGAGGAAATACGAGTTTTTTTTTTTTTTCCTTCTATATAAACGTTGATGTGATATTTTTCTTAATAAAATTGCAACGGGCTAAAAATACATTTGTTTGTTGTAAACCATGAAAACATTAAACTTCAAGCCAAAACAAGTCTCCTAAACATTTTGCTCAAACATCAAAAGGACCCAAAATTTTCTTAAATCTAAACGCTGTTAAAACATATCAAAGGGATCCAATTTCATGAGAAGTAATTCTCAATTTTTTGTACTATTATACCGTTGGTGTCAGAAAATAAGTTATTGCTGAACATTTTGTTGAGATCATCATGAACATGATATTATAATTAAGGGTTGAAACTTGTGAAGAAAAGTCTGTTTATAGAATTATATTTATATTAACTTGCAAAAAAAGAATGATATGTACTTGGTTGAAGATTGACAATTAAACAAGTTACGACATGATATACTTGACTATCAGAGATTAATTGGAGACTGAAATTGGCTTGGTCATACCGCTGTATGTGAGGCCCACAAAAGAAGAGAAATGATTAGTATCTCTTTAATTTTCATTTTAACTTTTCTCTCTCTAAATTTGTTAATACTTTTCTCTCCTGCAATATACTCTTGTTTTTGAGGTGTAATTTCGATTATTAGAGACACTCACTGTTATATTATATAGCCGGGCATAACAAAATCTCAACAACATAAAGAAATATTAGCTTATTCAGAAACATTTTTATCATAAATTTTCATGGATACCCATTTCATATATAAATTCCAAATTTAATTTAATTTGAATTCATTTAAAAGAAGAGCCTCAGGATTGATCTTTCAGTAAATACCGGAACTGCAAAAAAAACTAAAATTTGTAACACAGTTCATATTTATTTATTTATTTAAATAAAGATGAGGGTCAAGCCACTCAAATTTAAATGTCTATAAAAGATCTCTATCCCGATTTTGAACCCGCGACCTCCCACACGAAGAGCCTGGCCCATATTTAGTTATTTGCATGACACTTAAACATATATCATCCGTTGCTGTGACAGCTTATATGATGATTGGTATAATTACAACAAGTCATCTATATGCTCTGCATGAGCAGAAAACTATCTTCTTACTGTTTGATTTCTGTTCCTTTTTTCTCGTTTCTCCTTCCAAAAATATACAACCTACCCATGATCTGCAATGACTATTGCATCTCAATACAAACGTGACATGCACACTTTAATTGGTTAATGCTTGGAAACAGAAATATTTTAATTAATATTTAAGGACAAAACTAACTTAATTATGCTTAGATCATATTGCATCTATAGCTCTCCTCTGTATCTTGCATTTCACCAGAGAGAGCTAGCAACACAACACTGCACCACCAAAAGAGAAGAAAAAAAAAACACAGAAAACATCAAGCAAGAATGGGGAAAAAAAGGATGAGTTACGGATGCTGCTCAGGATTTCCATTTATTGAAGAAGAGGATGGCTCTGACTCTAGTCCTATTCCCTTGCTCGGCTTCATCGTCGCTTTCCTCATCGCCGTGATCTTTTTCCTCCTCTGTCAGATTACCGCCGGACCCAGGAGGCGCATTATCATCACCAACAACAGGTGTTGTTGAGCAATGGAGACATTTCTTTTTTTCTCCCCCACAGCATACAACAAGAGCAATGTAGTTTATTATGACATAAAATAAGTAGCCTTCTTTTTCCTTGTTATTTGTAAGCCCTTTTTTCATCTTTTATATTAGTGAAAAGAGAATGAATGTTTGTTTTATTCATTTTCTTCGAGCATAATAATAGGACCACCTCCCACATTAACAAATTCTGAGATTTTCTCTTTCAATTAATTGTTAAAGATAGTTTTTTCATCTTGACTCCCTTCAATGTATTTTTTCCCATAGAGGATCCTTTTTCACCTCTGCTGCTAACACAGGTAGGCCACGCACTTACCTTTCATCATACAAATGTTAATGTAGGCATCCTCTAAATTTACAAATAGAAGTTTAGTTTACCAGAAATTCATATAAAATCTACGGGTATGCCTAGAAATAATTACGTATATTAAGCAAGTAATTTAGAAATCCGCTGGAGCTGATAAAGATCAGCATGGGTTCATTGATTTAGCCACAAGTAATTGCCAAAACAGATTCAAGTCTTTATATGCTCTTTTAACCTAGATCTAATTGCAAAGCAAGTTTCCAATACCAAAAAGAAAGAAAAATAAAAAAAAGGTGTTTCTCACATCTGAGGAAGCAAATTTTTTTCCCCCTCAGAAGAGGTAGCATTTCTTACAAACAATTGACTCAAGTCTTAAACCAATGCAGTCACTAAAAAACAAAAGAACTCATTATTAACATTGTATTGGGAAAAAAATGTGAAAGAACAAAAAACAATCAGCTAATGTACTCACATATATCTTTTATCTCCAACCAAGTGCTTGTCGGATGCCAGAAAATATAAGACCCAGGGACCTCCCAATTATATATGTCAGAAAATATGATATAGCATTGCTAATGTTTGTGAAGGCACCTCTTATCAAAGGCATTGATATGTCAGACAATTCTAGAAACAAGCTGAAGTAATACCTCCTGCATCAAATAACTACATTATTATACCAAAACGAACCATACAAACACCACAACAAAAGGCCCTCAAATAGTTGCTTACTGTAAACAGTGAACAAAATCCCCTTGTAATATGATGAACTGGTCAAATAATAGGTCTTTAATATACTTCACTGTCTTCTTTGAAAATTTGGTGATAAGAGCCCGCATATTATGATTTGCACTTGGATATTGTAAAACATAAGCAAAATGAAAGTAACCAAGAGAGAGACAGAGAGAGCATACCATCCAGCCAAGGCTCTAAGTTCCTTGGTACGTTTCACTGACAAGGAAAAAGGGACTAGTTGTATATACTTTCCCGAAGCATGTGAGGCTGGTTTTGCAAAACCAACCTTCCACCAATCTATATTTTTAGTCAGATTGCTATTTGAATGCTCTTTCACTTTCTGGTGCATGATATACAGCTCAAATCGATCTTCATACATTGACACAATTGATTCAAAGTATTGGGTCAACCACCAATTTAGTGCGACCTAACAAAATTAACAATTACACAACTGATTTCAATGCTAAAACAACTTCATTATCATCAAGTAGAAACTACAATGGAGATGAAATTTTTTGAGCATAATAATAAATGAAAGAAAACAAATAGCAGTGAGCCCGAAAATAAATGGAAATGTATCTTATAGCCAAAGTATAACCTAGTCAAGACAGCCGAACACCACATAAGGTTATATTTTGGAAATGCTCAAGGGATATTGAGAACGAGAGGAAGTAGATGAGGTAATATAATTATTTGGTATTGTTGTGGGTCCACAATAATTGCACATAATTATACTACATTACACGTTGCAAAATCGAGAAGATAAGGTCATAATACCTCATTCCGCAATTTTTGGAGAGCTCTGGTTGAAAGAGAACACAGAACTAAGCTAGAACTGGTATCCATCTCATCACTGAACCACTCACCATCTACAGAGATGAGCTCTAGATAAACACTTGCTATTCCATCTGCCAAGAATATTAGCATATCTTCCAATATCTTTGTTCCATGCTCCATGAAAAAATCAGTATCATAATAGCTAGAGGACCTGCTTGTACAGCAACAGTAAGAAACATGATAATGACATTCTATTCACCTTTTGGTAATGCAATATTTGTCAAAAATTTTCTAAGTGGTAGCCTCAAGTTCTTCAGGACTAATGAGCATAAATTGGACCAAATGTGAGTATGCTAAAAGTTCATACTTATTCAATGGGCATCTATAATTACCTCAATATATTTAACCTGCTATGAAATTCGGTATTCAATTAGATCCGTACGGAAGTTCATACATATTCAATGGGCATCTACAATTAAACCTTCTCAACAATGACCATGCATTTTACAAGTTGAAGGGGAAATAATATACTACCTAACAAAACCAAATCTTAGGAGGAACATCAGATTTGAATATAGCTCAGCCTTCCCTGATGAGTTCCATTTCCTTATCATTCTATCATCTTCTTTCAATTTCTTTGTTACGACATCAGAAAGCTTCTGCAAAGACAAAAGTATGTGTATTAAAAAATGATAAGAAGAAGCAAAATAGGTATGCCACATGTAGCCCTACTTCCGTACGGAACTAATTGAAAAGTGAAATTTGAATTACATAGCAGATTAATGGTATAAGACATAATAATATCTAAAATGAGGACCAAACATATACATACCTTACTGAGCTGGTTTTTCTCTAGGGCTCGTTCCTCTTCAATCCATTTAATAAACACTGGCTGAACCAAATCCTTTATCATGTCAGCTGATGCCACAAGCCATCTCTCCCAAGGTAAATTCTCTCCATCTTGTGAGATAGAAGTTAACTGGAAGATAAAAAGGGACTATGAAGTGAAAATGCTTAATTGTAATCACAATTTGCCATCTTATTGGTGTTTCCGTCTTGTCTATCTAGAATACTATTATATATTTGTGGACATTATTTTTCACATTGTCAATGTAGGAAGGTGAATAATGGTTGGGTTCACTGCATGAAAGTTACAATTAGGAGCAAGTACAGTGACGCTGGTATTGAAGTAGCTCAAAATTCTCAGAAAAATTTATGAGACGCTGAAAGCTCATAAGAGTTATTGAAAGAAAAAAAGAAATACAATGTCAAATGCAAATATGAATATAATGAGACTAAATCTTGCCTTGTCTTCTAGTTGTTGCAAAGTGATTGCAAGGAGTCTGAGCCTGGGACCCATGTCAAGGGAAACCAAGCTAAGAGGAGCATGTTTGGTCCAGTTTTCATTTTTTATTTCTCCAGTTTGACTTTTGTCTTCCAATGCCTCTGAAAGCTTATTCTGAGCTTCATGCCATAAATTCTTGCTCCTAAACTTGTCAGGCCTAAATCAAAGTTAGAGAGAGGAAGAATATGAACAAAGGGAGCAATGCATCATGTTTTCTTTCTCATAACAAAAGCAAAGAAAAGCAGGGATTTTTTTTTTTTTTTTTTTTTGGTAAATTTGTAAAGAAGTTTAAGATAAGTGGTACTAGATTATGGCCAGACCCTTCACATAGGTGTACGAACCTTGATCCTTCATCAAAGGGATGGTTGTTTAAAAAAATTAAAAAAGAGGTGCTAGAGAAATGTAGATTATTTCCTCAATATCATTTAAGAGTCACAATATTCTGAGTTTCAGGGATCACAAGAAAAAGGTCCAGTTCCATTTTCAAACAGCCACTTGACTATATATAATAATTTAAATATGATAAGTTTTTCAAAATTCTTGTGCGGCAGTCGTACCTACCATATACAGTGTTCTTGACAGAGGTGCTTTCACCAGATATGCCATCGTCACTTCTACTATTCAAAAAGTTATTCTGCTGCGGTGCAACTCCAGCGAGGTATGCAAGCAGAATACTGACAGTCAGGAGCGCTTGATCGGCTAATGCAAACCAGCTCGCCGCAACTGCACTCTCCGAGCTTATAAGAGACTGGACACAAAAGCACTCAACCGAACGGGACTTAAATCTCTGGAGTGTTGGAGTTGTGGAATCGAAAATAGCTTGGTTTCTCTTAATGCAATTCCTGCATGATAGAATCAAATTTTAGCATATAGGCCCCCTTCTGTTGATTTTCTTTACTACCCCATTTTTTTTAAAAATTTCAGATAAATTACTACCCCATTGCACAACTGAGAGTTGATTGACACTAAATTAGGATAACTCAAGGCACAATTTCATGACAATCTGTAACTTTTTTGTTGACTCGGTTAAGTTAAGATAGATTTAAGTGCAGGTTAGTAAATTATTAGATTAATTGGACTAAATTCAGGCTGGGATAACAGATTGATTACAACACATATACAATTCACTGGTATTATAATACCAGTTCCAATAAGATAAGAGAAGATTATGACAAGAAGCTGAATGAATCAGTGCTTGCATTTTGCTGCCACAAACAGAACACATCAGAATCATTATCATCAGATAATTCCCATAAGCAAGCAAACATATACAAACATGTTCAATCTGATACATGAAATCTGAAGGAAGCGCCCCCAAACAGAACGCACCTGGGGTGAATCCTCGCGTGCGCATTCCTCAGCCGCACCAGGTTGCATTGCGTCCGGGCCGTCCGCAGATGCGACCGGGCCGGCGCCGTCGTCGTCGCCATGGCGCACTCCGCCATCCCGCCACTAGTAATCCGCCATGTGAAAAGAAGGAATCGATTGTAGGGTTAGGGTTAGGGTTAGTAAAAGGGAGCGGATTAATGAATGAATTAATTAATTAGTCGGGGATTAATTAAGATTAAGATTAATTACCTGAAGAATAAGAATAAGAAGAAGAAGAGAGAATGGGAGAGCTCTGATGCTAATGCTCTCTGTCTGAATGGAATTGAATTGGCTCCTGATGCTACAGTACAGTGCTACGGCCTCATACAGATTTCATATCCTCTGTAGCGCTGCATTGTGTAGCGCAGGACTTGAACCGTTAGATCATCTTGAGATCTGTGCTCACACAAATCTCGAGATGATCTAACGGATCATATCCTACCCTACACAATGCAGCGCTACAGAGGATGAGCACCACCCATCTGAGAATGAGAATGAAGGAGATCTTCAAGATTCCATATCCTCCGTAGCGCTGCATTGTGCAGCTCGGAATGTGAACCGTTAGATAATCTTGAGATCTGTACTGGCACAAATCTCGAGATGATCTAACGGTTCACATTCCGTGCTACAAAATCAAAGAACTGAGGATGAGCACTAGAATCTCAACCAAAGAACGCTTCCTGTCAACTTGTCAAGTGTCAAATGTCAATTTTTGTCGTCAAGTGTTTGTTTGTTATTATTGGTTTTTTTTTTATTGGTTTTTTTATTGGTTTTTTTTTAATCTTATTTCGTTTTCTCTGTACTTTTTGCTCAATAATAGGAGTTAGTTTGCTGGCTGGACCCGGTCTAGAGAGGTTATGTAGACTGACCTGCTGCAGCTGTTGACTTGAAAGTTGAAATCATACAAGTTATGGACTTACGTGGTTAATTGGTTATTGCTGCTTAGATCTTGATGAAGATGACTGCAAATAATCATTTGCAGGTGGATATGAAGGCAATCCATTCCAAATCGAAAAAGTTAGGAGTCCACCGGATTGTGCCATCCGATGTTTCTAATGTTAAAAACGCTTAACATCTATTAAAAGTCACTCATTATCTGTTGAATGAAAGTGTAAGTGTTAAATGTCTACTTTTAAGATGTAAATTTTGTATATCATGTACAATAAAGTTTCCATTCAATATTTATGCTTTCCTTTTAACATATAAGAGTGAGGCTATGGTATTATTAATTGTACAAAATGGTCCATACTACGACTCTATAATGTGATTTTTAAAGTTCAATTGATCGATCCAAACCGCTCAATATGATCTCCATATGTTAATGTAGTCCTAAACCAAATTTTATATTTTTTAAAAAATTTTAACTATATCTTTTGATATATAAAAAAAAACCACATTTTTGAATGATATATAATGTTTACATTAAATTATTTCTAATTATCTAAAAAAATAGTAAGAAAGCACTAAAAATTATAAAATTTGGTTTATAATAATTTTTATATATGAAGATCACATTGAGCGGTTTGGATCGATTAATTGAATTTTAAAATTGATAATTTGGAGCCATTGTACATACTACTAATAGTACTGTAGCCTCACTCAACAGGTAATGAACAACTTTTAACAGATGCTGAGCAATTTTTACATTGGAAACGTTGGATGGATTAGCCTGTGGACTCTGCTCATTCCAAATACTTCCAACATCCCTACATAGAAGAGGATGGGAAAGCTGTATTAAGATTGGCTTCTATGCTACAGTGCTACCGCCTCATCTCATCTCATCTAAGAATGAATGAATGAGATTCTCAACCAAACAACGCTTGCCTTCGTGTAGGGGTGAAAACGGATCGGATACCGACGGATAGTAGTTAAAATTGTATCTGTATTCGTTTTAGTATTTCAGATACGGATAGTTCCGAATACGAATACGGATCGGATATCAAACGAATACGAATGCGGATCGGATATTTAACGAATACGAATGCGAATACGAATATACTTTGGATATTAGACTTATTATTAAAAAAATATATTGTATATAATTTTTTTCATGATAAATCACTAACTATAATAGTTAAAATACTATAAAAATTAATCACTGATTATAAATATGTTATTAGTTCATCGCTGATCATTATTATCAAACATATTCACATATTAGTTAAGAAAAATCCATTATAATTATTATTATAATATTAATTAAAAGTATCAAAAATTAGAAAAAAGATAAAGTGTAAAGCCTAATTAGATATAAACTTCATTAAATTTGAAATCTACATCAAAAATCCAATTGAAAGACATATAATAAGCTTTTAAAACGGATATCCGAATTACCAAAATATCCGGATTCGGATAATTATCCGTATCCGTATCCGTTTCCATATCGGAAACCGTATCCGTATCCGTATCCATATCTGCATAAATTTTATCCGTATCCGTATCCGCATATCCGTATCTGCAAAAATTCGAATACGAATCCGGATACGGACGGATAATATCCGATCCGTCTTCACCCCTACCTTCATGTCAACTTGTCAAGTGTCAGTGTCGATTTTTCATTGTTAAATGTTTGTTTGTTATTATTGGTTTTTCCGTCCTTTTTTTATCTTATTTCGTTTTCTCACTACTTTTTGCTAAATAGGATTTAGTTTGTTGGCTGAACCTGGTCTCTCTAGGTTCATGTAGACTGACCTGGCTGCTGCAGCTGTTGAAATCATAAAGTTATGGTTTCCGCTTATTAGATTTTGATGAAGATGACTGCAAATAGTGCACATGAAGGCAATTCATTCCAAATCGAAAACGTTTGAAGTCCACCAGATTGTGCCATCCAACGTTTTCAACATTAAAAACGCTCAACATCTGTTAAAAGTTGCTTATTACTTGTTGAATGGAAGTATGTAAGTGTTAAATGTTTAATTTTAAAATATAAATTTTGTATATCCTATACAATAAACTTTCCATTTAATATTTAAGCTTTCCTTATTATTTGCTTTTAACAAATAATGAATGGCTTTTAACATATGTCGAGCGATTTTGTACGTTGGAAACGTTGGGTCACATAACCGGTGGACTCTGCTCATTCCAAATACTCCCAACATCCCTGCATAGATATATCATATATACAACAAAGCAATCCATTTGATAATTGACAACTGAAAAAGACGATATCATTTCAGCTGGTATGTATTTTGTACAGATCATATATGTGAAAAATGGTAGTTAAATTTTTTGTATTTTATTACAAGTCTGATGTGAGATACTGAGATTAATTTGATTTATATCGCTTATTAAGGGTCTGTTTAGCAAATCAAAGAATGATTTTAGTTAGAGCCACTAAAACAATAAAAGGGAAAAATGATATAGCAGTGACAGTCAAAAAAGTGTTTGTAAGTGAAAGAGTTGGAATAGTGTTTCTCTAAAAATCGTAAATTTTAGTATTCCATCATATTTCAATGTTTAGAATGTATTGGTTCAATTAGATTTTACGTTCAAGTTTTCATTTGTGAAATTTTGAAAACGCAAAGCAAAAAAAGCTTCAACTCTGCAAAGCATCCTAACATGTCCCAGATAATAGATATACCTTTTTAATTAAATTCGTAAGAGGTCTTAATGGGGCTAAACTCACATTAATTTTTCTCGGTAAATTTAATTTCATCTATATATATATATATTTTTTTGTATCTATATAAATTTGACATGAACATGAATACATGATGATAGTAGGATAAAATTGTTTGTTTTGCAATCTGCAGTTTTCAATCTGTAACATCCATCAGCCAATTGGATAAGGTGTAGGCTCCACTATTAGATTCGTGCACGGCCCCTGAAATCGTATCCAATCAAGAAAAGAAGAGCAGCTCATGGTTTGGAGGGCGCCTGCCATTTAAGAGCAATGATGGAATGTGCTTACTGATGGAACCAACAACTTTAGCATCAGCCGGAACAAAAAAGAAACTTTCCGTAGTATCTGCTTCGTGTTTATCATGTTTTGAATTATGATTGGGTCCATGGTTTCAGGAGGATGGTGCTATAATTAACCTGCTAACATTAATATTGAGATTTCCATACCGGTACCGGTACCATGACATTGGGTTTGGGTAAAACCTGCTCCCAGTTTGTGTAAACAAGCTATAACTCTATTTTAAGTTCACACTATAGACTATAAAGTTATAAACAGAACATTAAATCAGTTAATTTTGTCAGCAATTCTGCAATCAAGCTTATATGTTTCCCATAACAACACAATAAAATAATCAACTATAACTATAATAAGTCAGTTAATTTTATCAGGACTTCCGTCTTCCGCCAATCAAGTTTATTTGTTTCCCATAAGAGCATCTCCATCTCTGCCTCTTGATCGGATGGGCTTAAGAGTAGCGTTGGAATAAATTAAAAGTTTTAGTTAGTTGTTTGTCGGACAAACAGAAAATTTGATCCATCCCAAACCCTTCGTGTAAACGCGATTTCTTCACTTTAAACCAGTGATCTTACTAAGACTATGTCCAAAATAAGCCTTTTGTATGCCTTTTGTTAGAACCTCTCCCCATCCCAGACTATCGCTAAGACCTTGGTTTAGACTGTGTTAAGCCCAAGGGATGGAGATGCTCTAAGAACACAGTTATACCAGCTTCATTTTCTTTTAACTTAAGTACCAACTCTATTGTTACACTGTAGATTAGCATGTTAACTCTAAACGGAGAATTCAATGATATCTGTCGTTCAGATCTTCAAACAAAGTAACCCAAGTATTAAATTAATGAATGCTAGATTAGCATCTGATTACACATCTTGACCACGAACCAAATAAGAATTAATAATACAGTTTCAAAGTACTACGTGCAAGAAGATCTATATATTGTTGAATTTTGACTTTGAAACATTCTCCCTATTGCTGAAAGTTAAGATGCGCTTTTTTTTGCAAAAAAAAGGAGAAACAACTATACTAAGATATAAAAGATATCGAAAGTGCTATGTGTGGTCACAGTCCACAGGACTATCAGAATCAGATAATCATGATAACAAAGATAATGCAGTAAAATAGAGAAGAGAAGAGCCTTTTCCCGAGTGTATTATTGTATTGATGTAATCACCATTAGGTTGATTACTTTTCTTGGAAAATAATAACTACAAAACACATGCGACTGTTATTGATTTTGGACCTGCATAAGAATTTCATAATGTTTATTTTTTCTTCTTGTTTTTCTATGTTCCATAATACACTTCCATATGCACTGCGCACAAGCTACTTTTTTTTTTTTTTTACCGGAAAAGGAAAAGGAAGTATCGAATTTTGAAAATTGACCTTTGAGCATTAGATAAGAACAAGAAAAAGAGGGAGAAACAGATGTCTAATTTTCAGAATTCTCAAGATGGCAATAATAATTTGTAGAAATTCTAATATCTTCTTGAACAATCGGTGAGAATAAATTAGAGCAATGTGAAATAAACAAACCTTTATCCCCTCTTTCGGACAAATGCTGAATCAATATGTGGTCAACCTTATAAAATGACACATTCGCCTCCTTTTGATAGAAGAACTTACTTATAGAAGAAGCCTGGTACAATCTTGCCAAATTTATATACCAATGGAAAAGCTTTTGACTTGATAAAAAAAAATATGGACAAAAATCAAATTGATGCTGGAACAAATAAACATAACAATAACAAGTGTGCATGATATTGACTTTCTATTCCTTGAACATAATAGTACTAGAAAATATATTTATGATCCAGAGATTCTCCCACTACAAGGCTCTTATCAAAAAAGAATATGAAGATTTCTCAGGATTATGGGAATATTTTTAACTTGACGAGCAAAACCGGACCCTAGTAGTACAGCAAGTATGTTGATTTTCAAAAGTCAACATAGTTCAGAGTATAAATTTCTTCCAGGACATGCTGATTGCTAGATATAACTTTGTTATTAGTAAATTATTATACCACATACAACTAACAGGTTCAAACTTACTAGGTATCTAGAAATTCAGCTCTAGGATAAGAAAGTAATTGTAGATCTTCCCGAATGTAATATTTGAATATAAGGAAGATTAAACTTTCCAATTTTCAACATTTTTAAAAAAATATTGTGTTAGGTCAGACAAAATGGGTGCAATATTTGTTAGTTTTCCCTAATTTTGCAAATAACATATTTTCCCAGCTAATTAGTTGGTGGCTCTATACTATATAGGATGTTCAATTTCATTATAAGTTGCTGAATAGTCTTGACTCTTAGCACAAACCAAAAAACATACCGTACACCTTTCAAAATAAAGCAAAAGAGAAACTAAGAAGTTGTATTCCCAAAAAAAATTATTAATACACGGACTCTCTCATCAGGCCTACCTCCATCGCACATGTCCACAACTTGTGAATATATTCTTGTTCTATAAAGATATCTCAATATACAGGCATTTTGAGGAAAAGTTCATGGGTGTCGCAATTTGTCTGAACAAGGGTAAATTTCAACCATGCACCTGTGTCCTTCTATAAATAGCATGAAACAAACCCTATTTCACAACAAACCAAGAGGAATGAGGAGCAACGGTAAGGAAGAAGAAAAATACGATGATGGTGATGATGAGAAGAGGGGTCTTACATGGTAGTAAGAGCCTAACTTGGTTAGCCAAGGATGACTTGCCTATGTTCTCATTGTAACATTCATGAAAGCATGATGTTAGACATGGGGTTATAATAGGCAGTCTCCTTGGCTATTCTAAGAGGCTCTTACTCTTCATGTCAGAACTCCTTCTCTTAGTGCGGATACTGTCTGCAATGCATGTTTTCAATTCGGTTCCTACAACTAGTTGAAGGTAACAAAAAGGTACAAAGGCATCCCTTTTTTACACCCATCTCAGAAGTTTTGCTTCGTTATAATAATAGTTGTTTAAATAGGTAATGACACCCAACTTTAAATAATATAACCAGACGTTATACATTAGATTTCAAAAGTCAATTATTTTGATTGGAAATTATTATTTCAGATGTAATAAAAACAGATACTGTAAATCTGGATTCTAAAATGCTCACGCTATTATTGTAAAACAACATCATATATTTTATGCACAATGCCACCAAATCAAGCAACATAAGATATCGATCCAAACTACTTCAAGAGAAAATAATAAACAAAATTATATAACTAAGATTAAAACAATAGACCTAAGCTGGTAAAGCAAAGCTGGCCTCTGTCCAGTTAGCTGGGTCTGCCACGAGACATGGATCCGATTTTCTAAACTCAGCCACCTACACATCAAAATTTTTTTTTATTTAATGTCGATTCAAACACATGCATATTTGGATGCATCACAATGCACCATTTCAGTTGTCAACAATACCAGACAATGGAAACGTGCATATATATTCCAATCCGCCCATACCAGTTGGAACGATATTAAAAAGTAGCATTTCGGAAAAGAAGTTAGTTACCTGCTGACCACAACTAGGGCAGTAGTGGTACTTGTGCCAGAGACAGTCCATCCCGGGGCAAAGGAAGCAGACTCCCATGAACAACGGGATTGTGCACGCTACGAACGCAGCCAGACTTGGCTTTGACCTGCACAGATCACACAAATCACAACATCATTTCATGTCACTTGATGCCAGATTTTGTCAACAAGTAAGAAAACTGTTGCCATCATAAGTACTCAAATTGGGAAAATTTTCATGGATGCCCAAACTATTGATCTTATCTCTACCACTGCCTAAATTTAAGGGCGTGAGTTCAACTTGCGCCCTGTAACTTCTTCATGTGCTACCTAACAGCCAAGTTATACAGGCAATGGATAGAGGCTGGACAGGTTGATATGAGTCTAAAGGGCAGGCATCTATGAAATTAACTTAACTGTTTAGGCAGTGGTGCAGTTAAGATAGAAAGTTTGGGCATCTGTGAAAATTTTCCCTCAAATTGTGTTATCCTACAGTAACAATCCCCAATCTGCTGATCGCAGATCGAAGACAGATTATGATCGATGATGGGATGGAGAGGTTGGACCTGACAGTGGAGAGGCCGGAGGAGCCGCAGAAGACGCAGGAGAAGGGCGCGGGAGTGTCGCGGAACATGGTCTGCTGAAGGGGGACGCCCTTCGGGTCGCCGTAGATGGCGGTCGGAGGGACCATGCCGGCCTGGTAAGGGTTGACGCCGACGTAGTACTGCTGCTGCTGCTGATGCTGCTGCGGCGGCGGCGCGTACGGGGCGGAGGGAGGGTATCCGTACGGGATCCCCATCGCCGGCTCCTCCGACTTGGCGCCCTTTTTCATCTCCATTGGGAACTTCGGTTGGATTGTGCGGAGTTGGGGTTTGGTTTGACAATTGAGTTTATTGACACTGGCGAATTGGGAGTTTCTTTTGTTCTTTTAGTAGGTGGGATTTATAATTTTAAGGGGTATTAAATTATGAATTTTACTCCAATATTTCTAAATATATATATATATATATATATATATATATATATATATATATATATATTTTCGATCTGACGGTTTATAAGATTATAAATGAATATTACCTATTATAAAATTTATGAAATTTATCTGTAACCGATAAAATTATGTGGGTATGAACATAGAAGTAACATCCTTTGATAATTTGTGCAGCGATTTATGGATGTTTATAATAGTCTAATGAATTATTATTATAAGTTGACTAAATTATAAGAAAAGTAAAAAGAAAAGAAAAGAACGCGTTTGTTGGATGTTGAAGGTGAAGAAAACGAGTTTGGAAATAAAAATAGGGAGATGATAATTGTCATCTGACATCTAGAAATTCCACTTATTTATTTTTTACTGAAATTTTTTTTGACATGCCACAAATATTTTTTTAGAGTTACAATACATGTCTATTGAGTGTGCAAAAAACTCTTACATATGCGATGGAAATATAGAATAATAAAAATTAACTGAAATTTTAAGAGAATATGAGAGAGAAAAAAAAAATATTGACTAATTTGATCAATTGGATAGATAAGGGGAAAAATTAAGAGAAACAGAAGATCATTTCTCATCAAATTATTGGAGGGCGTTAGCTTCTTTGGAATTACTTTATTATAGATTTAAATATCCATAAGAATTTTTCCAATAAGAAGGCCTGGCTGGATAACAAGAAACGAGTATATCAAGAATTAAAATTAATTTCAATATAAATTATTTAGTACTCAATTTATTCATATATATATACAGTAAATAAGTAGTATAATTTAGCTATGCATTTTAGCGTTATCTTAATTCATATGAACATTGATACAGTCGGTGTTGTTTTTTATATCCATTTTAGTATCTTTGTAGCATTTTTCATCTAGATTTTCTTTCTTGACATGTATTTAGCACTCAATTTCTTGGTTCCCGTCTAGAAAGTTTAAGTCATGACTCATGAAACATTGCTGTCAATAGAGTATTCAACAACCTTCATCCAGAAAAACGAAGAAGTCAATATAGGCCGCGTCAAACCGGGAATGGACCGTCTGGTTTGGTCTTCTTATTCATTCATTTACGAGGAATTTGCATATTTGTAACTTCAAAACCCTCCAATTATAGTTTTGATAATCCAAACTTAGAAATTGCAAATTTGGTACTTCAAACTTCATAACATTACATTTTTTTGCCATTAAAATTTTTAAATGACCAAATTGCCCCCAATGCCTCCCCGGCAGTCCCCCCGGCAATTTGGTCATTTAAAAATTTTAATGGCAAAAATGTAATGTTATGAAGTTTGTAGTGATAAATTTGCAATTTTCAAGTTTGGAGAATCAAAATTACAATTAGAGGATTTTGGAGTGACCAATATGCAAACTCCCCTTCATTTATTGGGTTAATATTTAATTTACAAATCGGAAGGCACATTCTCAGCATAAAAATGCGAGTTTTTCTGAACAACCGGCACATTCTTAGTTACTATAAAAATTACGGTTGCCAAATTTATGAATTTAATAATTGTCTCTCATTCTAAAGTCTGACCGTTCTACTTCTTTCTTGACCGTATCCTAGATCTTACGGCTGAGATTTCCGATCAGTTACCATAAAATTTGCAGTAACTAAGAGGATACACACTCGTTTGCGGTAACTGCATAGATTAGGCAACCGTAATTTTTATAGTAACTGAGTGGATCTTGACTCCAAACCCTTTGTCTCCAAACTTGAACTTGCACACGTAGAAATAAGTGATTGATTTTATGAATAAAAACATATCAAACGACGGTTTTGCTCCCTGTATGTATCAATGAGTATAGATACCGTAATCTCGTGAGTCATGAGCGCACATCCAAAAATATATTAAGTCACCTCTAAATTTTGATTTATATGGCTCAATAAAATTTTGATATTAACTTATGAGATGCAAAATTTTATATGTTTAATTTAGGGTAAATTTTTTGGGAGGTCACTGAACTTTGCTCTTAAATCCATAATTGGTCACTGGACTTCTATTTATTCATTTTTGGTCACTCAACTTTGATGTTTATCCAAATTTGGTCACTCCGTTAGTTTTTCCATCCAACTTAACAGAAAAGTTAACATGACATCATTTTTAGAGTTTAGACATATATTTTTTTCAATGTAAAACTAAAAAATGTGAGAATATAAAGATACAAATATATTTTTTTTATTTTTTATATTGCAAGAAATTATTTCATATTTTTAGACGTGCTAAAAATTGAATTTACATGAGAATGTTAATTAAAAATGATTTTGAAATTTTTTTTTGAAATAAAATAAACAAAATTTTAATTTGTTTATTTCATCCTCACATATTGTCCTATATGGAAAAATACATATGTCTAAGACCTAAAATTGAATTCACATTAATTATTCCGTTAAGTTGGATAGAAAAACTAACGGAGTGACCAAATTTGGATAAACATCCAACTTCAGTGACCGAAAATGGATAAATGAAAGTTCAGTGACCAATTATAGATTGAGAGTAAAGTTTAGTGACCATCCAGAAAATTTACCCGTTTAATTTATATCCAAAAATATATCAAACCACATTTATAAGATTTTTTTAATATAGAGAATTTACTGAGCCATATAAATCGAAATTTAGAGGTGGTTTAATATGTTTTTGGAGGTGCTCTTACAGAATAATTCTGGAAACTTTAGCACTTAGTACTTACCAAACTTTATATACTTTTCATCAATATAGCTTACTGAGTCAAAAATAAATCAAACCACCTCTAGATTTTAGCACTAAGTACATATCAAAATTGA
Source organism: Cyperus esculentus (assembly GCA_030179965.1). Taxonomy (NCBI): domain Eukaryota; kingdom Viridiplantae; phylum Streptophyta; class Magnoliopsida; order Poales; family Cyperaceae; genus Cyperus; species Cyperus esculentus. Next base: position 3,105,015 of record JASGLE010000015.1, on the reverse strand, counting down.
TATTCCTTTCATCAATCGTATAGCTTAAAATATATGTCTAAGGCTTAACATTAAATTCATATTAATTATTCTGTTAAGTTGGATGAAAAAACTAACGGAGTGACCAAATTGGTACAAAGTTGAGTGACAAAAAATGAATAAATAGAAGTTCAGTGACCAATTATAGATTGAGAGTAAAATTTAGTGACCATCCAAAAATTTACCCCAGAATATATCACAATATATAAAAATGGACAGCAAAAGAGAAATCACAAGTGTCCCGTAAATAAAACATGATCACCCAAGATTCTAGTATATATAATTTTTAATCTCATTTTCACATTTCGTTATATTTTGTTTACAAGTACCTTGTAATATAGACTTCTGAATAGTAAGTAGATTACGATTGACAGCAAAACTTTGTGCACAGTATATATTGCTACCGAAATATACCCATCAGGAGCATTGTCAACTTGTCACAACATCAGAGAAAACAATTAAATCGCTTTCCATCAAGTCAACAGAATATGCGTTATGCGCAAATCCGAGCAGGATTGGATTCGGTTGGGTAGGATCTCTCTCATCTCTCAAATTTGTGTGGCTGATAGATAAATTATCCCAAAATGTATACATTATACATACACAGATACACTCCCTTTACTGCTTTCGGTGGTGCCTCCGTTCGTTCGTTACCCTAAATAAATTCTTGGTATCCTTAATAAAAGGAGGAGTTGATTTGAAAATTGAAATGGCTATATATCCAAACTGATTTTCGGCTATTGGATATATCAATCTATTTTAATCTTTACCGTTCATTATCTAATTTTGATGATTCGATCTCCAAAAACGCGTTAACGCGTTACCAAACCAAGCCACATTAAGTCATTAATGCTTTGTCTTTTCTGAAAAAAAATGCGTACATGGAGTTATTGACATGGCTTTACAGGGACGGATTGAATTAAATTGGTTTTTACTCCGTCACGTCCCATACTGAGCTGTTAATTACTTAGTTTCAATTTAATCAAAAAGTTCATAATTAGGAAATTATATGATTGGGAATAGGAGTCAAGAAAAATTATTTGTTAACGTTTGATTATGGATTAACATTTTTAGGTACCCCGTTATACATATAATACATATCAAAATTTTATAAGTTCCAAAAATAGCACAAATCTCATTTCATATTTTGTTATTAAATTAATTAATTCAGAAAAATAAGATAAAATAAATTAAATTAAAGGTATCATATGTTACAATATTATTTTAATGTTGTATATTTTTTTGTTTCTTTTCATTAAACATTGTTCATAAATTGAAACTTATTAAAAAAATAAACAAAATGACTTCATACCTTAACGTTTTAGTTACGAAAAATTTTATTTAGTTATAGTAATAATAAAAATATTCATATCAAGAAATTTTTATTAAATAAGACCCGTTGCAACGCACAGGCAATATACTAGTATATAAAAGTGAGTTCAACTATTATGCAAAAGTTAGCATTTCAGAGTGATAACGGTTCAAATTATATTTTGTCATGCCGAAATTTTGATTTATGGTTCTCATTAAATTCATTATATAAAAATAGTTGGGCATACAAAAATTTTTTATTTTTGGAGCATTTTAAGTAGTTGTTTTGAATTTTTCAAAATGATTCTAAAATATTAATAAAATAATGCTTGTTTGTACATGAATTTTAAAAAATCCAAAATAAATACTTAAAAAAATTCAAAAATGGAAATTTTTTATATTTCCAAGTATTTTGATATGATGAATTTAATGAGAACCATAAATAAAAATTTTGGGTATGACAAAATAAAATTTGAACCGTTAGCATTTCACCCCGAAATGCTAAAGTTTGCAGAGTAGTTCTACTCTATAAAAGTATATTGGAAAATATAACATGAAAGGGCTATTTTTCCTAAATAAAAAACCTGAACCGTTGATCATTTTATTGGATAGATCAGGACCGTTGATTTACGTTAATGTCCGTTAAAGTTAATGTCTCAGGCCATCAAAATTTAAGATCCATATCAATTTTCTCAATATAAAACCCATTACATATTGTATTAAAAATTTATTATAAAAAATAATAATTTCAACCCAAAGCAACACGTGACCCTTTACTGGTAAACAGAAACAAACAACTTCTCTGCACTGCAGGCCCAACTCCACAGCGACGAATAGGAACTTCTATTCAGGCCCAAATTCAAGCAATTTATCCGGGCCGAATTCAACTTGACATTTTTTAGCATCGAATTGAAATACTCTCCCCTTATTTTGTAGCGCTACATCGTGTAGTTCAGGACGTGAACCGTTGGATCATCTCGAGATTCGTTTGGGAACAGATCTCGAGATGATCTAACGGTTCATGTCCTGCGCTACACGATGCAGCGCTACAGAGGATATGAAATCTATTTTTTCTGGAGGATCTAATTGTAAATACATTTTAGTTCAGGGAGCAAACCGCGAAACTCTCTCCTCCGCTGATCTACCGCAGTGCAGTTTATAATGTCAGTCGTTGGATTGTCTCGAGATCCGTCCTAACACGAATCTCGAGACAATTTCTGATCTGCTGCGTCAACTGAAACTGTGAAAGCAAAGCAATAAACCCTAATCCCGATCTCTCTGCGCTTTCTCCGATCCGAAACCCTAGCAATGTCGGAGGGAATCGGGGTGACGGAGCCGCCGGAGCTTAATAAGGAGTCCGTGCAGCACAGTTCCAAGCGGAAGCCGGACTCGCCGCGTTCCGAGGATCCCAGGACTGTTGCCAAGACCCCTCGCCTCGATTCAGACCAAAACCCTAACCCTGATAATCATGATGCATCGCTTGGGAATGGGGAGAAGGCTGGAGTAGTTGAGAAAGAAGAGGGGAAGGTGCCGGAGCAAGGCGGGGGACGATGTAAGGATGGTTTGGGGGATAAAGGGAAAGGCAAGATGGTTGTGCAGGAGGAGGAAGAGCTGAAACCTAATTCAAGGGCTTATGTTGATAAGGGGAAAGGGAAGATGATCGTGGAGGAGGAGAGCAGTGATGATGACAGCGATGAGGAGGAGGCGGGCGTTGCGAGCGGGTCCGAGAGCGAATACTCGGACGACCCGTTGATGGAGGTTGATTTGAATAATATATTGCCGAGTAGGACCAGGCGCTGGGCGCCGCCTGTTCCTGGAGCGTACCTCGTTCCGGAAGATCAGGATGAGGATGAGGATGACGATGATGATGTTAGTGATGTTGGTGGTGATGATGATGATGAGGAGGGGGGGGATAGTGAGAGTGAGTAGGAAAGAATAGGGAAGGAGGGGCGGAGAGTTTCGCAATTGAGGTAATAAATGTTGCCTTTGATTACTTAGTACTGCTGTCCTGTACCGGATTCATACCGTTGTACGATTAGTTCTTAGTTTGGTCTGATTTACCATCATTATTAAATCAGCAGTAAGCACCCAATTTATGGCCAATTGATCTTCTACTGTAGAACGTTATGCTGTATGGCTGAATCTCAAAGTTTTGGTTGGTAATTTGCACCAGAATGTACAGACCATGGGACGGTATAGATAGCTTATATCAGTTTGGGGTTCTTATGGTGCTATTTTCGCCACATTTCATGCTTCGGCATCGGTTTTCAGATGTCAGTTGGACTTGAAATTGACCACTTATGCAACAAGTGTCGTTAAATTGCATTGAACTTTAGCATGGGTCAGTTTGGTTACAACTGTTGGATTTCACACCATATTGTTTCGAAGAAATTTGAGGATGTACAAATTAAATTCTTGCTTACATTTGGAGCGTTGAAACGGATTACATGAAATTAAAAATTGTTTTTTTTTTTTTTTTTGGCCCACTTAAAAGAGGATAGTAGTAAGGAGAATGGATATAATAAGTTTATAATTATATTTTTTAGGATTGTCTTAGATCATGTTTATGTTCAGAATGCTTTGAAATTTTGCAAAAAGGAACCTAGCTTCTCCTTGATATTATTTCCAATTTGAAATTGTGGAACTAAACTACTAATTGATGTTTAAAAAAACAATTTTCAACTATAGCCTATTTGCATGTTTTGTCTATCTGGATCAACTTTTTTCTCTTTGCATTTGTTTTCAGATTGATATCTTTGTAGAAATTTTTATATTTTTTTCATTGGAGCTATCCATTGTCTAATCTGACAGTTTTAAGTATATTAGAACCTCTCAATATTTTATGAAAGGGTTCGATTAGATTGCTTGATTTTGATTGGAAGTCCAGTTGGCTGCTGGCATAATGGCGCATTAGTTCATTCCAAGGACTATAAAATTTTGATTTTTGCAAGAACAAATTTATTGTTTTTTTTTTTTCTGATTATTATGTTTCTGCTATTTAGATTTTAGAATTTATGTCTTAATTATTGATGTGTATTTGAAGATGCTGTCGTCTCTTTAGCTGATTATTGAAAACTGTCTTTCTTTTGTCAATCTTTTGTTTTTATATATATATATATAAACAAATTGACAAATGGTTGCAACTTCTAAGCTGGAACTGAGTTTAGTTTAAGATTACATAAACTACTTGTAGCCTTGTAGGGGTTGTTGAGATATCATACATGCGACAGCAAGAATTTCTTTGTTTGACAATCGAACTAATTTTTTCTTTTAATCTTTCTACAGGAAAGTAGCCATAGAACCCTTATTTTTTTCTAGAAGTTTCAAGAGAATGCTGTCTTACAACAAAAAATCCGTCGTTGTTATAGATGCAGCTAGGCTTCTGTTAAGTTTTCTGTTTCTAGCCTTGTAAAAATTATGTGAGATGCTTAATTGAAGTTTTGTTGTAGTTCTGGTATGAATTTCTAATCAGTTTGATCTATGGTTTATTTTTTTATTCATTTCTTATGACTGAGCTATAACATATAATATTTAGTAGTTCTGAAACCATTGACATTTAAAAAATGTAGAATTCTTTTTAGTGTATTCCTTTTTATACTCTTGCTCTACATATAATTTTACTGGTTTGAAGATATCCATTGCCTGGTAAATGTCTTAATGACCCTGCAGCAGTTAATTAGAGAAACTTTACTACAGTAATACAAACTTATGCCACTAATGATTGGTATACTTTTATAAGACAAGATTTGATGAGATAATTATTAGAACCAATATCCAGACCCAAAATCATCCCAAATCATACACATATCTACCAAGCTCTGGTTAGCAGACCCAAAAGATGAACCGTCTGACGTAACATCTGCCTCTCAGCTCCAAAATAAAAATGATACATGACTCAAAAGTTCAAAAATCAAGCACTTTTGAGATAATGATCTCGATATGATAAATTAATTGTGCCCTTAAAGTACCCTCACGTTGGCACCTCTAAAACCATGTACGGTGCATAGTTTTTTCTTTTTTCTTTTTTTTCCACTTTTTTTGGTTATCTTTCTATTAATCAGACCTTGTGGAATGGCATTTATTTTAACTTGTATTTTTCTTCTTTTCCTCTGACATTTTACAGGTATGATTCATTGATTCACGCAGAGTAATTTACTATAATAATCTTTTTCAATCTCCTGATTTATAATCTTTTTTTCTCTAGTTCGTTGACTTTGAGTTACTCTCAATTACCTTGGCACAATTCAAACAATAGTAGTACTAGTACCAAACCAAACTACCAACCAACCAAGCACTTAAGCAACATATAATCAGTATTGGTTACTAATTACTAATTAGTGTGCGTCTTTAGTACTCCATATAATAAAAATGGTTCAATGATCCGGGATACGTGTCGAGATGTGGGTGAGGGAACCGAGGGGAATATGTGAAGGGTCTGCTGCTGCTAACTGCTGAGTTTTATATGAAGAAACAGCCAATCTCATGCTGCCACATTTTGACAAAGATGTATGTATATAATTTTTGCTGATACTAGGGTTGGTTGCAGAAAAAAAAAAAAAAAAAAAAAAAAAAAAAAACTAATTTGGGGGACTGAATGTTGAATACAGAATTATTTTCTTTTGAGGCCTTTAATTAAAGGGAATCTTCTTGACTTCTGAGAGATTGAGAATCTAATACATAATAATTATGAATTATTATTATGATAAAGCTAAGCATGGCTTGAGAGCTTGATCCAAGGAAGATAAATTTCATATGTGGTGATGGATGGCTAACTTCATTGCATATTCTGATATTCTTTTGCTTTTGGAAGGAACCCTAGCTATAGTATCTTACCTCAGGTTAGTTGCTAAATGCTGATGGCTGATGCACACATATTATTATGATTAATTAATTGATTAATGATTAATTAATACCAACAAAAGCTTTAATGGTGGCTCTCCACCAAGTCCCTCAGGCCCCTAATTAATTTATTAATTTTTGCTCACCACTTTTCCATCTTCACATGTTCAATCAATCCTTGGATGCCTATTAATCAATAATTAACACTTTTAATATAAAAAACATAATCTCTTTACTTTAATAATCTCTTACCAATTACTATTAACCACTGTTTTTTTAACGGCTCAACAGTTAAGTTAACATCACCAAATCAACGGTTTAAGAGTAGCACATTAGAATTAATACAAGATTAATTAATTAACGGTGATCAACTCAAGGGTTGAAAAAATTATTATAGGATATTAATTAATTAATTAATTAAGCAAGGATAGACTAAGAAATGTATATATATTAGGTTATGGTATTGTAAATGTACCCTTTTAAGCCCTTCAAAGGGCAAACGAGGAGGCCTACCAACTAAAAGATGCTTTTCTGCTATCATTGCCGATTGTTTATTCCTCCAAGCACATGCTCTCCCTTCCCTTCCCCCTTTGGTGTTCTTTCAGAATATAAATTTTTATCATCAAACAAACAAGTGGCTCTTCTTAATTTATTCACTTCTTTTGCCAGTCCTTGGGGATTTAAGATTTTCAAGTTTTTGTCCTAGGTTCTTCTGGGCAGCTTTGCCTTGCAGCCCCTGTTAACTTAACTAATTTAAAAAATTCAGGTAATGATGTGTGGCCACAGGCTCATCCTTACTCCTGATAAAAGGAAATTGAATTTTTTTCATTTTTTTTTGACATGAAAGTTCTATCTTCTCCAAAGAAAAAACCGCAGCCGTTGTTTGTTTGCTTAGATTGATCACTACCGTTGACGTACATTAATGTCCCGGTTCATCAAAATTTAAAACCCGTATTAGTTTCTTCACAAGAGATAAACTTTCGGTCCTTTATTATAAGATACAACAATTTCAGCCGAAAACAAGACGTTGGCTCTTTACTGATACATGTGTAAAAGTTCATGGTAGAAATGGAATGGAGTAATTTTTTGAGAGTTGATGTGCATAATTTTTTTTTTTAAAAAAGTACAGTCTGTTGTTAGTCTGTTACTTTGTTAGCTCAACTACAAAATTTGTGTGGCGTGTTGGTAGGAAGCATTTTGGCAGACGGCAGAAATAACTTTGAACTTGATGATCAACATTATGTCATATTGTCATATGTGATTTTGTACCTTGTAACTTTGTAAGTATCCTAGCAAGTGTCTACTCTCTTATTAGATGTCTTGTTCTTTTGTTTGTTAAGTAACAAATCCCACGAAATTATACAGAAGAGATTTTGATTTGTGAGCCAAGTATTTTTTTTATTTTTTTTCCAATTTGCGATGAGTAGATTAATTGTGCTGTATTGGTAATTGGTATTAATAAGATAGATAGCTTTACCGTTTTCCTAACCCACTTTGTAAGTTTGCAATAAACAGATAATAATTTAACAAATCTCATAAATTAATTATAGAAATGAATAGATTTGATGGTATAAAATAGAGATAATAAAAACAGTAATAGTTGTGAGACAATGATTCAACTCTTAATGCTGAAACTTTTCTTAAAAAAAAAAAAATTAAATTGGTACATAAATTTTTTGCGATATATATTAGTCAATTGAGATGGCTACAATCTTGTAACGTAAATGGTACATCTAAATGTGGGTAATTCTCTTTGTTTTTCTATTTAAGTATCCACTGAACTTTTAAACTAATTGCTTGTATTGTGTTGAGTTGTTGACCCTGAAATTTTAGTCTGAATATATAACCCTATTTTTTTCCAAACTATGCAAAATTGTGACTAATGAATGAGCTTCAGCTGTTAATTACTTATCTAATACGATACTACTCAGTTATAAAATATGAAACAACTAGAATGACCTTAAAAGCACATTGTAGTTCACAAACACATCTGTATGTTTGAAATTACGGATGCTTACAAATAGTCACGATGAAAACTATGAACTTTTCCATTATTCTATTTTTCATGGGCTCTATTTTACATACATAAAAAAACTATAGCTGCGTAAAAATGAACTAAAATTTATAAAAAGTGTTTTATTTTTCTATAATACTTCAGATTTTTCAAAACAAGTTTAAGTACTTCAGATTTGTTTTATAATACTTCATCTTCAAAATAACAATATTGTCAAATTTAATATGTATGACTGAAAATATAATACTTTTTTTTTGTAAAAATTAAAGTATGTAGAATAACATTCTGCAAACTACATCATCATATTGCCTTAATTATTGTACAATAGACTAAGAAATATATATATTTTTTTACCTCATAATTTAGTATTAGGTAAAAAAGTAACAGTCAGAAAATATAATGAATTTTTTTTAATAATTTGTTATAAATCACACATAGTAAGGAGAGAGATTTATCAAAATTCAAAGTGCCAAACCCCATCACAAACTTTTCAGATAATATTAATTAACACATTATCCTTGTTTTCATTTTTTTTTTCCCTTTTACTTTGTCACCTGCTTACTACTACCAATTAGAAGAAGAGCCGTTTACGTCTTAACATTGACGTTAATAACAAAAAAAAAAAAAAATGGTCATCCAATAAATATATTTTCAATTCTTAATTTCTCATCATACGATGAACTTTTCAAAATGGGAAATTATTTTAAGAGAAATTATCTTTGTCCTCTTTAACTTTCTTTCTTATCCATCCCCCATGTTAAATCGGTTAATATTATCTCTTTCTCTCTCATGCTCTCTCAAATTCTAAGTGAATTTTTTTCACTCTTTCCTCTTCTATAGAACATGTATGACAGTATGAGTCTTTGCACGGTTTAGAACATGTATTATGATGACCATTAAATGCGTTTGTTGTATGTCAAAAAGAATTTTTAACTAAAAATGCACTGGGGGATGGATAAGGGGGATTTTTAAGGGGGACAATTATCATCTCCCTTATTTTAATTCGTGATGGGAACTAAACATTAGCACAAAGCGTAGAATATGGTAACTAATTAATTAATTTACTAATCTAAGAAGAATTAAGAAGTTTTAATGAAGTGGGTAATCTCTTCTTTTGTAGCAATACAGTAACGTGAAGCTACAAAACACCCTTAGAGGAAGGAAGGCAGAGTCTTTATTTACACTTGCTCTGCCGATGTGATAATTAAAGGATTTGAAATTGTGAAGTAACATTCATATACGTAATTTATTTGATTAGTTATCTTCTCAAGATTTGCTAGTAATTAACTAGGATGTTGCAAATGGTCTAATAGTTAAGTGGTAGTTAACTAGGATGACTTTCAATAGGTCATGGGTTCAATCCTCTATGGGCAAAAATATATCCTAAAAAGAAATGGGAGATGGTGGAAAATATCCACTTAAATCTAAAAAAAAAAATTAACTAGGATGTTGTTTACCTGATTACATCCAAATAATTTTATTGGTAACAGATGAATTTTGTATTAGATGATATTTATTTATAGTCATGTGATTGAAAAATTTTTAATAGGATTATTGGAGTAATATTCTTAAAACGACATAAAGCATACTGAATTTGCAAATTTCAATGGTAAAAGAGTAAAGCAAAATGTTAATTCCAATACCCAAAAATGCCCACCAAAAAAAAAAAAAAAAATCAGTAGTGTATGTATATAATCATGAAAGTATTCCATGGTTCTCTGTAAAAAGCCTCCGAGTGCTTGTAAAAACTAGACAACGGGTATTGCAGGGATTTCTGTTTTCGTGCGTATTTTTGTGCGTTGGGATATAATTAGACCATGCAATCATTGAATATATCGGTGGCAAAATATTGGAGATTAAATTGTACGAGAAGGAGAAAATACCAATAATTGAAAATTATTGGGACCCTTTGAGACCACCGCAATGTGTCCCCGAAAAACAGTCAAATGCAAAACTTTAAAAAAAATGAGGAAGTAACCATTAATAGAAGTATGATTTGATGCAAATTAATTTTACTAATTTTACTATGCATGCAAATATATTGATTATTTTAGTTGAATTCAATTATAATAACAAAAAATGCAATAATTAATACAAATAAAATACTATATTTATTTTCTTATTTTTCTACTTGCGCAACCAAATAATAATATTCTACGGTGTTATAACTTGACATAGAAGTTATTTCCTCTTTAACTTTATGATACAATCAAACACTACCATTGAGATTAAAAGGATCACCGTTGTTTTTTTTTTTTCAAAAAAATTATTAGTCAAGAATGGTTATATTTTGAATTTTTTTTTGTCAACAACACTCAAATTGCTTACAAATAGTACGTTTGCATATAGAAATATTGTTGCTTGTAATTATACGCATGTATAATCTGTTTTGACGCAAAATAGACTATTAAAGTCTTAAAATTTGTTATATCAATAATAATAAAATGCAATATAATATCACACTACCAACATTTTAATACTAATATACTACAATTAGCAAAAAAAAAATACACAAAACTTAGAATATTCACATGTTAATCAATTACTCCAATACATAGTCCCATAACGGCATGGGTCATATCCTGTGTCCTCAAAATCAATGTCCACACATACACATTGTTACAAAATTTAAGTTAAGTGTTACATAACTTGAGACAAAAGTTACAAACTTTATATATTTGTTGACACATGAATAGTTAAAATGAGAACACTCGAAAAATTCCCAACGGCATAACCCAAATATAAAACTCGTGCACTCTACTTTGCAATGGAGATTCTACAAGGGATACCAAGCCGGCAGACCCGAATCAAATCCAATGCCCTAATTCTAAAGACCCCTCTCGCCTTAAAATAAATGCAATGCAGCAGCAGAACAGAACAGAAGAGCTTTCACTCAAAAAAAAAAAAAAAGAAAAAGAAAAAAAGAGAGCTTAGCTTTGCTTTGCTTTGCTTTACCCATTCCTCCCCGGCGCTACGCGACAAAACAGGGGTCCACTTATCTATCCATCCATCCCTTCCCCGCCGATCGCCCGCCGTCCATTCCGGCCCGTGACCCCATCGCCCACCACGTGTCCGCATCTGGTGCGTTCCAAACCACGCCCCGCCGCTAGAGCTGTACACCTGTGACGTCAGCGAGGACTTGATCTGGCCGTCCGTTTTAGAGGCCGTCCCACCGTCCATCTGATCTCGACCGTCCGATGGCCATTTATGGCCCTCGGCCTGGAGATCTCCGTTTCGGACTACACTGACGTCTCCAGTTACTGCTGCTGCTGCTGCTTTTTTTTTTTTTTGTTTATTTTCTTAAAAAGAATCATTTTATTGGATTTGGATGCCATTGTACTAAACACATTAACATGGAAATTAAATAATTAAGAATTTTTTTTTTAGGTCGAAGTTTTATTTATGAAAATTCGAGCACAACTTTTATATTTTATATTTTTTTATTTTTTATAGTTTTTCTATTCAATAAGAAATTTTTTTTTTTTTTACCTTGATACGTACTCTTTTTACTGCGGTAGCATGTAGCAATGATACGAGCATTTACTTTTTGACTAAACAAAACTATGAACTTTATATGTAGCAACTTTCAAATGGTTGAAAATAACAAGCCGGGAAGAAAGAATAGATTGAATTCGGCCACAAAAACGTTTTTGAGTTTGCACATCGAACACGACACTTTGGATTTCATTTCTTCATGCTTGAATGATGACTTCTCGTATCTATAGTCAAAATTCCCAGATGTGAAAGTTGGATATTATGACTTCAATTTCAATTTCAATTATTTTCCTTCCTTCACATGTCAAACCGCAATAAATACCTCCCTCATGGAAGAATTATTTCATTTGCTTGTGCGTATATAAATTGGTATATTGCGTAGTTTTGTACGTATACTATTACCATTTGATTCATTTGTTTGTTTATCCCTGAGTCACCGACTGTCAGATGAGGACACGTGTAAAGTACATCAAGCATAGACAAGCATCGGACGGTTCAAACATGATGCCATTGATTGACTGTCCCAATATCAACATTCAACACAGGGAATATTTGCATCTTTACCTCCCAAAAAAGTCTGAATCTTTTCCTTCCTTCCTAACAAGGAATACCCATTTTTCTTTTTCAATTAACACGCAATCCAATTATCCAAATCCTTGTAATTTTACAATTTAGGACAAATTTCGTAAGATTAGTGTTAATTTAATTTAATATTATTATCCAGTACAAAATTAAATAAATATTGACCTTGTTTATATAAAAAAATTACAATATTATATATCATAGCTATAGTAAAGTTGTATACACATATACAATAAGAAATATTTCATTATATAATATTCAATATTTCAAAAAGGATAATTCTAAAATTCATATTTATTACAGTATAATACCATCACATACCAATATTCCTAAAATGTCAACACGTAGCTTTCATCCATTCATCCATTCATCCAAATCCATACAACATCCGAATAGAATGTCAAAACTCAAGAGAGAAAACTTCCCATTGTCCTTGAACCCAATTATCGCTTCTTACCCGGACGCAGCCGCAAAAAAACACTCTAATTTTTATTACCAATCAAACTGTCAGAGCCAGCAGAGGCGGCAGCAGCAGCAGGAGAGGCAGCAGGAGGAGGAGGACAGAGAAAAGAAAAGAAAAGAAAGGAAAGAAAAGAAAATAAAAGAGAACCGGTGAAGCCAAGCAACGCAATGGAGGGCTGAATTGAATTGAATTGAAGCGACCACACACAACACACACACAGAAAAACAGAGAGAAATAAAAAGAAAAGAGTGGGAGGAGTAGGAGGAGGAGGAGAGAAAGAGAGGGCGTGAAATCGGCGAGGTTTTTTCTCACTAGAACTCGCCGTTTTTTTCACCTGCTCGGACGGACGGACTGCGGTGGATCTGTTCTCTGTTAGTTGTTGCTGTTCTTCTTCTGTTTGGGGTTTCGTAGGATGTGATTTGTGTGTAAAAAAGAAGAGTTTATTTGTTCTTGTTTTTGCTTTGTTTTTGGTAGGTTTTGAAGTAGAACAACCTTTTTTTTTTTTTTTTTTTTGGCCTTTTGGAGATGGAAGTTCTGTTCTTTCTTTCTTTGATTGTTGATTAGAGTAGGTAGGCGGGCGGGGCGGGTGCAGATCTGGTTCGTTCGCGCAGATCTGCTGGAGTGAGATGAGTGTTCGTTTAAGGATCTGATTTCCGGTTCTCTTTGCGGTTAGATTTGGGGCTGGGTTCGCTCTCCTCTCCGCCGCATTTTTCATTCCCTTTTTCTGCCTTTTCTTTTTCTTGACCAGTTTCAATCAAACCCTAGCTTTGTTTGAAGTGGAGATCTAGAAAATGAGCTCTTTGGCAGCTCAAAGTCTCAATCTTTACCTCGATTAAGCAGTTTTCTTCAAAACCCTAGCATTATTTTATCCTATGAGAGAGCCGCCGCATCTTGCCCCAAATCGGAAACCCTAGCTGTGGTTGTGTCGCCATGAAGGTCCAATCGGCCATGTACTACTTCCCTGAGGAAGTGATCGAGCACATCTTCAGCTTCCTGACCTCGCACCACGACCGCAACACCGTCTCGGCGGTGTGCAAGTCATGGTACAAGATCGAGCGGCTCAGCCGCCGCGAGGTGTTTGTTGGGAACTGCTACGCCGTCCGGCCCGACCAGGCCGCTGGCCGCTTCCCCGGGCTGCGGTCCCTTTCGCTCAAGGGGAAGCCCCATTTTGCGGATTTTGATCTCGTCCCGGCCGATTGGGGTGGGCTAGCCGGTCCCTGGATCGAGGCGATGGCTCGCAGCTGCCCCAATCTGGAGGAGCTGCGCATGAAGAGGATGACGGTTACTGATGAAAGCCTGGAACTTTTGGCGCATGCCTTCCCTAATTTTAAAGTGCTTGTTTTGGTTAGTTGCGATGGATTCAGCACCGATGGTCTGGCTGCGGTTGCGCGCAATTGCAAGTCAGTGAGATCTCGTATTTCTTACCTTTATTTCTTTTTTTTTGCTTATTTTGTTTATATATGTTGAATGTGTGTGTGCACACTAGTAGTAGGAGCCGCATTTCCTAAACATTGTTGTATGGTTACTGTTTGCTGCACATTAGTATGGGAGATATGTGATATAGATAATGCATTAGTTGGATAATGTCGGCTGGCATTGCCTTTGACTTGGTTATGCTGGCATTGTTCATATAATCTGCAGTATATGAATATAGATCCTTTGCCAAATAAAAATGCAGATTATATTTTCTTAAAATTGAAGAGAGAAGCATATTTCTCACTTCGGTAATCTACTTTGGGTCGGCATTAACACATTATCTTTCTCTGCCAGGTCCCTTAGGGAGCTAGATTTACAGGAAAATGAGATAGAGGATCGTGGGCCTCGGTGGCTGAATAGTTTCGTCGACTCATGCACCTCCCTCGTCTCTTTAAATTTCGCATGTTTGAAAGGGGAGATCAATTTGAAATCTCTTGAGCGGCTTGTTTCCCGATCCCCGAATTTGAAGTCCCTCAGACTGAATCGTGCTGTACCGGTCGAAACCCTAGCAAAGATTATAAGCCAGTGCCCCAATTTGGAGGACCTGGGCACGGGTGCTCTCATTGTGGATCCCTTATCGGAGGCTTATTTGTCCCTAGCAGGAGCTATGCAGAAGTGTAAGAAGCTGAGGAGCTTGTCGGGATTTTGGGATGTCTCTCCTTTGTGTCTCCTGGCTGTTTACCCTGTTTGCGCTAATTTGACGGGCTTGAACCTGAGCTATGCACCGACCGTGCAGGGACAGGACTTTGTCAACCTGATTCAGCATTGTGTGAAGCTCCAGCGCCTCTGGGTTTGTTTCTTTGCCTTTGCTATGACATCATTTTTCTTTGGTCGTTGTCCGGTAAGATGGTTGGTATGGACAGACTGTTATATTTAACCTGCCCTTGCTGTTGGTTTTTTTTCTTTTCATAGTGCGATGGTTATTATACTCCGTAACTACTGCAATTTTGCACACTTGAGCAGACATAAATTCTGGATGACCTAACTAATTTTACCTGACCGAACAACCTTATATGTGAAAAATGCATTGTGTGTGAGCAAACCATTGGGATCTGAACATGAAGTTTGAAATCTGTGCAGGTACTGGACACCGTTGGTGACAAAGGCCTAGCTGTTGTTGCTTCATCATGTAAAGAGTTGCAAGAATTACGTGTATTCCCTTCCGACCTGGTTGTAGGAGGAGGACCAGCTATAGTTACTGAAGAGGGGCTGGTCGCCATTTCCTGTGGCTGTCCTAAACTCAACTCACTTCTCTACTTCTGCCACAGTATGACCAATTCTGCCCTGATAACTGTCTCCAAAAACTGCCCGAACTTCACCCGATTCCGTCTCTGCATCCTCGAGCCTCGTAAACCTGATCCGGTAACTAGTGAACCCTTGGATGAGGGTTTTGGTGCTGTTGTAAAAACTTGCAAAAACCTAAAGCGCTTCTCGATCTCTGGCCTGCTAACCGACCAAGTATTTTACTACATTGGCAAATATGCGAAGGCCCTGGAGATGTTGTCGATTGCCTTCGCAGGAGACAGTGACCAGGGAATGAAGTATGTCCTAAATGGGTGTAAGAACCTTAGAAAATTGGAAATCAGGGATTGCCCGTTTGGTGATGCAGCGCTACTAGATGATGTGACTAAGTATGAGACAATGCGATCCCTTTGGATGTCATCCTGCGATGTTTCCTTGAGGGGTTGTAAGATGCTTGCAGCCAAAATGCCGATGTTGAATGTGGAGTTGATCAACGAGAGGGATGCCGAGATGGAAGAAGTCCACAATAACGGTGCTGCTGATGTTATCACCAACGGTAACAATAAAAGTTTAAATAATGGCACTGATGAGAGGAAGGTCGAGAAGTTGTATGTGTACCGTACTGTTGGGGGCCCGAGGAGCGATGCACCTGATTTTGTATGGACTCTGTAAAAGAAAGAGGTACGACGGATATTATCTGCGCCCTTTATTCTGTATCATCTCTTCTGATTATCTCGTATATAATGGTTTCCAATTATAGTTGCTTTGTAGATTCGACGGTGTTAGGGGATGCGGCTGCGAACGGGTTGGGACCCACCAGAAGATGTAGTTTCTCTTTGTTATATTATTTTATCTTTTTCTTTTTTCTCCTTTTTTTTTTTTTTTCTTTTTTGGGAATTTTCTAGCTCTGTTGTTGTATTTGTAATTGAAGTCTTGGATGGATGGATTTGGAGGTACCTATGGTTTAAATGGATTATTTCTTATGTCACTAATTATTTGTAGCTGAAACCAATGTAAGATGTTATTCTGCTCTGTAGCATTTTTTCTTAGCGGCCGTTGCCAAACATGCTACTTGTTATAAATTACTTCTTTTTCTGTTGTTCCCTGGACTGAATTTGAGCAGAAAAATATCCAGACATTTGTAACAATACATCAAGCTTCAAAATATGTTGCTAGATAATGTCTTTTATTTGATGTGCATAAATGAAGTTGTCATTTTTATTTTTTTTGAGGAAAAGTTATCATGTTTCATTCAATAACTACATTGAGTGATGTCATTTTTTTTTTTAACTCAGAGGGAATATTCAATCATGTTCATGATGTCTTGTCCCGTAAATCTTGAGACATCTTCTCGGAAAGTGTTGCGTTGTGAAATCATTCATTCATTCATTCATTCCGTTTGTATATATCCACCTTTGCGTACTTTACAGTTACACTTATACCGTGTAGTAAGGAAAACATTTACGCTCCACCTATAAAGTAAGCTATCTATCTGCCCCTCTTACATTCTGATACATCCACGTACACTTATGTGCTTATCACAGTTGCATAAATATTTACTGAAAATCGTAGTGTATATGTTCACTGGAAAATGATATACGTTAATCGGAAATATATAAATATTCACTGGAAAATAATATTTGTTCACTGAAAATACGGTGAATCAGTAAATAAGTAAAATGGGTGGACACTATCTACGACAGACACATGTAGTAATCACCGGTGTAATATCCAGCTGAAAATCTGTGCTTGCTTACCCATAAATTGCGTAAGACCGTACAAATCAGGAAAAACATGCAATGCCCCGCATCATTGAGGGAGGGAGAAACAGTGGTGTAAGATGACGTAGTGGATGTTGATCTTGAGAATTGTGGATAGATTGCTCGATTGGTTATGTCCGTATTGGAATTGAATGATTTTGTTTTTGCAAATATTTTTTGGGTACGGAATTAGGGAATGATTTTGTTTTTGCAAATATTTTTTGGGTACGGAATTAGTAAATGATTTTGTTTTTGCAAATATTTTTTGGGTACGGAATTAGTAAATGATTTTGTTTTTGCAAATATTTTTTGGGTACGGAATTAGTAAATGAGAGATGAAAGGCCAGATTTTGTCTGGCATGTTATTTTTTAGTTGAAAAAAAAAAAAGAAAGATGTTATTAATCTATTTTGCTACAATAGCTTCTTTTTTTTTTTTTCTTTCTATTTTTTTCAAAGGTAAGATCTTTCCGGATACCATTCAATATTTGTCTCAATATTTTCTCTGTTTTTTTACTCTTTTTTAAGTTCTTGAGATAGGGATAAGCTATAGTTACTAAACGGGTTGAAACTTTTTAAGTCACCGGGTTTCTCTGTTGCTTATAAGAAAGTTTATAATTTTTTTTTTTAAAAAAAATGTGGATTGTTTTTTACAAGATTTATATATGTATATCGTTACTAGGATTTAATATCTGAGTTCAAAGTACTTGCAGTGTAAAACAAAAACCCTTAGTATCCATGCTAAATGTAAAAATAGTGTGCCATGCAATATAGATAGAATGTTGTGGTTTTCATTAATTTTCTAATTAATTTATTTCTATGTTTCTTATTTCTAGGAAGTTGCAAAATATGTAAAATCCGACTTCTTAATAAAACACAATTGATTAGTTATAACATTATGATTGGACAACCATAGACAAAGAAAAATAAAAAGAGGAGGGATCATTGACAATCCTTAACTTGACAATCTTGACAATTTGATATTTCAAAAATTTGTAAAAAATCATATAAATTCTAAAAAATAGAAAAAAGTTCACGGAATTATTTCTTAACTTGTATATTGATTATGTTTTCAATTATATTCAATTTAAGTTACAATTGTTACCGTTAAAAATACATAAAATTTTGATAAGCCATCAAACAATGTTCAAATTGATTGAAATTTGGAATACCATCGATCTACGAGTTAACTAATGCATCCATAAGTCTTTTTTCAATTTTAAGATTTTTTTATGAATTTTTATAAAATTTTGGAATGTTCCATTGTTAAGATTGTCAAAGTTAGCATTGTCAAGGGATCCCTCCTCAAATAAAAATGTAATGGAGATACCATAAATAGTATCAAAAACCATATCATTTATATTATTATCCATAGATACTTGTTTTGTACCTTTTTTATAAATAATAAATCCGAATTAAATATTTAGAAAACACAATAAATGAAATCACATATGTAGTATGGTTTCCTTTCAAATCCGCGTTCAATATCACATTTTTCGATAATCTGTTAAAAAAGGGTGAAACAATACAGATATACAAAGAAATTATATTTTAATAAGAGACGTCTTTTAGATCCACAACCAATATTTAAAGCTGCATATTAGAAATGCATCCCATAAAATGGGTTGTGGATTGGAAACATGACTATTAGAAAAATAAAAAAAAAACTAAATCATGCGGGAATCTAAAAAAAAAATCGGTGTTTTGTATGTTGTACTGTATATACTATACAAAATAAATTGCACACTGAATGATTTAATCTGAATATTTACTCATTTAACATCAATGTAAACATAATTGGTATAGATATAAATATCTTTGGTATCTCTATATCATATCCCTCAAAAAAAAAAAAAAAAAAGAATCTACAGAGTAATTCGGATTTTTCCAAACTCCAAAATTTAAAATCCAAACAAAAAAATAGACAACATGAAGGAAACATGTTTGTTTAACAAAATGATAAAGGCAAGTCATTACATGGTCATCCCATTTGTGGGGGGGCCTAAAAAATTTGCCCCCTAGCTTGAAGCATTTATTCAGCATTCTCTTCTCCCATCATTTGCCCTTCCCCCCCTAAACACATTAAATAAATAAAATGGAAAAAAAAATTGGAAAGCCTCATGATTTCTTCCAGTTTGGTCACATAATATTCGTACCCCCCCACCCTTTTTTTTTTTATTTTGTAATTAGCTTTTGCATCCTGTAGATTTCCCAGCCTTGGCCCGGCTTTTACTGCCAGCCTATATATCCCTTTATTTCCTTTTTTCACACTGCCTTAGATGCCATACCAACAGTTGTGTGGTTATTTGTGTGGCGGGTTGAAAGTTGAGAAATCTGGACCGGTTGCATGGTTTGTGCAATGAAAGTGCCACATTGTTTTTGTGTTCCTGTTGGTGAGTCAATATTCCTTAATTATTTGATGATTCATTCAAGTAACTAAAGAGCATCTTTGATTATTATTGCTTCCCCTTTTTTCTTTTTTGACTTGGAAGGGTTACTTAGATCTATCTCATGCGTAAGCAAGTTTAAAGACATGTATGAATCTTGAGTGTATCAGTAAAAGAAGTACCGTTATCTTTTCTTTTTTGTCGACTCCAATTGAATCTCAAATCCCTTTTTTTTTTTTTTTTTTTTTTTTTTTTTTTTTTTTCTATCGTTGGATAAAAATTTTAAGTTTTTTACCTTTAAACCGATGACTGTCTACTGTCTACGTACATGACATCAACAACAGTAAATTATTTAGAACTAGTGCTGTAACTCGCGCTTCGCCCCGAAATATGATAACAAATAAATAATAAAGCTTACAAATTAAAAATATTAAAAATATTTATTTTAAAAAATTGAACATAATTTTAAGATTTTTTATGTGAATTATAATAATGATAATGATATAATAATTTATAAATAATAACATATAAATATTGGATCACTTTAGGAGTTAAATATTGTTTTAGACATATCATATCATCTTATTAAATGGGGAGATAAAATACATATAAACCATTGGATCAAAGTAGATGAAGAGATTTAAACAAAATCAATGGCTAATAATATTGATGATGTGGCATAGTTGAGATGCTTGGAGAGTTACCCCTCTTTCTAGTTTATAGATTTTACTATAATGATCTCACTATATAAAATTTATTTTCAATCCGACGACTGCAAATGAATATTACCTAATATTATATTTATCTGAAACTGATAAAATTGTTATTGTGAGACATCATATTCCTATTAACAATGACTTCACAAAAGAAAAGGACAAAAGGGGGATGCATGTAATGTCCACCCCCCCCAAATTAATGCACCTATTTGTTATTGTGAGAGCTATATTGTCAATTAAGGTAATTCTAATATAATGTAAATGTTTGTATTAATACAAAATTCATAGGGGCAATTATAATTATCAAAAGACTCTTTTAATTAGAAGTTTTAGCAGAATAAAGAAATCAGTAGATGTGCACAAATCACTACAAATTGTTTCAGATATATATTGACCATTATAGATACTATAGGGCTGTAACTCGGGCTCCGCCCAAAAAAAATGGCATCAAATAAATAATTAAGAATTTTGTAAAATTTAATATTAAACAAAATTAAAACATAATTTTTAAATCTTTTGATATAAATAGTAATAACATAATAATTTATAAATAAGAACACATAAATGTTGATACATTTTAAGGGTTAAATTTTGTTTTAGATATATCATATTTATGTTGTTTAATGTGAAAAGAAAAAAACATATAAGTCATTGGATGAAAGTAGATGAAGAGTTTTAAACAAATTCAATTATAAATAACATTGATGATGTAGCATAATTTAAGTGCTTGGAAGCCTACCACTATTTATGGAGTAAAGATTTTGTGCATTGTTTTTCTATTTGTTAATGAATTTACTTTGTACGAAAAAAAGATCATTCTTAATCTAAATTAATAATCAAGCGTTAAGTTACTAATTAAATGTCTTACACAAAAATATGGAATTTCAAGCTAATTACAACAACAACAAATACATAAGCGAACCAATACATTACAAACAAATACTAATTAATTCAAAGATAAAATTTACATTTTCATATTTACAATCTAATACAATTTACCAAAGTGCACTGGCTTCAGTATAAAAATATATCATATAAAAGCATCACACCAAATTAAAATTATAAATTAACTAAAATTATAAATTCAGAATTGTACATGAACTGCACACTTGTAATTAACCATGTCCAGTACCTACACATTAAAAACCACACGGATCTCAAACTTACATTACATACAAAGTATTCAACACCTCACCTTGACCAGCATGCATTATTAAATATTCCTCTGAGCACCTTAAATATGATAGAAAGAAAAGAAATCGGCATGCATGCATACATACATACATACATACACAGCATGCGTTGGCCTTGAAGGTGAACCCTAATTGGATTCATATCCATCGGCTGTTATTCCAGATAGAATAACAGGACCCTGTTATTCTAATTTGGGCCGTTGGATCAGAATCAGTGGATCAGATCTATTCAAAAAAAGGCCCCCTAAAATCTGAAGTGGACCGATCAGATCTGTCCTCTTCGATCTAACGGCCCGAATTAGAATAACAGGTACTGTTTTTGGTTTTCTTTGAGAATATATAACAGCATATATATATATATATATATATATATATATAGAGTCCGGCTACCGTGCTTCCGGCAGCATTTCAAGCAAATGCTGCCAAAGCCCAGAGCCGTCGGATCTAACATCAGATTTGTGCGTGATGATCTTCTTTGTTGCGGAACGGAGCGAATTAACGGACTCCGTTACGAAGAAAATAATAATAAAAAATAAAACCAAAAGAAAAAAAAGGTCCCTCGTTCTCGTCTTCCCCAATTGCTCTCCGCTCTCTCCTTGGTGCTGATCGGAGCCATTCGTTCGTGCTCTCACCTTCCAACTTGTGGCTCTCCATACCTCCTCCTCGTCCTCGATCCCGGCTGTAAGGGAAGCTCTCTTGGGAGGAGATCAAAACCCTAGACAAATACCTAACTGACTTGTTTGCTTCTCGGCGGGCGTGCCCTCTCTCTCCTTCCCTTCACATGGAGATGCTGGTTCTTTTCCTCCCTAACAAAGGTAAGTTTCTTATCTCTCTGTGCCTGTCACTCAGGTACTAACCAAATATACTCGAATTTAGTTCAATTTTTGTATATTTAAGTCTCTATATATTGGTACCATTAGTGTTGGGCGTTCCCTTCATATGTTATCACAATTTACATGGTAATGCATATATTTATTAACATTGATGCTTCAAAACTGCAAACAGTGTGAGCCTGAAGTAATATTTAGTGAAAAAGACACTGATGCTTCCAATCTGAAACTTAACTAAAACTTGAAATATTAGCACAAATTGTTATATTGTTATTCAAAATTGTTTAAAATTTTGTAGAAGTTCTATCTACACATACCTCAAAGATCAGGCCAAAGATTTGACTAAATTTGTTTAGCTTGCTCCAAAATCGAATAATATTGATTTTATTCCTACTGCTGCAATTAGTGTTGCATTCTTCAAACCCAATAATTTTGATATTTGTATTGAAGTTTAGGTTCCTTTCCAGGTCGATTGGTTAAAGCATGATGAGCCCTTAGTTTGGCTCTACCTAATTAATGAATTCAATTTGAATCTGATCCAATTTAGTTCAACAACTAGTAGTTGTTTCCATTGTACAAACCCAATAAAACCTCATGTGCTTACACAAGCATACATGCCCTTATAATTTCCAGAATTTTTATAAGTCCATTTAGCATTAATGCACTTTTTTCTAGTTTAATATGACCTTTAATTTCAAAGTTTGCTGGTATAGAACTTAGCTTTCCGTTTTGATGTAGTTGTATTCAATTTAATCTGTAGCATATTTCTAATCTAGGGATTGTTTTGGGACCAATTGACTTTATTATGATTTTTTCTTTCCCAGGAAACTATGATATAGCTTGGGTTGCATTGAAGTATACGAAGTGGCATGTTCTTGGTAGAAGATCTAATTACGGCTGTTAATGCATAAACAAAGAAGCTACTTTTTTTTTTTGATAGTAAGCATTGTATTGGAAAAACAATATGTTCTGAGATAGTAAATCATTGTCATAATTGTATCCAAGTGATGATTGCAATTAAATTACTGCCATTAACTTTGCTTCTGACTAATATTTTCAATTAAAGGTTATGAAATGCAGAGTTATGACATATGAGTATAATTTCAGTAGTAGCAAGTCTCTATTATATTGCACATATCACAATAGGTGCTGGATCGTTAGCACTTAACACTTTTTGTTGTTTCTCTCATAATAAGAATCATCCCTTGCATCTATCTTGTGAAAATTAATAACTTACTGTTATTTCAAATGATGTATTTCAAAATGTTATTTCAAGTTATCTGATTGTTAATGTTCTTCCTTTCTTCTAAAAACTATTTATATATGTGTTCTCTGTGCTGGTACATGTAAATTAAGATGTAATTGGATAATGATGTTACATGAAAGCTAGTGAGGCATGATTTATGTAGGTTCACAAGTGTTGCCTATGGAGGTACTCTCAAAGAATTTATGCAAAGAAAACTTGCAAACTTTAAAATAATTGGAACCCCTTCTGCATAATCTAGTTACAAGACATCATACGGCACAATTGAGCAGAATTCATATGCACAACAGCATATTTGGCCTCAAATTTGTAATGCATCGCATATATCTAGCATTCAGCCTCAAATTTGTAACGCATCGCATATATCTAGCATTCAGTATTTAAGTTACCAAATTAAAGATACATCATTCACCGAAACTGGCTAGATTCCTATTCTAATATTATTTACTTCTCAATGTATCCAATGCCTAAAGTATTGTGAATAATTTAACAAAATACATCAAAACAACCAAAAAAGAGTTATCCAATAATCTAATCAAAGGATCTAAAATTCCTACCAGTTGAGCTTGTGCCAATATTGTGGCTGGATTAGTGATTAGGAGACGATCATCTACATCAAGGCCCCTGAATTCTGGCTCACCAAGTTGGGGAAGAGATGAAAGCATAATCCACACCTAGTAACTTTTCAAAAAAGAGAAATAGTTACATTGTTTGTTCTAAGCATTGAACTAATCAAACATCACTGTCCAGACAGATCGACAGACCTCCAAAATAAATTTCAGGATAGTTCTTATCAAGAAGTTCCTTAATAAAGAGATTAAGAGAATTTTATTGCCTCAAACATTGCATCAGAGTTTTAGAATTATAACTGTACTGGAAACGTACAAAAAGGTACCACATCAATTTAAAAGCATGACATGACCTAAATTCAATTATGTACCACTTGAAATTGAGGTTCAGTAAATTCTATCAGTTCTTAATTAAGGTTGATTTTGCTTAATTTAGCATGACATCTACTTGAAGTATTTGGATTCAAGAAACTAATTCATACATATAATAGGCAGAAATCTGAACCATCAGATTGCACCTCAGAAATCATCTGAACCATCAGAAATCATGACATGTAAAGTTTATTAAACAGGTTGCAATTTACTGCACCTTATGTGCCGGGCTTGTTTTCAGGATTGCGCCTCTCCTTGTCGTCAGTTCTTCACCAGGTGATGATGCTTGTTCATTCTGTGTTGCCCATCATTCCTTCCATTTTGTATTTAAAACATACATTATGCAAAACTGAAAGTCATATGAGAAAACACATACATTATGCATACAGTAATGCATACTAAGATTTTTAAATGAATTTGTTGAACAGTGGCCGGCTTATATATTGCTGATTAATATTACTGACATGTTCACCAGACAGCAGGATATGAATATATGCTAACAGCAACATAATTTATAACATATCAGATGCGTGTTATTGTTTGCAATTAACAGCGAATTAAGCATGTTCCAAAATAACTAAGCAATAACTTCCTGACAACAAATCAAAGCATAAACAGAATCGACCGGGCTGGGAGGTGTCCCGGGTGAGAAAGATTACTGGAAAGGAATCCAATGAAGATTTTGAAGGCGATTTCTGGAGATTCAACAGCACATTGCCCATCTGGTGACTGCTGGATAACCATTACCCACTGTCGGCAACCTCTGACCCCCAACCGTAGCCCAGCCTATCTCCATTTATTCCAGACCCACATACTCACAGGTTCTGACTGCTCCAAGCCCCTCCCCACAAAGCTACAGCCCCACAGAACTTCGTTACCCCCCTCTCCCTACCAGGAATGGCAGGGGCGTTGCTTCCGCTGCCTTCAGGGAGATCAAATTAGAGATGGGAGAAACCGGAGAGCGATCGTGTGCCGCTCCTCACTACAGACGCTGGGACGTCTGACCGCCTAGAGGCTGACCGGAAGGAGATCGTGTGTCGACCCTCACGCCTCGTGCAGAGCAAGTGTGGAGGAAGGAGAGGTCGAGGCCCTCGAGTACCAGAAAGCCAGTGCGGCGAGCAAGGGGGACCTTCAGATTTGCGGTGATGAGAACAAAGGCATGCGGCCTGCCGCAAGGAAAGGGCTTCGATAGTCTTCTCCCTCGCGGCGAGGAGGGAGGTCGGCGGTTGGGAGGGGAACGGCGGCTTAGGAGAGTGGAGAAACTGGGAAGAGGAGGGAAAGAACGAGAGGAAAGTGGGAGACGAGATTTTTTATATTATTATTTTCTTCGTAACGGAGTCCGTTAATTCGCTCCGTTCCGCAACAACGAAGATCATCACGCACGAATCTGATGTTAGATCCGACGGCTCTGGGCTTTGGCAGCATTTGCTTGAAATGCTGCCGGAAGCACGGTAGCCGGACTCTATATATATATATATATATATTTATATGGACTGAACCCTAATTAACAAGTTAGAACTGAGGGGCCACAAGGCACAGCAACGGACCACAAAGCACTGAAAAAGGCATGCAGGGATAGGATTAGGATAGGAAGGGTACAGCAAAGGGGGCAATCACATAACATAGCATAACATAACATAACATAGCATAACATAAAATCAGAAGGGAAGCAGCAGCACTCCTCCAATTATTATAAGCAGCAGCAGCAGCAGCAGCAGCTAGCAAAGCCCTGCCATTGCCAAGCTGCATTAATTTTGACCTCACGTTTTGAAGATCTGATTAGAGAACAAATATTAGAAGACAAGGGAATTAATTGCCTAATTTGTCATCTCACTGGGGTATTTATAGATATAGAGACAAAGCTATGCTTCTGGATTATATCATGCAGGTATATATGTTGGATTAATTAATTAATCCCCCATTTTTTTATAAATAATTTTAATATTTTTATGGTGGGAGTTATATTGCAATATTTTACATTAAAAAAATATATTGAGTATGTAGAAACCATATCCTTACTATATATGGGCAAATTTTTGTATAACAAATATATATGCAGGTTGGCCAATACAATTCTAGTACAATACTTGCTGATTTATATATAGAGCAAAGATCCACCAAAATTTAATTTTTCTTGTTTCCTTATCTCTGTTTTAAAAATATACTGATAAAGTTTCAAATCATTCTATGATTTGTGCATAAATAATGTAAACAGAAATTGGGAATATAATGCTTCAAAAATTGTTTCTACTGCATTTTATAGGCGTTTTCATTTGCATTTATATATGGGTCCATATATATCTATTTTGTGGATGGATCCAATTAAATCCTATGCTAAACATGCCAGCCCAGCAATGCAATTTTGAGAAAAAGAAAATTGTGAAACGGGCTTAAGATGCCCAAATTTCATACAAACACTGGGCTGTTATATATATGAGAGATTTAAGAGCCCAAAAAGAAATTTTGCCTCTCAGATATATCATATATGGGCCTCCATAATTTCCAAAAATTACAAAAGCTAGCTGAAACCATTGCTCATTTTTAGGCTAAAATGTCAATCTTTAAAAAATCATTAAAAATAGCTAAAATTTTCATAAAATGGAATATATTAGGATTCTACAAGTTTATTATGTCAAGAATATTATAAGCTATTTGGATTAAAATTTTGAAAGACAGATTTTTAAAATTTGACCGTAAGCATTTCGGTCCAAAATACTTACGGAAGCACCGTAGCCGGACTCCACAAGAAGATGACAATTTCAGTAAAACAAAATAATACTGAAACCTGCTCAGGCGAAATTATTCTTCTTTTCCTGTTAACAAAAATAAATTATACTTTTTTGTGTATTACCAAATTTGCTTTGTCATTTGTCAATGTCATGGAAATTTGAAATTGACGTACCATCCTTTGAGAAAAGTGACAAAGGAATCCTCAGGAGATTGATTTGAATTGGGGTTGTTGAAGTGATCTGAAAGTAGTAGTGGTGTATGCTTGGTAAACCAACTATATCATGCCTTGTTTGAATTTGGGGTGGATAAATATTAATCCTTGCATCAACATCCCTTCTCTGGGGATACAGGTACTCATATCCTACAATAACATATCATGCCCAAAATTTGATCATCAGAAATTTATATTAATTGGAACCATCCATATATTGCTTATGAATAACCTCTGAAAAAGAAAAATAATAAATAACATACGTGAAAACCTTTATAGAATCCCCTAATCTTGATTTTTTTTTTATGGATTAATTGAAAATTTGAAATGAAGTAATTAAGATTTTTTTTTCAGTTCAGCTAGCTGACCAATATATTTATGAGGGGTGGAATACTAACAAGGATCAACCAATCAATTTGGGGTTTCTTCTCTTCCAAAAATGTAGAAATTAATTAGAGATTCAGAAGTTAATATATGGATTAATTTGATTGTACCTGGAGGAGGATACACTCCCTCTCTTGTGGGCTCATCAGTGTAGCTCATCATCTTTCTTATCTCATCACTTCTATGAGTTCTCTCTCACCATGTTGCAAGCATGAAGACAGAATATTTCAGGTCAATGCTCAATCTCAATCGGTTTGATACTTTGATTTGTTTGCTTGCCAGTGTGCTAGCTCCTCACCAGTACTTACAAGTACAGGATACATACAGTATATATTTTCCTGGGATCTAAATCCGCTCTGCCTTTCTGATCGAATAGTCGGAATCGGCTATCGCACAGATCTCAAAATACTTCAGTATTTACTGCACGAATC
Source organism: Cyperus esculentus (assembly GCA_030179965.1). Taxonomy (NCBI): domain Eukaryota; kingdom Viridiplantae; phylum Streptophyta; class Magnoliopsida; order Poales; family Cyperaceae; genus Cyperus; species Cyperus esculentus. The sequence goes on along the minus strand of JASGLE010000015.1, from coordinate 3,076,730 downwards.
TCAAAGTATTTCAGTGTTTTTCAACCGTCGGATCAAGAAAAGTAGGGTCTTTGAGAAAAGCAGCGGATGTAGATCCATTTCCCTGTGCCGGAGATTGATCAGCGGCCTCCCTCTCTATATTAGAATCTAATTTTGGGTCATATCTGGTGTCCTCAATATTACTGTTTACATATATATCCATATTGTTACAAAATTTGAGTTAAGTGTTACACAATTTGACATGATTAGAATTACAAATTTTGTATATGTGTGGATGTGTAGATAGTTGAAAAGAAAACGCTCGGAAAATTCCTTTATAATTTTGTACCAAACTGCATGGCAGCACTACTGCTAGCTCAGTAGGGCAATTTCACATTTTGCCCTTCCTCCACAAATTTTGAAACAAATTGACCTCCCCTCCAAAAAGATCAACAAAATGCCCTTGTTGTCACCTCCATTCCTCTCTATTACCTCTCATGCTTGTTACTTCTATTTACTTTCTCTCCAAAATGTAAATAATATTGTTTTAGCATATTTTTTTAATGTGTATGCTTTCAAATATTTACTAATATTAATTCTTTGAGACCAATGCAATATCCTAGGTAAAAAAATAAAAAGTTTAGCATAAAATCATAGTTTGTTATAATATAATATTAATCAAATAACATAATTTTTATGACCATAACCAATTTTTTTATTTTTTATTCTTTTAAATACTAAATGAGACTAAAAGAAAATTAATCAATCATTTGAATATATATACATACGTATTATATTCAAATACTTCATATTACTTACGTACTATATTAAATTAAATATTCCTTTTGTTTTGGTAAATTGGAAGAAAGCATAATTTTTTTATAAGATTTTGACTATATTATTTTCAATACATGAATCTTCATTGTGTAATATTTTTATGTCACAATCAAATTTATCATTCTAAAAAATTACTTCTTATTTTTGACATAATATGTTACATTCGGCTCAAACAATAAGAATTGTAAATTACTATTTATTAAGTTCCAAGAAATATCACATGATAATGCAATTTATTTTATGAAATTTATATGTAACCAAAATTTTCTTACATAAAAAATAAATAAAATAAAAAATAATTGCAATTTTCAATATATTTGGGGAGAATAAAAGAGAGTTAACATGAGGGAAGGTTAATTGAGGGGAATGAGGGTGACGGCAAGGGCATTTTGTTAATCTTTTTGGAGGGGAGGGCAATTTGTTTTAAAATTTGTAGAGGAAGGGCAAAATGTAAAATTGCCCAGCTCAGTGAATCAATGAACCTTGTTGATTTTATTAATCATATATACGACATCGTACTTCTGGCTGGCTCGATAGATATATTTTTGAATTTGAGAACTTACGAAATGTGCATTTTCAGAATTTTGGTTCCTATTGAAGATGTTGCACTACTGACTGGAGAAAAAACAAATGGATGTTTGGAAGGTAAAGAAAAGAACGAAACAAATTGGTTTGGTAGAAGACCAGATATTTGTTGTTATCACTTGCGTTTTTTATCCTATTATTATTTGCGATCTTATTAATAAAAAAACAGAGAAAGGAATTTTTTTTTTTTAAAAAAAAAGTAAACAGAACTGAAGTTAAAAACTTACGTCGAAAATATATATAGACAAGCAATATATAGAATTTTACATCATTTCACTGTTTCATTATATAGCAGGGATTGTTTAATTCAAATGCTACAATTTCAAGCAATTTTGTGTACGGTATAATATATTACGTTACATTAATATTTTTGTACCTTGGAGGAGGAAAATGAACACAAATAATTTCAAGATTTTCTAATTTGTGGATCATTAAAAAAAAAATGAATAAACTACAGGTGTCATCGGCCTTAAAGGTTTGGTATACATTAATTTTCTTGTGCATTCAAGTTATTTAGTATTCGATAAGAAAATATTTTTGAAACTTGCATTAAATACATCTTTTTAGTGTATAATATACTTTTATCAAGGAAACATTACTAATTGATAAAAAATAATAAATGTCAAATCTAATAACAAATATTTTTTGCTTTTCTAAGTAAATGCATAATACTTTATATCACTCAAATATAAATATTTCCATGATCAAATTTTTATTGTACTAAAAAATGCATAACTTATTCTTTTGACTTAGTTAAAAGATGAACTACCAAGGACCAACTTCTAGTCTAGTAGCAAAGGTAATACTCTCCGTGTGAGAGGTCATAAGTTTGAAACCCCATTCAAAGATCTTTTATGGATATTAAGAGTTTGATAGTTTAGACTCTCAACCTTATCTCACAACAAAAAAGAAAAAAAGAAAAAGATGAATTACCAATTAATTAATTAATGCTTCCTTTTTTTAGAAAAAAATCTAATTAATCTATACTATATTATAAAGCATGTAAGTATTGAACGTCTCCAGTTTTTTTCTCCTCCTTCAATTTTTTTAATTCCTATTATACCCCTTAATCAACGGTAGAGATCAAAATGCGTTGATTTCAAAGGTGTTGATGTTCTCCAATTAAACAACTTCCTCTCCATTTGTATTGTTTATTCTGATGACAGATTTATGTGACAATTTCATAAATGAAATTGCATTCGCCTCAATCAGATGAAAATCGTCTGATTTAAAAAAAATATATATATGCATATCAAGGTTTTACCGTGCTATGCGGTCCGTATCTCCGTTTTCGGTATCCAAATAGTCGATCCGAACCGCTCAACTTAATCTTTATGTCAAAATATACTAGCAAACCAAATTTTATTTTTTTAAATTTTTTTTGCTATTTTTAATGGTGGGGAGAAAATGACTACATCCAAGGGATTTGGTTTATACAAAATTAGTGATATTGTCCCCATCATTAAAAATAGCAAAAAAATTCTAAAAATTCTAAAATTTGGTTTGCTAGTATATTTTGATATAAAGATTAAGATGAGCTGTTCGGATCGACTATTTGGACACCGAAAACAGAGATACGGACCGCATAGCACGGTAAAACTGTGATATGCATATTATTGTAGCTTAGTGATTTAAAAACGGACCGGGTAGGTCCGGGTCGGTCCAAACCCGCCCCGGTCTACGGGTTCCCGGTCCACGGGTTTTTCCAGTTCGGGAAACCTCGGGAAAATTTTGGGGGGAAGGAGATTGGACCTAGCTTAGGATCGTCCCTCCCGGGTTGCCCGGGTTTCCCGGTCCGGGTTGCTCGGGTTGCCCGGTCCCGGAGTTATATGTCAAAAAAATAAGAAAATAAAACAAAAAAAATATAAAAAATATGATACATCTATTTTACACTACAAAAGTCGAAAAATATACTTAAAAAAATAAAAAAAATTAAAAATTAAATTATTTGTTTTAATCATATATATATATATATATATATATATATATATATATATATATATATATATATATATATATATATATATATATATATATAATTAGGCTGCAGTAATATGCATATCACGGTTTTACCGTGCTATACGACTTGTATCTCAGTTTTCGATGTCCAAATAGTTGATCCGAACTGCTCAACTTGATCTCTATATCAAAATATACAAGGAAACCAAATTTTACAATTTTTAGATTTTTTTGCTATTTTTAATGATGGGGAGAAAATCATTGTTTTGTATGAACCCGAATTCTTGGATCTAGTTATTTTCTCCCCATCACTAAAAATAGCAAAAAAATTTAAAAATTGTAAAATTTGGTTTCCTAGTATATTTTGATATAGAGATCAAGTTGAGCGGTTCGGATCGACTATTTGGACACCGGAAATTGAGATACGGACCGCATAGCATGGTAAAACCGTGATATGCATATTATTGTAGCCGGACTATATATATATATATATATTATATTATACAATTAAAAGTTAGGAAAATAGTACTTTTATATTAAAAATGAAAAAAATATTATTTGTAGCAAAATAATAACACAGAAAATCAGAAAAAAATTTAATAATTATATTTGTTGTAAAACAAAAATTCTTCTTGAAAATAAAATTTCAATAATATTATATTAGTTGTTAACATAGGCGGGAAAAGTTGGAACCAAGTCGGGTTACCTCGGGTTATTACCCGGTACCCCGGGTCGGGTAGCATCGGATCCTGGGTTGGCCCGGGTCGGGTCCCCGGGTTATCCTGGTACCCCGGGACGGGTAGGGTCGGGTCTCGGGTTGCTCCGGTACCTCGGGTCGGGTAGGGTCAGGTCCCGGGTTTGCTCGGGTCGGGTTTCCACGGGAATTTTTCTGGGAACATGGATTCCTACCCTTATGAGGACCGTCCCTCCCGGTCCTCTCGGGTTGCCCCGGTCAGACGCCCGAGTCGGGTCGGTTGGTCCATTTTTCCCGGGTTTCTCGGGTTGGGTTTGGACCTCTCGGGTTTTTTTAAAACACTAATGTAGCCTAACTCTATATATATATATATGAGAAGGGATCCGATTACCACAAAAATTGGTGCCCTCAATAATCACGAGATTGTTTATATATAAATTGACAAATCTAAACCGTTAGATGTATTCTAAATCATCTCAATAACATATGCACAAAAGATGATGAAAATTTAAGGTCATTTCGATAGCCATCGAGCAAAGAGAAAAAATCATAAAATTTGAACCGTTGATTTTTGTTAATGCTTGATGCACATATAAATAAAATCAAAATGTTATGATCTTTTGTATCCTCATACAAAATATTTCATCAATTAGTTTTGTTTTTTAAGAGTTTAAAATATAGTTATTTGAGATTTAATTTTGTGTTTACTGATGGAGTACCAATTTTGTGGTTATTTGATCCCTCCTCTCATATATATTATGCTTCAGCACTCAGCCCTCTTTTTCTGTCTTTACTCTCTTTAAAACCCCTAAATCTCAAAGTTTTCTTCTGGTAATAATACACTGAATCACTGATCTGTACAGAACAAAACCCAATTAACAATTGTAAACCCAACTCTCGGATGATATTGACTGAAGAACAATGCTGGCACTTAAAAAGGCCACAGTGATATCATGTTAACAGTGGCTCATGCAATAATAACTCACCATGCATTCTGCCAGTACATATGGATGGCATGGCATCAGAGACGACAGTACAGTTTTGTGACGAGTAATACCTAGCATCCATAGAATATCTGTCCATAGTGTTCATAGGTTACAAAATTGGATGTATTTGTTACGTTCTGAATATGTGTGTAGATGTATGGATGTATTCTGAATGGACGTAAGATGTTTCTCTTTTGTGACTGATTCTCCTTTTCATCTCACTATCTTAGCAACACTTTCATTTTCAAACTGGTACGTCGTGAGATCAGAGACCCTACAAGTACTGGTACCATGTTACTGTAGATATATATAGAGGCCTTCTCAACATGGGCCACCAGAAAAATTTATTGGGCCGGATTTATTTATGTTCTATCGATTAAAGTTGTTTGCTGAAACTTGAAAAGGGCAAATATTTGTGTTATGGTAACAAGTTCTAGAAAATATTAATATTTGCCTATAAATTTCATAAAGCTCCCTAAATTAGTAAATTATTTATTTGATGATTTTGATCCACTTAATTTCCAAAATTAATTTTTTTAATAAATTTATTTTAATACAAGTAACACTTTTTTTTTTTAAAGTTCCTTTTAAGTACTCAATATTATGTTTGCGAGTCGTCAGCAATATTTCAAAACTATGTTTTCAAATTTACATAATATAATTTTATATGTAGAAGTTATGGAAGAGAGATGTTATGAAGAGCTTATTAATTATTAATTCAAAACAATGTTATAACCTTTATTAAAAAAACTACACTATGACACCCTTGGAGAAAACCTTTGTATGCTGGGAATTAAATGGTAACGTTGAAACGCTATAATCCGCGTGTAACATTTGACCCATATAATTTTCGCTAGTTAATTTGGAAATCTATATATAGATTTGATCGAATGATCAAATTAATTTCTGTACATTTATGTTTTTATTGATTTTTTAATGTTATCATGTATTAATTATTTTTCTGAACTAATTATTCAAGGTGTACATAACCACGTAATAAAAAAATTGTGTTTCATAAATGATTATAATTATTTGATTTACGTTATTAAAAAAACATTGTGTTTCATAAATGATTGAAAACACAAGGAAATATTTAATTCCATTTTCAACGATATAATTATCCAAAACATGTTTAACATTTTTTATGTTTGTAACCTCATTTAACTCCTTATTTCAAAAATAGAATGGGAAAGAGTGAGTGATGCACATGTTATAAATTTATCACAAAATTTATTATAAAATTTGCCTTATTAACTTTATTAACTTGTCGACGTAGTCGTCTTCAACCAGTGCCAAATCGATCGAAAAGACATCATAAAATCTTCCAAAAATGACATCAAAATTACGACCACATAAATAAGCAGAAAATATTAATTAATACACTACAACCCATGAGCTGCACTGAAACATTGTTTGCACTTAACAACCGTCTTTACTGACATATTCATTGCAGCAACTGGGGAGGAAGGGAAGGTGAAATCATATTTAAATTTTGATCTATATAGCTGAATAAACTCTTTATATCGAAATATTATGGAATACAATTTTTTTTTTATTTTAAAGGTTTTTAAGTATTTATTTCGGATTTTTTTTAAATTTATACATGAAACATTGATTATTTTATTTATAATTTAATGTTGTAATGTTGTAAAGTTGCTATTAAAAAATCTGAGAATAAATACTTAGAAATAAAAAAATTTTGTATACCATAAGATTTTGATATAAAGAACTTGCTAAGCCATATAAATCAAAATTTGGATATGATTTGATATGTTTTTGAGATTAAGTTCAAATCTTATGTGATCTTAAGAATATACTAATATAGTAATTTTACTAAATAAAAATATGTATCACAAGACATCCTCGAAAAAGAACCAAAAAAAAAAAGAAAGAAAAAAAAAGAAACGGAATTGAATTGATCAATGGTTTGGGAACTTGAGGACTGCAAAAAAAAGAAAAAAAAGTTTGGCCTTCTGTGTTTGTCCTGATGTTATGTTATCATATGTTGTTTTCAGAACTAAAATACAGGCAAGGCAGGGTTTCATACTGTCATACAGTACATAATATTCCCCCACCAAAAAATAAAATAAGCAAGGATATATAAGCTGGGGATAACCGAAGTACCAAACATTCCCTGCTGATCATTTCCATTAAAAATAACCTAAACCAGTTTAAAAAAATCTAACACACACACACAAACACATGCATACCAATACCCTGCAAATAAAGCAATGAAATTAGTAAATTACAAAAAGTGTTTTTGTAAGCAGGTGGATATTGCAGTTTGGGTCTGGTCTGGTCTGGTCTGAGCCTCTCTGCCTCCTCCCATCACAAGCTCTGTTAATTGCCTGGTGTTCTCTCTTTCTTTCTTTCTTTCTTGCTCATATGCTGGTAATTAAGCTGGTTCATATGCAGATGCAATGCAAAGCAAGGGAAAAAGAAAAGAGAGCAGCAAGAAAGGTAGCAGAGCAGAGCAGATATAGGCAGTGCCTAGCTATCGGTTATATATTATATCTTGCATGGTTGTATAATCTGATCTCTGCCGAGATTCTCTTCTTTTGCTTTTTGTTTGCTAAGAGACATATTGGCATACAGAGTAATAATGTAATATCTGCCGTCCACTGAAAAATCATCCATGTATATATATATAGCCCATAGGTTACGGTTCGGGATGCATCTGTTACGTTTCGAGATGTGTTTGCTACATTCCGTACACATCTGTGGAGGTATGGACGGTTTTTCAATGGACGCGAGATGTTTATTTTGCATGTATATGTATATTCTCTTTTTCATTTTTTGGAACGAGACATGTGTTCCTTTGACCGTTGCTATATATTATTATTTGGGGAATCCTTTCCGCAACAAGATCATCTACTTTTCTGAAAAAAAGAAAAGGACCACATTTTCTTAATCCGATGGTTGGGAAACACCAAAGTACTTTGAGATCGGTGCTGCAAACACCAAAATACTTTAAAATCGGTGCAGCAACCGATATTCTTACCATCCGATCAGAAAAGTAAACTCTGCTTTTCTCAGATTCTTCTGATCCATATATATTTTCCTCAACAAACAAAACCTATCTTATGTAATGTAACCCAATGCTATGTTTGTTTCTTGTCATGCCTCCATTTTTCCAGCACTTTGGAGTCCCCGTGCATAATGCGAACAAACCGTCTTAATTTTAATGGTTGGCAAACTTCGCCTCAAAACGTACATTCATAAATTGAATTCCAATATAATTAAGATATAATTGGATATATGACAACATGCATATATGTTCCGAGTGTGAGAAATACAGGTTTTAACCTACCTATACTTTTTCAATAAGAAAAAATATTCTAATTATCTCTAAAGAATATTATTTTGATCACCTCCAATGTTTATTTTTTATGACATATATCTTTTTGATATAATAATTATTACAAATTTGTACAAGTACTTTTAAATCTGATATGCCCAAATATGAGGAAATATATTCGAAGATGTATATATATATATATATATATATATAAAGTAAATCTAGCGTGCTCCTAGGAACACGGAGGCCTCCCGTACTCCTAACTCAAAAATCATACTAAACCATCATGAAATTTTGATTTATCATTCTCATTAAATTCTTTATATAAAAATCTCCTAGGATACAAAAATTTTCCATTTTTTGAGTTTCTTAAGTATATGTTTTGAAATTTTTTAGAATGATCTCAAAATAATAATAAAATAATGTATAAAACTATGTCAACTTTAAAAAATACAAAACAAATACTTCGAAATCTCAAAAAATGGAAAATTTTTGTATCCTATGATATTTTGATATAAATAATTTAATGAGACCCATAAATCGAAATTTCAAGCTGGTTTAGTATAATTTTTGAGTTAGGAGCACGGGAGGTCTCCGTGCTCCTAGGAGCACCATAGTTTTACTATATATATATATATATATATATATATATATATATATAAGGCTGTCAACAGATGACCGTTTTCCGTTATTTCGTTTCGTCCTAAACGAAACGATTTTTTGTTGCGTTAAACGAAATGATCGATTTTATTTAGTTATCCATTTTGACAGTAAAATGTTATTATTAAACGATTATTCCATTCTTTCGAAACGAAACAATTAGCGAAACAACTCAATTTGTTGCGTTTTGAACACTTGACAGCCATATTAATATATAAGTATATATTTTTAAGGGGCTAATGTCATGACCCAAGAAAAGATCGGGCGGTGGTCAACGATAAATTATTGAGATTTTTGAGGAGGCTTCTCTGTATCTCTCTCAGTACATATTTTTGGTGCTTACAGAAAACAAAACATGCTTTTCAGGTCGTATGTGGTACACAATCAACAACATCAACATTACTAAAATGAATAACTCAGATCCTCGGTAAGAATGTCCTCGTAGCATACATATATATATCGGTAATCTACACGGTTTCAATATATAGATTGTGTTGAGCAACTTAGATTGATCATTTGAGCTACGATTTTGATGAATAGAGACGAAACACGCTACCTAACTATACTTTGCAAAGCGCAATAGCCTCACTATATATATATACATATATATATTTTTTTTTGTAAGATTTATAATCTCTGTTCTCTCGATCTGTTCTTACGGCTGGCTAACATCTCGATCCGATCGATCGATACCCACGATTAATTCAGTCGTCTTTGATTTGATTGTAATGAGATCCATCATCATTCATCCATGAAGAGAAGGGTAGCATGTGGGTCCAATATGTTAGGAATGTTTAATTCGGGGTTTGATCAATTCAATTGTCTTTTATAAATATCTATTAAATTGATTTCAATTTTTTACATTAACTAGAATTTCTTTGTATAATCCTTACTACTAACAAAAGCATATTGGATTTTTTTGACATCAAAGATCTATCTTCCCTAAGGAATAAACCTCAGCCGTTGATTGTTTACTTAGATTGATCACCATCATTGACGTACGTTAATGCCTGTTGACGTTCTCAGCCCATTAAAATTTAAGGCCCATATAAATTATCTCAATTTTAAGACCCATTACATATTATCTTAAAAGTTTATTATAAGATATAACAATTTCAGCCCAAAACAAGGCGTAGGCTTTTTTACTAGTAATTACAAATGAGTTTGGTTACTAAATATAGTATGTCTCAGCTGGTACTACGGATTCACGTCTATGTTTTCAATGTCTAAAGAGTCAATTAGTGGATCATACTGCTCAACATAATCCATATTAAAAATCTATGACAAAATTAAATTTTACAATTATTTAAAATTGTTTGCTAATTTTAAGATTGCAGAGAAAATTGATATTTTGGATGAAATAATTTCTTGGATCTAATCATTTTCTCTCAATTCTAATAAATAGTAAAACTATTCCGAAAATTGTAAAATTTAGTTTCTTATTAGATTTTATATGGAGAATATGTTGAACAGTTTTAATGTACTATTTGGTATTGAAAATTAACATACGAGTCCATAGTAGCACCAGCTAAGTCGTAATATGCATATCACCTGACCCACTCAATAGAAATATTATATATTTTACTATATGGGTGCGTTTGGCAACTAACATTTCATGTGCTATTTCGGAATAACACACTATTCTAGCTTTTTTTTTTTTTTTTGTGAGTGTCAAACACAAAATATAAAAATTGGAATAGCCCAAAAAAGAGGCTAAACTGCCTAACTGGTATTCCAATTCAATTATATAATAACATATTAGTTCCAAATAGATTGTAAATAATAGAATGTCTTTGCCAAACAACATTTTTACTCTTTAAATAGCCAACAATATATATATATATATTTTTTTTTTTTCTAATTTTCAACTACCACTTGTCCATTTTTACTGATCCAATGACACTATTCTTATTTTATTCCTTGATTTATCAAAAGGATCCTATAACATTAGCTCACCATACTTCAATAAAAATTAATCAGGTGAATGGAAGTTGTAAGTTAATCCACGACCCATTGTCATTCAAGTCGCACCCCATCGAAAAAAAAAAAAAATTGTGTTAGATTTTATGTGAAAGAATAATACCAATTTTTTGTTTTCAGAATAGAAAGAACAATAAAATAAAAATGATACCGTTCAAGTCATTCGGATCCGATGCAATATGCATGCAATCCATCGACGCCTCCAAAGAAGAGCACAGTCCAATCGAAGACCGTGAATTTGTTTTGGTTTTGAAGCTCTCCAAAATAAATTGTGAGGATCTTTTTTGAGTTTATAGTTTTTGCAAATAAATATTGTGTTTGTGCCCATGTATGTATATATATAAGGGCTTATCTGAAAGAAAACATTATGACAAAAGATGGATAGATAAATAATCTGTATTAGGTCAGAAGAGATTCCTTCTGCCAAAACGAGGAAAGGTGCCTTTGTCTGGTGCTGTGAACTCTCTTCCTACCTTTATTCTTCTCTCCCTTCCCCAGACACAGACACCATCTCACTCTATTCCTTTTTTTTTAGTTTCTTTTTGTTACATTAATTATTAATTACTGCATACATATGCATAACATATATAATATAAGAGGAGGGATCAAATAACCATGAACTTTGATGACCATGGTGACCATTTCACTATTTATATATAAATTGACAAATCTAAACCGTTAGATGTATTCTAAATCATCTAAATAATATATAAACAAATTAAAAATGATAAAGTTTTAATATCGTTTCAATAATCATCAAGAGAGGAGAAAAAAATCATAAAAATTTGAACTGTCGATTTTTGTTAATGCTTGATGCATATGTAAATAAAATCAAAATGATATAATTTTTTGTATACATATAAAACATGATATATACAACACAATCTATCAATTAGTTTTGTCATTTAACAGTTTAAATTATAGTTATTTCAGATTTAATTTCACGGTCACCGATCGGTCACAAAAAAACATGGTTATTTGATATTTCTGGGCAGCATTTGCACATGGTTATTTCAGATTTTTGTTAATGCTTGATGCATTCTGTACAGCATTTGCATATTTCTATTTGTTTGTTTGTTTGTTTTACATTCCAATATTCCATGCCATATTGCCATCTCTGTTTGTTTCATCTTCAAAGTACACATCTGTTCTCATTTTTCTAATCAAGTTGCTCAGTCCATATTAATTAATTAACCTCTTTGCCTCTTAATTTGGTGTACCAGTGTTAAACTAATTATTTTGGAAAAAGCAATAAACTTTTTATATGTATACTCCTCATACATTAATCATTATTGAATAAACAAATATAGTTTCTGCCATTAATTAATTAATTTAATTCTGAACCAAATATTCTAATATTGGATTATTACAATTAAAGAAAATACAAGAGGACCCAAAAAAAGGGAATCCTGAAAGCTACAGTGGGGAACAGAACAGGCATGAGTTGTAATTTTTGTTCTGTTTCCTTGTTCCTTTTTTCCTAAAATTAAAAACTTCTACATGTCTCATGTCTGTATATATAAGAAATGAGTTGAAGCCGTGACATGGTGACAAGAGGGGAATCGGAATCACACGTACATACTAACATACAGAGACAGAGACGATAGCATATATCCATCCATCATGCATCTGTTCTTGTAGATTTGATTTATGTTATGTTATCCTATGCTATGCTATGATTTTCACTTTATTTGATCTGCCTGCCTGCCTGTGTCTTTTGGTGCATGTGAAATTGTGAAGGGAACAAAATACCAGAGAATACCGTACAGCTCATGTATGCATGCATATATGCATATATCTCTGCTACGATCGATCGATAGAAACCATTCAAGTACTGCTGCGTACTGTAGTGTATATACGTACATACATACGAATATATATATCGGAAAGGAATTTGTTTTTTTTGGATCGGATAAATTCAGTTTCAGACAAATTTATAATTTTCCTGCTTTATCAGGAAGAAATTAATTTAAGGAGTTTTGTTGTTATATGCATAGCAACTTTATTTGGTAAAAGAAGTTGAAAGTTTGATATGAATTTAGCACTGATTTTTTTTTTTTTTAATTCTTGCCATAAATTAATTGAAGCAATTCATTAGTGAGTCATACGGCTTGAAATATTTCAACCTTTATTTTTGAAATAAAAATTGATGCATTGTAGCATGACTCTAAATTAAAATATAATAATGCCAAATGCTTGTCAATTTACTATGTGGGGTATCTTTAAAATCATTAACCAGTAACATTATGCTACAAACCAACAATATAACATGAAGCTCATCACCCCTAAAATCGACTGCATGTTCAAGTGTTTAATTTGGGTCTTGTGATCGTCTTTAATCTTGATCTAATGATCTCATACTTAAAAATAACATAAAATTAATTAGACTAACCAACTTTCTTAATAATTATGTATTTTTTTTTAGCTCATTTGTCCTTTCCTAGACGAGCTCCTAATCATATTAACATAACCCAATTTCACAACCTCCTAATAACAAAGTAACCTAACTAAAAATGTTTCTTTTCTTTTTTTTTCCAGTAGTGATGAAATTCATCAAGTATAACATGAAAGTAAGATATAAGGTACATAGTACATAAGCGCTAGAATGCAGGCTAAAATTAATTACCAATAGGGAAAAAGGTAAGGACTTTTTTCATTTTTTAAACAGTTTCAATAATGAAATTGCAAGGAGTAATAGGTACATCATAATATAACAATGCACATATATACAATATTCGTAATAGCAATTAATTAATTAAAGCCACAGAAAGAGGACATTTTGCAAGAAAGAAAAAAAAAATAGAACTAAGAAGTAAAAAAATTCTTCTGATTTATAACAAAGAAAGGCATACTGTTAGTGTACTGCCAAGCAAGCCAATTTTAGCTACTTGAAAATCAAAGCACCACATTAATTAGTTCTGTTTAAACTCTAAACTCTATACTTGTAATTAAAAAGAACTAACTAACTTAATGGTTTAATTACCATAATTAAGTTTTCTAACATAACCTTTCAATTATCCAAGAACTAGCTAGCAAGCATTGCCTCTCTCTTTATAGCTCAATTGTAAATTGTAAATATATATCAATGCAACACAAAAATCAATCAATTGCCTCTCCAAGCAGAAAAGCCAATGCAATCTCATCATCTCCTAACAGCATCGATCGATCACGCACGCGCCCGTCAGTACGTACTCCTCGATCTCTACCTATGTAAAATTTGCAATGGCGGCGACCAATGTCGGCCCGACCTACATCATTGGTTAGTTGAGTGATTTAAACATTATGCCCGGCCTAGGTGTAGAAGCCCGGCGCCTCCACATTTGGGGCAAACATTGACATGCTTCGGAACCATGAAGTACATGAAACATGCCTTGCATCCAGCCGCAACCAGCACCTCACCTCCGTTAGCAGTTCCAGCACCGTTACTGCCACCTGAGAACGCGCCAAATCCCCCCGAGGAAGAAGATTCGGTAGGCGAGAAGGAGGAGGAGGAAGCCGATAAGTTCGAAGTGTGGCTCGACTCCGTGTTGACGCCAGAACAGCTGTCAGTATCCGACGACGAGTCGTAGCTGTACATTTGGTGTGCTTCTAGTGCGGCCACGGCTTCTTCTTCTTCCGGGTCGGTTTCTTGACCTTCCTCACTGGACAATGAGTCGTACAAGTACATGGAGCGGCTGCGCACCCGCGGATCGACGTTGGTGCGCGTCCCGTCCTCCCAATTGATGTAGTACACTTGGCCACTCTGAAAAGATAAGATTTTTGGAGGTGTTGGGGTTGCATTAGATTGAGGTTTTAATCAAGAAAACTAATTACATATTGTGGTTACAATTGTTAATACTTAAATAACAAATTAACTGTAACCAAATTCAAATAATATATATATTCTACTGATTTTTTGTAATTAATAAAGAAGGATAAAATAGTATATTAATTATCTTCAGAATAGTTCCTATGATTCAGACATAACATAACAGAAAGAAAAAGAAAAAGAAAAAAAAAAACTGATAAAATAAAAAAAGTAATACCTAGTGTCCATAGAAAAACCGTCTATAAGTTACATTTCAGATGTATATGTTATGTTTCTGATGTATATGTTACATTCTGTACACATCTATGGATGTATGAACGGTTTTTTAATGGACCCAAAGATATTTCTCAAAATAAAATTGGGCATGGAAACAGATAGATAGATAGGAAACCAAATTAACCAAGGATCGATCAGTAATTGTCAGGAGAGAACATGCAAAGACCAAGTACAAAGGTACCTTTATTATGTTATGTTACGCAATTGTATGAGGAGAACAGGAGAACCTGCGGATAATAACTCCTCTATAGTCTTCTCTATTACTACTACTTACTACTAGTCTACTACTTCCTTTTTAATTTATTCATTTATTTTCTTGGATTGATGCCAAACTTTCTATTTTTTTTTCTGTTCTTTTTGTTTTGTTTTTAGAACTTTTGATATGTATGTATGAATCTATCAGCAGTGGAAAGAAAAGAAAAGAAAAGAAAAGCTGGTTTCTTTAAGAAGGAGAGATTTTCAGTTTTTCACGATGCTTCATTTATGATCAAATGATTGGATCAAAATGAGAGAGAGAGAGAGAGACAGAAAGATGCATTTATTATGAACTTGTTTTTTTTTTTTAAAAAAAAAAGAACTCATCTTGGCCGCCTATTTAAATGCATTTATGAACTAAGACTTTTTGTTGGTTTAATTTGGTGTTAATTTCTCAGAGTATTCGTAACAATTTTTAAAACACTTTAAAAAAAATTAATAAACCCTGTATAATTTTTCCTTGCAAACTTTTCCCTTTGCATAATTTTTTTTCTTGAAAATAAATAAAGAAAACCAAACAAAAAGTAGAGAAAGAAAGAATCGAAATTTATTCAGTTGAATGAATCAACCTAATATATATAACAAAAAGGAATTTGATTTCATGATTTAAAAAAAAACAGCATACTCTGATATCAAGACACTGCTCCCAGTGGAAAGGGAGGGCGACATCGGAGTTGAGCTCGACCGTGAGGTCCCCGCCGGCACCCGACACCCTCTGCGGCGGCTGGTGCTGAACGACAGGCTGGTAGGAGGAGGAGGTGGAGGAGGAGGAGGAGGAGGAGGAAGGGGAGGCAGGGGTGTTGGTGTGGGTGTTGAGGGAGCAGTTGCGGAGGGAACTGGCGATCATCTCAATGTTGGGCGCCGTCATTGCATGAATGGAGTGCTGGCAGTGGAGATGGCTTTGTGGGGGTGGAAAGGAAAGAGGAAGAGAAGAGGAGATGGATGGAGGGATGGATATATGAGATGAGAGAGGGAGGAACAGACAGTGAGACAGGCGGTGGAATTGTTGGAGAGGAGAGGAAAGTATAGCGTATAGGAGGGGGGTGTGAACAAGAAAGAGAGAGAGGGGGAGAGAGGAACTTGCTTGGGAAAAATTTCACGGATGTCCCAAGAAACAAATTTATTTTTGCCACTGTCTAATCCACTAACTTAATTTTATGGATGCAGGACGTGAATTGTACTTGCACCCTATAGAAGGAAGAAAAAGAAAGGAGTTTGAGAGCTAAGAATGGAGAAGGGTTTAATGAAGGGGCGGGTTTGTAAACTCACGCCTTACAAATCCTGCTTTCAATGACAGACGAGCCCCTGCTCTACTTTTATTTAGGAAAATAGTTATAGGGTGCAGGTTCTAGTCACGCCCTATATTTTGGGCATTCGTAAAATTAAGTTAGTGGTTTAGGTATTGGTAGAGATAAGTTTGTTTCTTTAGGTATATGTGAAAAATTTCCCTTGCTTGCTTGCTGCTGGAAGTTACTTACCAAGTACCACCAACTTTAGGATGGTAGGATTTTGCTCGGGGAGGTGAAATCCCCTTTATCTGTCCTCTAATTTATTTTTAATTGAGAAATTTTTTTATTATGTAGCAAATGCTTATGATGGTCAAAATGCATATCTTTAATCATACCAAAGCAAAAATCCATACATACATAATAGAAGAAGAAATAGTAAAAAAGTTCACTAAAAAATTGAGAGTATGAGAGAATTTTAGACAATTTAACTAGAGAGATAGATAAGGGAGAAAATTAGGGGACAGATAATTTCTCTAAAAATAGTTATGTTTTTCATATGAGACCTCGGAAATTGGTTATTTGGTTTAGGGAAATTTGGCGATGGAATGATGGATCCCTCCTCTAATAACTATGATGTTTTTAGGAGCATTGGAGTCTCATGTGCCACAATGCTATGAACTTAAAAAAAAAATAATCACATTGAAATTTTTATTTTTGATGGTCATTAAATCTTTATGTCAACATATTTTTATTATATAAGTTTTTTTTTCTTTTTTCATTTTTTGGTTTTTTTTTTTTAGTATCTGCCTATTAAGAACTCTAAAAATTGAAAATTTTCGATCTTATCATATTTTGATATAGAGAATTAAATGATCAGCATAAATTGAGATTTGAAAGTGTTAGTGTTCTTTTGACTAAGAACATAGGAGACTTTGGTGCTCCCATGAACAGTGTGTTTTGCTCTCAAGAACATATCTAATAAATATAATTATGATGATCCGATTTTTTTTTTTTACTCTAAATATAGAAATAATACGCTGTAGTTATTATTATTTTTGAAATTAATATTTTTTTAGTACAATTGGAGCACGCAATTTGGACGGAAAATAATGATTTATCCGTAAATATGTTTTATTCAACAATTAATCTTATTTTTGTTAATAAACAATATGACTCCTTATTTTTTGAGAATAATTATTAGTTAAGGATTTGGAAACAAAATAGATATTTTTTTTAATGAGTGTTCAGAAATGACATTAAAAACATAGAATATAATAGCAAAATTATAGAGAGAAAAAAAGAAAGACAACAATAATTTCAGAAAGATTTTATTGCTTTGAGTCGTCCACTTTCTTCACCAAAAAAGTAGACCACGCGTTGCGTTGTACCGCACTCTCTATATTAGAGAGCCGTTTTAAAATCCTTACATTTACTAAAAATTGTAAAAAAAAAAATCTATTAACATAAAAAATTACATGTCATGTAGATCCATATGCTAATGTTTGGCGGCCCTCTTTTACAATTTTTAAAATTTTCTTTAGCCACCTTAGCATCTTAATTTTTCTAAATACAAAGTAGGATCTAAAAAAAGCAAATAGGAAATTATTTCGAAATTTGCATCTAAGATAAACATAAAATTGTATATTGTAAAGTTTCAACGATTTTAATTCACCTTTTTTTATAAAAAAAAAGGAAAAAAAAGTGGCATTGATTTTTATAAAATCGAATTGAGATGACAACAAAATTTTAATTTATTAATTGATACCTATATAAACAGCACCTTAAGTTAAGGAATTGTAATTGTCAAAAAGATTTGTCCCTAGAAGCAGAAATACACCACATATTTAAATTTGACAAGGATGGGAGGTTTTCTAAACACATGCTCGTTTTGCGCGAAAAATGTACCCGTGAGCAGCATGTTCTCTTTTGAGTTTGACCGGAATGAATGTCTGCTTACTGCTAATTTTCTTATTTAAAATCCTGATTGCGAATCAGCGAGTGAAAAAGAGAGATTTGACCGTGATTACACCAAGAAAACAGTTGACCGTTGATTAATTGTTTACTGTTTAATTAGGGATGTAAATGTTACTTTGAGTAAGATGTCGTTTAGGCATTTCACAAGTTATCAAATAAAAGGAAATGCTAAATATATATATATATATATATATATATTATATATGCCGATTTCAAAATTTTAATATTCAATTACTAGCATTTTCTAAATTTTAATGTAGCTAAATTATTGTAATTAATTACATTTCATTTAGAGCTCATACTTGGTATAAATATTATTTGGATTTTATTAAAAATGAAAACTCCCAAATCATGCATTTACTTACTTAATTATTTGACAAAGTAGTCACTAACTAAATGTAAACATAATAATGATTCACATAATTCTCCCTTCACGAATTATGAGTTTTAATTAGTATTTATACAACTTACAAAAATGTTTTAAAAGCGTACACACTTTGGTTATACAAATCTCCATTCAAATCCCAATCAATCTGCTCATATTTTTATGTACAAATCTTCCAAGAGGACTCTGGTGTTGTCCCTGCGCCGCAAATTTAAAATCAAATGTGCACTTATTACATCGTCTTGCAAATTTAATGTGTTCAAAATATATTTAATGAGAACGTGGAAACAAGAAGAGTCTAAAGAAGGCAGTCATTGAGCCGGAGTTGCACTGTTTCTTTTCTAAAATTGACATGTTACATAAATAGCTGATAATGATGCATTGAACGCACGCCAAATTTAATAATTCACATGTTCAATTGACCATACATTTTTTTTCCTAACAAAAACATATATTTCATTGCCTTGAATTTTAATTGTTGTCTTGTCTTCAACAGAAATTGAATGATTTTAAACATTATATTATACTTGGATACATTATATTGAAGAGGAACCCAATATATTATACTTGTCTTTAAATCATCTCAATTAAATGTAAATTGAAAATTTTAAGTTTATTTAGTCAAAAGAGAAGACTACTGTAAAATTTGAATCGTTGATCTTTTTATTATTAATTAATATATGTATAAATAAAATTTAAATTGATACAATTTTTTATGTATACATAAACAATAATTTATCATTAATTATTTTGTTATTTAAGGTCTTTTAATGTAGTCATTTGAGATTTATACCTTTTTATTACCGTTGTGGCAATAATAACCATATAGCATTGATTCATTCTATATTAATTTTCATTGTTTGACTACCATTAAGAATTTGTTAATTGATTTAAGAATTCGGCCTAACACAGGGAATAATTAAATTTGGGAACGTGGAAGGCAGTATGACATAATTTTACTCCGAAATGCTAACGGGCCAAATTATATTTTGCCACGTCCGAAATTTTGATTTATAGTTCCGATTGAATTTATCATATGAAAATACTTGGAGATACAAAAATTATTCATTTTTGGAGTTTTTTAAATATTTGTTTTGGATTTTTTAAAATAACTATGAAATATTAATAAATAGTACTTGTTTATATATGGATTTTAAAAATTCGAAATATATACTTAAAAAAACTACAATTATGGTGAATTTTAATATTTCTAAGTATTTTTATATGATGAATTTAATAGGAATTATAAATCAAAATTTCGGACATCACAAAGTATAATTTGAACTGTTAGCATTTCAAAATTAATCAAATGCAAACGTTTTATTAAGCCCTTAATTTCCATCAAAGAAGTTTCTCGCGAGATACGGTACTTTGATTAAGTTTCTCATCTGCTGTATAAACAAAAAATGAAAAATCCACTTATTCAGGAAAGTATTAAGGATTCTAATACGATGCTCATTCATTGCCTATAAGATAAATATATAAAATGTAAACTCAAAAGTTCTTGTTGAAGTTATAAAATTAAAATGAAATTAAGAGTAAAATGACTATACAATTTTCGATTTATATAGCGCCTCTAAAAACATATCAAATTTTAATTACACGTATAATAAATTCTCTATAACAAAATTTTATGGGACTTAAAAATTTTTCCATTTTTGAAAATTATTAAGTACTTGGTTGATATTTTTTAAAAGTAACTATATAATAATCAATGT
This sequence comes from Cyperus esculentus, assembly GCA_030179965.1. Lineage (NCBI taxonomy): Eukaryota > Viridiplantae > Streptophyta > Magnoliopsida > Poales > Cyperaceae > Cyperus > Cyperus esculentus. Next base: position 3,056,128 of record JASGLE010000015.1, on the reverse strand, counting down.
TTTATATATCTACTTAAAAATTTTCAAAAATAAATTTTTTTGGTATCTTGCAGAATTTCTATATAAAATAATATATTGAGACATATAAATCAAAATTTAAAGGTAATTTGATATATTTTTGGAGGTACGCTCAGTGCTCGGAGAAAAACTCCGTGAGCTTATCTTTACTTAGAACTTAATATTCCTCCTGAGACACGAAGTTAACACTTAACAACATCAGATCATATCTCCTAAAATGAAATAGGAGATGGTGGAAAAAATATCCACTTAAATCTAAAAAAAAAAACAGCACTATATCATATTTGGGCTGAGAAATGCTGTTCCTTAATTTGTTACACTTACTAGTTACAAGTTACAACCAATACATTACACCGGCCCAAAAAAGAAGTCCTGAAAATACATTGGTAACGGGCCTAATTTAATTTCAAAGGCGACAATTGGGAGCTGCTGAAAATATACATCTCCAAATTAATTGTTCACAAATTCCTGGTGTCTAAATTGAACAAAACGATCGATTTAATTCGCAAACGTGAATAACCGACTGTCAACTACCATGCATTTACTTTGTCATGAACTATTTCATGTGTTCGTACATCGATCCCCTTTTTTGCATTCCCTAATAATCTGCAACCGCCACCAAACAAATTGGAAAATAGGTTTTGTAAAATAAGTGTTATGTCTCAGAAGTCAAAACGCAAAAAATATTAAAAAGAAACTTTTTTTTTTTTTTTTTCCGAAAGGTTGGTAGAAGCTGCCAACGTAAAAAAAAAAAAAAAAAAAGTTGCTGAAACATATTTGTGAACTACAGGCATTAATTTATGATGATATTTATCACGAGTTATTTCATGTTTACATCAGTCGTAATAGCTGAATTAAGCCGCATACTCCTCACATTAATAAGTCAAAAGAAATTAACAAAAGCTAATTAACCGATGGCTAGCTAGAGCAGAATAATATCTACTACATATTCAAAGTTCAAACCAACACCCAATTTCTAATTCCTGATTCAAAACATTTGACAAGTTATCATATATTATATATACCAAGTTTGAAAAATGAAGATATTCAAGGTAGTTGCGATGGAGAAAGAATTAATGGAGCAGGTAGATATATAGCTAGCTAGCTTCCCACGAGGAAGACATGGCTGCACTTGCACCCCACCAAGGGAACTAGATATGAATTCAAATCGGCTGTTATTCCAAATAGAATATCAGGGTCCTGTTATTCTCATTTGGACCATTGGATAAAAATCAACAAATCAAAATCTATTTGAAAACGACCCCTAAATCTAAAAGTGGACCTATCGGATCGATCCATTAGTTTTGATCCAATGGCCCGAAATGGAATAACAGGGTCCTGTTTTTTTTTTAAGAATAACAGCAGATAGGGACTCACTGGATATCATATATTCATATGTCACATATATGTCTGCTTGCTTCTGTTTCCTCCCCACCTACTATACTTGCTTCTCTAATATATATAACCAGCTCTCTCTCGTGAGTATGTATGTAGGTCCATTAATTCCAACCTCTTTCCTTCCTTTTTCCTCCCAACGGCAAATTAGATTCAAGATGTAAGGTTTGGTTGAAGAAAATTTATATGGCACTTTGTATAGCAAGTCAATGTTTGTGAGAAACTGAGAAGTGAGAATAGAAATTAGGAAAACTTTGAGAGTCCAATGATATATATATATATATATATATATATATATATATATATATATATATATATATATATATATATATATATATATATATATATATATGTATGTATATATACTGTTGTCCGATGAGACGAGTCAAACGTAAAAAGTTGCTCACTATTTGTTAAAAGTTAGTTATTATCTGTTGAACGGAATTGTATAATTGTTATTAATACAAAAAAAAGATATCGATTTTACATTATCAAAATTTTGTATTCCGTACAAACAAATTTGATTTCCATTCAACAATTATATGTTCCGTTTAACAAATAATGAATGGCTTTTAATATAGGATTCATCGCACACATGAAGCCATTGGACTCCTATCGGCGCTCTAGAAATTAATATAGAATTTGTGTTAAAAAAAGCTTCAAATAAAACATGTTGATTTGAGTTGGACTGATAATATTGCAACACAAAGTAACTAGCACTTGCTACCGTGAGCAGCACTCGCAGAAAAGACAATATTGATAGAGCATATTAATTATTTTTTAAGCAATCTACGCGAAGAAAGTGTTCTTATTTTCTAATCTAATATATGAACAAAAAATTCATTTTAAGGACCCTCCATATAATATATGTGCCAAAAGCCCAAAACATATACCCTTCAAATGTGTAAATTAATAATTGATGTCGAACCACCAGTGCCAAGAATATATATGGGGGAGGTGGTATATGATTCATACTTTTTAATTGCTAAGGTACTCAGCCTCCATTTTTGCAATTCAGCATATAAAATATATAGTTCTATATCCTTCATTTTAGCAATTTCGTTGTTGATTTATTAGAAACCAAAATTTATAAAGATTTAATTTTTTTTCATAATTTATTGGCAACAACACTATATTGTTCTCCCAATCCTAATTAATGCAGAGCAAAATAATCTATAAGATATACAAAAATTGGTCCCGGTCAGATAATGTTGCACTATGCAAAGTTGCAAACCATATATAAATTAAAAAAAAAAAGACAGATTTACATGCAAGTATTAATGCGGATAAATTGATCTCTTATGTGTGTGTGTGTGTTTTTTTTTTAAAAAAATGATGAGTCATACTTGTTTTATTCTTTGTTTTTTCAGTTTTTATTTATTTATTTTTTTGGTTGATCAATTCAACATACACTGCACTAAAAAAATCATCACAATTGGGAAACACAATTTTGAAGAGTATGTAGGTCCAACCTCTTTCCTCTTCCAGTCTTCCTTCAATAGCTAAACAAAAATGCAAAACCCTAGTGTTGGATTATTCAAGATGTAAAGTTTGACTGGCAAAGATGCATGTGGCACTTTGTATAGCAAGTCAATGCTTGAGAGATTTTTTTTATTTATTTTTTTAAGATAAAGTTTGGCGTCGAAGCTATCAACTCTTAAATATCTATAAAGGACCCCATCCAAATTTTGAACGTGCGATCTCCTATAAAGAGAGCATGACAAGAACATTACTTTTACTGCTAGACCAAAAACTGGTTCTCGATGTTTGAGAGGATTAGAGAAAAGCTTGGAATAAACACATTTGATTAGAGTTAGACTGACATTGCAACACAAAGCAACACCATGCATTTGCTACCGTAGAACCAATCACAGATCAAAAGACAAAATTAATATACATAGTATATTATTATTTTTTTGAAGGAAAAAAAGAATATAATATACTATATTATTTTAAGCAAATAAGCAATCTAAGCGAAAGTGCTCTTATTTTGTAATCTAATTGATAAATTTATTTTATATAAGCACCCTCCTTATAACGTGCTAAAACCTGTGACCTTAAAATGTGTAGATTTAAATATTAATGTCAAAGCACGGCCAAGAACATGGGTGACTTGATCTATAATTTATACATTTTTTTTTTATAATTGCTCCGTCGCCTCCATTTTTTTACAACTCAGCTTAATATATAGTGTTGTCATTTAGTTAAGTATTTACCATATATATATATATAATCATGCTAAAATGAGTTATGACTCACGGGATACATGCAAGTAATGTGGATCAATTGATCTCTTTTTATTTTATGTTTTCTAATATGATGAGTCATACTCATATATAGTTGATTTTTTTTTGTTGCATCTTTTAGTCTGAAGAATTCAACATACTGCAATAAACAAAGCATCACAATATATATATGCTGAACACTGATCCAACTGTCCAACATATCAAGAAAAAGGAAAAAAAAATTGAAAGTATATATAATTCTCTAAATTCTCTAAGCTTATCCACACCAAGAAAAAGCCCTCATCATGTCTATGCTTATCCTCCTAAGAACAGCCTTGATTATATCAAATAAATTAGTCACACTACCACCACTCAACCAGGATATATATATATACATATATACATATAGAATTTTGCTAAAATGAGTCATGACTCACGGGCTGCTCCGTGAGTCACGGTCCAAAAACATATCAAATCACCTCCAAATTTCGATTTATATGGCTCACTAAATTCTTCATATCAAAATCTTATAGCACGCAAAAATTTTTCATTTTTGGAGATTTTTAAGTATTTATTCTAGATTTTTTAAAATTACATAAAACATTGATTATTTTATTAATATTGTACAGTCACTTTTAAAAAATCTCAAACAAATACTTAAAAATCTCCAAAAATGAAAATTTTTTGCGTGCTATAAGATTTTGATATGAAGAATTTACTGAGCCATATAAATCAAAATTTGGAGGAGATTTGATATATTTTTGGATCGTGACTCACGGAGCAGCCCGTGAGTCATGACTCACCGTAGCTAGACTCTATATATATCTCCTTGAAATCAGAAATAAACTTTTTACAAGGTTTAATTTGGTTTTATTTTTTGCTTAAACTTGTAAACTTATATTTTTTATTTTGTTCATTGTACAAATGTGGTCTAGAACCTTATTTTTGCTCAAAAAAAAAAAGCAAATATTTTTTTTCATTGTAACTTACTATCCTAATTTCATGTATCTAATTTGTTCAATATATATATGTTGTAAATTAATTCAGGTTCAGCGCATGAAACCCAATTTTTGTCACAAAAAGAAAGGACAAAAAAAAAGGATATATTCATTATATTCTAAAGAAATGAAATAAATAAATCAGACAGCTAGCAAATTAAAGGGCAAGATAAAAATTGACTGGATAAATTAAACGTGACACCTTTTTCTCAATTCTCATGAAATACGTGCATTCCACATTTCCACTCCCACTCTCATCTCATGCACCTCTCTTTGAAAAAGCCCCTCATTTTCATTTACCCACATTAAATTCCTTCGTTTGCTTAATTTTATGGATGCTCAAACTTTCTATCTATTTTAATTGCACCACTGCCGAAGCAGTTAAATTAATTTTATAGATGCCCAAATCATATCAACATGTGCACTTTCTGTCCATTGCTCCTGTAACTTGGCTGTTAGGCAGCATAGGAAGAGGTTAGAGGGTGCAAGTTGAATCCACGCTCTTAAATTTGGACAATGATGTAAATAACTTGATTGTTTAGGCAGTAGTAGAGATAAGATCAACAGTTTGGACATCCATGATAATTTTTCTCTCTCAGCAGAAACATGAAGTCTGGTCATGACTAAAGACCAAGTCTTTTTGCAATTTTAAATTGTGTGACAAAACTCAAACCAACGTTTTCTTTTGAAACATGCTTTAATTTGTTGGTCTTGCCTGCCTGCCTTGTCTGCCTAGGCATATAAATTAAGTATATATAGGAGATCTCTGTTTATATATCCTTCTCAAATCTCAATATATTGTGAATCTGTGATACAGATAGCTAGAGACTGATAGAAAGAGGGTAAAAAACAGGGAGCAAAGAAAGATGATGATGAGCAGAGAAATAGTGGAGCTAGATTTCTTTAGCATGGAAAAAGAGAAGGGACAGAAATCCACCATTAGAGGTTCTTCTTCTTCTTCTTGTTTTTTTTTTTTTTTTTTTTTTTTTTCCCATTCTGCTTAATTCATATGCTTAATTCACTTCTTAATTATTTTTCTTGTTATATGAAAATTTTCTTGTCTTATAATTAAATTCTTTAAAGTAATAGTTTAAAGAGAAATATATTTTTTCTTGAGTTTTCAGACTTTCAGAGTGTCATTTCAAAAATAAACCCTCAGCTTATTCGGAACGTCATCGCATCAGCCAGCGAACAGCGTCGGTCTCTACCGGTTCCAGTGCATGAAATCAGGTTCATCAATTTTTCTCTCTTAAAACACAATTGTATATTAATTTTAACTACACATATATAACACATGTATGTACCAAATTGAGTATATATATGTACACACTTGATTAACTGTGGTTGTATCATTTCTTAGATCTGATCCCGAGATCTCTCCGGCCGGAACGACCCCCTTGACAATGTTTTACAATGGCAAGGTCATGGTTTTCAACCTCTCAAATGAGAAGGTTGGTACCAACATATATAAACATCACTATTTTAGTATTTTATGATCTCTTATATATACAAAAATTGTATTTTTTTGTTGGCTTTAATTAGTTTCTTCTTTCATATCATCTGATCACGTTTCATATATACTGAATCATATTTAGGCAGAAAACATTGTGAAGACGGCTGGAGAAGCAGCAGCTTCAAAATGTGTTGCTGATACCACCACCAATGGTATGCTTAGAAATGTCACTGCAGGTGATTAATTAATTATAATTAGAACCCTATTTTTTTTCTTTTTTCTTTCAGAATTTCAAAAGCGTTTTCAATTTCATATATTTGAGATTGTACGGATTATATACCTAATCCATTCATAATAGTTTTGCCATGGTTTATTTATTTATTTATTTATTTATTTATTTATTCATTCCTTCATTAATTCATTTAGAAAAACGCCGACTTTGCATAAAAATAGGTGTAATATATTTTCTTTGTTTCTCCATTTTTTTTCCATTTTTATATATGTGTTGTTTCCTTCTGTGGCTTTCAGAACTTCCAATGGCCAGAAAGAAATCACTGCAGCGTTTTCTTGCTAAGAGAAAAGCAAGGTAATTAATTGCTTCTTTCTGAATTCATGATCATTTATGAAAACTAAAACAGTAATTAAAAACTAGTAATTTGGCGTTATATTGTTTTACCTAGTTATTTATTAAGAAAAAACTGTTATATATGGAGTATAAATGAGGTTATGAACACATAAACATACAATCAAGTTTTCATAAATTAAATTTTTTACTACAACACACATCCGGGTGGGAATTTTCTTTCCATATAATAAGACAGGCGTCTCTCTCAACCTACTGAAGGAAATACTTTTTAACAGGCAAATTCCGCACATGAGAAAATAAAATGTGGTGGAATATTGTCTTTACTTATTGAATTGGTCTTAGAAAAGGTCGATGTAGAAAATGGTGACAGCCACTGGGCAAAGACTTTTTCTAAGACTTGGAAATTTCAAATATATATATATCAGCAGATTTAGCACGTTTGTCGGTAACATAACATGCATTTTTTTTGTGAAAAGTACCAAGTAGCACATGTATGTGATTAACCATGTAAGAACTGGTGTCCACCTTTTTACTTATCGACCGGTCCACCGTATTTTCAATGAACAAATATCATTTTTATCAGTATACATTTATATCTTTCCGATCAAGAGATATCGTTCTCTAGTGAACAGATACACTACAGTTTCTAGTGAATATTTATGCGACTGTAGTAAGCACATATATACTCATGGTGTGTCAGAACTGTAAGAGGGGTGGACTCTACCTATTTTTCTTTAACACATTCATGAACTTGTGCAGATTAACCGGTTCAGGTCCGTACCAAAGGGAGCTCGAGAATATCTCTTCCATTACAAGAGGATGATGTACATGCTTGTTTGAAGCTCAATATTAATTCTTATGAGTTATGATCTTTTTTTGACATTTTGTGGTAGCAATCTAATATGGGATGTATAATGTATTAATTAGCCTATATTATATGTTTCTTCTTTCTATTATTTGCCTACTCAATATCTCTAATAATAATAATATATATAGAATTGGATGTATATAAGTTGATGCACGTTGATGTAATATGATTTTGCTGATGACCATATTGTATTATCTGTATGCAAGCTAAGTATCATGCATGTAAGTGCAGGATTTATTTTAAAAAAATGTTGTTAATGATGAAATGATGTTCTCTTTGACGATTCTTTACGTATGGGATAGAGAAGATCCGAGTCCGTATCTGCTGTTATTCTTAGAGATAACAGGGTCCTGTTATCCCAAACTGGACCGTCAGATCAAAATGAACGGTTCAGATTGATACCAAAGTATAGTTTTTGAAGGGAGGAAAGATTTTTCTAAATGAATCTGATCCGTTTATTTTGATCCAACGGTCACACTTTGGATACTAGGGTCCTGTTATCCAAAATAACATGTGAATCGATTCCGAGAAGATCTACCTTTTTTGTTAATTCTTTTTTGTAGTTGCAGCAAAACATGTCTAGGCAAAAGCAGGCAGCAGTGTCATTTGTCATAACCTGCAGTGCCTTTAAACTTAAAACGCAAAGGAGATGGCTTGAAAAATAAATTTTCCATGGAACTTTCTTGAGAAGATGCATATAAATATATCGTCTTCAGTGGCTCTTGTTAGTGAGTTCCTTCGAAATTTCTGGTAGAAAACATCCATGATGCGTTGTATACAAAATAGTAACAGTCCTCAAATTCCTCACAACAAGGAACTTGCTTAAGTATTAAACTTGACCCATATGTGTCAAAAACCTGAACTTCAACAGTGGGATTCTTACATATATGGTTGTCAAAAAAAATAATAATAATAATAATACATAAACTTTGCATGCCAGTATATTAGCACAATAAAAAAGTAAGGAAAAAAAAATAATCAAATGAAGTAATCTCATCAAATGTTTGCTTACATTATTTTGATTATACAGTGGCACGTTATGCACATTTTTGTTGATCCTATTTAGACCAAACAGAACTAAAAAAAAAAACTTAAAATAGAATTGCACCATACAGAACTTCAAATTGTCATAGTATTGTTTTCATCTTCCAACTCAATTGCCCACGAGATAGCCTTTGACAAGCAAGACTTTCTTGAGCACACCATACATCAAGTTGGTGATATCACCAAGATGTCCGTTTTTTACCTTTTTTCTTGCAACACATCAGTTAGATTTTTTAGGTGCAGTGATCTCCAGAAATTTTAAATTAAATCCATAACTGAAGCAGATCTTTTGCAGAACTCCACGAGGATACTCATCTCATCGGAATTCTGAGCTATTTCCATTTTGCAAAGAATTAAACTTTGTATAGCCATTTCTCATGCGTTATATCAATCGTCAGGCACATCATCTTGGTCACTGTTTTCCAAGTTTGGAGGAAAAACAGTATCAAAGACAACACGTGCAAAGACATATCTGACTTCAGAAAGTGTTCCATGGAGAAGATTGCAGTAATTTATCTTTTTCCCATATTTGGGAACAAAATTCCTTTCCCTTTCTTTGTGGATTATGCAGTTTAACATATCGCACACCTCTCGGTAAGCTTGCAGTGTGATAAATACCTGAAATACAGAAGTGTTACTTTATGATTCCATTCATTCTACTAGAAGTGGCAGCTAAACAAGCATATTAATGAGATAAAGGCACCGATTAAGGATTGGTTTTGTACGAAAATCGTAATAAACAAATAATTCTGCCAGATAGACCTGCTTGTATTACTAGTATAGCAATACATAACCATATATAACATTCGCATGATGTCTGGTGTTAGGGGAAACCAAATAAAAATCTGCAATAAGTTCAGAATATTCAACCTTCTGGACATGCCAGATCTTATATGAGCAAAGCTAGTGTACAAGGTCACCAAAGTCCAAGGTGAACATAACTCAAAATTTTATCGGATCGCCTTCAAATACAAACCATTGAAGCCATTTTACATTAATGTTTACTACATTTACATAACAAATTTTTGAATTTCGATGGTCACACTTAGTTTAAAGTCAAGTGCCAAAAGTTTTATAAGCTATTTCATGCATTCGTTTTTTTGTTATATTCTGATCACTTAATTTTACAACTAACATATTGAAATTTAAATTTTGGCATACAGACACATCACCCATAAAGTAAATTGGTTTCAGCAGATTGAAGTTAATACTTTGAAGCCGATCCACACATTCTATTTTAACTCACCAAACACCTTGGTGGGCTACTTATCTTACACACTAGCTCTACTCATCTTATATTGGGGGCAAGCAAGAACTGGTTTTCTGTCATCATGTCTTCCTTTTATCTAAATTCAAATTGATTCTGACTAAATGAAATTCCTGCATCACTTGTTTCCTTTATTTTTTTTTCCCTTTTTCTGTAACATACTAAAACCACCTATTAACAGACAAAAGATTTTATCTCAGCAGTTGAGTTCTTTTAGCGAATAACAAGTATCACAACAATCATGGGTAGCTGCACCAAACAAAGATAACTACGAGGCAATTCAGCAGATGGGTAATATTGATACCAGACTGCGGGCACCTCTTCGTCATCATGTTTAAAAATGGTACTTACAAGGTTGGATGAAGGGGCTTGAGGGTACATAGACATGGCTTGAGAGACGACATGCGTGTCAGTCATAGAGCTTAAGGAAGACTCCATAGAAAATGCCAGGTCACGCACTTCCCCTTCCAGATCTCTGTCTGAATCCAGGTTCACAGGCTCACCCGAAAGTTCTGGAAAGGTGCTATCATGTGCGTGATTTATCTTCCTTAATATCTGAAAGGCTTCAACCATGTTGCCACCATTGTATAAAGAGAGCGTGAATGCAGCCACAACCATTGGGTCGCGGGCCTGGCGTGCCAGTGCTTCATGGAATGCAAGCAGTGCTATCCTATTATTTACATGTAAATTGACATAACTTGTTGATAATTTTGCTTCATTGAAGTTAACACTTGGACTCATGCAGATTGAGTTAGTGCGTGCATGCATATTTTTGTAGAGTATGCTGCTCTATGCAAGATTTAGGGTCAGTTATTCATTCATATAAAAGCTTGCTTGCACAACACATATCAGAGTATGACAAATTCTTAAAGAATGAATTAAAACAATTCTCACCATAAACTACGGTGACAAGGTTGATCAGGTGCAAGAAGCCTATCCAAATTAGCAAATAACGCCTGCAGAAATCAAGGAGGTATAAATAGGATACAATGCATCAAAGTTGTTGCAGATACTTACAGATTAAAATAGAAAGGATACAATGCTAATTATCTGAAGCCAAATAATATATGGCTCGGGTTGAGAATTTTTGGGCCCAGCCAAGCTTGAGTAAAACTTGAAAACATCTTTAACATAGTCAATATTTTGTTTTGAACAAATTGTTCGGCCTAGCGGCCAGAACCATCACTTCAATGCTTGAGAGGCTCAAATTTTAGTTCCAATACACAGTATTTTACTTTCTAACTAAGCAAAAAATTAAAATAGAAAGGATGACCAACAGTCCCCAAGTGTCAGGATGGAAATTTCAAACCATATCTAAGCCATTTACTGCCAAAGGTGATTAATAGCAATATAGTATACTGACCAGAATCTGTTCTGGTCAGTACAGAACTGATGGCCTGGGTAAGAAGTTCGTCCTGACTCAATATGGAATAGCATTTTTTCTTAATTACTCTTTAATTCTTTAAAATATGCCTATTTAACTGCATACATGAGTATAATACAAACAAAGAGAATAAGAACAATGCCAAACATACCAGCAACATGTTGGTTCGTTTATCTTTTCTTCTAAGACCTTGTGAGACAAAATATGCAGCCTGATCACAAAAGTAGCAACTAACATTTTATTATATCATTATCAAGCAATTAATTATAAATGAAAGAAATTCAGGGCTACCTGAATCGGAAGTAGAAATTCCAGAAGACCAAATTTCCAGAGTAGCCTTAGTGAAGCTTCAGCTGATCCATAAGCAAGCATATAATTCATTTCCATTAGTATTCTTCCCTGCATATAGAGAATTAAATGATGTACTTTAGCAACAAGGCACATTTAAGAAAGAGCTTAGATAGCACTCTAAAATCAAACATTCAGTTAAGTTCCCCTCAAATTTACAATTTTACTTACAATTTAGGCCATTTAAGGCAGAAAAGAGCCTGACCATGTTTAAGATCAACCATTTTTGTGCTGGTTCTATTTCGATTCTCTTAAATATCAAGTAAGAATTAGTGTTGCAATAACATTCAGGTATTATTGGAGAATATACTTTATATTCAAGAAACAAGTTGTTTTTGGGATTCATGTAGTTATACACATTTATGCAACTATAAGTTCTATATTTCTTTTGAAATGCAATCCATATGTCAAATTTGCACTTTAGAGTTGGGTTGAACTTGTGGGCATGTTGGATCTCTATAGTCCACTCTCATTCTGGCAATTATAATTGTGAAGAAAATAGAACTATAGAGCGGTAGCATAGGAGCATGGAATATAGAACAATACATGGTCGAGCCTTAAGACAGAGCTAGCAAGATCCTTCACAGAATATGCTGTCTCCCTCGAAAAGCTGAAACCCAGCCGAGCTGCTATTCGGATGGCACGCAAAATCCTAGCTGTCAATAATCATACAATTACTACAGCTGGTAGATATATTATTATACTATAGAAATAGTTTGGGTACCATTCATACATCTGATGAGCAATTTTTGATGGGTTTTTATCCTATGACTCCAACCAATTAAGCTCATTTGCACAAACACAATTAAATTTGACTTGGAAGAGTACTGATGTTTAGGGCATTTTTAAGAGTTCACTTTCCTGGACTGTCCATTCTAGATAGAACACATGACAACTCACTAAACTGCATTAGTGAGTTGCAACTGTTAAATTTTTTTTTCTTTTTTCTTTTAAATTGCGGCTTGCAACTGTTAACTCCATTTTTCCTACTTCAGAACACTAAATAACAACAAAATCTTTATTCAAACACCATTTTGCAAGTGGCGCATTTCCAAATCTCTAGTGGTGAAATCTACCTATCTCTAGAAATTTTCTGTGGTTTTCTTTCTATAAATATGTATTTTGTTATCTCCATATTGGATTATAATGATTGCTTATTTAATAGACAAAACCAGACTGCAGAAAAATATTCAAACAATACTATTTGTATGTGGAAGAGTATCATTGAGCATAACAGCATGGTTTGTTTGACATATGAGATAAATAGTCATGTAGTGTATTTATTCCAAATTCCCTTTGTGAAATGAACAGACTTATGCCCATATGATTTGCACAAAATGTGTCGAGCTCACAATGTCTGAGCAAATTCTTATCTAAATAGTACTAGAACTTAAGAAGAAAGGGTGTGATCTTACCACAATCTTCTTGGAATGAACTTCTGGCAGGAATCACTGTCCGAACCTACTTAAAATAATTCTCAACCAAAAGAACTTAAAATTTTAAACAAAGAGGCAAAGAGGTTGGAAAATTAAGGAAAATAATAAGAAAAGATAAAGGAACACCAACACACCTTGCCCTTTCTTATGTCCTCAATGCCACCCAAGTAGTCATACACTTTCTTCGAAAATGGATTAAGCATCAATCTACCAACACCAATCAAATGAGGTGTAAATAGATACAACTATTCTTAATATTAATCCAAGTAAAAGTGTCAAGAACCAAAAATTACCCGTTTATGGTAAAGTCCCTGGAGAGGCAATTTTTCCACCTGAAGATATCTTGTTCATCACAATTGGGAAAATTTCTAAGGTACCTCATTTTGCTTTCTGATCTTTTTGCACGGGTGTTGAAGCTCGAAACCTAAGAGAGAACATTATTTGACCAAAAAATACTTTAAAGGTGCATTTTTCCGTGGTAAAATAAAGTCCCAACATAACCCAAGCAGTCCCTCCAATTGTACAATTGAATGCACATCATGATTAGTTCACAATTTTTCACACTGTATGAATATGCAGAGTTCTCCCTTATTGATGGTAAAAATCCTGAAATTAACCTTAATTAAGTTTGATTGCACATTAATAACAGGAAAGACAGAAGGCATAGAACATCTGCTTCTGCTTGCTTGGTTTATTTGTGCATGTGGTGCATATGTGTATCGGGAAGGGAAAGTTCAGGAGCAAACCTCTATGATGGATTTATTGATATGAACATGGCATATAGGAAAGCGCCTCCCTACTATCTGACAGTCCTTAAAAGCTCTTCTTACCTAAATGCCAAGAAACTAAAGTTTTAAACATCTAAATGCAATAAAAAGTAACTACAATGATATTCAATCGAAAATTTAAAATAACTTGGAACCAACACTCCAAACAATCGGTTGGCTTACTACAAACCTATATGAATGAAGTACAGGAAAATAATAAAATAAATAAAAACCTGTGTAAGATCAGCAGTTGTTATGATATCAAAATCCTTTGGAGTTCTCTTCATTATGAGATCTCTCACACACCCTCCAACTAAGTACACATCGTAACCTACGTCGATTTTCACAGACCAACAAGATAAAATTTAGCAAACAACAGTATAATATAACCAAATGGAATGGAGATGCAGAACATGAGAAAACCACCAACCTTTCTTCTTCAGCTGCTTGAGAACCGATTGAGTGGGTTTCGAGATCATGGAAGTGTGGATCCCCAGCTCAGCTGTACTCATCAACTTCCAATTCGGAACCTCCGGCACTTCATGACCTTAAACAAATCATATGATTAACAATTGTAGATGCAGACAATTCACAAATACAGGAACACGAAACAGAATTAACACAAGTGGAAATGGACTCACTCTCTCCATTGATGGAAGGAAGTGGGGTGGAAGAGGAGGAAGAGGACGAGGAGGGTGCATCGGAGGGAGGGTCCAAGACAGCGGCGCCACCGGAGCTCCGGCGACGGCGGCGCGTGGCAGCAGAGCAAACGGCAAGCGAGGGACGCAGCGCCACACAGTGAGTCCTGGATATAGCTCCGATTCCGGCCACGGCGATGCTGCTGAGCTCGGGTGGCCGTATCACCATTTGTGACCGTGAAGAAGCTCCAAAACCCTAGCTCCAGTTCTCAGTTCTTTCTTTTCTTTGCTGATCTTTTTTTGGTTTTTTTGGAGCGAAGAGAAGATAATATCAGTTTTTTTTTTTTTGGGATGATTTTTGGTACCATGTTTTAGACTGCTCGTCCCCTGACTTACTGCATTGTGCAGTTTACAAAGACAGCCGTTGGATCATCTTGAGATCCATGCACGAACGCATGTCGAGACAATCCAACGGCTGACGATGTGAACTGCACAATGCAGTGCAGCAGGGGATATGGATTCCATTTTTTAAATATGTCCGAATTTCTTCTGATGATGATTTTTTGGGAGTAAAGTACGTCGGCCCATAATGGCCCATAATAATAGTCAAGCCTGTTAGATATATATTGGGCCAATACTGCATTAGGTAATTGTTGTCTTTTTAAGTGATCAGCGTTTGCTATGGGCCAATTCTTTCTTTGCTGATTCTGATAATATCAGATTTTTTCTTTTCCTTTTGCTCTTTTTTTTGGGTACCATTTTGTAAATCGGTCGGAATTCCTTCTTCTTTGGTGCTTTTTTGAAATAATGGACCATAATGGCCCAGAATAATCCTTAAGCCTGTTAGATATATTGGGCCAGAACTGCATTAGGTGATTGTTGTCTTTTTAAGTGGTCAGTGTTTGATTGGCCCATAACAAGAATTATTGGGCTGGTGAAGAAAATGCTACGGAAAAGCGTGTTGGAACAAGGTTCTCATATCTAATAAGTGTTCTCAATATCAGTGTCTACGTATCCATAATATTACAATTAAGTTAAGAATTACGAAATTTGAGATAAAAGTTATAAACTTTGTGTTTGTGTAAACACATGGATAGTTAAAATGAGGACAATCGGAAAATTTCTTCGAACAATTGAACTAAGTGTACTCTATTTATTTATTTATTAATTATTAAGCCAGGTGAAGTCATGTCATTATTGATTGACTGAGGAATAAATAAAACCACACTTATCATGCATGCATGCTCGGTGAAGGGGGCAAAAAGAAGAAAACAAAAATTAAGGATGGTGTATGATACACGTTCAATGGGGCCAACCATATAATAATTAATTAGTTCCTTCATATAAAAACAACTCATGATTGGTTTGTAAGTAGTATAATTTCATATTCACATGCATGCTAAATTAAAATAACCCATGAATGTCAAATGCTGTGCTAGCTGATCATGTACCTTAGAGTCAACATAAATTGCGTTCAAGCTTCTACTACGATATATAAATATATAACCTAATAATTATATATATATACTTTTTATATTTTTTGCATTGTCATTTGTCAAGACTTAGTTAAGAGGTGGGTGAGTGGTGTATATCATGCTTAAAGGAATATTTATTAGATAATTAAATACATATCACTTTAATTAATTCCAAACTCTATCATGATTGGCTCCAAATTAATTAAATTAGAAAAAAAATAAATGTGCCTTGAAGCCTTTTGACTTTTCAAAAGCCATACCCATACTCCTAGTCCTATATACATACGGCCACCACGTATGTATTGTATTGGTGCTTGGTCTTATTATTATTATTACTTGAGATAATGCTGCAACCATCTAATTATATATCCAAACGGATGCAAAGTCATGTTCCATTCAATTGTCATGTTCCCTTCCTGAGGCAGACCCTCTACCCGTTCCTTGCAAAAGGGGGAGAGTAGCCGGTCTGCCTCATTCCAAATATGTCATATATGATTCATATATATCATATATATATACGTGTGCATATACTTTTTGTCAATTCCATACTGATAATCTATTTTTTTAAATATGATTTTATTGCATGCAATATTATATATATGTATTAAGTATTATTGTTATATCTAGTCAAGGTCATGTCAGGTCCGATCGACGAGTTGGTACGTAGTAGCGAGTCATGTCAGGTGGAATTGATGGGTTTTTCGCATATAAAATTAATTAATTCTCAAACCAACGGTTGTTAATTTACGAAGGTATATGAGCCATGATGATATGGCGTTTTCTTCATCTTTACACACATATATTAATTGACAAAATTGTAGTTCTAAGTTAACCAAATGCTTAAATTAATCAAGCGTTGGTATATATATAATATGAATATATGATAAAGATAAGACTCTCGATTTCTCTGTAATATATATATGTAGCAAGTTCGGAACTTAGATTTTTTTTTTTTTTTTATGATAATCAGATAAGTTTTTATATGAACCAACAATTTGATGGCTTAAGAATCCTAACTTTATCTCACCAAAAAAAAAAAAAAAAATCAAGCGTATCTATTGATGATAATCCCATAGGAGCTCGGATAAGTTATTATATATGAACTAAATATTGGATGGCTTAAGAATCCTAACTTTATCTCCAAAAAAAAAAATAATAATAATTAATACCATACAAATCATGCATCCATTGTAACAAACTCAAGGAGAAATTAACATACGAATACCAACTTGAACAGGGTACGTACAACGGTTAAACTAAACATTAAAATAAATGGAATATGGTATAATTGCTGACAACTTTAATTTATAAAAATGCTCTTGCACCACCAATGGATCAAAATAAATAAATAAATAAATCCAAACATTAATTAATTTTTTGTGCTTAATTAGGTTGCATTGGTTCAATGATAGGAGGCTGTATACCCCATGGAATAATCTGCCTTAGTGTGCTTATCAGTACAATAAAGATCCTGAAATATACGTGTGCGTGCAACTCCAATCATCCAAAATTTGGATTGAAAATTAATTATGGAAAAGACTTCACCAGTAATCATCATATTAACTCATTAACAATATTTAATAATAAACATTTGTTGGAAATTAACTAAATTAAAGAATTGTTGGAAAAGTACAGTTCGTCCATTGGATTTCATCACTTGTTTGGTACAACTCTTCCATGCTGATTCGATCGATCTCATAGCCATTAACAAAATGAAATGAAACCAAAAAACCAATTTGGGGGTGGAATCGAACGCGCTAATTATGCGAGGTCATTCCATGCTTAGTGAATTTACCGAGCACGCATAAGTTTGTAGCCCCGGCTATGTTAGAAAATGCCGAGGATGCAAAGAATGCGCTTGCTTCACCGATGAGTGATTAGCTAGGGGTTGTGAGAAATCTAGCTAGCTAGACTTTCCTGCTGTACTGCAATGTCATGATGTGGTCAGTTGGCGTCGAGAAGTTGTCGACCAGTGGCATTGCCTCTCTTGATGAGCACCATACGTTGTCCCGGACTTGTTGAAGAGTCAGTACAGGAGGAAGAACATGCCCTCGGCACGAGATCTCTACCTGCTATCAATCGAACACAACTAAATTAGTAAAACAAAGAATAAAGATTGTAAGCAACGAAGATACATTAATTTCATTCTTTAAATAATATTTCGGTTTATAAGTACATAGTGAACATTCTTTTCTATTAAAAATATAACTTTATATCTTTGTAGTTGTTTAATTTTACAAATATATGTTGTTATTAATTATCTTCATTTTATGAATAAAAAAAGGCGAAAACATGAACATATATAATTCTAGAGATGATCAATTTATAATTCAGTCGCATAGCAAGAATACACATCTAAACTAAACATTCCTGCGCTGATTTAGACTACATGGTGGAACTGTAAGTAGATTAAAAGCCAAGCAACCAATTAAATTTATATATTCAGAAAGTAACTAAAGCATGGTTTTGAGGACAATTTTTGCAACTTGCATATATGTAGTACATATATATATATATATATATATATATATATATATATATATATATATATATATATTCGATGTGCCGCATATATCACTTCTAATGCGAAAATGATTGCATATATAGAACTTGACCTTTACATATGTAGCCCAAGGAATAATGCAAGCAAGCAGGTCCAGTTTCTAGTGATACTGATAAAGATGTTTGATCTTTCTGTTTCTAGGTGAAGTGTTTTCTCTATTCATATTATAAAATTAAGAGCTCTAGTGTACTGTGTACTTAGCATATATATGATATGTGTACTAAATTAATTATATATATATTAATCATTAGTGTTCTGCTTCATTTGGCCAATCTTTATGTGAATATATACCTCATCAAAGAGCTTAGTTTTCGAAGTAGCAGGCAATGCCTAGTACTTATTTTCATATTTTATTAAATCAAATTAACCAAAATGAGTTTAAAGAATAGCCGAAAAGGGTGGATAATAGATATAAAATTCCAAGCAAATATTTCCTATTCTGCCACCCCCCCCCCCCCCCCCCCCCCCCCACCCCCCAAAACCCACCAACCACACACACACACACAAGACCTATCCCACAAAGAGCCTAGTTGAGTGGGCATGGATGTTATGAGATATTGGAACAACAACAAACAAACATGAGAAGAATAATATAGCTCATAATTGAGCATAATAAACAACCCCCAATCCCCTCAAATTATGCTATTACTCTAGCTAGGTCTAGGTATCAAATGATTTATTTAATTGTTTGGCAATAATGGAACTTACTTGTCTTAATTAAATTTGTTAAAAAATTTTAATGACGAATTAGCTATAATGAACAGAAGGTAGTGATTTCAGAATCTTAATTGGAGGATTGTTTGTGAGCATATATAAGACAGCATCTCACACTTATAATATAACACCTAGTAGTAAGCAATTACAAGACCTATATATATATTTTTCCCCTAAAGCAATTTGTTCCCACTACATATATACATATATAAATATTAGCTAATGATTGGTTGGTGTTTTACATTTTTGTCCCATTTATTCATTCATTCATTCATATAACTTTTCCAATTGTATATATGATGCACATGCAATAGTAATGCATTGATTCCCACTATAGGTTTAATTCTATAAGGAAATGTTAATCACTCCATTCATTCTCCACACCTGGCCAAGCACATAGGTCTTCAAATTATTCCTTGCCTAAAACCAAATAGAACCTTACAATAATAAAGCATCCTAGACCACTTCGTCCCTTCTTATAATTAATTAAATTAAGTAGTGCTATTAGATCATTAATTAGTTGTATACTTGGATTAGATCAAAATGCAGAACCACATGCCTAATGCAGATGTTCATAAAGTTCAAACCTTTTACATCAAAAAAAATAAAATAATGCCATTTCCATTGTATTGAGACAATTAAATATCTATATATTGGATGTCTAAATGCAACATTTTTACCAAATTAGCATGGAATAAATAATGAAAATTGTGATATGGATTTGAACTGACCAGATTGAAAGAATAATTTATTTTCACCTTTGATCAGTGATGTTGTTATATGACGTATAGCCATATATATGTTCACTATATTTGCTAAAAGACCAAATCATTAATTAAAATTATTTCATATATAACTTAAGTATATATCAAGTATCTAAGTTTCTCAATATCTGAAAAACAAAATATGGTAGTACATAATTTCCGTTCCATCACATTGCCCATGTATCCTTTTCAATCAAAATCTATCACCCTATTTCCAAAAAAGCTATACTTTTGTTCTTTATGAAAAAAAAAACAGAAGTGTTGATAAAAAGCATGCAAATCATGGAGATTTGATTAATTTCTATTAGATTTTTTGGGTTTTCTTTAATTATTTTCTTCAAGACACCAATAAAAACAATAATGAAAATGGAAGGCTTGAACTTTCAACGGAGCATTTTTGGATATTTAAAGTTAGATAGCTTGAACTCTGCCTTTATAAAAGAACAAGAGAAAATGATTTGAGCCTCAGCAGTCGTTCAGTTTTGATAAGTTGGTCCCAAATAGTTAATTAACTATCAAATGCTCTAATTTTGAAATGTAAAAAGAACGAATTCTCTTACCTAAATATGCATAATATTTCAAATATAAATATGTTGCATGAATTGATTAAGGCAATAATCTCCGAGAGGTTAATGTAGGTTCCAAATCTACTAGGAGCCTTTATATATAAGGATATTTAAGAGTTGGGTAGCTTACATTCTCGATCTTATCTCTATAAAAAAAAATATGTTGCATAAATATTACTTTAAAAAATATTAATTAAAACAAATATTGACACTTGATTAAATATCTTAAATACATTATATATTCCTTTACTCTCTTAATTATATTTAATAATTTTATGTTATAGTTGTAAAATGTATAGTTATTTAAATAATCAAAATTGAAAAACAAAAATTAGGTAATTATTTATTTTCCATATTTAAAAAAGTGGTTTAAATAAATTTCTTGCAATAATAAAAACAAAATATAAAGCTTTAAGCCCAATAAATAAATCAACAAACATACTATGTATGTGAATATTTAATAATCTATTTTAAAAATTACCTCAAACTAAAAATCATAAAGCTTTAGTCTTTAGATAGTTAATTAACTCTTGGAAGACAATATGTTACAAATTGGATAGTTCAGAGGGCACTTGTCCTAATTAAAAATTTGGTGGTGGACTTTTCAAAACCCAAACGTTCATAATGAAATTTTTTTCAGTAGTTAGAATACTAATAGTTTCCTATTAGCACCGACAGAGAATAAGAAAATTCAGCAGTCTAGTATGAAAACTAATCAGCAGGGCTACATATATATTCAAGAATAGAAATTGGCAAATGGTCCAAGTGATGTCTCTATTAATGGCAGGGGAAAGGAGTTTCCCACTGAACGCCACTACATATGCTTGTAAGAAAAAGGACCCACCAACAACCGTTGTACTTTCCTATATGACATGATCATCCATAGTTAATTAATTAGCTAAGAACTTGTTTCACTCTAAAGCGTGCCAAAATATATAGTTCAATCTCTTCGAAATAGTACGTACTCTGCAAACTTCGTTACGGGATTGTCTGTAAAAGCAAATTAAGCTGACATCGATGCAATCGGACGGGTACAATGTGAGAGTAACGGATAATCTGAAAAACTTGGAAACAAGAGGTGCAAGTGCAAAAACAAAAGATCGAACAAATGTTTACAAGCAAAGTGAATTTCTTTGAAGGAAATTTCGTATTGTAGGATTGTATTATTTCGTTATGCACATCAATGATCACGAGTGCAGGGCTTAACTACTTAATTGGTAGTGGGTACAATGAACTAATCAACTACCTCCAAATATATATTGATTAAAGCAAATTATATATAGTGAGTTAGTGACATATATACACTCTAATTGATTGCAAGTAAGCTAACATATATAATAGGGAAGAGTTTTGTACCCTAGTTCTTCAGTTGGGAGGACTATATATATTGGGAATCAGATTCAAGATGGACGGTTCATATTCGATCGAACCAAGTAATATTGATGTACAGATCCGATCAAAACCGTACAATTGCAATTGGATAATTTCTAAATAAATAGTATGCTCCTAGATATTATGAGTACTGATAGCAGGGAAACAGAGGACAATCCAAAGCAATATTTATGCAAACTAGCTAAGATAAGGATGATGAAGAACTTATGATATCCAGAATATAATGCCACCAAATTAAATTGCATAGCAAGTACCATGCTACAGAACTGCACCACCAAAATATTGGCACTATTGCTTCATTCTCTCCCACTTAATTTTTTTTCTTTTATTTTTCTAGCATCCTAATTATTATGTTTGAAAGAAACAAACGAAAAAAAAAGTATTCTTAGTTGTAGTTCTATTCGACGTGATCATATTTGGGGAGAACAAATTAAGTGCCCACATAATGTGGATGTCCTCAAGTTGCTCCACAAGGAACTAATATATACATTGTAACCAATGGGAATAGATATTCTTAAAGGAAGCATGCACAAATATATATATATAGAAATAGAAATTAATAATAGCTAGCAGAGCCCACAGCTCCTTGTTTCTAGGACTTGATGATCGAAGAGCATCTTTAATCCACTATGTATATATGTCTTCCCTAAATATATCATATATATATATATATACCCCGTTGTTAAAGTAATGAGATCCCAATATAAGTATTGAATTTTGAAGCTTAACACGCCATGCATGACAGTATGCACAGCATGAGGAACATTATAAAAAGTGGTCATGGAGGAGGTTTTGCTGTTCAATATATGTTCTTCTCTGAACCAACTTAGAAATTATATATTCTTTTGCCTCATGGTGTATATATCTATAATATATTAGATTGTCCCACATCCATGCATCAGTTTTTTTATGTTATTATTATTTTTCCAATTTTCCCCAAAGCCAATCATATGCACATAGAGCTATTGTCTCATGCATCTAGCTAGGCTTGGGCATCATGGGCCCATACATATAAATTCTCACAGAGTGCACCACTAAAAGGCCTAATTTTAAAGCCACTCTTATATTGTATAGCTCCTCTAATTAATTAACCCCAGTAAATTTATTTTAGGCTTAGCTTTTAAACGGTGAAATTTTGGTAGGTGCAACCACGTTGTAAATAAATATATATTCTATGATTTTTATTGTTTATATATGTGGTACTTAATAGTAGTATTTATTATATACGGGCTATTATTTGAACAGTCATTAGCCATTAAGTATGAAGTTCAGCAAGTTGATATATAATATAATGTATATATTTTTTTTCACTAATATATATGTATGTAAATTATTTGATCGTGTATACCATTACTTAATAAATTATATGTGCAAATATAAATTATACAACTGTTCTCAATATTAAATCACTACTGTTACTCATAATAAAAAATTAAAACGGAGTTATGAGCATGATGATGACGATTATCCACTAAAGTTATCCACTCATTTCTTTTTGTTATGTGATGCTGCATGTACATATCCTTAATTTAATAGTAACACGTCACCAGTATAAAGAAGAGGTGGAGAAGAAAAGATTAAATTATAATTAGGACACTTGTGCAATTGGAAACATCATAATACTATACTAGACAGGGATGGAATCTTTGATTACTGCAGCACTAATGACTTCTTAAAATATATGTATATGGATGGATGGAATCTTTGATTAGTTCACAAGAAAAGCATATACTGCACTATATGTTATATATATATTGTAAGCCCTAATCATGAGGAACTTAAACTAAAATACAGAGGTGTCAAGGAGGAAAAGATAATTGTCAGAGCAGATAATATAATGATGATCATCACCACCATTGTGTTCAAGACTCTAGCTAGCATTAGAATATATATGATTGTTTAAGCATTCGACAGCTGTTGGCACATTACTGCATTCAAAGGTGGCTTTGGAGATTTCTATGTTTCTTAATAAAGCCTATAATGGTCCCCCATGTATATGTCCCCAGAAAAAAGACCAACCAAAGTGGCTGTTAAGTAAAATAACAATTGCTATTTTAAGTAAACTTAACACCCCTAACAAAGGGGGGTGAACCTCTTATATTAACAAATTAAGTAATAATTATATATATTTTGCATGACATGTATATTTTGGCATGGTATTATATAGTTGTTGAATAACAGAGAGGAACAAACACTAAAGTGGCACCAAATGCAGGAGTAGTAATTACTGACAATGAAAGCAGCTAGAATTTCAGCATCAAACTAGGAAGAACAAATAAAGAAACTAAATACAGCCAGATTGAATATTAGAGGACTTCATGAATATGACATTGTATATATTTTTTTAAAAAATAATGATGAAAGGAAGGCTAGCTATGCTTGGAGAAAAGGTGAAAATGGAGAAGAATAATTAAGCTATGCTTGAAGTTCTGCTAAGGGCTATATACATGGACCAAGCTAAGTGTGGATGTTGTGCATGCAGCCTGTAGGTTAGCTATGGGGCTATTTGGTATTTAACTTGTTTCACTTTTAACTGGCAGCTGCTGCTAGCATTCAGCAATAAAAGGGGAAAGGGGGGTCATATCTAGTGTCCTCAATATTAATGTCCACGTATCTACGTTGTTACAATATTTGGGTTAAGTGTTACACAATTTGAGATAAGAATTACAAATTTTGTATATGTGCGGACGTGTGAATAGTTAAAATATGGATGCTAGGAAAATTCCAAAAAGAGAAAAGATGGAAAGATGGAAATGTGACAATTGTTCCTACTGCCCTAAAGTAGCTTGTTGGATCTGTCATGTCTTTCTGCATTTTCCTCTCTCACTCAGAATCCACAGTTCTTAATTAGCTAGATGTAATAGAAAATGAAAACGGTATAAATTCTTCATATTGTTATAACTTAATTTAAGACATGATGATTGATGACATAGTACCATACGCATTTGAGATGAGTTTTCATTTTTTAAACACCCGGCATTCATTAAATATGCTGTTTTTATAACTCTCTTTAACTCATGTCATGCACTAATTGGGAACCTTCTCTTTTTTCTAATCTAATAAATTAAGGTCATAATATTAACAAGGAATTGACACATCTCACAATGCTAAGTACCGAGTTCGTATGAATTTTGTAAAACATCGATCTAATCTTGATAAGGATATATTTGAATCTAGTCGGATCTATATTACATGTATGTGATACTTCATATGAAGAAGATGATGGAAAGTGACAAGAAAAGAACAAGAAACATTGAGGAGACCTTAATTAACCTTAATTTGATACCAATTAATTAACAATGACATTGTATGCAATATCATGATGTAACTTCAATTGTGGAAATGATGATTTGTTCAATACAAGAAATCACGTTTTGCATTAGCCAAAATGCTTTAGTTCATATGCTACGACAATCGGGAACTTCCTCACTTCCGAACTGAGCCTTATACAACTGACCCAATTAATCCTAGTGAAGACGACATCAACGGTGAATGTGAGAACTAAGGTCCAATTCGACCAATGTTTCACATCGGTTATATGGGACATATGAAAAGAGGGATAGAAAATTCTTCCAATGAAAAATTCCGCCTCCGGCGGAACAACCGAACAAGTACTAGGGGTTATAGGAATGAGAACAAATTTGAGGGCCATAGGCATAGATAGCCAATTTCTACTTTTTTATTGGTTAAATGAAAGAATATTCAAGTATTCAGCCTAGCTAGCTACAAACGTAAAAAAAATTAGAGACACCAATTTGTTCAAAATTAAGTTTTAGAAATCTCACAATAATGTGACAAATAAGGGCTATATATGTGCATCTCTCTCTATATATTGTACACTGTTAGTAGGATGAACTTTCTAGATAGTATCTTAAATATGCATAAAATTCAAGCAACAGTATCAAAGATGTCCACAATGGATTCCCACAAATCATGTCAAATCTATGACGTTGATGTGTTCATGATCGTTTGCATGTACATTCCTTTATGTACTGCTGCACCACACACAAAAATTGTTTGTATTAATTAGGCAAATTAATTAGAACAGTTCTATATTACATATTATTTAATTAGTGGATTCGTTGAGAAAAATAAATAGATTTTGAGCATCTTTCTAATCATATATATTTATAAACAGGTATATATATGGCAATTAATATTTTATCTATGTATCCAGTAAAGGTGACTTTATGATATTAATTAATATATATTTTAGCTAGTTCTGATCTGTGTAAAAATTGACTATATTAAAGAAAAAATACCAAAAAAAAGAAAGACTCTATGATTACGGTTGCAGCAAGCGCACTTGCATGCAGCCAAAAAACCAGAGCTGCAATTGAGTGGAAATGGAAGCAAAATCCATGAGTCATAATGAAGGAGATCCATTTGACTGATGGAGATAGATGGATGGGGAGAGAGAAGAAGAAGAAGAAGAGTAGTAGGAGCTGGGAAATTAAGGGGCAAGCAAAACAAATATAATCCTTTCTTTCCCCACAAATCCATTCTCAAGAGAAGCTAGAGACTGCTCGTGCATTACTTTCAGTCATGGTAGGTGGCATATACCCTTTTTTAGGGTTTTTATCACAGATATTATAGCTGAAAGAAGAACATAATGAAAGGTTTGTAGCTAGCTAGCCTAAGCAGCAATGCAGCATGGAAAGCATACAATTATTGTATCATGTATATAATATATATATATATGTATGTATGTATATATATAAAGTATTATAAACACGTATATTTAATATAAAATATATATATGTGAGGGAGATATGGATTATATTCGTCCCGTTTCAAAAATATTAATTAGGAATTTGTACTTAATATTAGTCAATGATCATGCACTTCCATCAAGCTCTTTTCAGCTTTATGGGAAAATAAATGGACACAATTCTGAACGAAAGAACAAAAACAAACAAACAAACAAGCTGGTCTATTCCAAATTTATTGAACTTTTTATATAGTTTCCTTTACGTTCAGTTATATACTTTTATTTTAAGTTCTAAATTTTACTGCCATACTATTATTATTAAAAAATTGCGGTAATTATTAGTATTAACATAGATTTTATCTTAAGTTAATTTTTTAAAATCACATGGTTGGGAAAATTAAGCCACATTTTAGCAATTTTATAAGAGTAGGAAACCTAGATATAAGAACATAATCATCAGGTGAAAAGAGCAAAAGAAAGGGGGGGTAATGATGGCACATTAAAGGCACCAATTACTACCTAAGCAGCCACAGTCACCTCACCACTGATAACTAACGTCCTAACCAACACAAATTAAGCAAGCTCAAAACTAAATTTAAACCCACTTGCTTACATACTTTCCTTCGTTCTAATTAATAAACTCTTAAAGGCATATATGTGTGTGTGTGTGTGTGTGTGCCCACTTGGACACAAACGCCATACCTTAAATATAAACATATATATATATAAGCTATATATTAGAAAAAAATAAAATAAAAAATATATGCTTGCAGCCTCAAGAACAAACCTCTCCCTCCTATTGTTTTTGGCCTCTCACCAAACATTTGAGAAAGAAAGAGAGAGAAAGAGGGGTTTCTTTCAAAAGAAAGGGAGTGATGGATGGAAGAAGGGACAGTGAACAAATTAACTATGCACTATATATATATATGCAGCTCTAAAACTAATTAAATCTATGAGAAGTTTCCCTATTCATTGTTGTGTATATATCGGTCCCCCTAACTAAAGGCTTCTATTATATAGCTATATGACATTTTTGTATTATGTATTAACCATGTATATATCTTGCCTTGCAAACGATTTCTAGCTAGTCGTCTATTAATTTGGTTTATGTATGTATATATAATCTTAGTTTCTTGATTTAGATTATCCTTAGCCAATAATCATAAGAGGGAAAAAAAACCCAAAAAAAAAAAAACAAAGAAAGAAAGATCAACAAAAATGCACTAAAAGTAGGCAAAAAGTGTTAATTAATTAATAAATTACCTCTCCTTCATCCGCAAGTCCAAGCTTGTTCACAAGGTACTTTGTCAACAATCTAACTGTGACTCTCCCATCCCTAGCAAATTAAACAAAAAGAGGATCAGGATCCAGGAAATGAGTTGACTAATAAGGCTTAATCATGGAATAAACATAGAAATTTTGAGCAAAGAAAGAAAACAAACAAACTAATTCCACCTACTTTATTCTTAAGTAGCTCCTGGGTATCTGAGGCAAAAATGGCTCTATCCTTCTGCACCCAAAAATACAAAAAAAAACCAAGAAAACTAATACTCAATAAAAACATACTAAAGTTCCTCATATTCACTTAACACCATATATATATATATAAAATTATATATACATCTAATTATAAAAAGTTAAAAGAACAACTGTGTTGATCCTAGCAGTGAAACAATAGAAACTAATGTTTCTTGAATCTTGATCATGAGATCATCAAAGAAAAAGTAAAAAAAAAAGGATAAAAATACCGGCGTATGCAAGCAAAACTCACTGGGCATGTGAAGCTTGAAGTCTAAACCAGATGCCAGTCACGGGTCGCACCGGCGGCGGGAACATCACGTGCATGTCGCCACGGTAGATCATGTGGTTCACCGGACCAACACCTGCCGCCCTCCCAATACCCGGCTCCACGCTCCACACCGAGCGGGCCCAAGGGAGCGGCGGCCTAACCATCAGCATTGCCGTCCCTCCTTGCATCATCGGATGGCCCAAACCGCCCGACCCTCGAATATTCGACGGTTGATTATTGTGCGCCAACAGCTGATTGAACCTAGTAATTTCCTCATTCGACGACGGTGAGATGTCGACTGTCGACGTCGGAGCGAGACCTAACTGCAGCCAGTCCTTGGTGTGACTTGTGCCCTCGCCTTCCCCTTCCTCTTCCCCTTCTCCGTTGCTCGTACCGGTCGTCGCCGTGGCACCGGGTTCACCGGCCATGTGTATCGGTCTCATGATGATGAACATACGCTTTGCCGCAGCATGGCGGCACCGCATGCAGCCACTTCCACGCCGTCAGATCGATCGCCCCAAATGTCACACTTACACCTGCAGGTATTATATATCCCTTTGGTGGTATATATCAATTTCCTCTTTGATGGATGGATGGAGCAAAATCTATGAAGTTTGTTGTTGGTTCATTGTTTCATGGCAAGTCAAATATATATATGCACTGTAGAAGATGGAGGAGCTATGTTTTTTTTTTTTTTTTGGTTTCTGCAGAGAAGGGGAGAGAGAGGGGGAAAGAGGGGAAAGAGGGGAGGGCCGGGGGACTTGCTGTAAACTCTTAAATACAGTGGAAAGATTAAGAAATGGAAGTGGAAGAGGCGAGAAGATATTTATTTGTGTTGCTTAGGCTCTTGAGTTTATCGTTTAGTTAACTTAATTACAAGGTAAAATATATTGCAACTTTGCAAGGAGAACTTCATCTTGCGTCCATTGAAAATTAACTGTCCATGTCCATACGTTCTGTGATATTATAGATGTGTACAAAATGTAACAGATACATCCTGAAATGTAATATATAAACGTTATAGATAGTTTTTCTATAGACGCTAGGTGTTACTCCTTTCCTTTGTAAGTGTTTAGTTTTCTTGTAAGCCCAAGGAAAAGGTATGTTCCTGTTATCTTATATATATGAAGTTGAATAGACGTATGTATAGTTTAAATATTCAGCATATATAGTTTAGCTATTAATCTAAGCGAGGATAACATAAAGTATATTGAATTATTGATAAATATTGTACTTGCGACAACCATGACATCCGACTTAATGATAGACGAGGTTTTTTAATAATAAACTCAGCTCATAATTTATGACGAGAGATTCGCTTACAGCATTTATTTTTATGATATATATATATATACTACGTAACAGTTTTTTTGGATAAATTATTTAATTATTTTACGGTTCAAGAGAATAAAACCGAACCATACATATCTTGTTAAATATTATTACAAAGTGTATGCACAAAAAATATTACATGAGAGTATAAGTTTAGTAAATATTAAAGACATCGAAGCATCTGGCAGGATAAAATTTTTTATGCATGCATGAGTTTCATTGTGGTATACACTTGAGGAAAAAAAAATTTGAAGTGAGAAGTATGATTAATTAGAACTTTAGGAGTATGCCTACGAAGTTATAAAATGATTTCCGCCCAAAATATCCCACATTTACCTCCCGTTTGGCAAGTGTAGTAAGGTAAGGCGGAGTAAAATGTTAAATCACCTTAAATCAGTGGTATTTGGTGGGAGTGAAGTAAATAAATAAGTAAAGTTGATGTAATGTGTAAAAGATGTGAAATGTTGGTAATTTAGTTTACTACATCTATATAACTGCATTAACTTACTACACCTTAAATCACTTCCGTTTGGTAACTTAAAATTTATTTAAGAGGTTAATGCAGCGCTACTTCACTTACCAAACACTAGGTTAATTTGAAGATATCGACTATTCATTGTATTTTAATTACCATATATTATTTTTTTATTTATAAGGGTATCTTTGTGATTAATAGATACTATTTTTCAGTTAACAGATATATTACTGTTTTCAATTAATAGATAAACAATTGCGATCAGCACGTAGGTGTGTCAGACTATGAAAGAGGAATATAAGAATGAACAAAAGAAAAATGCACACTACAGAAAAAAATCGGAAAATAATGTGAAAATTTAAAGTTGGATGAATGAGACTTGATGCACCTATTTCATATATGCATATTAACCAGACTTGCACCTATATTTGCACCTAAAATCCTAAGTTCATTTGCATTTTAATAGAAGATTGTCTAGAATCAAGTTACTTCTGTGTTTTGGTCCTATTTTTCAGGTAAACGGAGCTTTTAGAGCTATTACGGACTAAAATTGGAGCAAGGAGCAAAAATAGGCGAAGGAGCACAAAGGAACATCTATTTACGGACCGCAACCCCCTATTTGCGGACCGTAATCAAGAATAGAACTTCTGTTTTCATGTCATGCCAGCTCACAACCGCCATATCTAAATCAAGGAAACACGCAGAGAGCCAATTTAAGCGACAGAAATACTATTTCAAGGCCGAGCTCTCTTTGGACTTCTATTTGCGGACCGTACTTTCCTATTTGCGGAACGCAGACAGTTCAAAACACAACAGAACACCTATTTTCTGGTGTGTGCTATTTCTGGCGATCTCCTTTGGGAATTTTCCCTTAATTGCGCCCCAAGAAACCAGAAGTCAGACACCTAAATTTGAGACAACTTCTACTATAAAAGAGACCCCTTGGGGTGCTCTCACAATATCATCTCACATCTCATATCATCTCATAGTATCTTGATCTTGTCAAGTCTTGTGTAGGTCTCATGTGTTGAGATTAGTTTAGTCAATAGTCATTGTTTAGTTGAGAGTCTAGTTTTGTCAAGGGAGGAGTTCATCGCCGCCAAGGTGAAGGAGTTGGTTACTCGCCTATTCCTAAGCTCGATCGGTTCTTTCTTTTCCCTTATTTTATTTTGTTGTTTAGTCATGTCAAGGCGTGAGTAGTCGCCTTTGTTCTTGGGGTTTAGGATGATGTTTGTATGTATGGATTAATTGAATACTTGCTTTTAACGTTTATGCATTGAAGTTATTTTCATATTTGCTTTGAGCTTATTCATAATTGTGCTTGAATTGTTTTCTTGTTCTTTGATATGATCCTGTGGATGTATGTTCGTATCTAGTTGGTAGATTTATATCTTCTTAGGCCAGAATTGCTAATTGCATGAGAGTGCACTTGTAGTAGTTCACCCTATTTTGATAGACCTGTGGATTGGGCATAGTCTAGTTGGAAAACTTAACGTCAATTGATAGAGATTCAATACTTGCACTATTTGGGTAGATAACTTGTTGTCCAATTGTATCCTAGAGGAGAAGTTGTGGTTATAACGTGAGTTAAACCGTACCTGTGATCGAAAGCAAATTGGGTTTAGGTTAGAGATAATCTAAAGATTTCGAATTGATCTAAAAGTATTTAAAAGTGCCAACAAACGAGAGTTGAGGGACTTGTAATTGCTTTGGGTTAGTTGGGGATCGGTAACTTTGATCAACAATAGAAACTGAGCTTGAACTGACTCTGATCTGTTCCCTGCGGATCGCATTGGTGACAGGTGCGAACCATACCAAGCAAGGAACAGACAGAGAACCACAAATTTGTACATCTTGCGGTTCGCACCCTCTCAGGTGCGGAACGCAGGCAGTTAGTCCAAACATCAAACTGATTCTGAAAACCCTAGGAACGTTTGTCTCATAATTGTTTTAGAGTCTTTTACTGCTTTTTAATAATTTAGGAACCAACCAACTTCAAACAAACCCCCCCAAATTGGTTACGAATCGGTTACTTTTAGGATTAGAATTGTGAACAAAGATCTGTCTAAATTTAGTACCGTCCCTGTGGATACGATCCCGACTATATTGCATAATATCGTACGCTTGCGATTGATTGTATTATTTAGGGTAAAAGCCTATACACTCCACGCGTATCAAGCTTTTTGGCGCCGTTGCCGGGGACGGCAACACTATTTCTAGACTTTTCTTTATTTTCTTTTCTATTTCTAACCCCCCTTTTTCTAGTTTTCTTTTTCTTTTGTTACAGGTGACAGAAGCTGGACCGACTACCGCCGGTTGGTGACTACAAGCTGAGAAGTGGTGTTCAATATCCGAGACTACAACCAGAAGACACCCCAACCTCAGTTCCGACCGACCTGACCACAACTTTCCAGCAGCTGTCGATCAGAGACTCTTCCTGCGGTCCGCACTCCACTGCTCACGGTCCGCAAGACATGGCAGACGAAGCAACAAGGCTTGCATTGCAAGAAGCTGCTACCGAAAGGCAAAGGCTTCAGACAGAGGTCGAACGACTACAGCGGGAAGCAAGACAAAGGAGAGAGGAAGAAGAAGAAGCACAGCGTCACATGCCACGTACTCTAAGGGATTTCCACATCCCCAAAGTTGACGATGCACAAGGACCTATAGTACTTCCTGACATAGTTGGGGATCCTCCTAACTTTGGCTCAGGGGTAGTCAATCTCATCCAACAAAGTTGTTTTCACGGCTTGGAGTCGGAGAACCCACACGATCACATCAACAACTTTCTCCAATGTTGCAGAACCGTAAAGAACATTATGGCAAGTCCAGATTACGTCCGACTGGCTCTGTTTCCGTTCTCCCTACGAGACAGAGCACGAACATGGTTTAATTCTCTTCCCACAGGCTCAATTGGTACCTGGGCCGAATTATCTAAACAATTCATTGAAAAATACTACCCTGTTAGGAGAACTGCTAAAGTTAGGGCACAAATTTCATCTTTCAAACAAGGGTATGATGAATCATTGAGCGATGCTTGGGATAGATTTAACCAATTGAGACAATCTTGTCCTCACCATAACTTTACTGATTGGATGTTGGTTGATGCATTTTATGATGGTTTAACTTCACAAAGTCGTGTTTTGGTTGATTATGGTGCAGGCGGGTCTATCATTGACAATGAGCCACATGAAATCTTGGAGTTATTTGACAAGTTGGCAAAGCAACAACAATGGTCCAACTGTGAGCAAATCAGAGGTCAGAAGGGACGTTATGAAGTCGATCAACTCGCTTTGATGCAAGCTAAACTAGACGCCCTTCAATTACAAGTTGACAAGCAAAAGGCCACCACTAATGCCGTGCAAGTCCAATCTTGTACTCTTTGTGGAAAATCTCATGACTACGAAAACTGCCCCTTGCGTCAACCCGAGGTTGGAGGACAAGTCAACTCGATCAACAATGAGCCACCCTTCTACCCAAAGCCTCCGTTCGCACAGTCGTACACCCCTCCTCAG
This sequence comes from Cyperus esculentus, assembly GCA_030179965.1. Lineage (NCBI taxonomy): Eukaryota > Viridiplantae > Streptophyta > Magnoliopsida > Poales > Cyperaceae > Cyperus > Cyperus esculentus. The sequence continues at coordinate 3,022,408 of JASGLE010000015.1, read as the reverse complement.
AGGTATCAGAACCAAGGGACCCAGTATCAACCAGGTCAAGGAAGTGGAAACCGTAACTTCTACAGCAACAACCACTTCCAAAACCAAAACCAGAATCGCAATACCCCGCCGAACAACTTATACCGACACCCAAACACGCATCCCCAACAAGAACCACACGTACCACCCGAGGTCAACACCTTCATGCAAGAGCAAACCAAGATGAATCAAATGATCTTTGAACAAATGCAAGCCATGAATGAGAAGTTGGCTAGACTAGCGGGAGGAGACACTAATGCGAGCATAAGCTCGACGGGCACGGGTAAGCTTCCGAGTCAACCGATTAATCCAAACGGCGAAGTAAAGGCTATACATGTCTTGAGGAGCGGCACGCAATACACAGACCCTCCAATGCCAGAGGAACCTGACCTGAGTATCAAGGGACCAGCTGACGCCGAAACCGTTCAGAAAACTACGAAAACCGCTTCAGACAGAGCAGAGTGCGAACCGCACCCTTTTGTACACGGTCCGCACATCCCTCGGTTAGCAGAAACAGAGAAGAGCACGACCCAACCGACTTCGCGACCGAAGCAGTCAGGCCCAACCGACACAGCTTGCGGTTCGCACTCACGAGAGTGCAGTCCGCAGGATGATGAAACAGAAGGCAAAACTGACCAGAATACCAATCCTGTTTCATGTGCCACCTCAGCAAAGGGCAAAGGCAAAGCAACAGAGACACCACCGCCTTATCAGCCGCCTGTTCCTTTTCCACAAAGACTCGCTAAACATCGATTGGATGAGCAATTTTTCAAGTTTATGGAGGTACTAAAACAACTCACAATCTCAATTCCATTCACCGACGCTCTCATGCAAATGCCTTCATACGCCAAGTTCTTGAAAGACATCTTGTCCAACAAGAGGAGTCTCAAAGATTGCAAGAGGATACAACTCAATCATGAAGTTAGCGCGGTCATAAGTCATGAGTTACCTCCTAAACTTGGGGATCCGGGCAAGTTCACTATTCCATGTACCATCGGGAAAGCCGACATTAAGAAAGCACTATGCGATTTGGGTGCTAGTGTGAGTCTCATGCCATATACCGTGTTTCAAAGAATCGGGGTTGGAGATCTAAAACCGACTCGCATGACGATCCAACTTGCCGATACCACCACGCGAAAACCATTGGGTATTGTTGAAGACATACCCGTTCGAGTTGGAAGATTCTTTGTTCCGGGAGATTTTGTTGTGATAGACATGAAGGAAGACAAGCATGTGCCGATCATCTTAGGGCGACCTTTCTTAAGAACCGCCGGTACCGTTATCAACACACGAGATGGCACGTTGACGATGTACGTTGGAAATGACAAGGTTCAATTCCAAGTTGAAGAAGCGATGCAATACCCCGACTATTCCGAAGACTGCTGCCGATTGGACGTTATCGAGGATGGAGTCCATGAGGTGCGAGAAGATGACAAGTCTCCTCTGCAGGATCAGTTGGTACATGCATCACGCGGTTCGCAGCTCACTACATGCGTTCCGCATAAGGAAGGAGGAAGGGCTGAGACACAACTGACACTTCAGCCCGAGACAGAAGAAGCAGCAGATGACACATACTGCGTTTCGCAGCTCACCACATGCGTTCCGCACCATGCTGAACCTCCAGACAGACAGTCGATTTTTCAGACGCAACCAGAACCGCCTGTTCCGCAACCAGTCACAGCAGTTTGCGATCCGCAGGACACCAAGAACGGTACGCAGGAAGGAGTTACCAGGTACGAAATAGACAGGTCCCCACCGCGCATAGCTTGGCGTCAGGTCAGGTATTTTCATTAATAATTTAGGTAGTTTAGGGGTCGAGCTCAGGACCAAAAACGTAGCGCTTCTTGGGAGGCAACCCAAGTACAAAATAAAGTAGTTTAAGTTAGTTTAGGTTAGTTTAGATAGTATTAATTAGTCCATACAAACAAGTTCATCATAATATTGCATAAGGTATGTTTAGTTTTGTTTTTGTAGTCCCAGGAGTCAACCCAAGGAATCATGAAGAATCAGAGCTCGAAATCAAGAAGAAACGAGGCGCTGGCATCTACCTGTGTTCCGCAAGCTGCAGATTGCGTTCCGCAGTAAGCTCTGACAGATCCCTGTTTCAGACAGAAGAAAGGCATAGTTCGATTGAGCTTGGGGAGTCTCCATGACGTCTACGGAGCATAGCTAGTCCATCAGGTCGTATTCTTTCTTTCTCTCATTTATTTCCATATCTAAGTTCTAAGCACTGAGGGCAGTGCAATGATTAGCTTGGGGAGGGAGAATAGAGTAAACTTGATTTTTGAGTCCAAAACATGCATTTTGTAGAGTCCATGCATTTTTGAGTCCAATTTTTCGAATTTTCATGCATTGCATTTATGAAAAGTTTTGAGTAGATGTTAAATTCAAGATTTTTGAGGGTTTTTGAATTTTGTTTTATTAAAAATTGAGTAAGATAATTTCATGAAATATTTGTTATAGTCGGTAATTCTTGTTCTGAAGTGGCTAGTTACATGAATTAAGTAAGTTTTAATTGGAAAAAGTAGTAAACCGAAAATCTGATTGAGAATGAAAAAGGAAATTCTTTTGGTTTTGTTGATTTCACGTGAACATGGGTCTGGCAAAGTGGAATGTCATAGCTTGAATGTCAAATAAAAATAATTAAATCCGTAAATGTTCATAAATGACGAGATAAGTCTTGGGCAGCGGAAAATCAAATCAAATAAGAGGCTTTTAGGATCGCGGTTGATTCGGACGAGTGTACCCTTTATTTTTTCCATCCGGATTGATTGGATTCTAGAATGTCTCAAATTCACAAAAGGTTGGAGTTGCGTTCAGTTCGGAGTTGTGTACCCTTTAATTTTTCATCCGAACTGATTCGAGCTTCATTCCCCAAACACAAATAAAATAAGGCATTTCAAAGTCTATGGAGTTGAATAGAACGAGAAAGTTGTTCACGTGGGATGAGCAAAGCTTAAATAACCACTTTGTAGTTTGATTGAAAGATCTAGGTCGAAAAAAGTACAATTGTCTTATTTGTTTCATGGAACAAGAGTCGCTCGTCTTGGTTACTTATTATAACACATGTCTTATGAAGTAATTTTACCCAATTATTGATAAAGCTTAGTTTAAACTTGTTCATAAATCTTGAGTTAAATATAAACACAAAATCTTTCATTTGCATTACTTGGGAATTTGGGAATGAGTCTAGGTACAGTCTGTTCTTAGGTTTAAGTAATTGCTTGAGGACAAGCAAGGGTTTGAGCTTGGGGAGATTTGATGCACCTATTTCATATATGCATATTAACCAGACTTGCACCTATATTTGCACCTAAAATCCTAAGTTCATTTGCATTTTAATAGAAGATTGTCTAGAATCAAGTTACTTCTGTGTTTTGGTCCTATTTTTCAGGTAAACGGAGCTTTTAGAGCTATTACGGACTAAAATTGGAGCAAGGAGCAAAAATAGGCGAAGGAGCACAAAGGAACATCTATTTACGGACCGCAACCCCCTATTTGCGGACCGTAATCAAGAATAGAACTTCTGTTTTCATGTCATGCCAGCTCACAACCGCCATATCTAAATCAAGGAAACACGCAGAGAGCCAATTTAAGCGACAGAAATACTATTTCAAGGCCGAGCTCTCTTTGGACTTCTATTTGCGGACCGTACTTTCCTATTTGCGGAACGCAGACAGTTCAAAACACAACAGAACACCTATTTTCTGGTGTGTGCTATTTCTGGCGATCTCCTTTGGGAATTTTCCCTTAATTGCGCCCCAAGAAACCAGAAGTCAGACACCTAAATTTGAGACAACTTCTACTATAAAAGAGACCCCTTGGGGTGCTCTCACAATATCATCTCACATCTCATATCATCTCATAGTATCTTGATCTTGTCAAGTCTTGTGTAGGTCTCATGTGTTGAGATTAGTTTAGTCAATAGTCATTGTTTAGTTGAGAGTCTAGTTTTGTCAAGGGAGGAGTTCATCGCCGCCAAGGTGAAGGAGTTGGTTACTCGCCTATTCCTAAGCTCGATCGGTTCTTTCTTTTCCCTTATTTTATTTTGTTGTTTAGTCATGTCAAGGCGTGAGTAGTCGCCTTTGTTCTTGGGGTTTAGGATGATGTTTGTATGTATGGATTAATTGAATACTTGCTTTTAACGTTTATGCATTGAAGTTATTTTCATATTTGCTTTGAGCTTATTCATAATTGTGCTTGAATTGTTTTCTTGTTCTTTGATATGATCCTGTGGATGTATGTTCGTATCTAGTTGGTAGATTTATATCTTCTTAGGCCAGAATTGCTAATTGCATGAGAGTGCACTTGTAGTAGTTCACCCTATTTTGATAGACCTGTGGATTGGGCATAGTCTAGTTGGAAAACTTAACGTCAATTGATAGAGATTCAATACTTGCACTATTTGGGTAGATAACTTGTTGTCCAATTGTATCCTAGAGGAGAAGTTGTGGTTATAACGTGAGTTAAACCGTACCTGTGATCGAAAGCAAATTGGGTTTAGGTTAGAGATAATCTAAAGATTTCGAATTGATCTAAAAGTATTTAAAAGTGCCAACAAACGAGAGTTGAGGGACTTGTAATTGCTTTGGGTTAGTTGGGGATCGGTAACTTTGATCAACAATAGAAACTGAGCTTGAACTGACTCTGATCTGTTCCCTGCGGATCGCATTGGTGACAGGTGCGAACCATACCAAGCAAGGAACAGACAGAGAACCACAAATTTGTACATCTTGCGGTTCGCACCCTCTCAGGTGCGGAACGCAGGCAGTTAGTCCAAACATCAAACTGATTCTGAAAACCCTAGGAACGTTTGTCTCATAATTGTTTTAGAGTCTTTTACTGCTTTTTAATAATTTAGGAACCAACCAACTTCAAACAAACCCCCCCAAATTGGTTACGAATCGGTTACTTTTAGGATTAGAATTGTGAACAAAGATCTGTCTAAATTTAGTACCGTCCCTGTGGATACGATCCCGACTATATTGCATAATATCGTACGCTTGCGATTGATTGTATTATTTAGGGTAAAAGCCTATACACTCCACGCGTATCAAGCTTTTTGGCGCCGTTGCCGGGGACGGCAACACTATTTCTAGACTTTTCTTTATTTTCTTTTCTATTTCTAACCCCCCTTTTTCTAGTTTTCTTTTTCTTTTGTTACAGGTGACAGAAGCTGGACCGACTACCGCCGGTTGGTGACTACAAGCTGAGAAGTGGTGTTCAATATCCGAGACTACAACCAGAAGACACCCCAACCTCAGTTCCGACCGACCTGACCACAACTTTCCAGCAGCTGTCGATCAGAGACTCTTCCTGCGGTCCGCACTCCACTGCTCACGGTCCGCAAGACATGGCAGACGAAGCAACAAGGCTTGCATTGCAAGAAGCTGCTACCGAAAGGCAAAGGCTTCAGACAGAGGTCGAACGACTACAGCGGGAAGCAAGACAAAGGAGAGAGGAAGAAGAAGAAGCACAGCGTCACATGCCACGTACTCTAAGGGATTTCCACATCCCCAAAGTTGACGATGCACAAGGACCTATAGTACTTCCTGACATAGTTGGGGATCCTCCTAACTTTGGCTCAGGGGTAGTCAATCTCATCCAACAAAGTTGTTTTCACGGCTTGGAGTCGGAGAACCCACACGATCACATCAACAACTTTCTCCAATGTTGCAGAACCGTAAAGAACATTATGGCAAGTCCAGATTACGTCCGACTGGCTCTGTTTCCGTTCTCCCTACGAGACAGAGCACGAACATGGTTTAATTCTCTTCCCACAGGCTCAATTGGTACCTGGGCCGAATTATCTAAACAATTCATTGAAAAATACTACCCTGTTAGGAGAACTGCTAAAGTTAGGGCACAAATTTCATCTTTCAAACAAGGGTATGATGAATCATTGAGCGATGCTTGGGATAGATTTAACCAATTGAGACAATCTTGTCCTCACCATAACTTTACTGATTGGATGTTGGTTGATGCATTTTATGATGGTTTAACTTCACAAAGTCGTGTTTTGGTTGATTATGGTGCAGGCGGGTCTATCATTGACAATGAGCCACATGAAATCTTGGAGTTATTTGACAAGTTGGCAAAGCAACAACAATGGTCCAACTGTGAGCAAATCAGAGGTCAGAAGGGACGTTATGAAGTCGATCAACTCGCTTTGATGCAAGCTAAACTAGACGCCCTTCAATTACAAGTTGACAAGCAAAAGGCCACCACTAATGCCGTGCAAGTCCAATCTTGTACTCTTTGTGGAAAATCTCATGACTACGAAAACTGCCCCTTGCGTCAACCCGAGGTTGGAGGACAAGTCAACTCGATCAACAATGAGCCACCCTTCTACCCAAAGCCTCCGTTCGCACAGTCGTACACCCCTCCTCAGAGGTATCAGAACCAAGGGACCCAGTATCAACCAGGTCAAGGAAGTGGAAACCGTAACTTCTACAGCAACAACCACTTCCAAAACCAAAACCAGAATCGCAATACCCCGCCGAACAACTTATACCGACACCCAAACACGCATCCCCAACAAGAACCACACGTACCACCCGAGGTCAACACCTTCATGCAAGAGCAAACCAAGATGAATCAAATGATCTTTGAACAAATGCAAGCCATGAATGAGAAGTTGGCTAGACTAGCGGGAGGAGACACTAATGCGAGCATAAGCTCGACGGGCACGGGTAAGCTTCCGAGTCAACCGATTAATCCAAACGGCGAAGTAAAGGCTATACATGTCTTGAGGAGCGGCACGCAATACACAGACCCTCCAATGCCAGAGGAACCTGACCTGAGTATCAAGGGACCAGCTGACGCCGAAACCGTTCAGAAAACTACGAAAACCGCTTCAGACAGAGCAGAGTGCGAACCGCACCCTTTTGTACACGGTCCGCACATCCCTCGGTTAGCAGAAACAGAGAAGAGCACGACCCAACCGACTTCGCGACCGAAGCAGTCAGGCCCAACCGACACAGCTTGCGGTTCGCACTCACGAGAGTGCAGTCCGCAGGATGATGAAACAGAAGGCAAAACTGACCAGAATACCAATCCTGTTTCATGTGCCACCTCAGCAAAGGGCAAAGGCAAAGCAACAGAGACACCACCGCCTTATCAGCCGCCTGTTCCTTTTCCACAAAGACTCGCTAAACATCGATTGGATGAGCAATTTTTCAAGTTTATGGAGGTACTAAAACAACTCACAATCTCAATTCCATTCACCGACGCTCTCATGCAAATGCCTTCATACGCCAAGTTCTTGAAAGACATCTTGTCCAACAAGAGGAGTCTCAAAGATTGCAAGAGGATACAACTCAATCATGAAGTTAGCGCGGTCATAAGTCATGAGTTACCTCCTAAACTTGGGGATCCGGGCAAGTTCACTATTCCATGTACCATCGGGAAAGCCGACATTAAGAAAGCACTATGCGATTTGGGTGCTAGTGTGAGTCTCATGCCATATACCGTGTTTCAAAGAATCGGGGTTGGAGATCTAAAACCGACTCGCATGACGATCCAACTTGCCGATACCACCACGCGAAAACCATTGGGTATTGTTGAAGACATACCCGTTCGAGTTGGAAGATTCTTTGTTCCGGGAGATTTTGTTGTGATAGACATGAAGGAAGACAAGCATGTGCCGATCATCTTAGGGCGACCTTTCTTAAGAACCGCCGGTACCGTTATCAACACACGAGATGGCACGTTGACGATGTACGTTGGAAATGACAAGGTTCAATTCCAAGTTGAAGAAGCGATGCAATACCCCGACTATTCCGAAGACTGCTGCCGATTGGACGTTATCGAGGATGGAGTCCATGAGGTGCGAGAAGATGACAAGTCTCCTCTGCAGGATCAGTTGGTACATGCATCACGCGGTTCGCAGCTCACTACATGCGTTCCGCATAATTTAGAAACCAATTTAAACCAAATACAATAATTCAAAAACCAAAATCGGACTTTCCTATTCTAAATAAAGTAATAGAAGGTCAAATCTATATGATTATTTTTTTGGGGTAATACTCCATGACCCCCCTAATCTTTTCACTTTTGACAAAGTCCCCCCCAATCTTTTATTTGTGACAAAGTGGCCCCCAAACTCATCAATCCATGACAAATTGCCCCCCAATAGATAATTACATTCATAATTATCAATTTTTGACTGGAAAAGACCATACTACCCTTGAGATTTGTTGTGTATTTATTGAAATAATACTTATTAAATTTGAATAATAATATTTTCAATAAAAAAAAAATTTGTGCGCATCAACTATTTAAACACTAAAATATAACTAACAAATATATTTGTTTTTTTAACTCTTAAGTTTTAATGTATCAGTATGAAGTTTGTATCAATCTAATTATTTTCTTAAAATATTTATTCCATAACAACTAAAATTCAGACACAAAAGTTTCATTTTATAATTAATTACAAAAAATATTAAATTCATTGACAACTGAAATATTTTATATTCAAATTTCATTTTATAATTAATAAAAAATATTAAAAATATGTATTTTCATTAGAAACTCTAGTTGTATAAATTATATAAGTCCAAGAAAGACAATTATTACAGTAATAATGTTTAATACGAACTTATTACAGAACAATATTTTTGAATTATTTGCAAGCATAATAATATATTTGTATAATAAGATTACACTTGTACATCATTTAGATTAATTTTAGTTATGTAATTCAATTTTTTGTAAAAAAAATCATACCAAATTTAATTATTGTTCAAGGGTAGTCTAGTCTTTTTTTATCTAAGTTTGACAATTATGGATGAGATTATTAATTGGGGGGCAATTTGTCATGGATTGATGAGTTTGGGGGACACTTTGTCACAAATAGAAGATTGGGGGGCACTTTGTCAAAAGTGAAAAGATTAGGGGGGTCATGAGGCATTACCCCTATTTTTTTCTATTTAGATGGGGAGTAATTAACTAGTTTCGACCTTTAAACGGTAAGCGGCTCACTGCATAATTCACCTGCTGACTTCCATGTCAATCAAACAATAGTAGAAATTGGAGAACGAGGCATTGTTGGTGATGTCATGTAACCTGGACATGGAGAAGAATTAGAATTTGCGCACGTTCTTCCTTTTTTTTTGTCTTGATTGATTGAAAAATTGGGCATGTTCTCTGTTTGCCAAAAGAAAAAAAAAAGGTTGGGCATGCCGCATGCATGTTCTAGTACTTGAAATTAATTCTACGGTCATGTCACACGGTGACTTTCATGGAACTGCTCCCATCACCTGATATGAAAAATTCATTGAATAAAATCCACCATGTACTATGCATTTACTTTGAAATATGCAGCTCTTTCCCGAAGTTATTGCAACACGTAGACCTGAGTAACGATATTTTATATCATTAATCGGGTTGGATTCAATTTTTTATAAAATAATATCGACCAGGGGCGGATCTAAGGGGGTGCCAGGGGGCGCTCCGGCCCCCTCACCCGGTAAAAGTTGTGGAACCCCGATTTTTTTGGTTTAACTCAAGTTTATATCTGGTGTAAATTTTTGTTAATTTGATGTCAAAATTCATTTTTTTATGTCAAATATAGACAATTGGTTAACAAATTAAATATTTTGTTACTTAAGTATACAATTAACTCTTAATCATAATTATTTTGTTGAATATATATAAAAGTCGTATATTATAATAGTTATTTTTTTATCGTTTTAACTATGAACTGGCCTCTCTAATTCCTTTTAGGATTAAACCTTAGAACATTGGAATCATAACTCGTCTCCCCGACCCCCCTTTCATATTGATCCTGGATCCGCCCCTGATATCGACTGTTAAGCTTTTGTAACTGTGATGGGTTCAATTTTTGATAAAATAGTATCGACCGTTAGACTTCTGCAACTGCGATTGTCTACTTCAGAATAGCTAATGAAGCTCTCGACATATAGTGTAAGATGATCTCAATAGTCTTTGGAGATCATCTCACATTGAGACCCTAAGGGTCTGCTCCAGAAGAGGGGAGCGGAGGGGAGGGGAAGGGAGGGAGGACCAACCAAGTTTGGAGTTATCTGCCCAAGGTCATGTTACTTGCTCCACAACTACAATTAGTAGAGAGGAGATGAGGATAACAAGACAAAAATTGTAATTATGGAGCAACTAAAATGACATTGAACAAGTAACTCCAAACTTGATCAGACCTCCCCTCCCCTCCTCTCCCCTCTCCTGGAGCAGACCCTAAATTGCCTTGAGGTCTTGGATTGTACATTATTAAGCCTGTATAATATTAGGCCTTAAGAATTTTGTTGGCCCAAAATTTGTAGGTCTATATATGTCACGATTAAAATAAATTGTGATAATAAATCTATTTATGAAAATAATAAACAAACAATGAGTTGATGAAGCCTAATGGTTTAGCAATTAAGCAAGTATAGCAATATAAAATTTGGCAATTATAAATAAAGAGAAGGAAAAAGAAGAACTCCTAAGATTTAACATAGTTCAGCCTTTTAGCCTATTCTTCATGACCAGCAACCACTACCAAATGAGTTATGCCGTTTCCATTAATAACAAGTCTCGTACAACTCTCAAACCTCCATCTACAATAAGTAATCAAATAGAGAGAAGACCAACGAAGAGAAATAAAACCACACCAGAGCAAAAAAAACACACAATCCACTTAAGGGAGAAGAAAGGCACCACTAAGGATGAGAAGAAAAAGATCTAATAGATCAAGAGGCTAATTAATGAGGCTATATATAATGTATTATTGCTAATTAACAAGGATTAGATCTAATATAACCCGCAACAATTCCTATAGTGAGGTAAAAGAAAATATGCTTTGGGTCTAGGAGCTCCAACCCTAGCCGCAAAGGGGAAAGAAAAAATAAAAGATCTGGTAGGGGGGTGGGGCTGCCGCATTTGCCGGTTGAGCTCCCCGCCACCCCCCAATCTCTATACAATTGACCGCGCGAACGGGTATAGGCTTTTAAACCTCTATAAACGACTTGATCGCAAGCGTACGATCTCGTTGAGTATTTGAGGGTCGAATCCTCAGGGACGGAGTTAACACCAGATTTTACTTTACTCTACCTCTAAACCCTAAGAGAATTTGGATTAAAGAGGGAATTGTTGGGGGTTTTAACAGGGTTGGTTGACAAACAAGTAAAACAGGACTAAAACAAGTAAATAACTGAAAAGACAATTAATTAAAGGCGTTCTCAGGGTTGGCAGAATCAGATTGGTCTCGGATTGACTGCCTGCGTTCCGCAAGATATCTCTTGCGGACCGCAGGAGGTGGTTATTTAGCAGTTATAGAACTGTCTGCGGATCACAAGTGTCCTTGTAACCATCAGGCGATCCACAACTACTGTCTTACACTCTTGGTAACTAACTGCGGACCGCAAGATGACTCTTGCGGACCGCAAGAAGAAGAACCGAGAGCAGTTTTGGTTCTGGTTGTGTTTCGACTGATGTCGTCAATTCCTATCAATTCAGTTCTGGTACAATTACAACAATTCTCACTGTTGGTCCTAATAACAGTTCTAAACTGAATCAAAATCCGTAGAATACGATATAAACTACGATCATGTCACTATGGTTCTATGGTCCGGTTTAAGGTTAATCAAACCGCAGTTTCGCCTAATGGGTACTTTCGGATACAATATCAACCAAGGCTGTGCAAGCAATCAAATCTGGTCAAAAGATACTACATTAACCAACTAGGTCTAGCCACAACCTACAGGTTTATCAATCGAATCAAACAGAATGCAAACACGTTAAAAAACAAATCTCAAGTGATCATGAAAACGACATAAATCCAAACATACAGTCAATCTGTCGACACAATCATCATCATTCAAACCCTAAGAGCATATAGATCTACTCACTCATCGCACAAACAGAAAAGCAAAACAAAGAAGAAGAATTCATTGTGTAAAGAAACCGAAGAGGATGTCGGGGTTGACACGATCGTCGTGTGAGAAGGCGTTCTCTCGAATCTCCTTCGACGGGCGATGAATCGGCCAAAACCTCTTCCTTCTCTGCCTCTGGACACTCTGAACCGAAGGGGTGTGAGAATGAAAATGAGTCAAAAACGTGGCACCCACCGTCCAGGGCGTTGGTCCCTTTAAATAGCACCCTGGCATAACTCCCTGCGGTCCGCAAGAACGGTGTTGCGGTCCGCAAGAACGGTGTTGCGGTCCGCAGGACGAAGGGAAATGGCGGTTTATTGCTGCTCTGGAAGTTTCTGGCGCCCTTTGGATGGTTGAACATGCTCTAACCGACGTCTGCTGGCCGCAAGAAGTGACTTGCGGTCAGCAGGAAGCCGAATCCAGTCCTGCCTTGCCATCTAAAGCTCCAAATCGCGTCTAATTGGCTCCAAAAGCCTAATAAACCTGAAATATGGACACAAGTAGATAAGTAACTGGAATCGAGACATATTCTTAACTAAATGCATGCAAACTCGGGATTTTCAGGCCTAAATACTAATGCAAGTCTGGTAAAATATATATATGAATGCATGGCATCAACAATTTTCACTCTTTCTCTTGTACATCCCAACCTTAACAGCAGTAGCTATCATCGCCGCGCCTCACCTCACTGAAATCGCCTCGCCCACCTCACCGGGGTCATCGCATCCCGCCCCACCATGGTCACTTCACTCTTCCCCCATCACGCATGGCTACTGCCTTCTTCTATTCTTTTTGTTTTGTTTTTGTGTTTTTGATTTTTTTTCAAGTGGGTTTCCATATGTAAATATATGTAAATATCCATTGTATTTAATTTTTTTTAATGAAAATTGGTAAGATTTTTCTACCACTTCAAAATAAAAAGAAAAGCAAAGGAAAAATAAATTGTGCCACCGTGGGTCTCAACTCTCTACCCTTTACCCCGATTAATATTTCATAGAACATTTTGTGCGCTCCGGTGCTGCCATAAATTTTTATGATAGAAGATATTAAGGGCATAACGATCGGCATCTACTAAATGACGAGAATATAAATATTGCAAAATTTGGTAGAGTGATACCTAGCGTCTATAGAAAAATCGTCCATAGCCAGGGATGGATTTATTAAGGGGCAAGCCCTGTCAAGTGTCCTACCTTGATTTTAAGAATTGCTAAGAAAACTTGTATTTTCTGTGAAGATCTTTTGTTAGTATATTTATTTTAATATGCCTAGGCTTAGTTTCTTATGAGGAATAATATGCATCTATTTACAATTCTGTGCCAATCCTTGTTCAATTTCTAAATCCGTCCTTGTCGATAGCGTCCAAAAGTTACATTCCGAGATGTATCTGTTATATTTCGGTATTTATCTGTTACATTCTGTACATATCTATGGATATATGGACAATTTTTTAATTTACGCAAGATGTTTCTCAATTTGGTACGTATTTAATTAGGCGCAATAGCATCGATCATGATCGATCTAGATGTGTACTTAATTTCTACCAAAGGGTGCCATCTTAAATATATATATTTCTTCATCCAACATATCCAACATAACTAGTTAACTACTACATAACATAACCTCCTGCGGTCCAAACTGTCACTGGTTTTATAACGTGACCCCATATCCGAGCGTTACGTTTTCATTCCATAGTCCAGACCGTTACGTTATCTGTTTTCCGGCTAGAGATTTAATTAGTGTGACAAGAAATGTTATCAATAGCAATCATGATAATGTCCAATTAATTTAAGTTGGACTTGTTCAAATTGAATGTTTTATAAACCCACAAGTATAAATCAATCAAACTATATGAAAAGCGTTTAGGACATTTATACCAGAAGCCTTATCTACCGAATATAGAAGCGACCAATAAATTGTGATAAGGCAGCCGTTTTATGGGAAATCCAAATTATAGCTGCAATAATAAAATAATTAGGTAACCAGTTGGCAGCCACTGTCAGCTTTTTTAAAAAATAATAATAATAAAATAATTAGTACTATATTTCTACATATGTCATTAATAAGAAAAAAATCTTAATTGGTCTAGACTGGCAACGAAACAAATTAATTTGAAACATTTGAATATTAGGTTAAAATACTGTAATATTAAGCTAAAAAAAACAAACTATGAAAAATTATTTTTTTGAATAACTATTAATTTACATGTATGAGTCTTTTTGCAAGGTTGAGGATGTGCATCGCGATCGAAAAAAGTGTTAATTGTTACATGTTGAAAAAAAATTTCAACTAAGAATATATTGGAAGATGGATAAGGAGGATTTTTAAGGGGTTTATCGCCCCTTTTATAAAATGTTTCAAACTTTTACAATTTCTTAAATGTTTTTCCAATTAATTCCTAAAAAGAATCTATACTCTATAAAGAGGGGTAGATTTCCAAGCATCTGAACTATATCACATTATCACTCTTATTAAACATTGATTTTGTTTGAAACTTTTCATCTACTTTCATCTAATGGCTAATGTTTTTTTTGTTCTCTCCTCATTAAATAAGATGAATGTGATATATCTAAAACAAATTTTAACCCTTAAAATGATCCAACATTTATATATATATATATATAGTAAATCTAGCGTACTCCTAGGAGTACGGAGGCCTCCCGTTCTCTTAACTCAAAAATCATACTAAACCATCATAAAATTTTGATTTATCATTCTCATTAAATTCTTTATATCAAAATCTTTTAGGATACAAAAATTTTCCATTTGTTGAATTTTTCTTAAGTATATGTTTTGGAATTTTTTAGAATGACCTCAAAATAATAATAAAATAATGTGTAAAACTATGTCATCTTTAAAAAATACAAAACAAATACTTAAAAATCTCAAAAAATGGAAAATTTTTGTATCTTATAATATTTTGATATAAAGAATTTAATGAGACACATAAATCGAAATTTCGAGATGATTTAGTATGATTTTTTAGTTAGGAGCACGGGAGGCCTCCGTGCTCCTAGGAGCACCATAGTTTTACTATATATATATATTATTGAATTAGGCTACGATAATATGTATATTACGGTTTTACCGTGCTATGCGGTTGGTACCTGCATTTCTGGTGTCCAAATAGTCAATCCGAACCGCTCAATGTGATCTATATATCAAAATATACTAGGAAACCAAATTTTATAATTTTTAGAATTTTTTGCTATTTTTAATGATGGGGAGAAAATCGTTGTTTTGTATGAACCAGAATCCTTGGATCTAGCCATTTTCTCCCATCATTAAAAATAGCAAAAAAATTCTAAAAATTATAAAATTTGGTTTGCTAGCATATTTGATGTAGAGATTACGTTGAGCGGTTTGGATCGACTATTTGGACACCGAAAATAGAGATTCGGACCACATAGCACGGTAAAACCGTGATATGCATATTATTGTAGCTGGACTCTATATTATTTCTAAATTATTGCATTATTATTATATTTAATACATTAAAATTTTAAAAGTTTTGTTCAAGATTTTATTTAATATAAATAGTTAAAATTGTATAAAATTCTTAGTTATTTATTTTATACCACTTTTTGGGTGAAACCCGAGTTACAGCTCTCGTTATCAAAATTGTTAAGTGATCCCGCCTTCATGTAATTTACTCTACTGCATATATAATAATTTTCTTGCTAATATATAATCGGTTGCTAAGATACTCATTTATTGATCAGAGATTATATGGTCCAAACTGAATCATATCAGTTTCACATCGACCACGATGGACGGATCCAATTTCGATCTCTTGATAGACGACCACTTACTGACTTGTACATCTTAGAACTTAGAAAATTAAATTAATTATATACAAACCCATGTGTGACCAAATTCAATGATCAGCGCCAAATTAAAAAAAAAAAAAAAGATGGACTGTTTTTAATTATGATATGAGTCAAATAACTTAATTATTATGATCCATAATATGACTAGTTGTACTTGTACCCATGGCCATGCGACCAAATTTAAAGGTCCCTTTAATTTATACATGTCAATGTATTCATAATGAGTATATATGTACGTGCTGTATACATCCATAATTCCATATGTTTAGTAAATATATACAAAATCATATCAAAATATTTCCAAATTTAGATTTTTATAGCTCATTATGATATTTATATCAAAATCTTGTGGAATACAAGAATTTTCAATCTTTAGAAACTTTGAAGTATTTGTTTTGTAAAAAAGATACATAAAACATTGATATTTTATTAATATTGTATAGTTACTTTAAAAAAATTCAAAACAATTACATATAAGTTTCTAAAATTGAAAATAAAAAACTTTTGCATCCCACACAATTTTGATATAACGAATATAATATACTGTCCAAACTCAAATTTTGAAGTGATTTTTATATAATTTTGAGCTTAAGATCGTGGAAGGTCGTACTATACTTTCCCATATATGAGAGGTATTTTCTAATTAAAAATTTAAAAAGCTATAATTGATCATAATTATCAACAAGGTTTGGCAATAAAATTCTGCACGGTACAAAAATTAATGCGCAACCTTTATACATTTTTTTTTTCCAAATTTTTAATATTTTTTTTAAATAACTCATGAAAGATGCATATCTACGAGTTTCAATAGGTTGTGTTGTCATAATAATAATAATAATAATAATTACTATTATTATTATTTTTTTAATTATTATTAATATATTATTATTGTTATTGTTATTGTTATTGTTATTGTTATTGTTATTGTTATTTTATTTTATTTATTTATTTATTTATTTATTTATTATTATTATTATTATTATTATTATTATTATTATTATTATTTTCGGACAGATCCATACCAACTCATTTAATCCGGGTCTATGACTCATATCTTACCGGGTCCCGGGTCAACCCGACCCGACCCAAATAAAGTGACTGAGTTATTGTAAATTTCAATTAGTGTTTAATATCAAATCAAGCTAAGAAAACAAGTTTAAATGATCTTGATCTGATGTAACCAAACCCGTGACGAATCTAAAACTCTTGATCAACATCCAACTCATTTTTTCGGATCATTTGGATCGGATTGGGTTAATCCTTCGAGTCGAATTAAAAATTGATGTCCCTATCTAGGATAGATGCCAGCTAGAACTCAATTGCTCATAACTAATCCTTACTATATATAAAAGCATATTGGAAAAAATGAATGAAAGAGTTATCTTTTCTAAATAAGAAACTTGAGCCTTGATCATTTTCTTAGATAGATCAGAACCGTTGATTTACGTTAATGCCCGTTGCCTTTAATGTCTCAGCCCATTAAAATTTAAGGCCCATATCAATTTCCTCAATATAAGGCCATTACATATGATCTTATAAAATTATTATAAGAAGTAACAATTTCAGTCCAAAGCAATGCGTAGGCTCTTTACTAACAGTATATAATTCATATACTAAATATGATCGAATCCAATTATTTTCAACCTTACTAATTTTATTCTAATTAATGTCAATATAATAAAATTTGATCCTAATTAATCCGATTAACATACAACGACGTCACTTGGAATGCTGCTGCTGCTGGCGAATGCCAATTCGTCGGAAAAAGGACAGCACTGTTAATTACTATTCATTTTCTGTTACCAATTCACAGTACAATAAATCTCTCGTCTTATTTCTTGATCGATCGATCAGTTTTTAGCATTATTCACGCGTGTCATTAATTCCTGGGATGATCAGTAAAACGACACATTATATAATTCCACATTTCCAAACAATTCTCCCCGCTGTCATCTTCATTTTCATTTTCCCCAGTAGAAAAAAACAATAAGACGTACCTACCGCGCGTCCATTGATGGACGTCAATGGACTCCATACAGATCCAGATATAATATTTACACTCACAGTGTAATTTTTATATATGGACCGTACGTCCATCAATGGACGCCTGAAGTGAATTTCTGTTTAAACAGTCCTCCATCCGTTACAATTAGGTTGATACATATAGAAAACGTGTTGTAAACGGACTATATATATATATATACACACGAGGACGATCCATTGACAATCCTTAACTTGACAATCTTGACAATTTGATATTTCAAAAATTTGTAGAAAATTATATAAATTCTCAAAAATAGAAAAAAGTTCACGGAATTATTTTTTGACTTGTAGATTGATTATGTTTCCGATTATATTCAATTTAAGTTATATTTGATAGCCCTTCAAAGATCCGTTAAATTACAACCGTTAAAAAATACACAAAATTTTGATAAGCTATCAAATGTTGTTCAAATTGATTGAAATTTGGAATACTATCGATCTACAAGTTAACTAATGCATCTATAAGTCTTTTTTCAATTTTAAGATTTTTTTATGAATTTTTATAAATTTTTAAAATGTTTCATTGTTAAGATTGTCAAAGTTAGCATTGTCAAGGGATCCCTCCTCTATATATATATATATATACTGATGAAATATTGACCTGATGCACACGACATATATATATATATATATATATATATATATATATATATCACCTATATATTCACCTTGCTTCCGTATATATATTATTTCTACATCACCGTGTACATGTCAATGCACTCACGATTGATTATTGCTTTTAAGGCATATATGCACCAAATGCACGACTTGACACCTCCAAAGCACTGAAAGGAACAGCACCGAAACGGAGGCATCAAGCTTTTGTCATGCCTGGGGAGATTCGGTGTATTTGATTTTAACATATACGAGCTCCAATTAGTTAAGCCTTGAGAAATAAATTTCTGTACTAAATTAATTCGGTGCTTGTCATGTTAAGTATATATGAATATATAACATCTCTTTAATTGAGAGTTGCAAAAGATTTTGTAACGAATAACGATTGACATTGGCGTTGTACCTGACTTCACAGAGGTCTTGTTATTGATGGTAAGTGCAAATTTATATACCCAATTTTAATGATATGTTGTATAAATCAGAAACTAATAAATTAATTAGAGGACGGATAATCCAGTTACACAACAAAAATTTGACACAAAAATTGCATCAAAACATATAAATTCATACAAAAATTCTTAAAAAATGGAATATATTTTACAAACATATTCAATTACTTAGAGATCGATTGTACTTTAAATTTTTATTATATTTGAGTGTCATTTGATATTTAATCAAGAATCATTAAATTTGGAACCGTTCTAATTACCATACAAATTCGATGGTCGCTAATAGAGTAATAAATGACACTCAAATTGAATGAAACTTGAAACACAATCAAAATTTAATGATATAAAGAATTTATTGAGCCATATAAATCAAAATTTGAATATGGTTCGATACATTTTTTGGTGTTAAGCTCATGATAAGCCCCTGCAAGCTTAACAACACGGTAGTTTTACTCATTAATAACCCCCAAAATACAAAGGATCGGCATGATGGGGTATATATCATTAACCGTAGACGTGCAATCACTCCTCAATTTCAACTCTTAGACGCAAATTTGTAATCCTACAGTAATTATTTAATTCCAAAAATCATGGTGATTATGTAAAATTTGTTAAAGAAAACGCTGGAGAACAAATATTCATAAGAACCAAAAGAGGGCCATTTCTCAGCAAGACTATTTTTTGGGTAATTTGAAGGAAGGGAAGTTAATGTTTTTTTTTTGAAAGATTGATAGCGGCTACCAATCAAGAGGAAAAAAAAAAGAAGAAGAAAAAATAAAAGTACATCCACACCACAAACACATGTACATGCAACACTCTAACTATACTGAGCCCTCCCATCCACGTCGTGCACCCCTCCACAGCAGCGCAGCCACAGTCTTGCCTCCATTACTATCTCATTTGCCAACTGCACCGGCCTCGTCCTCTTTGCCCTAAATACGCGGGAATTTCTCTCCTTCCACATGGCAAAGGTAGTAGCAACTATGAACACCACCCGCTCATCCCTTCTCCTCCCAGCTTGTTGTAACCCATCCATGAAGGCTCCCATAACCCCTGATCCCGTCAGGTTTACATATTCCCCTGCTAACGATGCAATCATTCGCCATATTTGTAGAGTGAATGGACAGTGTAAAAACAGATGTGCACTCGTCTCCTCTATGTGAGCATCACACAACACACAGTGTGGATTGAAGTTCATGTTCCTAGCCCTGAGGACCTCCTGTGTGAGCAACCTGTTCAACAATAGCAAAACAAAAAAGACCTGTGCAGAAGGCTCAACCCTAGCCTTCCATACAATCGCAAATGGAGCCCTGATCCGTCCCCCCTGTACCATTACCTTATACAACGATCTGGCTATGTACTGTCCCGTTGGCTCCCACCTCCAACTTATCTCGTCCACCCCTGAACCGATCACATGTACCATAGATTGGCTTATCTGGAAGTGTTGCAAGGTATGTGGCCTAGGCAGTAATTCATCCAGTCTCTGTACCGCCTCTGACAGCGCAATTCTTGGACGTAGCGGTCTAGAGACTGAATTATTAGCATCCAACAAAGGGAGTCCGTCCCAGTTGTCGTACCAGAATAAGATTGCCCTACCATTCCCCACATTCCAGAATGTTGACCATACAAATATATGCTTGACAGATTGCAAAGCATTCCAAAAAAAAGGACCCATACTTTTTGCAAACTAGCGGCCCCCCTCGTGCGTATGATATCGCATAAATTGCAATGGCCATTTTACCCCAGAGCGAAGAAGGACATTTATATAGCTTCCACCACCATCTTTGAATCAGTGTTATGTTCGGAATCTCAAGGTGTCGGACCCCTAGCCCTCCATGAGACTTTGGTAAGCATACAGTGGCCCAATTGAGCAATGGAATTCCAGCCCGCAGTGCATCATCCTTTGCCCATACAAAATCTCTTCTAATCTTGTCAATTCTTTTGATTACCCATTTCGGGAATTTAAAACAAGCCAAGTAGTAAATGGGTATCGCAGACGGTACCGAATTGACAAGTTGTAACCTTCCTGCTCTAGACAATAAACACCCTTTCCAGCCAGATAACCTTTTCTCGAGCTTTTCAATTAACGCCATATACATGGATCTGTCAGGCTTCTTCAATGTGAGAGGTAGACCCAAGTAGATAAGTGGTAGTTCCCCCATATCACATTCCAGTACATCCCTTAGTCAGTCCCTTTCTTGATTGCCAACATTTAATGTTACACAAGAACTCTTGGCGTAAATAATGATCAAACCTGATATGGCAGAGAATCTCTACAAGACAGCCTTGAGCGATGCAACCACGTCATCCTCTGCTGCCGCTATAATCATGGTATCATCCGCGTATTGCAACGCCAGAATCGTCTTCGATATCCGCATAGTGATCTGGTATGGCAATGCAGTATCAGCGAACTGTATCAACCTTTGTAATGCATCGGCCGCTAAGACAAAGAGAAACGACGAAATTGGGTCGCCCTGTCTCAACCCCCTCGCATGTTGAAAACAATCCAACCGTTGCCCATTAAAAATGAGTGATGATGTGGCAGAGGATAGGATGTGAGATATCCATTGAACAAACCTTTGCGGGAATCCCCTAGCATGTAGTAATGACAGCAAGAAACTCCAATTGACCGTATCATAGGCCTTCGCAAAATCCAACTTAAGTAAAAAGGCACTATGCCCGGTGGTATTAATGTGATGCAATAGTTCCCTGGTGGCCAAAAAATTATCGGCAATATATCGACCTGCTATAAACCCTGTTTGAAATTCATCTACCAACTCTGGCATGAAGGGGGCCAACCTCCTAGCCAAAACCTTGGTAATTAATTTCGGAATGTAATTAATTACACTGATGGGTCTATAGTCACCCACCGCCACCGCATCCTGCTTTTTCTTAATGAGCACTATGTTAGCCTTATTGATGGGTGCAAGATCCACCTCATGACAATAAAACCGCTGGAACAAATTTAGAATGTCCTCCTTAATTATGGGCCAATACTGCTTTGCAAATTCATTAATTACACCATCCGGGCCACTTGCTTTATTAGTAGGCATGTCTTTGACGGCCATAAAAACCTCTTCTTCAGAAAAATTCATTGCCAAACTTTGCAAATCATCCCTCACTTGATATAACTCCCCCGGGTCAAAGGTAGTTACCTGGTTTGCTGTGCCCATTAATTGCTTGAAATTTTCTAGAAAGACATCTGAAATCTCCCGTGTGTCGGAAACCGTACATCCATCAAGTTGTATAGAGTCAAATCCTATTCTTCCTTGCCCTAGCCGACGCATAAGCATGGAAAAATTTGGTGTTACGGTCTCCACACGATAACCATCTATATCTCGATCGCTGATTCCACCTTGTCTCCTCAATATCCGCCAACTCATATGCTTTTTCCGTTCTCTAATTGTAATTCTTAGCATGAATTCAAACTGAGAAAGAGGTCTACGCTCCTCCAGTTCATCAAGGAACTGTAACACCCTTTTACAATTATTAAGCTGCACGTTAGTGTGAGGAAAAGTATTACGATGCCATTGGCGGAATTCCTGCTGTAATGTCGTAACTTTAGTGGCCAGCACCTGAGTTAGGTCGTCAGGGTGGCCAGCACTCATCTGCTGCTGCCAAACTGCAGCAGTAATCGTTCTAGCTTGTTCATACCGCAACCAGAAACACTCCATACGGTATGGTACCGGTGTAGTTTGATGTTGCTTGCAAGTCAACAATAATGGTACATGGTCAGACACAGCCATTGCCAGTACCTCTAATTGAATATCAGGGAAATTATTGGACCATTGTGCAAATAACAGCACTCGATCCAACCTAAACAGAATTCTGGCTTGCTGTTTATTCGTCCAAGTGTACTTTTTATTATTCAAAGGCACATCTAACAACCCCATTACTCGAATGAAATCATTAAATGCCTCCATCTCTGTCCAATTCACCGCCAACGTGGACCGATCTGTCATCCATCGAATCATGTTGAAGTCACCAAGCAACACCCACGGATGTGAGTTATATTGGCGCATTCCAGCCAATGCCTGCAAGAACTCTAACTTCCGATTGTCATCGTGCGGCCCATATACTGTTGTAACCAGGAAAATCTGATTGCAACGTGTATCAGTTAATAGTACTGAGCAAGATCCACGCGTCACCCATGCATTTTGTAATTGTAGAAACCTCTTCCACATGATTACACACCCACCTCTTGTCCCTACAGAGTCCAAACATACAAATTCTCGAGAAAAAAAAGAAGGACAAACTCTAGAGACGTACGAGCCATCACAATTACTCCATTTAGTCTCTTGAGCACAAACACATCACATCTAGATGTTCTCACTACATCCCTTACTACCTTACATTTTGAAACATCCCCCAGCTCGCGTACATTCCACGATAGAAACTTTAATTTAGATGGTTTGCTATCCATAAGAAATAATATTACAACAGTTAACATCAGTAAATTAAGCAGTCTATTCATCAATTGCCTCCTCCGCAAAGTCCTCTTCATCATCCCATGTGAAATCAATCATAGGCTGATCTGAGGCCTCTGGCTCCGCCGTAGTAATTCCTTCCATGGGCAGGGCCATGTCACTATCTTGCTGGGCCTGTCCGGACTCCACATTCAGTTCTATATGAACATGGCCCGAGTCATACTGCGCCACTCCCTGTTGGACATCTCCAGCCTGCCTGATTAGGCCTCCAACTTCTTCAATTGTACTGGCCCGGCCCACAATTACAAGTGGCAGTGCGCCCCCACAGGCCGATGTAGATGACTCAGCCCGCCCTGCCAGCCTGCTGGAAACACGAACTGGCCCACGAGTCTTCCCACCACGACTCCCCCTGGGCCTGCCTCGGCCTCTACTCCTTCCCCCAGCAGATTGGGCACCCTGTTCGTGATTTGCACAATTTTTATTATAACAGTTATTGGGCCTTGTACTTTGTACCCCCTGTTGTTGCACAGTTAGGTTAACAGCCTTGGACCCACATAATTTGGCTAGCTCATTTCCCTCCATATACGTAACTGGTACGTCAATAAAGCGGTCAGTGTTAATTTGAACTACATGCGGTTCATTAGAGTTAACGGACTGCACCTGTCCTACCCTAGACCGCTGCACAGCTATGGCCTGTGGCTGTACCGGACTACGCATGCTCTGCTCACATGCTGTACTTGACACCACAATACCCTGTACCTGGTTGTCTAGTTGATTGCCTAATGTCCCCGGTATACCCAAGTGTGTAAGTACCGTTTGGTGACCTGCACCTTGTGCAATCTCAGGGAATAGGTCAATAGGGTCATACCTTTTCCTTAATTCTATCAAACTCATCTGAGTAGAGGTATGACAAACTTGGATGGCTGACAAACCTTCCCCTGCACGAAAGGCAAAGGGCAGTTGCTGTGGTGCAGTGTGCAAGTTCTCCCCAGCCTGGCTTTGGTTAATAGTGCACGCCTCAGTGATCCCTTGTGGCTGCTGTTGTGGCTGCTGTTGTGCCTGGAGTTGTGCACCCACTGCATCATCGTGACCCATTTGACCTGGTTGATTGCGCCTGATCATTTGTGGCTGTTCCTCTTCGATGTTCAGTGCATGCTCCATGGCTGCACCACCAACTTGCTGCTGCCATCTGTGGTAAGCTTCATTGTTAGCTCGAATCGCTCTCTGATCACCTGCCAAACATGCCGCCAAATCCTTAGGTAGGCCCGCTCTGTCCATGCCCCTACATATTTCACGCAACGAGCTCAACCTCATTGGTATGACCTCCTCACCCTGAAACCATCTCAGGTCGGCCTCGTCACTAGTTGTTGGCGACGGTGGTGGAGTGGGTGACCGCTGACTTGGTCGGCAATACGGTGCCTCGTATTTGGGCATATCCTCAACTGTGTACACCTGAGCATGGACCCATTTCCTAGCATCCACGCGAGCCTTGATCTCCATGCCCCCCACACGAAACCCTACATGCTTAGGTACATCAGCCAAGTCATTCATGGCTACCACCACCGGCCACACACACATGTTGCCTGGCTGCCTCTGTTGAAGGGAGCCGAGGTAGGTGCCGAACTGACTAACCGCCCGGATAATTTCACATTCCCTCCAAGCTTCAATGGGCACTCCCACAATATCCAACCATATCCGAAAAGACGGAATAGAAATTTCTGCCCGGTCAAGTGGCAACCACGGCTTGAAGGAGAAGCCCATATCCCATAACTTCTCTGGTAATGCCTTGACTATCGAATCTCTAGATTTGCCACAGGGAGGAATCACCACTCACCCACCCGATCATGGCCACTGACAGCTCCCCCGGGTTTAGGGCCCCCTCGGTAGCGACATGTTCGGCCACATCATCCAGTTGCAACTCACCCTCCCAATCTAAGGGCTGACCAACCACAAATCCTCCGGACAGTTCCTCCAAATTCTTGTAGTACGTCTCCTCCCTATGAATGTGTGACCAGACTATCTCCGGCCTATTCTCCGGCATGGGAGCCTGTAGGTACGGGTGAGCTCCCTCCAAGAGGTCATCAAACCCTGGCTCACCTCTATGCTGTACCCCGTGACCCTGTGGAAGAAACGGTTGTGCGGTGGGGCTAAGCTGCAATCCTACTACCTGCTTTCCCTTCCAAGAGGCACACACATTATACGCATGGCCCTCCTTCCAGCAAGAAGCGCACCGCCTTTGAAAGGTACACTCGGCAATGAGGTGTCCTCTCTGAATACACTTAAAACAGCGCCCTTTCCGCTCTTGGTAGAACGGTGACGGAGGGAACCTCAGCTTTGTGGGGCTGTGAGGGGACTGAAACACCGTCCCCGGTGGTGGAGGTGTTGTCTTGCTGTAGGTCGTTGGTGGTGAGCTCGGCTGTGTCACTACCACCTGGGCGTACGTGGCTCTTCCAGCAAATGGGGAGAACACCTTAGCCGTCGTGGGCTTTGAGTAGATGTGCTTACCCGGAATCGAAGGTCGCTTGCGCCGGCTGACCATTATCCATCCGTCCGCGTCCATGGTGGAGAGATCGCCCCGAAATCGCCTAGAAATCGCCTTCGTACCAGAGCTCTCCGTACCCTCCTTGAACTTCGGCTCGACCCAAAAAGGAAGTTAATGTTACTCTGACCCAAATCAACTAGCAGCCACTCCCGATCTTTCAGGAATAAAAAAAAAATTAGATGAATTTTTATCAATAGTAACATTTTTTTAAAAGAAAGTGGAATACTCTACCAGTTTCATTAAAATTTTCTATTTTTGTGCCCACGGAGAATTGAACTCATTACCTCTTGGAAGTCATCCTAGTGAACTACCACTTGAGCTACTAGGCCATTTGCTTATTAATAGCAATATAAACAAGAGGAGGGATCAAATAACCATATTTTTTGTGACCGATTGGTAACTATGAAATTAAATCTTAAATAACTACAGTTTAAATTCATAAGTAACAAAACTAATTGATAGAATATATTGTATATATCATATTTTATGTGTATATAAAAAATTATATCATTCTGATTTTATTTACATGTGCATCAAGCACTAACAAAAATCAACGATTCAAGTTTTATGATTCATTTCTCCTCTCTTGATGACTATCGAAACAATGTCAAAACTTTATCATTTTTTATGTATATGTTATTGAGATAATATATAATACATCTAACGGTTTAGATTTTTCAATTTACACTTAAATTAAAAAATAGTCACCATGGGTTTAGGGTTATTGGATCCTCCTCTATAAACAATATAAACAGTTTATTTTTCTGAATTGAACGGTCACAATATATATTTTTCAAGTAAGAAGGATATATATCAGATGCGTATACAAATTGAACCGCTCAACTAAAAATAAAGTAACACCTCACAAAAAAGACTTTTTATGAATTAATCAATTAATTAATGTTAATTACGATGAAACATTTAAACAACACGCCATCAAGTGAGTCAACAAATGTACATTGCATGCAACATGAGAATCCGTGAACGTCCATATATGACATATTGACATGGAGGCAGGGTCGAGATGTTTCTTTGGCCCTCGCTATCAAGAACGGCCAATTCCATATATATTGGACAGTGATAATGCCAGAAACTTTACCCCCATAATCTTGTGATGAGGTGGCATACAGGTCGGGAGGGTCATTTTTTAAAATGTTTTAGGTCGGAGATATATTTTTGTAAAATATTTGAGGGTTATTTTTGTAAATATTTTCAAGGTAGGGTAGTTTTGTAAATTTTCTTAGAAATAAAGGATATTTCTGTAAAATTTTCTAAAAAAGGAGTAGTTTTGTAAATTTTTGCCAGCTCATCGTAAGGTGCTGGAGGCATTGTAAGTGGCAAGATATCTTTTTCCATATATATTATCTCATATATAGTGTTGCGTTAGCACACGGTCAATCCCACGCCATCATAGTGATCGATCAACGTCAATCAACCACGTTTGTTTCTAAATAGTGAATTCTATTTGATATACAATGGATAATTTCGTTTACGTGCACGTTTATATATCCCACTAGAATTGCTTACCAAAAAAAAAAAAAAAGTCTATTTTGACAATTTGGACCAAAAAAAAAAATTAGGAAATTTGATACTTTTTTAAAATAGTAAAAATGAAAAAAAAACTTTGATATATTATTACTCACTAGAAGTGTACCCGCACGTTGTTGCAGGCAATTTAATTTTTATTCAAGCTAAATAGGGTGAAAGAATCGAAAAGAAGAGAAGAAATAAGTTTGTGACTTTAGCAGTTAATGCTTTTTAAAATGTCAGTCAGACAATTCGCTACTTCGATTTTGTGTTGCGGCAGAAATGGAGAGGAATACAGTATGAAATGTATGCAATGTGAGCCATTCGTTATTTGATGGATAGAGATTAAGATGAGAGTTAGACTATGACCATTAATGGAGAGTCCTATCCTTAGCTTCTTTTTAAAGGAGTATAGATATAGATAAATACATTTTCTTTCAAATTCTAATTAATTTGAATGTCGTTTGATAACTCACCAAGTTTTATACAATTTTTAATAGTTTTAATTAGTAAGTCTTTGATGGACCCTATTCAATATTATTTACAACATTACCGATCCATGAGAGTAATAATACATCGGGAAAATTCATCATTTGGTTCTCAAACTATCTCTAAAAAATCAAATTGGTCCTTAAACTTTATATTGCACCAATATAGTCCTTGAACTTTTATAAACGGATTGAATTAGTCCTTTAACTTCTTTAAAGAAAACAAATTAATCATTTTGCTATATTTCTTGTTGACACGTATGCATTATTTGTCATGTGGACTTTAAATGTGACACGTGGGCTTTCGGTTCCATTTACCATGGTAGGTAGAGGTGGCAAAATCTAACCCGACCCAATTTCAGGGAAAGTCAAACTGACCCAAACCCGAACCCGGCCTGACCCAAACCTGACCCATGTTTCAGGGGAAAGTCGGACTGACCCAAACTCGATCCAACCCGTGTTTCAGGGAAAGTCATACTGATCCGACCCGAACGACTTGAAACCCGAGATAACCCGGGAATAGAGGTGCAAAATCTGACCAGACCCGAAAAACTCGCCCGACCCGACCCGACCCGAAAAACTCGCCCGACCCGACCCGACCCGAAAAACCCGCCCGACCCGACCCGACCCGAAAAAATGATGGCAGACGTCAACCCGATACACGACCCGAAAAAATACCAGCAGTCGTCAACCCGGCCCACATGGCACATTTATAGTCCACAAGGCAAATGATGCATATATGTTAACAAGAAATATAGTAAAAGGATTAATTTGGTTTTTTTAAAAAAGTTGAAGGACTAATTCAATCCGTTTATAAAAGTTCAAGGACTAAATTGGTACAATATAAAGTTTAAGGACCAATTTAGTTTTTTAGAAATAGTTTAAGGACCAAATGATGAATTTTGCCTAATACATCTATAACTAACCATATTTCAACTTTTAAGAATTTTTATTTTTGTTTAATTTATTAAATATTCTGTCATCTAAATTATCAAAATAAATATTATCAATTGATCATCGAGGAGGGGCAAGTGTGTTAAGCGGCGGAGAAATGCCTAACCCATTTCAAACATTTTTTTGAAGGACATATACACCTTAACTTCAACATGCGCTCCTTCCAAAAAAAATAAATAAATAGGAAATTTCCAATTGTCCTCTAAATAAGTATCCACAAATATATAACTATTATAACATATATCTGAAAATTTGTAATACTTCTCTCAAATTTTATATCAATGTGAATATGTAGACACATTTATCATGGACAACTCAAAAAAATACGCTTGCTATTTAAAATAGTCAAGAAATACGTCTACCCAAAATAGTGAGCATTGCCATCTGATTATATGATCAGTATAGCGTACGATCTAAGTGCTTGTATCGTGTACATTTACACGACTCAACAAGTTACTGTATGATTTTTAATCGGGTGTTTAGCTTTAGTTTCCAAATTAATTGATCATACTTTATTATTTGAAAAGTCAAAATTTGCCTGAAAAATTCTCTGTTTTTGGAAAAGAAATGATAAACTCATAAATCAAAATAAAAAAGGTGAATAAAAAAAAGGAGGAACTGATATGACAAAACCGAGATCAGACGATTAAAACGCGAAATGACTTGATCGATCCGAGACGAACCCAACACCCAATCTGAATATCTGGTCCAAACCTGACTCAAGCGTGTTATCCAATTATATATAGTACATATAATCTTGAATGGATTGCTACAGTAGAAAGAATAGTACCGTAAACAGTTTTTTCTTTTTTTTTTTTTGTAAGATCCTTTAGAGGTGGCAAAATCTGACCTGACCTAAAAAACTTGTCCGACCCGAGTTTCAGAGAAAATCAAACTGATCCGAACCCAACCGGGGAATAGAGGTGCAAAATCTGACCAAAAATGAAAAACCCGCCCGACCCGACCCGACCCGACCCGACCCGAAAAAATGCCGGCAGACGTCAACCTGTTACCCGACCTAGAAAAAATGTCGGCAGCCGTCAACCCGATACCCGACCCGACCCGGGAATCTGCCATGGAAATCCTTTTTATATAAATTAAGGAACAGTGTTACAATTTTTTATTTTTTTTTTTATGACCAACATCATTTGATATCTGATCTTCCAGTGATCCAGTTCGCACAAAACTAAATGACAGTATTCAGATACATGAATTTAGTATTATTCGTACCAATTAGCAAAAAAACAATAAAAATCATTATTATATGAGATGTCAAAATGTGTGAATGACATGAAGTTTCTATAATTGATAATTATTTATGATATGGAATCACATATTTAATAATTTATTTTAATCCGACATGAGGCTTAAACAAGAAAAAAATTTAAGATAATATCACTAATAAATTCAATTGTATGTGATGAATTTTAAATGCTTCTATTTATTTTTTTATAAGTTTGGTTAATCTTTCCGTCATAAGTTCCTGAATGCAAGCTGTTGAAAATTAAATTCATGTTATCCATTTCTCACTAAATATCATTTGAAAAAGATAAATTTAGTCATATTTATTAATAATTTAATAAAATTACTTTCATTTAAATATTTGAAAAGATAAATTTAGTCACATTAACTAAGAATTTAATAAAATTAATTTAATTTGAATATATTATACGGTACGATGGTTTGGGTCATTATACCATAAATTTTTTATGACTTTTCATAGTATATTTATTATAATAATATATTTTAATTAACATTCAAACAAAGTACAAAAACCATAATAAGGTAATATTAGAGCTATATAATTGAAGCGTATAGATAATCTAAAATATCCTGATCCAATTTCCTAATGCGGATGGAAAACTTTACAAATTTTGTAAATTTAACAATAATTCCAATATATATATATAATTGAATAAAAAAAATATAATATAAAGTCATCAATAATAAATATCATCAAAAATTTATCCTAACTTATCCCGATCAACACAGCCGAAGCAACGCGAGGCCATTACTCTAGTTAAATGATAATACTGATACTGGTCAACCCAACCCAAACCTGGACTGAACATGCAAAAAAATTTTGCAACGTTAGATTAGTTACAATTGCCACATAATTACCGGTACACCACTAAAAAAAAATAACAATTCAAAACACAGAAAAAAAAAAAAAAAAAAAAAAGAACCCCAATGATGACCAGGAATTTTGGCATCTTACTGTTGTTTTCATTCAGGGCAGGGCAGGCTGCCTGGCAAGTGATGTGACCAGACCTACCTCCAAATGAATTAATCTGCATGCCCTGAATTTCTTCACCCTTTTTGAGATGGTTCATAGATAGATAGATCTCTGATCTACAAAACCCAGAACCCACATCGGAAAAGAAAGCCAGCTCTCATCTCAATATTTCTCATGCATCCCTCTTGCTCAAGGTGGATAGATAGATACTGGTACAGGTACTGGTACTGGTACTGACAGAGCACATCATTGCTCAAGCACCAGAAAGAAAGAAAGAGAGCCAATGCAACAACAGCCTACAGGTACACCACACATGCCTGCCTGCAATCTCTACCATCATTGCCTAGAATTCAGTTTATAATCAGAACTATCTATTTTCTTTTCTTTTCTTTTTGTTGAATTCTTTCTCAGTGCACTTGTGAACCGAGACTCCGAGAGTAAAACTACCTTTTTTTTTTTAATATTCAAAAAAAAAAACGACCTTTTTTTTATTTTTGGATGTTTAAAAGTTAAAACAGAACATGGTTGTTGTCTGGTAGGAGCCAAGTATGTCTTGAATTGAAGCTTGTAAGAATATTTACTGGTAATTAATTGTTCCCTTCTAGTGACACTTGTAGCCATGTAAATTAGGGATGTAATCTTATTATCTAAATGTAATTTATTTTACTTTCACCTTTTTCTTTATTTTTTTTGTTTTCTTTTTTTTGAGATATAGATGAAGGTCAATCTTATTATCCAGGTTTTGAACCCGCGACCTCCCACACGGAAAACGTTGTTTTTTTTATTTTCTTTTTGTTTTCTTATCTTGTCATTTTTTTGTCAATGAAAATTGGAAGGTTTTGTTACTGGTTGCTATATAAGTAAATATTTTTAATTAATAATTCCATAAGCACCGAAAAAAAGAATCTTCAATTCAATTTTCAGTGAAAGGTTCAAAACTTCAAATTAATATTTATTTTAATGAATCAAATTAAAAAAAAAAATAGTCGTGATGACTCATGACTCATGAGCCAAATGCAACAAAAAAAAAATGTTGGGTTTGTGGAGTAAATCAACAATACCAAAATGTGCTACTCGAAACTGATTAAACATTTTTTAATCAAACTATTCTTTAAAATTGCTCTTCTTAAAAAAAAAAAAGTTTGCTCTGTCTAGATTTTTTTTTTTTATTATTATTGAAAAGGACCAAAACAGATATGTTAACCAAAAAATAAAATTGTATGAAACCAATTTCAGACTGATGTCGACAATTGTACATAGGCATTATTGAGGAGATAGTAATAACACAAGTACACAGCATGCCATGCACGATGCGTGCGTACGTATATGTTTTGTTTGCCCGGTACTGTTTACGGTTTGTCTGATCTGATGTGACAGTATATTTATATATCTAGACAATTTTTTTTTTTTTTGAGTGTATATATCTAGACAATTTGAAACATCTTTTTGTAAACTTTTTAAAATTTTCTAAAAGTCACATTGTGTCAAATTATATCTAGACAATTTGACACAATGTGACTTTTAGAAAATTTTAAAAAGTTTACAAAAGATGTTTAAAAAGTGAAAACAAAATCGTATAGAAATATATATTTTATTTTCAGCAACACGAATAAAATATTCAAACGATTTATTATTGAGTTGTGCTACAATTCTCACTGACTTTAGTTTATTTGAGAAAAAAAAAAATTGGAACGTTTTCAGACCTATGATCAATGAAAATAGATGAAATTGTTATCTACCAGCTATATATAGTTTACCACCAATTTCTTACTTAAAATTGAGACTCTTCATCAATCATAATGTAGCTAAATTCTAATTAATTACATTAGTTCTTTTCGAACATTTTTTTTTTCTGTTCGTTCACTAATAACTATGACATGCTTCCATTTTATTCTCAAAATTCAATCAGCCTGGACCAATTTGTTTGGGCAGTAGTGCAGTACCATACCAAATTTTAATTGCAAATATATATATATATATCTCTTGTATGCAATAATTTAACTAAGAAAATATATTATAAAACAAACCTAATTAATTAATTATGCATTCCCTCACCCCTTTGTTCTTAGACTAGCTATATACCTATAGTGTTCTCCATAATTCAGCCTATACGCTTAATTGGCAGCTTTGTTCTTCCCTGAATTAAGCCATCGATCGATGCAACTGCAACCCCCACCACACCTTTTTCTTAAATTCCCCATACAAAATGCACATTTAATTTGCCACCGTCAGTTATGTTGTCCCCTGAATGATAACATATCATGTATACATGTAGATGTAGGCAAGGGAAATATTGAGCTGATACGAGTCTCCTGGTCTGGTCCCCAAAATAAAAGTTCGATCGAACACAGTACGTTAATTTTAGTTTTCGTTACTTTCATGTATGTATGTATGTATGTCTCATCGATTATTCAATGATGACCTAGTATATATACAATTTGGTGAATAGATTTTAGGGAATATGACCCAAGACCCCCCCAAACTATTGGGTTGTGACAAGTTGGCCCCTGAACTTTTATTTGTGACAAACACCCCCCCGAACTATGCATCTTGTGACAAATGACCCCCTAGCTCTTAATTTGTCATCTAATACTTAATTATAAGGTATGAAATGACCAATATACCCTTGTGTGCTTATTTGTACAATATTTGACATAATCATGTTTATGGAGTACTTATTTGTAAAAAAAATATTGTTAATTATCATAGTAATATAATTTAATAACCACACTAAAATTTTTATAATATTATTTTATTTTATATGTATTTTTTTATTTTTATATCGTTACGTAATATACTTAGATTGAAAAAATATGATTTTTTTTGTAACCATCAAGTTAAATTAATTAATATTTTTAATTCATTATATTTTTAGTTTCATATAAATATAATATGATCAGTTTTGTATTTCCAATATTTATTATATTACCTATAATTTTCGGAATAATTAATATTTTTTTTGTAAATTAACATTATAAATATAAACATATATATTTTAAATATTGGATAACAAACATATGGGGGTATATTGGTCATTTCATACCTTATAATTGAGTATTAGATGGCAAATTAAGAGTTGGGGGGTCATTTGTCACAAGATGCATAGTTCGGGGGGGTGTTTGTCACAATTAAAAGTTCGGGGGCCAACTTGTCACAACCCAATAGTTTGGGGGGGTCTTGGGTCATATTCCCTAGATTTTATGAACTGGTATGTATTCCAATGGATCCAAATCCCCACAAATTGATGCTTCTCACGAACCACACATAATTAACTACTCATGTGAAACAAAAAACGGAGAGTATTGGTACAAAGTGCTATATTTCCATATGGAAATCAAGTGCTATATTTAATTAATTACCCAATGTAACCTTTTAAGGGATATGTGTTGAAACTTCATTTGAATCTTCTTAAAAAGTCAGGCGCATGAAAGAAATTTTTTATAGAGTTAGAAAAACATATTTACACAGTTAGCTATACTACTGTATAACATCCAAAATTCTTAAAAACTTCTTTATATAAAAATGTTTGGGAATATATTTTTTTATTTTTAGAGTTTTCTAAGTGCTCGAGTTATATTATTGGAAGTACGTAGCTCATACAAACATCAATATTTTATTACTGTTTATAAGTTCTTTTAAAAATTCAAAACAAAAAATTAGAAAGCTTAAAAAATAGAAAATTTTTGTATTCCCCAATATTTTTATACGAAGAAATTATTCAGCACCACTAAATATAATGTTGGATACAGTAACATATACTGAGCCGTTAATATTTCGGACCGTAAGCACACTATAATCTTAAGCTGATATATAGAGTTAGACTATTGTGCTAACGTTAGCATTTCAATCCGAAATGCTAACAGCTCAAAATTATGTTATCGTATTCAAAATCGTGATTTATTATGCTTGATAAATTCTTCATATAAAGATATAAGGGTAAACAAAAAATTTCTTTTTTTAAAGTTTTCATAGTATTTGTTTTGTATTTTTGAAAAAAGCATGAACAAAAATCAATATTTTATTATTATTTATAAGCTCTTTTCAAAAATTCAAAACAAATAGTTAAAAAACTCCAAAAATGGAAAAAGTTTATATTCCTTAGTATTTTTATATAAAGAATTTATTGAACACCATAAATCATGATTTCGAATACGATAACAAAATTTTTAAGGCGTTAATATTTCAGATCAAAATACTAACGTTGGCACAATAGTCTAGCTCCTGATATATATCATAAAAATAAAACTTTTTTTCTTTTGAGTTGCGTAAAAATAAAACTGATATAGAGAAACTTTTGGTACATGCAATTTGATTAGAGGATCTCTAGCTTGTCTGTGGCACTGGCAGAGTCCACTCCCCCGAATCCGAATTAACCCAAATGGCCAAATCCAACCCAACCCACCTTCCCTTCCAAACAGTCAAACCTTGCATGCCTGATTGCCTCTGCCTGCCTGCCTGCTCTGCTTCTCAGGGTGTGCATTTGTGGCTCCTCCCATAAGGACAATCTTGTGCTGTTTTTCTTATGATCACTGAGACAGTGACCCCACCCCCAGTTAGTGCATAAAGAACTCGGTAACATGTAGAGGTGGCAGATTGTCGGGTCGGCTTGGGTTGACGGCTGCCGGTACTTTTTCGCGTCATGTATCAGGTTGACATATGCCTGCATTTTTTCGGGTCTAGTCAGATGTTGCATCCCTATTCCCGAGTCATCTCGGGTTCAAGTCGTTCGGGTTCGGGTCAGCCTGATTTTTTTTGAAATACAGGTCAGATCGGGCGGGTTTTTCGGATCGGGTCAGATTTTGTCACCTCTATATATGTTACATGCTAAATGGTGCTTTCATAAGTAAAATTTTCATACGTCCATGCATCCAGTACTGGAGGACATTCAACTCATCCTTAATTTTGACCTTTTCCATTGTTTTTTGCTCTGCCTTTGAGTTAGTTATTTGTGATCCTAAATAAATGATCATTTCATATGCTAGTTTTAATTTCATCTTATGTTCTTATTAAGAGGAACAATTTTCAATGAAAATATATATAAATAGAGCAGTATAGATCTAATTCTTGATAGGGGACATACTTTGTTTGACCTAATTTATGATACAAAATAAGAGTTAATTAATCAGTTGACGTACGTGGTCATTCACAGGTGGAGAAAACCAAATATTTTATAAAAAAAAAACTACTTTTTTTATTATTTTTTTTCTATGTCCATATGAAGTTTCAAGCCTTCAAGGCTTCTACTACTAATCATGTTCACTTAGACTTGTATAACACAGCTAGCTAGGTCATATCTCTGGGAGGCAGCATGGAGCATGCATGTGAAAGAGAAGCATGAGCATTAAGCAGTGATAAGACCTGAGACTGACAGAGATTCATTCATTCATTCATTCAACCTGTGTCAAGCAATGGCAAATTAAGTACTGTCCACTCACTCACCTCACCTGGCCACATATATTTCAAATATCTAATATCTCCTATATATGATTTTGATTTTATTCAAATTATTATTATGGCCAAATTGGTTATATCCCCTTTGAATTTGCTCTAATTGGAAATATCCCCATCAAAATACATAAATTGGATATTTCCCCATCACTTATTGATTTGCTTAGATATATGTCCTACGGTTTTAATTTGTAATTAAAATAAACACTAGTTTCATGTTAATTCATGAATGACACTTTTGCCCTCCCTTCAAAACTGAATAAAACTTTTCACCTTTCCCTTCACTGTTATTTAGAATCCTTAATATCTTAAACATAAAGTTAGATTATACAAGGCCATTTTTTCTTGCTTCTCTGACCCCCTCGAGGACGAGTGTTCATCCCCGGACTTATTGCATTGAGCAGTTCACAGCATCAGCCGTTGGATCATCTCGAGATCCGCACTGGCACGAATCTTGACACAATCGAACGGCTGATGTTGTGAACTGCATAGTGCAGTACAGCAGGGGATATGAATTCTATCGTCTTCATCTTAAATTGTTGATCCACTCTTAAATAAGTTGATAAATGAAATCGATGAATAATCATAAATTCATTTTCATGGACTAATGATTTGGAAAGGACAAATGCATCAGGCGGGACAAATCTGACCCGATGCCTCCGACCCGACAAGAGTTTCAGGAAAAGTCAAATTGATTCGAACCCGACCCAATCTGTGTTTCAGAGAAAGTCAGACTGACCCGAACCCGACTGGACCTGAACGACCCAAAACCCGAGATAACTCGGGAAGAAGTACTATTGTCATATACTGTGCAAGTCGGAAGGTATAAGGGTTGGCTTTTGTTTTAGAAGGGTAAAATTGTCTTTTATAAATAAACATGAATTAAGTTGATTATTTATATTACAAATCAAGACCATAGGGTATATGTCTAAGCAAATCAATAAGTGATGGGGAAATATCCAATTTATGTATTTTGATGGGGATATTTCCAATTAAAACAAATTCAAAGAGGATATAACTAATTTGGCCTTCTAAATTTGATGGCAGGATCAAGTTATCGTCAAACTTGATATAATTGGAAGTACTAAACCAAAATCATTGTCAGGGAAGGAGAGGCAATTTTAACCACTTCAAGAATTTGATGGTATGCCTTGTCTCTCTCTCTCTCTCTCTGTTTTTTTTTTTTGAAAACTAATCAACACATATTGTCTCTCCTATTAACTACAAAGCAGTTTCTGGATATATCACATTCACATGTATACCATATATAGCAAGTTGGTACCCATTTTCAATTTTTAAACTTCCAATTTAGAGGAATTAAGGATCAATATTTGGCAGTCTGACAATGAGATTTTTTTATTTGAGTGTAATTTTTTAGAATAGAAAAAATAAGATAGATGTATTGTTAGACTTATACATTGATTTTGTCAAGCAATATTTAATTCAAATATCGTTTGATAGTCAAATATATTATATAATCATTATTTATCATGTTGTTGTTAATTTGTATATAAGGGGCCATTCGGCAACTCCTCCTTAGGTCTCCTTAGACTTCCTTTAGCTTCCTTAGTTTCTTAATCCTTCCGAACGTAAGCTCCTTAGCACAGATTAAAAGTTTCTTCTTAAACCTCCTTTTGACCGGGGCTTAAGCTTTACCTGGATTCTTAAAGAAGTCATACCCATGGCTTAAGGCTTAAGCTTTCTTAAGCCCTTTTTTTCTTTTTCCGAACAAGTGTGGCTTAGTGAGGCTTAAATATTTAAGTCACTTTGTATGCCGAACAAGACTAGCTGGCCTCAACTGGAATTCTAATTTAGTATCGTTAATATTGAAATTGAGAAATATTGCATTCTAATAATTTTTATAAGAGAATGGATTGACAATGGGTATCTTGATAATCTTGATAATAATATTTTTCAAAAATTTGTAAAAATTCATACAAAATCTTAAAAATGAAAAAAGTTTATGGATGCAATATTACTTGATTTAATTAATTATTGATTGATGATATTACAAATTTCAATCAATTTGAATATTGTTTGATGGCTTATCAAAATTTTATAAACTTTTTAATGGTTGTATTTTAACATGTATATTAAGAGTTGTCAAGCATCACTTAAATTGAATATAATCGGAAACATAATCAATCAATAAGTTAAAACAATACATCCGTAAACTCTTTTCTATTTTTGAGAATTTTAATTTAATGATTTGTTTAAATCTTTGAAAATCTTATTGTCAAGATGGTTAAGATAAGCATTCTCAATGGATCCCTCCTCTTTTATAATTTACAAATTATGTGGAAACGCATGATATAAATAGTACTAGTTGCGTTTTTTTTTTTTAACAGTGGCAAATATACAGTGATCGGATTAAAAATAGGCTTATTAATTAACCCCACTAACAAGAACCAGCCTTTGGTCTAGTGGCTAAGGGCAACGCTCTCTGTGTGGGAGGTTGCAGGTTCGAAACCCGGATGGAGGGTCTTTTATACACATTTAAATTTGAGTGGCTTGACCCTCATCTTTATCTCAAAAAAAAAAAAAATTAACCCCACTAACTTCTAAGTTACTTCTATATATCTAGCTTGGTTTTCATTCACCTATCCTAATGCAATCAGCCTTTTCCGTGGTAAACCTTCTTGATTGGTTGCGACCGCAAAAAGATAAACCAAATATCTATAACTGCCAATCGAATGATGAAAATTACAAAAACGAGCTTCTAGCTAACTGGCATTTTTCAAAGGATCCAATAATTAGTCCTCACGGTGACCATTTTTTTTATTTATGCATAATATTGAAAAATATAACCGTTAGATGTATATAAGATAATATACATAAAAAATGATAAAGTTTTAACATTGTTTCGGTAATCATCAAGAGAGAAGAAAAAATCATAAAACTTGAACCGTTGATTTTTGTTAATACTTGATGCACATGTAAATAAAATCAAAATGATATAATTTTTTTATACGCATAAAATATGATATATATAACATATTTTATCAATTAGTTTTATTATTTACGAATTTAAAATATAGTTATTTAAGATTTAATTTTACGGTCATTGATCGGTCACCAAAAACTATGGTTATTTGATCCTCCTCTAGTTATATATCATGGCGTGGCAATCTTTCTTCAAAAACTTTCACAAAACTTTCACATGTTTGTATAATAGTCTAGCTCTACGTACAAACGTATCTTTGGAATCTTAAACATTGGCGTTGATATATTTTGTTTTGTTCATATTTTGAGCACTGTTTTTTTCCCTAAAAAAGATAAGTCAACCAAATTGTTCGCAACATGTGTAAAAATTAAAGCAGGTGAAAATAACTTCACTATTAAACGTACATGACAACGTCACTCACCTTGACGAAATTACCAGCCATCAAATCAACTCACTTGATATGATATCAACTCGCTTAATTGACATTTCACATTTCTCCTGTGGTCAGAAAATTTTCTATAATTTCCCCAAAAATGAAAAAAAAAAAAAAGAAGAACTTGTGGGTAGCAGATGGGCCGAGAGGGCCCACAGAAGCACGCGCCCCTCTGTGTTCCAGGTGGGTGGAAGCGGGTCCCAGAAGTACCCAGGCCCGCCCCTCTTTTAGCCTCAAACCCATGCAGTGTAGACATGGGCCGTTGGATCGCCTCGAGATCTTTGCCTGCCGGAATCTCGAGGAGATCCAACGGTCTATGTACTGTATGGCGCCAAGCGATATGTTAGGGGATCTGAAATCAATTTCAGTGTAGATGGAGTGAGAGCGTGGACGTCCCCAGGCCCCACACTGTCCTCTCCTCTACTTATCAATCTTTTCTTATCAGTTTTTTTTATTTGTTGCTTGCTTTGTTTTTTTTTTTTTTTTTTTTGTTTTGTATCAGTTTAGAGAGAGTGAATGTGGAGGAGCTATTCATGAGGTTTGAGGTTGTTTTGTAGTGGGCCGCCGCCTATATATATTTTGAAAGAATGAACAAAAACATTTGAAGCCCATAAAGTCCATGGTGGAGCCCGCTTCATTTGTCAAGATAACCGACCAATTAATTAACAAATTTTGAGATGGTGCAAAATGAAATGGAGAATATGTAGAAATTATGAAAAAAAAAAAAAAAGAACAGAGAAAAGGACATAGTAACATCTGCATGTTATGTGATTAATGTGCTTAATGCATGTTTTTTAATATTAGGAGCAAAGCATACAGAAGAGATTGTATTAAAAAATAAAAAGAAAGTAGAATAGTTACCTTTCCTAGGTATCCAAGTACAAAATATAACAGTGATAAGTGGTCTTGATTGATGGTAGTCATCATTGAATTTTGGGGTCTAAAGTCTAAACAATTACTACCTCTGTCCCAAAATAGATGGATTTTTTGTAGTTCATTTGAACTACAAAAAATCCATCTAAAATGGGACAGAGGTAGTATTCCTTAAGCATTGCTTCTTAGTTCTTAACTATGTGCATATATAATATATTACTCATAGTGCATGTGTTGCCACTGCATTTGTGTCCTTGGCATAATTAAAAACTTAAAACTTGATAATAAAAGTGTGCTTTGGCCATGTCATGATGAGGTGTGGTGATGGCTAATCCAGAAGCATGGAATATTTGGGGGGGAGTGGCATGCAGAGGTGACTCATGCATGGCATTATATATATATACATACATACACAGGACTTCCTTTTTTTTCATGTACAAGTGTGCAAGCAAATTAAACTGTATATTCTACAACATGAGACAAAGACCTTGAGGGAAAGTGCCATCTTTCCATGATGTTATTCTTTTCATGGGAATGTTGGTGTATGTCTATTGTCTAGTGCTAGCTTTTTGGTTGGATCTTGCTTCATTTTGTATCATGTTACTCATGTAAGCTTGACTGAGCAATTGCAATTGCTATTTACTTATTTTATTTTTTTGGGCTTCTTGTTTTGATGTTATTTTAAGCACTTGATGGAAGCACTCATAGAGGGAAATTTCATCACACAGTACAACACAATCATCATTATGAGTGGCTCTTCCTCCATTTTGGTTTGCCTTTTTTTTTTTTTTTTTTTTTCTTTTTTTCAATACATATATATACCCTTGAGACAAATTTTAAAGATTTAATTAGTACGGAACACACCTCAAACGTACTATTTTTGCGCCCCTTGTTTTGTATGGAATTATGGATTAATAAAGCCAGCATGTGTAATAAAGCCAGTAATGATGGATT
Organism: Cyperus esculentus; assembly: GCA_030179965.1. Taxonomy (NCBI): domain Eukaryota; kingdom Viridiplantae; phylum Streptophyta; class Magnoliopsida; order Poales; family Cyperaceae; genus Cyperus; species Cyperus esculentus. The sequence continues at coordinate 2,980,739 of JASGLE010000015.1, read as the reverse complement.
AATAAAGCATCACTTGAAGTACACAATTCCTTTTCCTTTTTTAATTGAACAACGGCAACTGTTTTTTTTTCATTCAAAATAAAATTAAAAAAAATTACTTTTTTTTAAAAAAGAATCATAATTAGTTTAATGTACTAGAATACTCAATTGAACATTTGCACCTATATATGTATGGTCCACATGCATCTATAATATTTTTTTTATTTTTTTATTATTCAATACAATTCAATAAAGTTTGCAATCTGCTATATATGGAGATATATTCCACACATGCAATGCCACTATGCTAGTACATGCCACAAACATGAAACGGTGCATGCTATGATCTGTCGTACAAGAAATTGGCATGCATATATGTAGCCATTAGGGTTCGATCAATACATGGACAAAAAGTGCTTTTTTATACACAACAAAGCCGCCCAAAATCAAGTCATGATTACCCCCAAAAAATTGTTTTACCTTTTCTTGTTTTACTTCTTGGCTTCTTGCAGATGCCAACTTTTTTTTTTTTTTTTTTGGTTTCAATTCATGCACATGATGTGGCATTGAAAATGATGCACTTCCACTAAGCTGAAAGACATAATTAACTGACAAGTACCCAATTTTTCTTAATAATTAGGCTGACACACCTTGTTTTCCGGTCTTTTATTATATAATTAACCGTAAAAAAAATGATTCCATATAATTCCATAAAGTAATTTCGCAACGTTAACTTTTGAATTTTTTAAGAAATAAAGTTATCTTTTTATAAAAACCAATGTTTTTTTTTTTTCTTGAGGAAAATATAGGAACCAATGTTACAAAGATTGCATAATCTATGAATAAAAAATAAAAGACAATGACTATTATATATACATGAGAGCCATTTAAAATATGATTGGATAATTTAAAAGAGGGGAGGGATATATTGACAATGCATGTTTTGATAATCATGGCAATAAAAATTAAATAAAATCTTAAAAATTGAAAAATATGGGTGCCTTCTTGAATTTATAGATTGATAGTGTTTCAAATTTCATTCAATTAAAAATTCGCTTGATAATTCCTTTGATGTGTAAGTTTCAATGATTTTAAATTAAACAATTCTTGATGATATATCAAATATAAATAAAATTATTTACAATTTTAAAACATACGGTTTTGTTAACTTTTTTCATTTTTTTTTTGAAAAAAAAAAAGTTGTCATAACCATTGTCAATTGATCACTACTCTTTAAAGAATCCATTCCACAATTGAGAAAGTGAGACATCAGGTTGTTTGGTTTTTGAGAACAAATTAGGGAATTTATTTGAATGTGGTGATATATATACTCCATATATACCATACATCCTGTCAGAACTAATACAATCCCCATTCCCAATTTTCCTTTGAATTCCTAAGTGAAACAAATTTTGGATTTGACAAAATTCCAGTACAAAAAGGTGATTAACCATAATCACAACAAAACGGTATTTGAATTTGTTAATTCTTGCATAAAATTGAAAGCTTTCTGCTACCGTCCATGCACTACTATATATATACTTAACAGTCAAAAACTATGCTTAATTAGTGCCTTGGATGCCCACAATAAAATTATGAATTCTCGTACATTGCCGTACATCCACTATGGAACTATTAATTCCATTTATATATATATTATGAGCTTTTTGGTGAAGATTAAAGTGTAAAGACAAGTCACTTCATGATCAGTGGTTACGTTACGTACAAATAATATTTCCCTACTAGATCCACGACGTGCATGCTTGTTTAAATTTAGTTATAATAGTAGGTAAGTTACAACTTACAAATAGATCCAAAAGAAAAAAGACAAAACATATATTTATGAAATATCTTATACCTAGAGCAACTTTTTTTTTTTTTTTTGTAACGCAAGTTCACAATTTTTCACCCAATTAAGCCACGTGAGATTGGGGCAACATAGATAAATGAAGCAATAAACATTTGTTCTGTTTCACTGTTTGACTTTGTGCAACGTATTATTTTGCTCTGTTTTAGTGCGATCCATAGTTCAATTTTTCAGTTTTAATTACAAGAATATTTTCAAGGCCCATTTAAGACCAACATTACAAGCCCAAAATACTAATTCAAGGCCCAATTCAGACCTACAACACAAGCCCAAATTACTTATTCAAGGCCCATTTCAGACCTACATTACAAGCCCACATTACTGTGAAGTAGCTCGGACCTTGATTCCCCGGTTCAAAAAAGAAACACTGTAGATTTTTTTTTTTTTTTTGAGTGGTTATGTTATGGATTGGCTAAGCAACATTTCATTTTGAATCGGACAGTTCTTATCAAACATGTCTCTTTAATTGTATCTAAAAGACATATCTCAACCATCTGGTAATAAAAAATAAATTGTCCATATTCATCCGATCCATAGCAGAATTAACCGTTTTTTTTTTTCTTTTTCAGTAATTCCATGTGTATGTTAGATTGAAAGTAATGAGTGCCATGCATGGGGCCTATTTAATTATCTCAATAGAATTATTTGAAACAAATACTCATCTTTCAGAAAATAGCTGTGGGACAAATTAGAGAAATGTTTTCTTCAAGCCCAAAATCATTCTCCCCAGGCCCATACTTCCATTTGTTTTTTGAAGAAAAATGTATAATATCTTGATCTCGGCCCAAGTTTGATCCGTTAAGGATCCGACCCGTTGAAATACATTTGAGAAGTTAAAACCCACATAATTCTGGCCCAATCTAAAGCAAAGTCCCCAACCATATGGATTGAAATATTGTGTTATTATGATTATGCAATTAGCAAATTAAATAACTCTGTTGCATAATTATCAGGGCTTTGTCATATATTCCAGGTGTCCTTTACAATATTGAAGGGAAACATGAAAGTATCAAAACATGAAACTTCCATTGTTTAATATACTATTATTCCAAGAATAAAATTTTCAACCAATTGTATTGATATTAAAAAATTATAGATGAGACCCAGATAGATCATGTCTGAAGTCTTATCCCCAATTCTCCAAAATTCAATGAAGCCGGAAGCTTGATTTCTCTTGCAAACTGCAATAAAGATCCTTTCTTGTTTAAATTCTCACCAATTGATGCCCCAGACAGATCGCCAATAGAGATATATTAATTCATATGAATGATTATCCAAGGTATCTATTTTGGATCTCCAAATCCAATTCTTTTGTACCTTTTTTCTTGCTAAAATTAGGTACTTTTAACCTTTTAATATTTTTTTCTTTGAGTTTTTATTTCCTTTTTTCTTTGGTGCATTTGCAGATTTTGAAGAACAAACAAATCTCACAGAAATTTGATCAAGGCCAAAAAAAATGCGCGATAGAGAGACTCTGGAGGTCCGACGAAGGTTGAACAAATCGATTATAAAGCTCCTTACAGGCATGTTAGGTTGCACTTCCAATCCATCGGTGCAAGATGATTACGAGAAGCTGGTAAACCGAATCAGTGTTCCCGAATTTGCGTTACGTGCGAGTCATCATAGCGGATCATCGAGGATCATGCCTATCGAGAAGCAAATGCCGCCTGCTGTCGATCAGAGAATTCTGTGGATGGAGAAGTTGACATACATGACAGAGGTCAACAACCTGCATGTGAAATCCCTTGCGAGAAAGCTTGAAGAGAAAAGAGAAGCGAATCGAGAACTGAGGGATCGAATCGAGGCGCTGTTGATGGAGAACACGGAATTGCGGGACCGAAACAACGAGCTTTTACGTGAGAATAATGCGCTTCAGGAGATCATTCAGAACCGAAGCAATGTTACGAATGTTACGGATGTATCGACAGTTGTTGGTACAACTTCCATGAATGAACATGAGAAGAGGAAGTTGTGCAGATTGAAAATTCAACTGTTCAATGCATTTTGCATCAGAGGTGAGAAAAATGAACATAAAATGAGAGAAACAGGGCAAAGCATTTTGTGATTGCTTTTGCTTTTAAATGTTTAAGTTTTTGCACTGAATGGTATTGAATAAGATCCATTTAATTAGCTAGAAAAACCATCCATAATATCCATAAGTTACATTTTGGGATATAACTGTTACATTTTGGGATGTATCTGTTACATTTTGTACATGTCTATGAACGTATGGACGGTTTTTTCAATGGACGCAAGATGTTTCTCTTTGTGAAAACATCTTGTTTAGTTAAATTGTAAATAAGGGAAGGTATTTTCTGGTAGATATATATATATATATATATTGTATTTAAATAAGTTTAGTATTAGAGATGTAATTATGCAAATCAAATATGATTTTGTAATTTATATATATTGACAAGTTTCTATAGTTTGTGCTCATCAGGCTGCTGATTTTTTAATTGCTTAACCTAACATCGATCTGTTGTTATAATTTTTAGTCATCATTTTGTTCTTTTTATGTTCCCTTTTTTTTAGGTGAAGATAATAAAGATGATATTACTATTTTTACATGATCTCTTGGAAGTAAATATTGGAAATCTTTACTATTTTTAGTTTTTTTACACAAATTGGATAGCTGTTATTACTCAGATCAAATAGGTCACTCAGGCTTCACTTGGGAATTTTTCCTCTCTAATAGGTTGAATTGGCTTTGCCAGTGGTGCAATCCCACTTTCCAGCAACTACATCAAATATAATTTGTAAAAGATAGGATAACCAAATAAATAATAAAAAAAATTAATTAATTAAACTTCAGCTAAACGAACCGCATTGTATATACTAATATAATCAACATATTATTAGAGAAATATAATTGCTCCAATTTCACATATATATTCGGCTGGATGTTGGATATCATGATTAATTATTTTCCTTCTGATCTTTCCTCTTTCAGTCCGAGAGTAGTTAAATAAGTTCGAATCCAAAGAAACGAATTAACGAGATAATTTAATTAGTTTTGTTTTGCATCTCCTTTACTATTTTTTTTCTTCCGACTAGTATACAAGTGTAACGCAATAAAACTTTACTTACTCAGGTTGCCAAAAATTTATTTTTGTTTCAGCTCGTACGTTTATATATTTAATTTTCATTGGGCTGTTTGTATGTTTCATACCAGAGCAAAGGCCTGGCTAGATTATAATACCATTGGGCTTTCTGGTCTGTATGAAATAAAGTATACCCAGATTTGTTCTTCTGGAGCTGAACCCCATGAGCATGGGATTTATAAGGTCAAAACTCAAAATTAGAAATATACCTACCGTTTGGCAAGCGTAATAGGTTAAAGCGGAGTAAAACACCAAATCACTTTAAAGCAGTGATGTTTTGTAGTAATGAAGTAAATAAATGAAGTAAAGTTGGTGGAATGTGTAAAAGATATAAAAAGTTGGTGATTTAATTTGGGGTCCTGATATTATCCCCCACTATAAATCCCCCATATAAATCCCCCCCAAAAAGATTCCATATAAGATTCCCAAATTAACAGCTTAACGTGATTTTTTCACGCGTGAAGCGCGTCCCGGGCCAACGCGCCTCCGCGTCCCTGCCGCGCGCCCCGGCGTCCCTGCCATTAAAAATTATTATAAAGTGATTATACTAAATTCTACATAACCTTAAGAAAAAAGTGATTATACAAAATGTTAAAATTGATAAAACCAAAAAGCAAAAAATGATTATACAAAATGTTGAAATTGATAAAACAAAAAAGCAAAAAGTGATTATACAAAATGTTAAAATTGATAAAACAAATCTTGAGAAATATTTTTCATTATTAAGTTAAAAGTGGTTATACTAAATATACAAAATGATTATTCAAGATATGGGATCGGATTTTACTACATATTGAAAAATTTATAACATTTTTAACTTGAAATTAGATGTATTTAACTTTTTAAAGCTTAAAGTTAAGAAAATCATTTGGTTCTAAAGATAGAAATGAATTATTTATATGTTAAAAAGTGTTTATACTAAAGATTTGTACTGGTCATACTAAAATTCAGAAGTGGTTATACAAAATGTTGATACTAAATATTTATATTTAAAGTGATTATACTAGCAAATATTCGTACAAAATGTACATGAAAAGTGATTATATAAAACTTAACAAAATGATTATACCAGCAAGTAAAAATCCAAAAAATGTTATAAGCAAAGTAATTATACTAAAAAAATAAATACAGATGTTATAGTTGGTTATACCAAATTTAAATTAAGATACATATACAAAGTTATTTTGCAATTTCAAACTTTCTTGAATGTATAGAAGTGTTTATACTTGATATTCAAAATGTATATAGTAAGTTTGGAGATGCACAAAGTGTTATTGTATTTTGAGTTTTCATGAGAAGCGCATAAAATTGTCAAAATATTAAAAATGTTTATAGAAGACACTCAAAAAAACGTATACACGTCATGAAAAATAAACACAAAGCCACGTAAAATTGTCAACATATTAAATATAATTATTTTAATATTTTAAGCATTATTTTTGTATGTTAGTCCTTTAAGTCAGTTTAAAAAATTTTGAATTTAGAGTGAATTTAAACTTGTAAAGTTTATCAGTATACTGAAATGGACAGTTCCATTGGAAAATAAATGGAGATAATAACTTTTTCTGAAAATGTAGGGAATCGGGACAGTAGTTACGGAAAGAATCTTTTCTAAAGATTCCGGGGGATGGATATGGGGGTCAACTAATGGGGGATGTTAATAATTTTTCTTTAATTTATTGTAGTTATTGTATAGTTACGTTAATTTACTACATCTTAAATCACTTCTGTTTGGTGACTTAGAACACCTTAAATCACTTTACTACAATCTTAGTACACTACCAAATGGGGTGATAATCAACTAAATGAAATAATTAAATCTGCTTAGCTCAGCAAAAGCCCTTCCATCACTTAATCCATTTCAGTTAAACATGTTCTTACCAGTCTTTGTTTTTGTATTATGCACTTCAGAAAACACAGTCTTTATCAAAGAGATTATTAGATTGATATAATGATATTTTATAGCACCACATTTTTGCAAAATCCTGCCCAGGACTATATGTATAAAAATAAAAAATAAAAACCAAAATTTCCGGTTTTGTCCGAAAATCCAAATCCAGATGCTAGTATACTACAGTGCCACTTCACTCACTCAGTCACTCTACCAACTTACCAATGGTAAAATTTTGTTACAATATTACCAAACGCCATGACCCATGACATAGTTAACACAAGAAGATAATAAAATCAGGGGCGTTCGCATCGGCTGAGATCGAAGACGATCTCAGGAACCAGCAATTCCATTATCTAGACCGTCTGTTCAGTTGCACGACTAAGATCATTCCACGATATTTCCGCTGCCCCCACTTGCCTATTGAATTTCTTTGCAAAAACGTTTTTGGGCTTGTCTTCTCCATTTCCCCTTGGAGCATCATATAAATTCCAATTCTCTTTCAAATTTAAGGAACAAGGAATTAAAAAAAAAAAAATCTTCCCTTGAGAAGTTTGTAAAATTGACTAAATTATATCTCAAATAAATACAGTTTTAATGGTCAAATAACAAAATCAATTGATAAAATATTTTTTATATATATCATATTTTTTGTGTAATAAAAAAATTATATAATTTTGATTTCATTTACATGTGAATTAAGCATTAACAAAAATCAACGGTTCAAATTTTATGATTTTTTTGTTCTATCTTGATGGCTATTGAAACAATGTTAAATTTCCATCATTTTTTGTATATATGTTATATTGAGATGATTTAGAATACATCTAACGGTTTATATTTATTAATTTATGTATATATAATAATATGGTCATCAAAGTCACCAAATTTTGTGGTTATTGGATTCCTTCTCAATTAATAATCCATCAAAGATTCATTATTTCGTAAATATTGAAAAGTACACAAAATTTTGATAAGCTACCAAATGGTAATTTATCAAAAAATTATCATACCATATTTATATACTCGCACAATAAAATTCAATCCAACAACTGGAGGGTGCAGTGAGAGGGAAATGGACAGACTAAGATAACATTGAAAAATAACAAATCTCACTCATGCGATTCAATGGACAGCCCAGATCATGAGATCGCAGGTTCCTGCGATCCCTTTGGATCTCAGCCGATGCGGACGCAAAATCAGGGCAGGCCGGGTCCCATAACATGTCCCGCCTGTCTTCCGCTGCTGCCCCTTAATTGGGTCCCCTGTGCTGTGTTGCTTTACTAGAGCGTGCTTCGTCCTCTGGGAAGTGACAGGTCCTATCCTATATTCCTATGGGCCATATTATATATGACCAGGAATCTTTTAAGCGTCCTCATTTTAACTGTTTACATATCTACGTGTATACAAAATTGGACGTTGCTTTCACGCTTACACTTAAATAATTTTATCAGTCACAGATGAATTTTATAATGGTAATATTCACTTATAATCGTCAGACCGAAAAGAAATTTTTTTTTTTTAGAGGGAGTATTGGAGCAAAATTCTGCAAAATTTATTACTCTTATCTCAATTTATATAACAGGTAACTCAAATTTTGTAACAATACGGATACGTACGTGGCCGTGCCAGCATCCTCGTTCTCTGTACGCACTCGGATTAAAATTTGAATTATTGTTCCTGCATGTCGCATCGCTTTTCAGCTGGTCGAACATTATTGCTGCCCCTGACAATATTATCACGGGTTGCAAGGCTTGAACAGTTGAGCTTGAGGAAAAGAAATTTCTGTTTTTTTTTTTTCTTTTTTCTTTTTGGTTGATAAAGGAAGTTTACATTTTATTTTTTTACATTTTCATTTTTCTTTTTTTTTTGAATCTTTGCAGCAACTACAAAGTTGCGTAGACAGGTATCGAACTCCCGACTTTTAGGTAAACAACAGCCCTAAAACTTTTCTCTTAGCCAACTGAGCTACCACCAATTTCCCTTTTTTTCATTTTTGTTTCCTATTTGGTTTCATTTCTAACATGGCCCCAACTTGTTCGGGGCTAAAGGCTTGGTTGTTGTTGTTGTGTTGTTTTTGTTTTCGGTTTAGCCATTCCTATGTCACTGGAGATTTTATTAGTGATAATTAACCACCGAGTCTTTGATATTTGTTGTAACGAATTTAACAATTATGTATGAGACCGAAGCTATATTAATCCCTTCAATTAATATTAAAAAAAATTGTTTTACGGCTTTTGACATCGAGAATATCATACATTAATTAACAGCTATGGCCGAAAATTAGAACAAAATTACACGCTCGTTAAATAAAAAAATTGTCATATTTTAATATAATTTTAACATTTATAAAGACTAGAGAACATGTTTTTTTTACAATCATACTTAATGATAAAGTACAATTAACAATTGTAACACTAAGTATATATAAGTTCAAAGTAGTGAAAATTGTTAAAGAATAGTATAGGATATGTTTTGATTGTTCAAGAAATTGTACAAGATTGGTGAATTGAGAATAATAAGTGAGAATACAGGAAAAAGGTTACTATAAGATTAGCTTGAGAATAACATGAATATGGTGTCATTCCAAATAGTAAAAGAATAGTAGCCCATCTCTCACTCGAGATAGTCTAGCAGTTGTTTTCACTGTTCCAATTAGTAATCATTGATCTTATTTTGAAAATGGTATGTTCTTCTCTAAAAGATAGCAAAAAGAAATAAATAAAATTTCCGATTGTCGATATCAACTGGACAAAACTTATTATGATGTAAACTATCAATAATACATCAACCTAATTTAACAACATTTAAGTACATCCAAAACACAAATTTAACAGTTTAAATTTTATAAATTTTATTTTTTTACTGATAATCCACTAAATCCATTTTTTTCACAAATACATGTGACTCTCAAATCTAGTTTAATGGTTTAAACAGAGTTAAAACTCCGTAAAGATAACTTTATAATCGAACAAAAAATTAAAACATTTAAAACACCTTCTCCTCTACTTTCCATTGTTTGTGCAACATGAGATTTTACCTTGTAAAGGAAAGTAGAAAACCTTGTAAAAAGAGCAAAAGAGGGAACAAAGGTCTCTTATTTGTTTCTGTCTAGCTACAACGAGTTCTATGATGATGATAATACCAGGAGAGCATGAGCATGCCACCTTTCTGCAATTGGCAAAAATATAACCTCTTTCTCGGAAAAGGTCAATTTTGTGCATGGCCCCAAAACATAAGGCATCATGAATATATCCCTGGTCATACGTTGTGTATTATCTCTCTAATTTGCCATTAACAAGATAAATTAAAGCTTGATCGATATTCACTTGTATATATTTGTTTAAATGATGAAAAACAAAAACATATAATGGGTCGAATGATAACTACGTTCTTTACACATGGAGTGGGCATGCAATGCTCTTTTGGTGTCCTTAATTTCTCATAAGAGCATTTCAATAGTTAAGAATTTATTCGTTACAACAATAATGTCATAATTTCCTTTACATTAATTTCACTATCTTAACAGTTATAGTAAATGATAAAATTTATTAGTATGGCTAAAATTGTAACAATCTCATCATCGCTTTTAAATTTGATTACAAAATGAAATAGTGGCTCTTAAATGAACGATCAAATATGAGCTCGAAGCAATTGTCATTAATTGTTGAATTCCACACAAATTTTTGGTAACCTAATTATGAGGAAGATCAGTTGCACGTACATGATAGAACTACATCTTGTGTTTAGTTAATTAAAGTACTTGAATTCAATATCATTTAATCATGTCTGACAAAATCTGCCAAAAAATATTATGATGTATAAAAAAAACTAACCGGATAGTAAAATATGAGGATCAATCTTTTTTGTTAACTAAAAGAAAGACCATATAATTTACTCTTTAATTAGTATCTTGGGGCTGCTTTCCACAAAAATAATTATGATTAAGAAAAAAGTGAGAAAAAAAAAAAAGAAGATACCGACAAAAGATAAGTTCCAAATGTTCTCCTGAGTCCACTTACCTTACTGGCTTACTGTTAATTCTTGTATGCTAGCTTTATAGGAAAGTAGTTCTTCTTTTTCTTTGAAATAAAGTCAGTAGCCTTTATTAGGCTTTTGGTAATTAGTATGTCCAAGTCATAAATCCAAATACTTCATTTATCTCTGCTGTAAATATGAAAGTTTTTATGAATTCAGTGAATTAAATCGATACTGAATCGGGCCATCAGCTACAAAAAAAATTGTGGTATTGTTTGGAGAAACACCTTACGTTCATAGATATACATATTTTGTAACAGATAATCAAAATTTATAACTATTATTATATCAAATTTGCAATATGACATTATATATGGACGATAGTCTGTGTATCACTTGTTTGTTTGTACCAATTGATGCAAAATATTTGGTTGAACAGACTTCAAATGGACGTATTTGATCGAGATTCCTGGAACAATTTCATGTTTGATTTGTCAGTACAAAATATTGGGAATCGGATATTATCCAAAGCCATTTGGACGGTCTAAAGGATTCTGAGAGCTGTACGATCTAATTGTTAGTAATTGATCAACCGTAATTTAATCATTGAGGTACTAAAAATAGCATACCGATTATATTTGGAATGATGAGGTCACGTGCTATCACTGTTGATAAACATATAAATTGAATCGAACGGTTTAGTCATGACTTTGGACGGAAATCATCCGAATGACTTTGAACAAAATTCTAGTCCAAAATATTGATGCAAAATTTCATTGGAAATGATGATTTAGATTTGTATGTTGGCTTAGAGGAAAAAAAAAAAAAAAAAAAAAGGAACTAGAAAGACCATATTGAAATTATTATGTTTTTCTTGCATAAAAAATGATGCTCCATAGTCCATACCAAACTTTACAATTTAAATTTAAATATTTAAAATAAGGGAAGGGATAGGTTGACACTTGAAAACAGAAAAAGAAATCTAGTATTATTACTACATGCGTATAGTGGGTACTAAAGCTGTATGTGTTTATGTATCCTCCCACCATCCAGTAATCCAGATTCGCCTTTTTTCCCCAATACGCAGGTTTACTCGGTCAGTTTTTGTTATAGAGCATTCCAAATAGAAGAATTACTCACAAGTCATAAGTCATATATAACTGAACCAAAAGGAGCTGCAGCTAGCCAGCAGAAGTTAATCAATCGAACTCAATCAGCTAGCAACACAGTTACACAAAGCTGAATCTACAAGTCTACAAATTACCAGCTTTTATAAATTGATCAGAAGTTTCTAAGCAACCAAAATCAAGTATTTGACTAATTAACGGTCCTGATCGCTTATCCAAAAACAATTTCAACCCAATTGACTCGAGCACGCGCTGCAGTCTAAACAGTGTTGTTATAAACCGACTCGATCAGAAGTGTACCAGTACCAGTGACCAGTCTACTAGTTGTAAGTACGTAATTGTCCTCTACTGCACAGCACGTCATACGGCGCACGGACGACCTTTAGATTTTTAGAGGGATTCTGAGATTGCAGCTGCACGAACCTCAATATAATCCGACGGTTCACTTGCTGCGCCGTAAGATGATATAAATCCGTTGTAAGTAGGTGATATAAATCCGTTGTAAGTAGGGGTGTCAATGCAAACGAAACGATCATGAAAATGGATCGTTTCGTTTCGTTTTGTTTAACGAAACTGTAAGTCGTTTCGTATGGACGAAACGCAACGGAAGAACGAAAATCATCTTTTTGTAGTGGATATTATCATATGAAAATAGAAAACGAAATAAAATATATTATTTTATTTTTCGTTTAACGAAACCGCAAATCGTTGCATTAATCGTTTCGGACGAAACGAAATAACGCAAAATTTTGTTGCATTAACGGCCTAGTTGTGAGACTCACAGCCAGTTCTGAACTTGTTACTGGGTGGGTGGCCTCGGAAAATGATAAAAGACTCCCCCTTTCCAAGCTTTCATACATACCAGTGTTTTAAAAGTCGTTATGCGCTCGTCGGACGGACAGGGTACCGCCAAGCGACTATTCGATATGCGGCTGATTAATCGGAAATTTGCGGATAATTTGGCGTTCTAACTAATTTGTATAATATATTTGCATTTTATTTACAAATAAGAAGTTTATATCCTATATAATAGAAATTAGGCAACAATAACATGTTATTCTACATTAATTTAACACATAAAATAATAATCTCCCATTAATTAAAGGAAAACGCCAATGACTTAAATAAAATTAGCATTCATTTAACATAAGATGAGTTCATAGTTAAGTCAATTTAGTTAATTTAGAGATAATTGTTAATCATACAAAATAAAATAATTAAATAATCAACAGTTGTGACAAAAAAGTGATTTGAAGTATAAAAAAATCATATGTTAATATGAAACTTAATTAACGAGAATTTAGCATATGTACGAATCTTGATTCTATCAATTGAATAATTGTATATGTCATTTTATTTCGCAGTTCAACATTACTAAAGAAAAATTTATTTACGAATTAATTCTGCTCAAACTTTAGAATTAAATTGTGGAATTTATAAACCAATGCGGTAACAGCCAATAGAGAGAGAAGCAGCAGCCTAAAACTTTTAGAATATTATTTTTTTTGGAAATGATATAGGGTTTGTCATTATGTGATTAAAGTAAGGAGAAAAATTTAGTGCAAACGAAATATAATATGTCAAGATTAATTACAAGAAGCATTAAATAAAAAATAAAAAAAAACACAAGAAGCATTCATCCGCGTAATGGAGCTCCGCACTGGTTATACGAATCGGAATGGTCACCGTCACCGATAATTCGGACGACTAATCGTCCGCATCGAACGTTTTTCAAAACACTGATACATACATGGCCCAGGAAAAGTATACAGCAAAAGGAAAAATACATTAAATTCATATGCAGTTAGTATATATGCACAAATATTTACTACTCTCTGCTTCCACCACACACCACATCACTCATTGGTAGCTCCCTTTCACTTTCCTGATTTCCTCCTCTGCCATGGCTACACTCTTCCCATGCCAACAGTGGATGACCATGGCCATGATCATAGTGACATCTCTGCTCAATCTTGGTTCATCTCAGGAACCATCATCTTTGCTCTTTCAGCAGGACAAGATAGGAGCTCTTCCTGGGCAACCAAATGTGACATTCAGCCAGTATTCGGGCTACATCTCGGTTGATGATGCGAGGCAAAGATCTCTCTTTTACTACTTCGCCGAGTCGGAGATCGACCCGGCTTCGAAACCCCTTGTTCTTTGGCTGAATGGAGGTATGTAGAGTTGTAAACCAAACAGAAAAATGACAAACAATGAATGGAAAAAACCCACAAAAAAAAAAAAAAGAAATGTTCTTTTGAGTTTTATGATTAATGTTTTCAATTCAATTTGTTGATCTTTTCCTTTCACTTTCTAACTTTGTTTCTTCATGAATGTTGATTATTGAAGGTCCTGGTTGTTCTTCAGTGGGGGTAGGAGCATTTTCTGAAAATGGACCTTTCAGACCAAGTGGAAATAAATTGGTGATAAACCAGTATAGTTGGAATAAAGGTACATATAATTTTCTTTGCTTGATACAAAACAAAGAAAATTGCTTGAGAAGAGAAAAGATGAGAAGAACACGTACAAAATCAGAAACAACTCTTTTTTTTTTTTTCCTTCTATTTGTTTTTTTTTTTTTTTTGTGTCCCCAATGTACTTGGTTCAAAAGGCACAAATTAAAACCAACTTTTGTTGTTTTTTGTGAAAGAAATATCAACTTTGTTTTCTCCTGGGTTTCTTTTCACATATGTACTCTTTGTTGGGCTGCTTTTCAAGATATATATATATATACATACAAGAAACATCTCAAGTCCATTGAAAAACTGTCCATACATCTACGGACATGTACGGAATGTAATAGATACAATCCGAAATATAACAAATCTCTCCCGAAATATAACCTATGAACGCTTTGGACGATTTTTCTATGGACGCTAGGTATTACTCTGTATATGCATATACAGTGCCTATGTGTATAAACGAGAAATGAAATTTTATTTGGTTATCAACATATCCTTACTTATTAGTTATTACTTGAAAATTTCAGAAGCAAATATGTTGTACTTGGAGAGCCCAGCCGGGGTTGGATTCTCCTACTCCAGCAATTCTTCAGACTACGAGGGTGTCAATGATAAAATGACAGGTACTGCGTGCAGTGCTCCTTCAACTGTATTATATTATTACTATATATATATTGTCTATTGAATTCGTTGGAAATAGTTGTTGGTTTTGTATAATCATAATGGGATGCTATGCTATGCTGCTTTATTGATTCTGGTGAGCCTGATCATGTCGGAGTTGTGTTAAGAGCTTTAGAAAAGGCTATAGAGATAGATATTCATTTTATATTTCAGTAAGACCTACCGTCCATTGATGAACAGTCCACAAAAGTAATAAATGGTATGACAAACGGATCCTATATGGACCCAGATGTAACAGATACACTCATAGTGTAACTTCTATGGACCGTCCATCAATTTACGCATCAAGTTTCTGTTTATATTTATATGTTGTTGGGATGATCCACATTCAAAAACATCCTTATTTTACTCATTTTTTCTGGCAAAAAATAAAGAAAAAATATTCCATGGCAAGTGTGAGTATAAAACATGTAAATTATAGTATTCTTGACTCCACAATAATATCTAAAATGCTGTTTTTCTTTTCCCTTTGTAAAAAACATAATAAAGCTAGGGATAATTTGATGTTCTTGCAAAGGTGGTTTGCCAAATTCCCACAGTACAAGGACAGGGACCTCTACATCACAGGAGAGAGCTATGCTGGTATGTGTGTCCATTATTTCTGGCATAAGATAATTCTACCAAAATTTCCTTTTATGTTTATGACATCTATTTTATATTTTTTTTTAAATTGTAACTCTAATAATGTTGATATTTTCTTTGTAATTGAATTGAGCATGTATAGAATTGAATATAATGTAGGAATCTTTTGGCCACTAATTATGTCTAATCAGATCCTGATTAAACAAAAAAAAAATAATTACTTTTTTTTTTCAAATTGCTTGATTTATGCTTAATCACATTATAATGTGAACTTTACATTTCTGTTTCCAAACCTATTGATAAATGGTTCTTTTTTCTTCTTTTTCTGAACCAGGGCATTATGTTCCACAACTTGCACAACTTATAATTGAGTTCAACAAGAAAGGAAAGCTTTTCAATCTCAAAGGCATTGCTGTAAGTCTTAATTAACAAGTTTAAGCTTACATTCCTGTCTCTTGAATACTTCTTTTCCGATATTGAACTCGTGTATATTCCTTAAAGAAATACTATAATCAGCAATATTTACTGTACTTCTTGTTTTCTGGAAATAATAGCTGGGCAACCCGGTGCTTGAATTCGCAACAGACTTCAACTCGAGAGCGGAATTCTTCTGGTCCCACGGGCTCATATCAGACTCAACTTACAGGATTTTCACTTCTGTGTGCAACTACTCACGGTATGTGAGCGAGTACTACAGAGGCTCCCTGAGCCCCGTTTGTGACCGGGTAATGAGCCAAGTGACCAAAGAAACCAGTCGTTTTGTGGACAAGTATGATGTCACCCTTGATGTGTGCCTCTCTTCTGTTCTTTCGCAATCGAAAATCCTTAGCCCTCAAGTGAGTGTTGCACACTTGTTTGGTATTATTTCCCAATTATATTTAGCCCAAAAGTGACAAAGAATTTACATTTTTTATAAAAATTCAATAAGTAATTGGTATGTGTTAACTATCAAATTAAATAATGTGCAGCCAATTTTTATGTTTATGTCAAGACTCCAACAAGAGAGAAACATAGCTAAGAAAAAAGTAAGATAAACCAGGAATTGTACCCCCATTTACTCATAATGTACAACTTAATTGGATTGAGCTCCGATAGCAATTGTTGTAAAAAACATAAGGTGAACTGATACTAAAAATGCACTAAATCTTCTTGTGTTTTGATTTAGCACGTAGGTGCGAGGATTGACGTGTGCATAGAGGATGAAACTGTGAATTATCTCAACCGAAAGGACGTACAAGATGCCATGCACGCCAAACTAAACGGGATACCAAAATGGGACGTTTGCAGCAGGTATTTGTGTTCAAAAGTTCTATTATTTGAATCTGTTAAGTACATCTGTTACTAATGTTCTCTTAACTTCAGTGTTCTAGATTATGAGGTTCTTAACTTGCAAATACCAACAATCTCAGTTGTGGGTTCTCTTGTCAACTCCGGCGTCTCTGTTTTAATTTACAGGTATGATGCTGATTGGGTTTATTGGATATCTCTGTCAGTTTATTATGATTTCCGAACTACTCTTTTATAAGCTTGTTTTAGGTCTAATCTGAATCTATAATAATTTTCTCATGAAGTGGTGATCAAGACTCGGTAATACCCTTGACGGGCAGCAGATCCCTTGTTCACAATCTAGCCAAACAATTGGGCCTAAAAACCACAGTTCCTTACAGGGTTTGGTTTGCTGGCACTCAGGTATTTTCTATTCAGAATTAAGGATTTCTCTGCATCAATTATGTAGGCATAAGCTACAATGGTTTACCAAAGTTAACCGATATGCATCTATACGCCATAGCAACAAGTAGCAGGAAGAGGTTGTAGAAATGCATTTTAGATAACAAAAGTTGCTTCGAAAACAGTCCTTGTTTTAAAGATTTTCACAGTTGAGATAAACTAATACAAAGATGTATTTGATTTGATTGGTCGGACTGTTAATGAAATTATACATATAGGTAGGAGGATGGACCCAAGTGTATGGAGATAGGCTCACCTTTGCGACAATACGAGGAGCGTCACACGAAGCTCCGTTCTCGCAACCACAGAGGTCCCTTGTGCTCTTTACTTCCTTCCTAGTAGGCAAACCTCTACCTCAAACCTTTGAATGACAGTAGTAGTCTTTCATATACCAGCATGTTGCATGGTATCATTTTGTTAATAGGGTGGAGATCCTGTGATCCTTTGACAACCATCAAGGGATATGAGTAGTGCTTAGAGTTATATGTGGAGAAATGTGTATCAAATGTGGCTAGAAATTATCAATTTTTGTTTCTATGCTTGCCTATGTTCAAATAATTATGTAGAGTTTTTAATAATTATCTCTATGCTTGCTTTGCTATGTTATTTTACTGATCACATCACAACCAAACCAAACCCAAGCAACTTCATGAATTCAACCTTTCCTACAAATGTTTTAAAGCAAAGTTCAGCAAATGTTCCATCTCCCCTAGTGAGATCCGTACACATGACAGTAGGCCTTGAACACTTGAACAGGCTAGCCCAAGGCCAGAAACAAAGAATGGCGTCCAATTAATACACAATCAATATTGAATTATGATGTCAACCAAGTATACAATTTTAATTTCTCAATTAGGGATCTCAGACCCCATCTGAGGGTCCCTCTAAAATGAATAGTGCCTTAACAATAGTGATTTCTAAATACACAGGGTTGTTCGATGCTCATCTGATGGCTATAATAATTTTGGTGGCATCATGTACTGATACAAGAATAATAAAATAGCATTGTATGATATAAAGTTGTGCCAAAGGCGCAACCAAGTAACCCAGTTACAAGAGAAGTAAATATACGAAGAGTAATAAAATCTACAACATTATTTAATTCGAAGAGATGGAAGTGAGTTCCTCAATTGGAGCACGTCACAATAGCAATGACAACCTTGTTTTGGGGGGATCCATGTCGTAAAACAGCAGATGTGCCCAAATTCCGGATTAAAAGTTTTCGATCAAGCAATGCACACTTAAAGAAATTTAAAAACCAAACGAGAGCTTGTTACCAAATCAAACCGCGAAGCACTTTGTTTAACCAAGGAATATCCCCATTTAATCAAAGCACAAGTGCAACTACACTGAACAGAAGTTACAGTTCGATATAGTGCTAGCAAGATCTAATTTGCAGCTGTATGTTTGGTACGTCTTGTACCAAATCGCTAGTCCAAATACCACCCAGATAAAAGAACAAAAGAAAAGATAAACAAAATAAATTAAGAGAAGAAAAATGTATCTAGCTACTAAAAGCATACAATTAAATGCAATTACACGGGCACAGCAGGCGGGGCAGTGGCACCACTCAACACAACAACTTTCCCGTCCAAGTCTACATCAACGATTGCCGAGTCACCTTCCTTGACCTCACCAGCAAGCATCTTTTCGGCAAGGCTGTCTTCAAGCAGCCGCATGATGGCACGCCTGAGTGGCCTGGCACCATAGCTTGGGTTGTATCCTTCCTCCACCACCCGATCCCTAAACCGTTCTGTCACTTGCAAGTCTATATCCTTCTTCTTCAGCCGATCAAACACCTCCTTCAACATAATGTCTGCAATCTCCTTAACTTCGAGCTTGGTGAGTTGCCTGAACACAATCATCTCGTCAAGTCTGTTCAGGAACTCGGGTCTGAAGTATTGTTTTAGTTCCTCAGTGACGAGGCTCTTGATACGATTGTAGCTGCTGTCTTTCTCATCAGACTCCTGGTCAAATCCGATTTTGCGTCCACCTTTCTCAATCACACTGCTACCCACATTGGATGTCATGATAAGCAGGGTGTTTTTGAAATCAACGGTTCTGCCCTTACTGTCGGTTAACCTGCCATCTTCAAGAATTTGGAGCATCATGTTGAACACATCAGGGTGTGCTTTCTCGATTTCATCAAACAGCACCACAGTGTATGGCCTACGTCGGACTGCCTCAGTGAGCTGGCCACCCTCAGTATACCCAACATAACCAGGTGGAGACCCAATAAGCTTGGACACTGTGTGGCGTTCCATGAATTCACTCATGTCAAGACGAATCATGGCCTCCTCAGATCCGAAGTAGTAGGTGGCAAGAGCCTTGGCAAGCTCGGACTTTCCTACACCAGTGGGACCTGAGAAGATGAAGCTAGCAATGGGCCGGTTGGGGTTCTTGAGGCCAACCCTGGCACGGCGGATTGCACGGCTGATGGCCTTAACAGCCTCATCCTGGCCAATAATGCGGGTGTGGAGGGTCTCCTCCATTTTCAATAGACGGTTTGATTCGTCTGATGAAACCTTCTCAACCGGGATGCCAGTCCAGGATGAAACAATGTGCTGGATGTCAGCCTCAGTGACAACCGGACCACCTTCACCAGATTCATTTTCAGCCTTGCTCTCCTCCTTGCCCTTGTCAATCAAGGCTGTGATTTGGGCCCTCAATTCCACCTCACGATCTCTAAGATTTCCGGCCTAACAGAATAACAAATAGAAACAAGATGTCAGAAATCAGCAGCTGTATAAAATATTTGATTTAAATAGCAATTATGGTGATAAAAAGTGTATCAAAATTGTACTTTCTCAAAATCTTGGCCTCGAACTGCTTCATTTTTCTCCTTGGTGATCTGACGGAGTTCCTTGTCAAGTTCCCTGGCCTCCTCTGGAAGCTGTCAAACATTAATAAATGCTGTTTAATTTGTGTTCTAAGACAATTAGACCTCTCGTGTCTTAAAACTCCATGGTACTTGACTGTACAAGTGTACAAGTATACATTACTTTCAGTAATATCTATGAGGAAAATAACGATAAAATATCAACCATACCTGAGCATGGCGAAGCCTGACACGAGAACCAGCTTCATCGATCAAGTCAATTGCTTTATCAGGGAGAAAACGGTCACTGCACATCAATAAATTATCATGTTGAATCATCTTGAGTATAAGAAAAGGCTAAGTTTAGTGACAGTATATTTATTAGAGAGAGTTGCAAATGTTGCTTGCTATGCTTGCATAGATGTTCTTAATTGTACTGAAACCTAATAGAATTCGCAAGAAAAAAATGCTCAGAAGAGAGTCCAATTAACAAAACAGAAAGGAAAAGGATGTCACTGAACTTACCTGATATACTGGTACGACAGCTGTGCAGCAGCAACTAAAGCTTCATCAGTGTACCGGAGCTTGTGATGGATCTCATACCGCTCACGAAGGCCATTAAGAATTTGTATGGTTTCATCAACAGTTGGTTCAGGTACTTTAACAGGCTGGAACCTTCTCTCAAGTGCAGGGTCTTTTTCAATGTGTTTTCTGTACTCATCTAGTGTCGTTGCACCAATGCACTACAGTAATTTAAAAAAAGAAAAAACAAAGGAGAGAAGATTATTAATAAGCACGCAAAATTGAACTCAGGTTTTCTCTATAAAGGCATCAGAAGTATATTAGTACTCCACTGTTTATATGTAGGTAAGGGATCACTTGATAATGATTATTTTGATTTCTTGACAATGGGATTCCAAATTTTGCAAATAAAAATAATAAAATCTTAAAATGGCAAAAAAAAAATAATAATAGTTAGACATTTTGTTGAAATAGATTTGATTATATTTCAAATTTCATGCATTTTATGAGCCATTCGATACTCCACATCAAAGACTAATTAAATTACAG
The DNA here is from genome assembly GCA_030179965.1 of Cyperus esculentus. Classification (NCBI taxonomy): domain Eukaryota; kingdom Viridiplantae; phylum Streptophyta; class Magnoliopsida; order Poales; family Cyperaceae; genus Cyperus; species Cyperus esculentus. Next base: position 2,959,451 of record JASGLE010000015.1, on the reverse strand, counting down.
CCCATGCAAATTGTACAAATTTTGATCATCTTTACTGGACTATCAAATGACATCTAACGTTAGAAACTAAACGTTCACGATTGGTTATATCTCTAAACCTTTTCTGTTCTCAGATTCTTTTGATTAATTTGAAATCTCATTTGTAAGATGATAATCATTGTCGACTGTCAAGTAATAGCTCCTGCTATATGTATATAGCATTCACAAGGTTTTATTCATTTTGGACAATCATCAACAAATTCAACAGTCCTTGCTTACATACTCTCTCTAGCTCAGAATAATTTGCTTATTTTACACTTAAAACCTGACAAAGGAAGTTTGGATACAAATTGTAGGTTTAAAGGAAGAACATAATGAGAACTAGCATGCATATTAAAACTAGAAACTTTGCAAGCTGAGAAAAAAATTATTGACAGAACTTCAAAAAGCATGAAACACCCGAATGGCAAAATGGGCACTTGAGCTACTTAAAAGATGGGCAGTTAACTACCTCCAGTCCGGCAGCAGTAGGAGTAAGTTATTCATTCAAATTCCAAAAGGATAAAAAGTAAAAGCATTCAGTACCTGAAGTTCACCTCTGGCAAGAGCAGGCTTCAAAATATTGGCAGCATCAATGGCACCCTCTGCAGCACCAGCTCCAATAAGCGTGTGAACCTCATCAATGAAGAGGATGATGTCATCGCTCTGTTTAATTTCCTCCATAAGCTTCTTAAGCCTTTCTTCAAACTCTCCCCTGTACTTTGTCCCGGCCACAAGCAGTCCCATGTCAAGTGTGATAACCTAAAAAGATTGCACAATATCATTTGAATAAATTACGAAGGTGGGAAATTGCATAGAAGATACTGCCTAGATATATAGTGCATGTAAATAGGCTGGGAGAAAAAAAAGTTACAGGAGCCAAAGGCCCATTTCACACATGCTCACACCTGATGTATGCAAGAATATAGATACAATGTACACCGGCACACATTTATGGGGTCTAACAGACAACTTGACAGAATATGTGACATCTGTCACTAAAATGAGAACTAACCTTCTTTCCTTCAATTGTTTCAGGAACATCTCCATTAGAAATCCGCTGGGCAAGGCCTTCTGCAATGGCAGTCTTGCCAACACCAGGCTCACCTATTAGGCACGGGTTGTTCTTTGTTCTCCTTCCAAGAATTTGTGTCACACGCTCAATCTGCTCTTGTCTCCCAACAACCGGGTCGAGCTTGCCCTGTTTACACAACAAAAAAGCTATTTGAAAAACCAGTGTGAAGTACATACTATGCAGGAGCAAAAACAGTTTTGTATGACTTAACTATCTCGCATCGCCTACATTGCCATTACATTATAGGAAGAAAACCTAACCAACTAGAAGAATATATAGCATACAAAATTGATATGCTTTGCAGATGAGAATCATTTTGAGAACTGATAAGTGGGACACTTTAAAGATACTTTTTAGGGGGAAAAAATTATACCTCCTCAGCTAGCTTAGTAAGGTTAGTTCCGTATTCCTCAAGTGTAGGCATTTTCTGCCCACTGCTTCCACCCCCAACACCTGCACTCACAGCTTCTGTGCTCTCCCCAACCATCCTTATAACCTACATGCAGAAATTCAGAAGATCAAATTCTCAATTCAGTACCATACTACCATCCTACACTGAAAAAAAGTTATTTCGCTCAAGAAACAAGCTGCTACTTTCATTTCCAAACAAAATCTCTCAAAAATATATTAAAACATTTTAAGAATACACACACACACACACACACACACACACATATATATATATATATATATATATATATATATGACATTAGGTATCAACAACAACAAAGCCTTTAGTCTTAAACAAGTTGGGGTAGGCTAGAAGTGAAACCAAGTTACGTGTCATTGTGCAAATTTCTGAAACTTTACCTGAGTACGGATATTGCTGGGGTCAGCACCAAGGCTCTCAAGTACACGTGCAGCTACACCTTCACCTTCTCGCAATAAACCAAGAAGCAAGTGCTCTGATCCTATGTAGTTGTGGCCTGAAATTTTTTATCACATTTCAGTAGGTGTTGAACACAGATGTTAACATAAAATAGCACCATTTTTATTTGAGTGCAAAGGATCATTCAACTAATAATTGTTCAAGCAAAACATTTATATATTAGGAATCACAAAATTCAGGAACATGTACAGGAAATCACAATAAAACTATTGATAATTTTTATTAACGACCCCAAATAATACTTTTATTCCATGAAGCACGATTAATGGATAGGTAGCTTTCAAGTTGGTTCACAAGAAACTGCCATAACTTCAAGAGTAAGAATCTGATAAGAGTAGCAGTGCTAACATAAAATATTAACAAATAGGGTCAATTGCACAACAATCCATATTGCAGCTACAATAATAAAAAATAAGTTTGTAAAACAAAGAACAAACAAAAAAGGCAGAGAAATGTACCAAGTTGACGTGCTTCTTCCAAAGAGAGCTCCAAAACCCGCTTAGCACGTGGGGTGAAAGGGATCTCAACAGCGACAAACCCACTACCTCTACCAATAATCTTTTCTACCTCCACACGTGCATCTTTAAGGTTTATACCCATAGACTTTAACACTTTTGCAGCTATACCTGTACCCTCTCCTATCAGCCCCAACAGAAGCTGTTCTGTCCCCACGAAGTTGTGACCCAACCTCCTTGCCTCTTCTTGTGCCAACATAATAACCTTTAAGAGATAGAAGACTGCTTCAGAAATTTACTTTCATGATCACACAAATGACAATTGTTTTTTTTTTTTTAATATTCTAGCAACATTTGAAATAACTATAATTGTACACAATTACTCATAATAGACAACCAAAGTGGAAAATAAGCTCTCTCTCTCTCTCTCAGATATTAGGCATTACTTCAAAAGAAAAAAAAAACTTCTTAACAAACTACTACCCATAATTAATCAGCATCCTTATGAATGAAAGCATTCACCATTCCAATCTTCCAATATACTCCTTTATTTACACGTAATATCTTTTATATTCACAAACTAATGACAAGCATTATCTTTTATACTCAGTAGAGCATGTCAGGAACGAACTATAAGCTATCTTCAATTTAAAAATAATGCATATATCACATTGCTAAAAAATTTGTGCCAGGATTCCGAGAAAGAAAAGGGGAGCTGCAATATCCAAACAAAACAGTATCAAATTACCTTGATAGCCTTCTCGGTAAACCGCTCAAACATAGCCTTGACAACAAAGCGTTTTCCCTGCTTACGGACTGGGCGCATTGCCTGACCCATCAGAATGGGCCCAGTTCCAAGCAAGGAAGTACGGTTTCCAGCGAATCTTAGAGAAGGGACGCGGGTTTGTAATTTGCTCATCGTAACTCTGGCAATGACACGAGTCTTGGCGGACCTGCGAACCTGGGCTCGGCTCCCATGTAAAGCAGGTAGCACTGCTGACTGTACCAACGAACCCGCCATAGTTCAAAATGCGTATTTAAACCTGTTATTGCAGAGAGATTAGAACGATAAGCAATATCGTTATAATGGTTATAACATCAGTATAGCAATCTTGTTGTAACCCATACTACATCTATATAATGCACCAGTATACCCAGCTACAGAAGAAAAAATCAAAAATATTATCACCATTTATTCTATATTTTGATTTTTATGAAGGCCCACAAAGAGACAAATAAGTAGCAACATAAGAACAATACACAGACATTCCAAAAATAAGAGTGTTACAATGGGCAACTAGTTTCACTCTTAGAAGATGCACACAACAAACCATACCTAATTCAATTAAAGGTACATCATACAGATGAAACAACCCTTAAACCAATCAAGCTAAAACACATATACCCTAGAACAACAACAACTACTCAAGGCGTTACAAATTTCAATCAGTTCACCCAATACGCACAAGCTGCTCGCGCTCACAGTTCACACCCACCCTAATCCTAATCCCCCCAAAAACCTAACACTTACCCTCAGAACTGACAGCAATTAACCTAACCACTACAAATCAACCATCGATACCCCCAATGCTCTCACTAACTAGACCAATACCAATCGGATTCAAACCCCGCCACTACTCCTAACCGCGCATCCACTACATCTACCGATCTCTTAATTAAGACGCACCGGGCGTCACTAAAACCTAGGTAGACCTAACAATAACAAACCAGCTGGGATAGGAATAGAGGGTAGAGATGGATCGGGTACCGTCAAGAGGGAGCCGCACGGATGAAGGAACCCTAGAGGGGTGAAGAGGGGAGAATGGGAAGAGGAAGGGGGGAGGGTGGCGTGGGGAGGAGGGCAAGCGAGAGGGAATGGGAAGGGGGGAGTAGGTATATAAAAGAGGAAGGAAGGGGGAAGGGAAAGGAGGAATGAGGAGAGGATAAGATGAGTCTTCGGAGACGCTACGCTAATCAAATGGGACTGGGCCGACTTTTTTAAGTGTTGGTATTAGACACTGTCCCTGCATTTGTTTGGGTAGTAAAATTGATTTAAGCTCTTAAACCAATTTTAAGTCACCAAATGGAAGTGATTTAAGATGTAGTAAGTTAACGTATCTATATAGGTGTAGTAAACTAAATCACCAATATTTCACATCTTTTACACATAATATCAACTTTACTTCATCTATTTACTTCACTACCACCAAACACCACTGATTTAAGATAATTTAACTTTTACTCCGTTTTAACATACTACACTTACCAAACGGGGGGTGTGAATGTAAATCGAGGCGAGAAATAATATTACGTAAGTTAATGGATATTGATAATAAATATATCTTATTAAATAAATATTAAGATAAATAAATATTGAACTTATCGTATTTTTTATACAATTTATTTTTAGCTACATATTAGTAAAACCATATAAAATAATATATACAAATTATATCATCTCTTTAATGAGAAAAGAAATTAATTTGAGTTATTTGATTAAGATAAAGAAGAAAGAAATAAAATCAATGGTTAAGATTAATGGTGATGTGGCATAACTAAAAAGTTTGGAAGGTTACCTGGTTAACGTACCCAATATATTTTTATCTACAAATCGATTAATTCTTATAAAATAATATATACAAATTATGTCATCTCTTTAATGAGAAAAGAAATCAAATTGAGTCATTTGATTAAGATAAATAAGAGAGAAATAAAATTAATAGTTAAGATTAATGATTACGTGCCATAGATAAAATGCTAAAAAGCTTAGAATGTTAAGTATGACTTTTTGACCTGTGTTGCAAGTCGGTCGGTCGCTTCGATATTTTTGTTACTCGTTGCGAGTTAGGACGCATTTGTTAGGCTCTCGCCTGGCCACGCTTGTGAATATAGGAAAAATCATGTGTGTACTTTGTTGTGTGAGTTTGTATGTATTGATTATTGATATGATAATAGGGACATTCTTTTTAATGGTTTGGACTGAGGCCCGTTTGTTGTCCATTTTTGGAGCCTGATAGAGTGATAGGTTGGGTTAGGATTTTTGGGACTGAACCGCCTCTCTTCTCCGCCGCCTTAAAAACTAAATTGTTACTGAGAATAGAGATCCGATTAGAAGATACTGGTAAGCTGCCTGGCAACATACGTGGAATACGATTATCCCACAAATACTGGTATTAGAGAAAATCAGTGGAAAGGAACAGCATATATTGGGTAGTGGATAATCAATTAAAATACATGCAAATCACAAAGTAGACCAAGTGTTATTTCTTGTATAATTTAATTTCTTTGAGTATGATATCCACTGAGATTATTATAACGCGCTCTTTATTTGTTTATATATATGTTATAACTTGTAACTTATAAGATAAGATGTTACATGTCCCTGTTGCAATTCGAATTTAGGTGCCTTAACTGCCTGGACAAAGAAGTTGAGTTACACACGTGATTGCGTGCTGATGAAGAGCACTCCAGCAAGTACGAGTTGAGTAAGCTAACATAAACTAGTACTTTCTTTCCCTTTCAGATGACAGAAAAACCAAAATATAATGATAACTTTTAGTCCAATTGAGACGTTGACATCCACATATATTCATGTTAGTCAAGAGCTGCATTAATTCTTTATCTACTCCTTTAACTTCCACCTGATATAATATGGATGCTTCGTGTACAACAAACATACTTCTAGAGAAAGATATCGTCCTACGCTAGGAGAAATTGAAACTCTAAAGTCAAGTGTTTATCTGAATAATTTATAAACAGAAAAAAAAATATGGACTAGAATTTGGTTCAAAGCCATTTGGACAGTCTCAGTCCAAAGACATGACTAAACCGTTCGATTCAATTTATATGTTTCCCAACGGTGATAGCATGTGACCTCATCATTCTAAATATAGCCAGCATACTATTTTTAGTACCTTCATGATCAAATCTCGGTCAATCAGTTACCAACAATTAGATCGTCGGCTCTCTGAATCCTTTGGACCGTCCAAATGACTTTGGACAATATCCGATCCCCAAAAACATATAAAAACACATGGAAGACTTTTAATAGTAAACAGTTCACCACTAATGTTATCCGTCACAGCCTGTTTTAATTATGAAATTTAGTGGAACTCAATCAATCGTGATCGTAAAACAAAAGTAATTAATGACGAAACAATTTCAGAGGGCAGCCATTGGCAGGAAAATAACATTTTACACCGAAACATGTGAAACATGCAAAGCAACAGCAGTATTATTATACCATCTTCTGCGGAAAGAGCAACCCGCAATGAAACAAAGAAGGGAAACAGACCAACAACCAGAAGCGGAATCATAATTTACTATTTACACATAAACAGATCTAACAGCACATCTAAATAAACATAAACAAAGACTAATAGCGGCGTCCACCTGATGTCGAGAGGAGAACTCTGCTGGGCTTCTTCCCTTTTTTCCCCGATCCAATTCCATTTACATCAGTGTTAGTTCTGTTTGTCTCATGCCTTTCAGGTGCTCTTGCAGTTGCTATTATGTTCGCAAATGACAGTGTGCTCGCTGCTGGTGGACCTGATACACAAATGAGCAGCCATTTGAAAGCAGTTAAAGTAGTTCAAATTTCAATCTACAGGCACATTACTCTTCAACAATCTTGTTCTTGCCTATTAAGTCCCAGAAAGGCTCATCTGTGCAATTGACACAGATTATTAGTTGCACCCAAATACTTCAAAGGAGCAAAAAGTTGAACATAATTTTGCAATACTCAGGTAGTCTCAAATTCTATAATTGTTCCATTTGCAATTTGCAAGCAAAATCCTAACTTACTGAAAATTTCATAACAGCTTAAGTTCATTCCAGCAGACCAGTAACATCAACTGGAATCCAACTACTCAATATAAAAAGACAAAAAGCCAAGTGGAATAGGCTAAACTTGAAGAGTACCTTGAAGATTAGAAGAGGCAGCCGTGTTATTGTTATTTCTCAATAAAGAAGCACCTGATTCGAGCTGCAGAGAAGGAGAGTCGTGTCCCGATGCATAACCAAGTCTGGTAACATCAGAAAACAGTTTCCTATCTCCATTTGTTGGGGGGCTAGTTGAGGAGGCAGGGCTGTTACCCAAAGCTATAAGAAAATGTAAAATAAAATTACTACAATTGGCAATAAGAATCCAATCCAGTATTGGACGGTACTAAACAGGCTGTATGCATCACTTATCCAACACCATTTATTGGTACATTAAGTTTCAAATTTCTTGTGGCGCCAAAAACATATCCATGTATAACACTTTTGGCACCGCACAACAATTCAATTTAAATACTAGACGAAAAGGCATTAACTTCCAGAAATGGTCTTCTGGCAAGGTATACACCTCATTCAATGTGAATTGTTCACTATGTTGACTAAATCATGACAGTTGGAACTAAAAGAGCTATATCAAAATGTGTCCAACCATTTGTACAATAGGCTCTCACAATGTACAACACTAAATATATACCTTCAAAGTCATCCAAAGAGAATTCAACATCCTTGGGTGAGTACGAATAATGCCTGGAATCCGATGCAAGCCCACCTTCGATTGCAGCTGCAACTGCAGCAACAGCTTCTGCCTTTGCTCTCTCTTTTTCTTCCTATACATTATAAAATTTATAAGATAAAATTTCTTTGTTTTCATCATCTTTTCTCAGTTGACCTTTCCAACTATATGTTAGTTGGGGTATGCATACCATACAAAAACTTCTGTTCAAAATTCAATCGGAACCCTTAAAAACAATGCTACCCTTTCGGCCGTCGTGACATACATGTAAGAAAATTATACATGCGTACCATTTTAGCAAGTCGCTTCCTTTGTTTCTCCCGCTTCTTAATTTCTTCCATGAATGGAGATAGTGAATTGGGCGGTACTAAACCCCCCAAATCAATTTCACATAGCTGAAAAGGTTGATAAAAAATATATCAACTGTTGCTATATAAAGTAACAAAGGTAAGGAAGAAAAATAAAAACATTTAAACCTTAAACAAGAAAGCCACCTGGAATGTAGTAGTTAATGAGAAATGATTCAAGAACCGATAACGCTTTCTAATTTCATGTGACTGGGTCACAGTCTCCAGCTCCAATATCTTCCCGCTTAACCTGATGAGCCAAAATAAAAGGTACCAAAATCAAAAGGTACCAAAATCTTTGCATCAAAACAAAAAATGGACTCTTATAAAAAAGAGATCCTTTAGTAAGAAAACCTCGGGGGAAGCATATCATAACTGCCGTAGTGGTGAAGAAGACACTTCATGTTGATGGAATGAAGAATTAGAAGCTGACCATCAGCAGACTGCAAACAATTAAAAAAGAAATAGATAAGAAACTGCTTGACATTTTCAATTAAAGTGATGGCTGCACAAGATGGGGCATGTATCAAGGCAAACCAACAATTATTGACAACTACTTTGAGGAAGTAATGGTTAGATAAAATTGAGAAAACTACCTCCAATGACATAAGATTTTGGTTGCGAACATACCAGCATATATGAACAATAACCGAGCTGCATGTACCATTACAGAACCTCAAAATCAGGTCAAGCTTTTAAGCGGCAGGGATCAAATCGTATCCAACATTTTATATTTTTTAAGTTGATCTTAATGTACCACAGTGTAATTGCCTCTGAGTCATACTAATAGCAAGACACGCGTACAACATCGAGAGCGGGAAAAAAAAAAAAAACCTGGTAGAATGTATATGAATCGCCTTCTTTCTCAGAGCTTTCCGATACAGCAGTATCAATCTTGGGGCCGCTCTTGGGAGGGGAAAAACTATTTTTTAAAGGAGGGCTGGTATTGGTCCTAGAAATGGTAGCACAATTTCTATACTCTATCCAATACTTCCTTCTCTCTTCCAAATGCTCAAGTGCAGCGCAAACATAGGGCAACTTCTCCAAGTCATCCACCATTCCAGAATCTGCCCTCTTTAACCAATCCATGAGATCATTTTTCACCTCTTGTACGGAACAATCTATATCACTTGTCAACACAAACTTGGCAAAACTATCACTTGCCACATCTTCCTCAAAATCACCAGGGTTATTTTCAATATTTCCAACCTTCAGGTTAGGAAACAAAGATGTCTTTGACCGTGTCAACAGGGCAAATGTGATCTTGTCGCCAACAGAAAACTGCTTTACATTTTCAATTACAAGGCTATAAAGATCTTTGGTAGAAATCATCATGAAGCACAACGGACACCTCTTGTATATTTCTCCTTTACGGTTTTCAGTATCATTTAGTAAGTATTGTAAAATACATGGGAAACAGTAAATGTGGCCACAAGAGGTAATCTGGGGGCATAAAGGTGCTTCAAGACATATTGGGCACTGTACTGGCACAGCAGTACGGTGTCTCACACAGATAATATCTTCCCACTGGAGCATTTTATCAGGGTCTATCGATGCAATTTCATAGTTTCCTGTGTCCAAAACAATGAATCTGTAATTCGCCTGAATGAAGAGGTCCTTGTTGTATGGTTTTATCTTCCTCGGCTTTCTCTGGGGATTGGGTGCCCGCGTGCCCCGTGTTGCGGGACGGTTTATCGGGTCATAGGAGAAATTCAGCAAGTAGTTTGCATTTACACCCTGATTTCTCCTGGAACCGGATTGGACACCATTGGTTTGGTTATGGAAGTTCTCTGAAGCAACAGGAGAATTACCAACAGGCACTGAAAATCCAACTACCTGAAAAGAGGAATTTATGTCAATCAGATAATAGCAGAAAACAAGAAAAATCAAGCTTAACAAAATAATACCAATAAAAAGAGATTAAAAAAATTACCCTTTGGGAAGGAGTGGGGGAATCTCCACCAGTAGATGCAATTGCTGATTCTACAAATAAAAAGCAACCAAGATTAAAAAAGTTAATTTACAATATGTATCTGTATAGAAACTAATTATCACTTCTGCTCAAGTTACAGCCAATTAAAAGGTTCTATTGTTCAGCTTAACACAGCATCAATTCTACTTTTACCTACAGAAAGTTCCTTATTCTACTGAAAACCAAATAAATTACTCTGTAAGCTTGTCAAGTGTTCAGAAACCAACACAGCAGCAACACCAGTTCATCAAATCGGGCCGAATTGTTCCAATTGAGAAACAGATCAAGGGGAATTCAAATTCAACCGTAACCATTCCAGTCGATAAATGCATCAAACCCTAACCCTAAGGCCGGCCTACCTAAACCGTCACAACCCCATACCTGATGTCCGGGAATCAGCGACCGAGTCGTCGGGAGGGAGCTGGGGGACGACGCCATGGTCGGAGCTAGGGTTTTCTGTCGGAACTAAGCGGTCGGGTAGCGGGTCGGATCCTTGCGACTCGATGGGCGAGATGGACATGAACTTTTCGCGATTGGCGAGAGAGGTAGAGGGCGGAGATCGTGTGTTCGGTTCGCAGCGCAGCTCGAGCGGCCCGGCGTCGCCAGGTGCTGGATCTTTTATATGGTTGGTTGAGGTTCGACTTGATTGGCAGTCAGTCCGCAGTTGGCACGGACCCGGATTGACGTAGTGCTTATCCTCTGCTGCGCAGCAAATCAACGATGTGGATTATAGGGGGATTTTTTGAGATTGAGCTGCACGAATCTGCAAGCGAATCCAACGGCCACAGTACTGTACAGTAATTTACTGCGCAGTAGAGGATATGAATTGGTCAGGAGTTGGGACGGACCCGAATTGACGGATATATGCCGTCCTGGAATTCATATCCCTGCTGTACTGCATTGTGCAGTTCATAATATCAGCCGTTGGATTGTCTCGATATTCGTGTCAGCGCGGATCTTGAGATAATCCAACGGCTGAAATTGTGACTGCACAATGCAGTAAGTTAGGGGATGAGCACGCGCCGTCCTGAGTCGTTGGTTGGGTTCGGGGATTGGGCTGGGGGCTGCTGAAGACATAAAAAACAGATGAGTCCAACTATCAGTCTCCAAACCAAATCCTCTTAGGATGTGCTCCAAAAGGAGAGAGAGGAGGGGAGGGCTGATTAAGTTTGGAATTACCTGTCCAAGATGATGTTAGTTGCTCTATAATTATAATTTGTATCTTGTTAACCTCCTCTCCTCTTTAGTAATTGTAGTTGTGGAGCAAATAATATATCTTTGGGCAGGTAACTCCAAACTTGATCAACTCTCCCCTCCTCTCCCCTCTCCCCCCTTCTGGAGCACACCCTTAAAATCTTCTAACTTTTCTTTTTTTTTTTTCCTTATAAAAAAACTAACTTTTTCTTTTTTGACAAAAATACGTTCAGACTATTGCTAAAAATAGTAAATTCGTAACTTTTTTTTGCTGTGCTTAATTTCCACATACTTAATTCAAAGCTGAAGGTGATAGAGTCATTTGTTATTGTACTTTTTGGTTTGAATTTGGAATCTGCTATTTTTTTTATTTAATTACATCTTTTAAATAAAATCGGTTGACTACGGATATTTGATGTTAAAATAAAAGCCAAGAAAAAGAAAAAGAAAGTTCTCCTCTAAAACCAAGAGTGCAAAACCGACTTGTTCACGGCGATGGACTCTTCTGTCCATGAGTCTAAGTACAAAATCTCTCAGCAATCAGCACCAGCTTACTGCCTATAATACAGTACAAGTGCTCCTGGCACAAACACTAAGGCCCCGTTCTTTTTTACTGTTTCGGATAGCATTTACAAATTATGACCATGGTTTGCTGTGTTCCAAATGGCGGAAGCCACAGCCAGAAAAATTTAGTCCGAGTAGGTTTTTTTTAAAAACCAGGTTTGAGCTCAATTTTATTTGTATTTACATCGATTTATGTGCTAGATCAGAGGTTTTGGTGGCTTCCTCCTCAATCACCGAACACTCCATAACTTTTTTAAATTATGTCCCTCGCTTCTTCTCTAAAGCCATGAAAACGAACATGCCCTAAGGCACGGTGCTATGAAGCACATGAACTGTTGGATCGCCTCAAAATTCGTGAATGCTCGAATCTCGAGACGATCCAATGGCTCATGTATTTCATGACATATTACCTTAAGACAGAATGTGAACTCCTCAAGGACTAAAACGTCTAAAACCATTTCCGCGTACCCGTGTATCCGACCCAGCCTACCTAAGTCGGTCAAGTCCGACCCGGGTTAACTAACTTATACTTATCCCGACCAAAACCAAAAATAATCCCACAACCCCAAACTGAGAGTCCGAGACACACAACAAAAACCTAATTCCAATTCAAAATCCAAAACTCTCGCCTACTTTCTACAATCTACACTATCGGCGTCGATGGAGGAGGAGAGCTTCGAGGTGCGCGTGAAGAGGCTGTTCGGGTCGCACCTCTTCGACAAGGTCCCGTCCAGTGCCTTCTCCGACAAGGCCTGGTCGGTCGCGTCGGGGGAAGTCGAGCGGCACCAGTGGAACCGCTCCTCCGCCGGGGACGAGGAGGAGGAGGAGGGTTCCGCGGTGGATCGGGGTGACGTGCCGTGTTCGTCGGCGTTTTATGATCCTGAGGGGTGTTTGGCGGAGGGGAAGAGGGAGCGGGGTGGGAGGGAGGGGAACGGGAAGGGGAAGGGCGGAATTGGTGCAGAGATTGATGCGGAGATTGATGAAGAGGAGGAGGAAGAGGAAGAGGAGGGACAGGGGGCGGCAGAAGGGGTTGAGGAGGATGAGAGCGATGTTAGGTCTTCGATAGGCCTCGATCCGACTCTGGATGACGAGGTATGTGTTAGTTGAAACTTGTTTGAAAGCTGCTCATTGAAGCTTTGATAAAACTTATTTGGAACCCTAGGAAATTGGGATGTTATGCATAGGATTGATACTGTTCATGGATTATAAGTTAAGAACCCTTGTTAGCTCAACCATTCATGAGATAATTGTCATTGTTTAGACCTACGAATCTAATCTGATATAATTTTTAGTTTGAATGTTGGAATTAGGGACATGGTAATATGGTACGGACTGACTAAATTAGCTACTAATAAAGTTCAATTTTAAGTATACTTTTGCTATTTACCAGCATTTAGAAATAGTAGGTGTCAAGGTGGAATATGTTAATCATTTCTAGAATGTTAGCTTATAAATACAATCGTACCTCTTATTTTCCCAATCAAGGCAATATGACTGTTCTTTCTCAAGTTCCTGATATTAACTTCCTTAAAAACTATTGACATGTGATAGGAGGAAGAAGATGAGTATGACAGAGCAGCATTTGGCCAAGACAAGGTCGCAGAGAGGGTGTACATGAACCAGGTGATGGACCATGGGCCCGACATCAGCATCTACAGTGTTGTCCCCGAGGTATATGACAACTATGCCCACGATTTCCACCGGGACCCACGGGCAGATCGTTCAGCTGCCTGTAAAAGAATCAAGGAAGACACTGTTGATGTTCCCGGAAGACCTCGCAGTTCTCCCAAGATTACCGAATTGGATCCCAATTTGAAACCGATATTGAAAAGAAGGGATACGGAAGATGACCCAAAACCAAAGAAGAGAGTCAGGTTCGATCCTGAGTTTCAGGAAGAGAACAAGTCTACTTCTCAGGCGGCACCGCAACCGGCAGAAAAGGACAATAAAGCTACTGGTGTTCCTGACTATATGAGAAACCCTGCAAAGTATACAAAGTACACGTTCAGCAGCTCAGATGACAATGATGAAGAACAGAACAGGAGGGCGTTTCAGGATTTTCAGAGTTTGATCAACCGATCCAATAATAAAAGAACTGAGTTGGATCCATCATTTGAGCTCCCGGCATCTGTCACATTCACCCCTAGAAAGAAAATAATTGAGGATGCTATGTCAATTGATGTAAACCCTCCTACTGCAAATGAGGTTACAACAGCTTCGTCTTCATGCCTTAAGGGTGTGGCTGCTGCAGTAGGGAATGATGCATGTGAAATGGATGAGGATATCGTGGAAGAGAAACCTACTATCACAACAAAATCTACAATTACAACAAAACCAGCTAGGAGGTATCGTTCAAAGGTGGCTGACGAAGAGTAGAATTAAGTGCTGTAGGTCACTTGGATGCTTGTCCTCTGAAGTATATTCCTATTGCTAGGTTTCGACTTTCATGATAGCTGTATTGAATTATATATTGTAATGTGACCTAAGTTATGTTCCTTTTAAGAAATATTAAGGTGATTTTCATGTTTTGTAATGCTTTCAGCAAGTGCCAAGCCAGTATTTGATAGTGTTACATGTGCTTGTCATAATAATGTTATAGTTGTATGGTACCAAGTTTTCATACCGTACTGGTCTGGTCTGGGTTTTGATCTGGTAAATCTGTATCACTGCTGCCTTTTTTTACCTACAAAGCGAGATCCTTTTATTGTGACCTGGTACTATTAACTTAGGGAAAGAGGTCAGATAAATTCATTAACATCAGAACCTTTTACATCCAAGTTACATTCTAAAAGGGAACCCCCAGGAAAGGAGCTGTTCACCTGTATGAGTACTTGAATTCCCTTGCCTGATTTGCTCTCCCTACCCTTATTAACACATTGCATCCATGTATTTCCCCTAAAAACTTCCAAGCCGAACTGCCTGAGCCCTGAGATGAATGTGCCAGTCCACTTCCATTCTCAGCTGATTGGAAGATAATGGTTGTTGAAGATCTTTGCAACCTCCGATATAGCTTCCATCTCGTGATGCAGTACCGATCTAGCAATGGTGATACCATATTGGAAGACCTCACCTCTATAACTTCCTGTTGCTCTTGATCCTTGTGATGCTCTTTTTCAGGTTCTTGATTCTCGTGATGCCGTTTTCAGATTCTTGATTCTTGAGATGCCGTTTTCAGATTCTTCATTCTTGTGATGCCGTTTTCAGATTCTTGATTCTTGGGGTGCCATTTTTCAGTACCGGCTTCATCAAACACGCGTTTCTTGCAACTCTGAATGGAATTTGTAGTTTGGTCATTGTCACTCTGGCAAGACGAGAGAGAGGAAGCAGACCATCACACACAAGTACACAACCCCTGAGCCAACATTGCAAGATGCCCCTGTTAATGACCAACACAGCCTAAATCACCCAAATTTGAGAATTGCCCCCAAACGCTTTCAATAAAATCAACGGCTATGAAGGCTCCACAGTCAGTCTACACAACTTCACTGAGGCATATCATATGCCGTATTGTCGTGTGTGTAGCGGGTCTGCGGGGAGTCGAAATAAATGGGCCGACATTTGTTGGGCCCGATCCATTTCGTGAATGAGCATTCGGTGCATCCCTTTCTGGTTCTTTCTAGGGCCGCTCATCTACATACATTAAAAGCAAATAGGATATTTTATAAGCCCAAAATGATGGAAAATGTTTGGAGTCCAACGTCATCTAACATGTTCAAAGTAAAAAGTCACTCGGCATCTGTTATATACAAGTTACTTATTATCTGTTGAATGTAAACGTATAAGTGTCAAATATCTATTTTTAGAATATAAAATTTGTATATTCCATACAATAAACTTTCTATATAATTTATATGCCTTGCCTTAACAGATAAAAGAGCGATTTTTTATATTGGATACTTTGGATGACACAGCTGTTGGATTCCTGTCAGCACTAAAAATTGATATAATGATGATATTATCTAACCCTTTTTTAGTACCTTTTTATATAAATGTATATCATAGTATACATCATTGTGATGCTTCAGCACATTCATTAAGGGAGGCAGCACCTGATAATGGTAATTTTGAAAAATTTAACAATACAATTTACTTAAATTACAAAAAAAATAAATATAAAGAATCACAACTATGTTCTTGACCTTTAGGTTAATATATGGTGTCATATTCATAATTTGAGTTTGTATTTGATAATCGATCAAAGACTAGCTATTTAACTTTTATATAATTTTCAACTGCCCTAATTAATTTGATGATCTTTGATGGACGGTCAAAATATAACTAAATTATTGGTATCGGAGTTTGTGATTATATATATTTACTATGAATGACATAATTTAGTAAGAGGAGGGATCCATTGACAATGGTGATTTTGACAATATTGACAATGTTATCTTTCAAAATAAATTTATAAAAATTCATAAAAAAATCTTAAAAATAGAAAAAAAAATTTACAGAAGTATTACTTAACTTATAGATTGATTATGTTACCGATTATATTCAATTTGAGCGATATTTTATAGCTCTTTAAAGATCCGTTAAATTACAACCGTTAAAAAATATACAAAATTTTGATAAGACATCAAATAATGTTCAAATTGATTGAAATTTGAAACACTATCAATCTATAAGTTAACTAATGTATCCATAATTTTTTTTCCATTTTTAAGATTTTCTATGAATTTTTATAAATTTTTAAAAATAACCATTATCAAGATTGTCAATATAAGCATTGTGTCAATGGATCTCTCTTCATTTAGTAATCTCATGCCTCATGAATCTGTTTAACAATATATAGAGTTAGACTATTGTGCTAACGTTAGCATTTCAATCCGAAATGCTAACGATTCAAAAATTATGTTATCGTATCCGAAATCGTGATTTATGGTACTTTTTAAATTCTTCATATAAGAATATAAGGGTAAACAAAAATTTTCTATTTTTAAAGTTTTCTTAGTATTTATTTTGTATTTTTTAAAAAAGCATGAACAAACATCAATATTTTATTATTATCTATGAGCTTTTTTTTTAAATTCAAAACAAATAGTTAAAAAGCTCCAAAAATAGAAAAATTTTGTATTCCTCAATATTTTTATATGAAGAATTTATTGAACACCTTAAATCATGATTTCGAATACGATAACACAATTTTTGAGGCGTTAGCATTTCGGGTTGAAATGCTAACGTTAGCACAATAGTCTAACTCCAATATATATTTTTTTCAAAACATTAAAAACATTAATATATTGTTAATACGTACTCAGTTGAGCCGGTGTGCGGTTTTATATACTTTTATTTTATGGGCAGGTGAGTTTTACATTATGATGACTTGATGAGGCATATATGCGAATTTGGATATATATATATATATATATATTTTACATATTAAACGCCAACAAGTTATTTCCGCCATCCACACAATTGGTCAATTACATTGCAAAAGATCATCAGAACCAATGAATGAATGAATGAGCCGTGTTGTCAACAACACAACAAGCCAAAGCCATAGCTTTTGAGAAGAAAGCTAATCAAAAGAAAGAAAGATATTTGTTGTTGCAAACTTGCTGAAGTTGCAATTGCATGAGAGACAGACAAGAAACAGATCATATAACACTTTTTGACAATAGTAATTAGTAAAGGGCGCCGACATGGTATCCTTTCCACTTTAACTTGAGGATCCTCATGTCGCCTCAAAACATTTTATGTTCTGTGAAAACACGTAGAGGCCACCTTTAAAATAAAAGTAACACCTACGTTCATCGGATGGATGTTTATTGTAGATACATAGTGTAACAAGTGAGACCTTCTATGTAATACTTTGTGTCTCTGATGGGTGCTCATCGGATGGACACAAGAAGTTTCTCTAAAATAAACCACCCATCCATCCCTCTCTCATAATTTGACGCACCCACGTGCAATCATGTGCTTATCACAGTTGCATAAATGTTTACCGAAAACCGTAGTGTATCTGCTTACTAGAAAATGATATATGTTGATCGGAAAGATATAAATATTTATTGAAAAATGATATTTGTTCATTAAAAATACGGTGGACCTGTGAATAGATAAAATGGGTGGTTGCTACCTACTACTCTATTTTCTATCTCCAATTTCAGTACACAGCAGTACAGGTACAACACTGAATGAACTTAAAATAAACCACCCATCCACTCCTCTCTCATAATCTGACACACCCACATGCACTTATGTGCTTATCACAATTGCATAAATGTTTACAGAAAACCGTAGTATATCTGTTTGCTAGAAAATGATATATGTTGATCGGAAAGATATAAATAATTATTGAAAAATGATATTTGTTCATCAAAAATACGGTGGACCGGTGAATAGATAAAAATGTGGTTGCTACCTAGGACTCTATTTTCTATCTCCAATTTCAGTACACAGCAGTACAGGTACAACACTGAATGAACTTAAAATAAACCACCCATCCACTCCTCTCTCATAATCTGACACACCCACATGCACTTATGTGCTTATCACAATTGCATAAATGTTTACAGAAAACCGTAGTATATCTGTTTGCTAGAAAATGATATATGTTGATCGGAAAGATATAAATAATTATTGAAAAATGATATTTGTTCATCAAAAATACGGTGGACCGGTGAATAGATAAAAGGGGTGGTTGCTACTTGCGACTCTATTTTCTGTCTCCAATTTTAATTCAGTACACAGCAGTACAGGTACAGCACTGAATGAACTTCACGTCCAATTAATTGGTATTCTTTGATATTCTCAAAAAAAAAAAAAAATTGGTGTTCTTTGAGCATGCTTCTTTAGGGGATATATATATATATTCTTTTGTTTTGCTTTTGGGATCATGATTTGCTAATTGCCAATTATTTAGGGCCAAGATATGTAGGAATATAATTCCCACGACCTTCTAGTTTTGTCATTGATGACTACTAGTAATGAGTATGTCAAGGGTCCCATTAAATTAAATAGCAAAAGCAATGTATATATTTATTAGACAACTATTAAATGTATTAATTATGAAGATAAAATTAAATATGCAACATTCATAATGCTCTTAGTTGGACTAAAAACCTGATGATCTTTCTTTTGTCTTCTGTTTATGCTATAGAAATAGAAACTTAAATTCAATATTTTTTAATTAGCACTAGCTTTTAAAGCTTTCAAAATGAAAAGAAATTAAAACAGATAAATATGTACAAAAATACGACAAATTCATGTCAATTCAAACAAAAATCTTGAGTCAAATTAACCAAGCCAAGCACCACTTATGATCACCACTACGTACCTTCAAACTCATATAACCTAGAATTACAATTCTATCGCTTTTCACTATTCTATGTAAGCGATATACATATATATATATATATATTAATATATACCACCCCAAATTAACCCACCAAAAATGGGAACAAAATTAAATACCTCATATATATATATATATATATATATTAACTGTGCTCCTGAAGTTAGGAAAAATCCAATATTCAAAATAGCTACAATTTATCTGCAATTTTGCTGAGGGAATCAGCAAGCCTGTTCAAAACACCCAGCAAGCTGTTTGTCTGCTCTCTTCTCTGATCTCTATCTAGTTGTAGGTTTATGTTCTGCGCCTCCAGTTGCGCCGCCACCATCCGGCTGTTCCGCTCCAGCACCTGCAGGAGCTGCGCGTGATGGTCCGCTTCCTCACGCTCGCCTTCCGCAGTGCGCCGCCTCTTGTGTCCTTCTTGCGAAGGCACATCCTTCTCTCGGTCGACATCGGACGGTTGTTTTTCTCTGGATGTGCCTGCATTTGATTAGAGTATAATTGATAATTAATTAACTAATTTATAATTAATGCTTAAGAATCAATCTAGTGCTCACAATGACATTTCTGATATATAATATAATATATATATAATGGAGATGTTTATCATACAACCTGTGTTTTTTCTTTATGCTTATTGAAAAAGGAACACTTGAACTAATTAATAAACCAAAGTATTAATTAAGTAGGATATTTGCCAAGTTGGCCATGTTTTATAATCACACATGATAAAGACACTTCCTTAATGAGACTTGCATTTATATATACTTGAACAAATAAATCATTAATTTGATTAATCCATTTCTCTTAATTCTAATTTGAAATCAAAGTAGCCTTACACTGAAAATAGCTAATATACATAAATAGTGGTTAATTTGATCAATCCACTTAAATAGAAAAAGTGTCAAAGCTAGGGTTAAATATAGCAGTTCTAAAATTTGCAAAATTTGATTTTTTTTTTTTTTTTTTACCTGGTTCAGAGCTTCCGGGATGCAATGGTTCGGCACACCTCACTTCTACAACAAAAATTTAAAAGAAGTAAGAAGAATAAATTAACCATTAACCACATATTTAATTGAGCAACTTGCAAAACCTAGCTACAATCCATCTATATATTAGCTACAAGTACAACCAACACATTAAAATGTATAAACTAAAAAAAAAAAAATTAATACAGTTGTTGCTCAAACCACTAGTAGCATTTAATTTGGTTGAAACGGACATGTTCGTTTTCTAATGCATAAACTGACATGTAAAGCTCATCATGAAAACCTCCATATATATAGAAGA
Organism: Cyperus esculentus; assembly: GCA_030179965.1. Taxonomy (NCBI): domain Eukaryota; kingdom Viridiplantae; phylum Streptophyta; class Magnoliopsida; order Poales; family Cyperaceae; genus Cyperus; species Cyperus esculentus. The sequence goes on along the minus strand of JASGLE010000015.1, from coordinate 2,938,835 downwards.
GTTTGATCACCAAAAACCACCAAATAACAAACAGCTATATATACTAATACATACGAAAATAACATTTTCCATTTGACTACCGGCAACATGCAGAGTAAAATAATTAAGAGGAAAATATTATTCCCCAATCCACTTAATTAAAATTAACAGGTATGTGTATGAGTGTATCATATATCTATATTAAGCTATATATATATATATATATACCATTGCACAGGTTCTTAATTAAACACTGGTAATTGATCAACTAATGTTATATATTGAGGCAGTGGTGCAACATTTATAAGAAATAAATCTATAGTCTTTAAGAGATGCATATATATATATATATAATTTTGCTGGTGCTTGTATATATGAATTGGTACTTCTTAATTTGTTCTTGCAGTCTTGCAGAGATATATATACATGTGCAGGAGCGATGATCTCTACCTGAAATCGGCACGGCACATGTTACCAGTGTGGCTACTGGTACATCAGCCTTCTCCGATCCTCCTCTAGATCTCTCCTGATCTACTTCTTCCTCTTCGTCGTCGTCGAACAATCCGCCCTTCTTACCGGTACTGTGATCAGAAACCCTTGCCTGATCATGATCTCCTTCGACCCCTAATTTCTGATCCTCTTCTACATCTCTGTCGACCTTATCTTTATCTTTATGCTCCTCGTCGTCGTCGTCGTCGTCGTCTTCCATCTCGATTCTGCTGCCGCCACCGCCGCCGACCCCGCCGATGCCTCCGTCGAGTATATCGTACACCTCCCTGTCGAAGAACCCCGGCAGCCTCTTCTCCCGCCGCAGATCGTTCCGCATCCCCCAGAAAGATTCGTTCTTTCCGCTGCCGGCGCCGCCGCCGCCCCCCCTCTCCCACTCCTTGATCTTCTTGTAGTCCCCCGCGAGGTTGCTCCACCGTTTCCGGCACTGCACCGGGCCGCGGTTCACGCCGTGCCTCTTGCAGTACGCCGAGACCGCGGCCCATTTCGGTTCAAGCGGTCCAGGCTGCCCAAGGCCGCCGGGACCGACCCGACCCCGGCCCCTCCTCTCAACCATGCGCTTGCCCTCAATAAGCACAAGTATCTCCTGACGGGTCCATCGTGGCAGGCGCGGCGGTCGACCGGAGGACGTGGTCGGGCCGCTGGAGGGGTCAGAAGGGGCATTGGCCATATAGAGGAAGGACAAGGGAGGGAGATCAGAGGGCGTTGAAATAAGGTATGTGAAAGGATTAATAGGAAAGTTTGGGACTTTTTGAGGGGTGGAGGGGTGTAATGAAGGGCATTATTTAATTAGGAGGGGATTTGGTTTTGATTAGATTGGATTAGGAGAGGGTCTTCTTTGGCTTATAAGCTTAGGTTAGGATATCATAATAGACTTTTAGTTTCTTAGAGGGAGAGAATATTTTTCTCTTTTGGGGGATTTGTAAGGCTCTCCCACAATGGGTACACTGTTTTAATTGGGGTTAATTGCCTAATTGGCATGCAACTTAATTAATTCCTAGTAGTAACGACTCAAGTATATATATATATATGAAAACATGTTTGAGTTCACCTTATAAAATAGGCCACCCATCTGCCCCCTCTCACAATCTGACACTGCGTATGTATCCATGTGCTTATCATGATTGCATGAATGTTTATTAGAAACCTTTATGTATCTATTTACTAGAAAATGATATATGTTGATCGGAAAGATATAAATGTTCACTGAGAAATTATATTTATTCATTAAAAATACGGTAGACCGGTGGATATATAAAATTGTGATACAGATCGCATAGCACGGTAAAACCGTGATATGCATATCACCGTAGCCTAATTCTATATCCTTACTATATATAAAAGCATATTAGAAAAAATGACATGAAAGGGCTATCTTCCTCAAATAAGAAACCTGAGCCGTTGATTATTTTCTTGGATAGATCAGAATCGTTGATTTATGTTAATGCCCGTTGACATTTCAGCCCATTAAAATTTAAGGTCCATATCAATTTCAGCCTAAAGCAACGCGTAGACTCTTTACTAGTATATATACACACAGCGTGGTAACACAGTAACATGTGATATTTTGTTATTTTTTTTTTATATGTTTTCAATCAATGATTTATTTGATTACACGGCACCACATTGCTATATGACAGAACCATTATTCTTTTTTCAAAAAATAATAAAAACGTTTTCAAAAGACAGAAGAATTATTTTTTTGTATGTTTAAATGAACTAATGCACTTGCGAAGTATGTTGGTGTGTGAGATCAAATTAAGTTGTAATTTAATTTAAAAATGTAATCCTTCTCATTAAGTTTCAATGCCTAAATGATCTAAACATATATGTACAATCATGAAATTAAAGCTATTTTCATTTTCATAATACTGTGTTATTATGTATACAATTTTTTTTTTAGTTTCCTATGTTTTATTATTTTTTCTTATATTTATCATGGTTGTGAAATAAAATATTAGTTACAAGATAATACGAGATTATTACTTTAATTTAACATTAAATTATAGAAAAGATATATATAGTAAATGAATTTTACTCCTGAATTTTATATTTGTGGAGGCCATATTTGTTGTTGGGTGAATTGAACTACTCAACTACATAATTTTAGTTGCACATGATTTGCAATTAAGAATATATTAGCTTTCTTATTTAGGGCATTTCAAGATAATAAATGTAGTATCTCTCTTAACAAACATTAAATTTCGACATTTCAATTGCATTTTTAGATGTTTCATATGCAGAGGTGTAAACGAGCCGAGCTGAGCTAGGCTAAGCTCAAACTCGGCTCATTAGTTAATCAACCAAAAACACAAGCTCATTATCGGCTCGTTTAATTAACGAGCTGATCGAACTGGCTCGTTAAGCTCGTTTATTTTTTAATAATAAACTTTTAAGTATGTTATATCAAAATTTATATAAAAATCAACAAAAGAACTAACAAAAATATGTTCGTACACATTTTACATAACAATTTTATATATATTAGACCATATGTTGTATAATATATTAATAATTTACGATAAGAGCAGCACGAATTGCAATTAGTAATAATTTATCGAGTCAAACGAGTTTAACGAGCCGAGCCTTACTAAGCTCAAGCTCGGCTCATTAGCTTAACGAGCGAACCAATAACGAGTCAATCCCGAGCCAATAACAAGCAAGCCACGAGCTACGAGTTTTTTTGCCACTCCTATTCATATGCAACTTGGAAATAATCCATCAATAATTATTCGTGTGATGCCAATGTGGGTACTCTATAACAAATGCAATTGACGAAAAGGATTAATTATTCAAAGAATGGCGACGGGAGGAGGAAATAACAGTAGGGGAGCATGAGGGGGTGGTAGCTAGATTTCAATAGGTCCCCCCCTTTTAATTAATTAACCTAGTCATTAAATCATTAAATCATTAAATCTCTCTCTATCCCAATGATATCAGGGGGGCATTATAGATATATATATATATATATTGGGCACCATAAGCACATAAATGGGCATTAAAATAAATAAAGGGGTCATGATTCATGATCAGTAGGAGATCTTAGAGGAGGGTTCTATATAGGACTTAGAATTTTGTCCAAAGCTATTTGGCATCTAAAGGTATGACTAAACCGTTCGATTCAATTTATATGTTTATCAATGGCGATAGCGTGTGACCCCATCATTCTAAATATAACCAGCATACTATATATTTTTAGCACATACATGATCAAATCACAGTTGATCAATCAATTACCAACAATTAAATCGTACGGCTCTCCGTATCCTTTGAACCATCTAAGTAGCTTTGGACAATATCCGATTCCTTTTATATAATCTATGTACACATAACATATTGCATATATATCTTTCTTTTGGGGCAATTAAAATATAGGAAAGGGGAAGGGATATCCTTTTCCTCTTTGGGTCCTGATAAGCCACCTCCACCCTCCATCCATCTCCTATTCTTATCTTTGCGAAAAGGCCCTTTCCTCCCACCTGTCACTCTTCCATTTGTTCCTTCCTCTTTTTTTCCGTTTTAATTTGTAAGAAGTTTTCATATTTTCAAGTTTTCAACTCCATTGGATTTATGGGTATTTGCCCAATTTACAGCCCGAATCCAATATCACAGAATTTCTTAGAAATAAATAAATTCATATGTTAATTTGCACCATGCATGTGTTTGTTGCTAGGTGAACTTGAATCAAAGGTTTCCCTTTTAATTTGTATGCTTTCAAATTTACACACAACAATTTCATGTGAAATTATGAAATTTATTAAGTAATACCCAGCGTCCCTAGAAAAATTGTCCACAGCATATATCCATAGGTTAATTACATTTCGGGATGTATCTGTTACATTTCGGGATGTATCTGTTACATTTGGGGATATACCTGTTACATATTCCGTACACGTCTATGAATGTATGGACGGTTTTTAAATGGACGCGAGATGTTTCTCAAATTTATATATTTATTGGATGTTAATATCGATTTTAATGGGGTACGGGTTGAGCTAATTGCGACCCGGCCAGCTGATTATATATGTATGTATAAGAGTGCATGCTTAATCTAATAATCTTAATGTGCGGTTTATGTGCCATTTGTGGGACAGCCACTCTTTATTAGGATGTCATAACCCTCAAGAAAGGGTTTTCCCTTCCTTCCTTCCTTCCTTCCTTCCTTCAAGTTGTGGGGTCTGATCATGAGAAGGACTCGTTGATTTTCTCCGAATCAAATCGAGATATATATATATACTGCTAGACGTCCCCATGATAATTAACAACGCCACTTAATTTCCACTTATGGGCTAATTAATTACATCCCTGAGGTGGATATATATCATAAAGGTGCACCCAATATATATATAATTGCAACACTAGGATGAGTAAGTAGAATTATAATTTCAGAAAATGTGGCACATGCATGTGATTAGTGCAAATAATTAATTAAGTCTTCGTAATTAAGAAATTTGAATTAATTGGGTTTCAATTTTATTTAGTTGGGTAACTTCACACTAATTAAGTGATTTACCGGAGTTTAGTTTATAGCGACTAATGAGAGAATAATCATTTGTAAAACAGGCACGAAAAGATTTGTGAATAATTGAAAATACACGTTTTTTCATTATGTGTCCTTATATTATATATATTAAAATTAAAGATTACGAGTAATTTAGGAATATATCACATAATTATATAGGATGTGTTCATTTAATATCTGGATGAACAAGTTATGTTATGTGGATGATCATATCTGATGGAAAATGACAATTTAAAAGGTAGGAACAATTGATGATCAATCAATAATATATGCATATATATAAACATCATTATATCTCCATACTATTCGCTATATATATATACGTATGAATAGTTTTTTGTTAGTATGAAAGTAAATATGACATGATGGTTAAAAACGTAAAATTCATATATTTACTCTTATTAAGTGATACATACTGAATTCTAATCCACAATTGATATTTATGATACCCATTATAATTAATTAATTATCATATTTGTTCCAAAAATCTTAATGTGTTAATACTTAAAAAAAATGTAGATCCCATATTAATTAAAATTAACGAATATACAATCGTCACAAATATTTTCAATCAAATAAACTATGATACACCCAACAATATCTTCTTTTTTTTTTTTTTGAGTAACTAATTACACACAACAATATCTCAATGCAACGTTAACACTTAACACAACTAATTCATAAATAATATTGAACCTAAAAGAGAGGACGAGATCTTGATTGAATATAATAGAGGGTAGGGGTGGTACCCATTAGCAAAAGAAAATCATGTCAGTAACTTTCATATATGTCAATTTCAAGGGGACCCCTATCAATTCTCCGTGAATCAGGAGGAGCTTGCCCCTTCGGTTGTGGGGGAGGTCATTAATATAACACGAATTAATTACTAGCCAGGGAAGCTAAACACCCCTTAATTTAATTTAATTTAATTTAATCCTTCTCTTTAATTTCTCTGTCATTGTAAAATGTAAATCGTAGTTAATTACCCCAGAAGAATATCAAAATATCACAATATAAAAATTTTATATGATTGCCCTATAATTTTTTTTTTTTTTTTTTTTTTTTGCTCTGGATGCTAATTACAATATAAAATTCTGATGATTTACATATTCTAGATTCTTTGCTTTACCCTAAAAAATGAGAAATTTGACTTTCATCTTTATTTAAACGTAGATAATGCTATCTGAATTTATGATGGGACCTAAGATGCTTATTATATATATAGTTAATTAATCAGTATATATAGAGTCTAAACCTCAAGTTAATTACATGGCTGAGTGTTTTTTTTTTTTCTTTTTTTTTAGATAAAGACAAGGGTCAAGCCACTCAAATTTAAATGTCTATAAAAGATCTCCCATCCAGATTTCGAACCCGTGATCTCCCACAGGGAGAGCGTTGCCCTTAACCACTAGACCAAAGACTGGTTCTTATTAAGACAAACGAGAGCGTAAATTTTCTTGTGGCAGTTCATTGTTAATCATTCTCAAAGTGGAGAACGATTCAGTGCCATTCTCTTCCCTCTCGGATTAATGCTTTCATTCTTTTAGTAAACAAAGAAGACTCATATACTAATTAAAGATTAAGTTCTTTTGGGTGATGTAGAAGGCTGCCATAAATTATTCATCGTATATACTAGTATCCAAGTGATAATCTAGCTAGTTGTTTTATTTTAAATTTTGAGAAATACATAAATAAAGAACAAAAAAAACCAAAAATTAATTTGGTCTATACTATACCGGCTTTTTCTTTTTTTTTTTTTTAATTCCAAAATCATATTTTCACTCCGCCACCGTGCAATAATAAAAAAAATGTTACGCTGATACCAACAACGCTCCCGTCATGAATAGACTCTTTTTTTTGTTTTTGTTTTCTGCATAAAAAAAAGTTAGTAATTAACATGTATGTAAATTTAACTTGCTGGACTAAACCTATCTTTCAATAACTAATTAGTTGTGGTTCAAAATTCGGTTCAACATCAACCGATTCATGACCTTTTCGTCCGGTTCACTGTAGTATCTATATCTCTCTCTTTCTCTCTATCTTAATTTTGTTGTCATGTTTTAGTTATGCACACTATATAGCTTATTATGCATATTATTATGCAAAATAATGTATTATTTATTATGCAGCTCGTTTATATGCAATTTGTTAATTAGTTGTATAATGCATGTTAGTAAATATCTTTTTATTATGTATGTAAACTTGTTTATTATGCACACTAATTTATTTAGTATGCATTGCATTTTTTTTAAAAAAAAATGCATGTTACATATGCTATATATATATAAATAAAAATATTTATTATGCATACAAACTTATTTAGTATACAATGGAATATGTCTATTATAGAATGTACGTTATCAATTTTTTTTTATGAAGACAAAAGGGCTTAGTATGCAAGTTGTTTAGTATTTTTTGTGTTCCGCTAGTTCATTTTACATACACAATAAATAACTTTCGCTACATAATAATCAAATCTACATGCATAATTCGAGAGTACATAACAAGTTTGACTGATCAAACTATCCATATCAACAATGGGAGTTACAATTGTATCACAATATCAGCTCAATCCCATAATAATCAATCTATCTTATAGACCGAAAAAATTAAAAGTATACTCATAAATGACGATGTGTCACAATAATAACAGCTAGCACGATAATTAAATAGCTCAGTAGCTAGGTTTATATCATATAGGTTATATACCATGCAAATTAATTAGCTTAGTAGGTTGTGGTCAAAATGGCATATATATATAGGCGAGTAGTGATCATCAAATCCTCCATTTTGAGAATGCAAATCAACGATATGCTCTAAATCTATGCACGCATTAATTTTGGGTGTGTAGTTTTGGGTCCCAGGTAATTTGCTTGACCAAAATAAATAGTGGTGTCAAGAGTCAAGACAGAAGAGATCTCGCTAGCTATAGCTAATGCTTTACAATGTGGATAAGGGGGCGTGGGTCAATCAATCCTTACTATATATAAAAACATATCGGAAAAAATGACATGAAATGACTATCTTTTTTAAATAAGAAACCTGAGCTGTTGATCATTTTCTTGGATAAATCAGAACCGTTGATGTACGTTGATGCCCATTGACGTTCTCAGCCCATTAAAATTAAAGGTCCATATAAATTATCTCAATTTAAGGCCCATTACATATTATCTTAAAAGTTTGTTATAAGAAATAACAATTTGAGCTCAAAGCAAGTCGTGTGCTTTTTACTAGCCTAAAACAAAAACTCACTGTGCATGCTATCTAGATATCATGGTGGACGACATTGTTAGTTGCCTTTGAATCTTGGTGAATGGGTTAGGGACACCCGTCCCACCATTGACCAAATTAATTTTGGTACTCCAATTAATATATATATCTAGCAAATGGAAAGAAGGGGAATTCATTGTGCATTGTGGGTCATGGACTTGCATTAACATATATATATATCATATATAATCATAATACAACCAACCAAATTAAGGTATGCTGAAGATCGACCACTACTGAAATCAGTCAAATCACTATTTTAATTTGCCCCTTCTTACACAGTCAAATGGTCGATAATTATGTTCTTAAACTGAACCCAGTTTTTGTATACAAGTCCGTTAATTGTTCTTAAATTAAACCCATTTGTAAGAATCTGTCTCTGCACGGAACTAGGCGCACATCTCGAGTGGATAACTGTGTTGCGTACATGTTTGGGGAAAGAATTTAATTCAGCTGAAAATATGTTGAGGGATGTACATATATATAAAAGAGATTTTTAGGGAGACAATTATCAGCTTGTTAAAATTAAATCATATACTTAAAGAGGAGGCATCCATTAATTAACAATACTTATCTTGTCAATTTTGATAGTAAGATTTTTCAAAAATTTGAAAGAAATTAATCATTAAAAATTAAAAAAACAAAAAATGTTTACAGAAATATTGTTTAGCTTATAGATTGATTAATTCTGATTACATTCAATTTAAGTGACGTTTAATAGCTCTTCAATAACCCGTTAAAAAGCATATAATTTTTTTATAAGCCATCAAACGATATCCAAATTGATTGAAATTTAAAACACTATCAATCTATAAGTCACGTAATTAATGCATTCATAATTTTTTTTTTCATTTTAAGATCTTTTATAAGTTATTACAATTATTTGAAAAATCATATTGTCAAGATTATCAAGATAAGCATTGTCAATGGACCACTCCTCATACTTAGATCACTGTTGAATCACATGAGCATATTTGAGTGTTAATTTCATAGTGTTTCAATTTAATCTGGTCAAGGTGATATTAGAATCATGATATCCATATATTTTGGTAGCATTTTCCTTACGGTTTTAATTATATGAACCAAGTACACTATCATAATCATAATAGAGGAATTAAGGGGAATCAGGAAGCTAAAATGTCTTTGTTGGGGATAATTAATTTGGAAGTGAAGTCGTTAGTGTTTATTAATCCTATATATGGGGACATATTCTTACACTTCACGTCGAATGGCAGAGAAATAAAGCATCATCAAATGATTGCAGTAAAGAATATATTAAAAGTTTGATTGTAGAGAATAACGAATTTCATATTTTTATATAAAAAATGTTATCCACTCTTTATTTTCTTGTGAAGATTTGATGGTAATTTATGATAGTGCTAGAGCAAATCAAGTTAATATAGCCTTTAACTCATCCAACTTTTTTGTGAGTTTCACTAGAAAAGAAGAATATATCATATTAAAATTTTGGTTATTGTCGTTTAATAATTTTTTGTGCAATATAAAATATGATATAAATTTTTTTCTATTTTTTAAATATTTAACAATAATATAAAATATTGAATACTAATCCACAAAATATGATATAAATATTTTTTATAGTAAAGAAAACATAATTTGGAGATTTTTGATGTAAATCTTATTGAAAAAACAAAAACTTGTTGTTTTGGTGTGCTTTAACTCATACTAGTCTAGTAGTCTTGATCATAGTGTCATATTCATATAGTCACAAAAAATATAAGTTAGTAGGCGTAACCTTTTATTTGTCCATGAAACTTTTGACCTATAATTACAGGGGGACCATATATTAGTGTCTCATCACTTGAGCAACAAAACCATATCTTTTTTTTTATTATTTTTCTTGTTCTCAATAAACTTGATATATTGTTGCACAGTTGCACCTAATATGGCTTTCCAAGGTGCATATACATAAAAGCATTTTTAACAAACTTACAATAGGATTTTTGCATGTTGTTTACTTTGCTATATTTTGCAGTTTTGCTAGGATTCTGAATTTCTGATTAATCCACCAGAGATGAGAGCTCAATAGCAATAGTCAAGAAATTAAAAAAAAAAAATAATGAGAAAAGTCCAGGAACTTTTAGATGAAAATGCGCCATCTAAATTCTCTGTTGAGACTTGAGAGACGTACTTGAGAATAATAATTCGCCCCAAAAGAGCTTCGGTACTTTCCAAATTATATAACAATAAACCCTCCATAATTTTATAAACTTTATATAAAGCCCCCATGCAGTCGCATGCTTTTAGTTGTACTTTATTCCCCCTTTAATAAATGATTAGAAAAAACATAATATTGTGATGAGATTGTGGCCAAGCAAAAACAAATTAAAATTAGATAAAATTGTCAAAAGTAAAAAATAAATAAAAAAAAGTGCAATAGATATGAAAAATAAAAAAGGTAAACATTTTCTTTTGCCCTGATGTTCATCTATTACATTTCATAGAGGTTGCTAGAACAGTAACGTTTTCATTTTTCCTTAGTTTTCCACTGTTTCAAATTTACCGAACGCAACTGAAATTGTGAGAAATAAAAATTAATTGTCTTTAGTTTTCCACTTTTCCTTTATTCGATATTGCCATTTGCCAAGCGACTCCACAATATTTAATCGGTATAATATTTTTCACCTTATTATTAGCACTATAATTTGGAATCATTTTAAACTACAAATATTGTCACTTAGAACTGATCTGGCAAATTAAAAAAAAAATGTTGGAGAAATTTTAATTAAGTATACACGTATGTAACAATTGGGACTTGAAAAAATATATATATTAATAGAGTAAAATCTTATCTATGGAGTAAAAGTTTGAAGTAAATTTCTATATAAAAACCTTACTATCGTTTACATATTATAATCTTGCAATAAAAATCGAATACTTTTATTATTATTTTTTTCTTCCGCATCAAACCTGCCAAGCAATAAATCAATGATTCTGCCAAATTTACCCCCTCCGTAATAATAATGTGTTTAAAGTTGTCGCCCACTTAGTACATACTACATACAATCATTTATCCAAAAAAAAAAAAAGTACATACAATAATAATTCAGTAATTTTCCACCCGGGCAAACAACACGGCCCATAAATACATTCACCGTTATTTCGGACTCACTAGATGGGCCACAATACGGCCCACTTCGTACATATTCCGGACTCACTAAATGGGCCACAATACGGCCCATAATACAATTACGACTAACTCCCAGAAGGCCCGGCCCGGCCTGTAAATCGCCAGATTGAACGAACAAATCGACGTTTCCTTCGTTTTTACTACTTTTACGCGCCAACAGAGAAACGAAACGAAGCGAAGCGCATTCCTCTATGGAAACCCTAGAAACCCTAGTAGGAGATGGCGTCGGGAGCGGGGGAGAATCGGACAGGGAACGGGAAGAGGAGGCCGAGGAAACGGCGGCGCTCCTCCGAGACCGCCTCCGTCTCTCCGTTGTCTCTATTGCCTCCTCCCATGGTCCATTTCCCTCTTAGTAAACAAGATTTCTTCTTGCTTTGCGTATTATACTGTTAACTTGTGAATTGTGAAGGTTTTTGCAAGGAATTGTGAAAAGTTATAATCAAATTAACCAATTTGAAGTTTTAGTTGGTGAAAAGAATGATCTCATTATCTTGATTCGTTTTTCGAATTTTCAGCTAAGACATTGGGAATGACGATCTCGGAGCCAGTAGTGGCATGCATTGCTGATCTAGCTTTCAAACAAACAGGTTTTACTCTTTAACTGTCATTTCAATAACAATGTTCTTAGTCCCGAACACGTTAGGTGGGCTAGAAATGGAACTCAATCGATCGGGCTTCATATCCATGAAAGTGGCTGAATCTGTACGTTGGCTTGCCAAGTGTATCAGAATCCAGTCCTTTTTTCGTGGCTTGAGACAGACTATGTAGAAAAAAACTACATATGCATATCCTTAATTTCATTATGTTCATATATTAGTCACAAATATTGACTACGGTATGTCTTAATAGCAATGTAAAAGTTTGAAATCATGATTCGTAGGCTAATGAAGTTGATTGATCAAACGAAGTTGAATGCCTAGTGGTACTTGGTAAAGAAAATTTTTTTCCTTTTTTTTTTGTTTGAGTTCCATACAAATAAATGACTTGAAAGTGGAAATGATGGGGAAAAAAATTTATCTGTTTATTGTGATTTACAAAAGTGGAGTCATGTCACCTAAGCAAAGGTAGTTTAAAAGCTCAAAACATGCGGTAATTGGAATGTACACTGCCTTCAATAAATCACTTGCATGCCTTCAAAAGCATGATAATTTGTAGCACATGTACCCCTTCTCTCTGAAATTATCTAACTACTATTAATAGTGTCCGCTCGTGCATTTCTTATGTCATAAGGAATAAACAGTTTTGATTTGTGCAATCTCTTAATAAAATAGGGAAAAAGGTGCAATCTTTATACTGTTTCATTAATTATTTTTTGAGGTTTTCAACAATTTTGTGAAATTAAATCTTTCTTGTTAGCCCAAGCTTAGTTAAGTTTTACTTTTACACGTCGCAAATTTTATTTTAAGGCATAATGCGATCCTTCTTGAAAATCTTAAGGGACACCTTCACCAGCTGGCACTCTACATATGCCGGTATATATGTTATGATGTTGTAGTGCTATACTGCTCCCATATAATTTCTTATGGTTGATGTTATCTTTGGAGGGCTGCAGAGCAAATTGGCAGAGATGTAGAGCTGTTTGCACAGCATGCTGGCCGGAAATCTGTCAATGTGGAAGATGTTATTCTCACTGGTAATTCCAAAAACCTAACAAGTAACAACCCAAATCTTGCTTTTTTTCGTCAAACTAGATTCCTTAGTAGAGAACTGTATAGGGTTAACTGAAGTGAAGATCGATCTTTCTGTTTCACACATCTAACTTTGTCTTTGTCTGCAATGCTGGAATAACAGATCTCAAACTTGGTAAGAATGTTGAGAAAATTCTGGTAATCACAAATCAGTGAATCATACATACCAAAACTTGGATGCAGTGAAGGACCACAAACCCACAACAAGAACTGACCCAGAACTGACTCTGATCTATATTCAGAGTTCAACCAAAACCACCTTTAAGTAGACCATATTCCATATAGGACTTGATCTAACTCCAAATACTTTTATTAAGGCACCTAACAAAACCAACTTATATCGTAATGGTGACTATCTATTCTGTACTAAAATTGGTATGAGACAAAAAGAGGTATCTCCCTTTTGAGAGAATACGAATACTGATTTGACCAGTTCAAATGGACAGAAGAAGTTAATGGTCAAGTGGAGGTCACTATTACCAAATTCAACAGAGATTAAAAGTGGGTAGTAATTTGGAAGTACGGCTATTAATGCATATGGTAAAGACATTTTTGTTCCATTGCCCACTGGAAACTCGTTAGTACCAGGTCTCAACCCACAGCAGTTGACAGCTAATGAATAAAAAATATCTAGTGACTGATAGCTAGCGATAAATTGGAAGACACATATATAAATGCAAAACCTTTTGTGCAGGTAATCTGTATGTGAGAATCACTCAAGTCAGCCACTTAAACTGATAATTTGGTTCTATTAATTACTTCTTAGTGAAGTATATGTAGTTTATCCATTTATTTAAGTTCCATGAACAAAAACTACAATCATTTGGAACCACTAGCCCATTTATATGTGTATAACAATATGAAATAACCATGACTGAAATGGACTACCAGTAAATTGAGAGTAGAAAAGCCTTTCAGTTACCAATACTCAAGAAACTATGGTATTCTGCCTGGGACCCTCCATTCCCATACCTGCTATATGAGTTCTTTAGTTCTTACGACTTAAGCAAATCTTCTAAATATAGAGCAAATGTAGAATTTGTGGGGTTAGCACTTCAATAGTTATTAATGATCCTTTAGACTCTCTGACTGGCTCACTTTTGCATTAAAAAACTTCTATATTAGTATATATTGAATAATATTCTAAGGTTGTAACTGTAGCACACAGAAATGAGCACTTGATGGGTCTGTTAAGGGATTTTGCACAAGAGCTTAAAGGAAAGGAGCCATGTACAGAGAGGAAAAGAAAGAAAAAGTCTTCAAAAAATGAAAATAAGGTTAAAGCAAGTTGTGACCTTTTTTTATTTCCTTTCTTATTCCAATTTTACAGAAGATAAAAAAGAACATATCAAATAGTGCTAACTCTAATGGTTCAATTATGTAGGCACAAGAACATATCGAAATGCTCGATTGAAGAACCAAGAGTGAATTTCACAATAGGTTGGTTTGAATATCTGCCTGGTGAAATTGTTATTTCCATGATCCATTTTTTCTTCAAAGATGTGGTGATTTGGTGACTTTTATATAGCACGCAACATTAACTGATGTCCTCATACACCAGCTGCCAAAAAATATCCTCAAGTTCAGCTTATGTAGTTCACAAATGAATTGGATTTGGAAAGCGAATGTATGCATCGGTCTTCTGTTTCATCAACTCGGTGGCCAACTGTGTGTTGTATGTTGCTTCGCATATTTCTTTTGCCCCTTGTCTGGATTCTGGAATACTGTTATATAATTAAAGAACAAAATACCCACCCAGTAGCGGAGCTTGAAACAATTTTGAGAGGGGGCCAAAACTAAAGATTGTAGAGAGTTTAAGTATAAAGGGGGGGCCATCTCATGGCTCAAGTGAAATTTACTTTAAGAAAATAACTGATTCATTACATATTTTGGAAATTAAGGGGGGGCCATAGCCCGAAAACTCAAAGGGAAGCTCCGCCCCTGTACCCACCCCATACATGGACCAATTCGATCATTGAATTCTGAACTATTGTTAACAGGCATGCACAAGCTCAAGCTGCATGAGTCTTGAGCACAGAAAACACCAACCCAAATTGGTTGGATTTGAGAAGTGATGCCATCAACTAATCAAGAAAATGGAAAGAACGCTTTTGGTTGGTGGATGCCAAAACTTGTAGATGGAAAGAGGGATAGAATTTTGATTTGGTGATGTGGCCTTTTTAGAGGGGTTGGCTTGTAAGAGCTGTGATGTGACCAACTGTAGATTATTTGTGGCTGATTACATCTCATAAAAAAATATCCATGTGAAAGCTGCATGACATCTATGATCTTATGTACTGTCCTTTTTTTAGTCATAATTCAAAAGAACGCAAAAGAAAAACAAAATATCCTTTCAATTCAATTATCCAGTTGGTTTATTTGGTTGCTAAAGCTTCAACACAAACAAGTTTTTGCTTTATATTCTTTTTAAAGATGGCCGAAAATGTTTTAGTAACCTCATTATATAACTGTACTTTTGGAGCAAACCTAGTAGGAACTTGCATTAAACCTTTTGGCGAGCGTAAACATATATTTAATTTTTCCAATATTAGTACTTAATATATATAATTTATATCACAATGATACAAAAAAAAAATAATAAAATAATTTTAGAAAGTATTTTTTGAGACAATTTTTTTTTTTTTATCTTTCAATTGGCCCTTAGGCTTTTTTTTTTTTGGGGGATAAAATAAAATAAAATGATCTATTTGCACGTACATGCCTGCATGTGTTTCTCTCACTTTGAAGGTTTCAATAATTCAATAGAGGATAATAGAAGCCTAGGATAAAGCGTCTCTTTTATCCTTCGTAGAAGATCGTTGAATTCTGCACTAGCTGGATGAGGAATCCAGCTTTGGCCCATTATTATTTATTATTTATACCTTATATACAAGCAGTCAACCACACACACTGCTTGGTGCTTGCTATGTTTCCCTATTCAATTGGTGGATTAAACTAGAATTCCTTCAAGTGGAATCTCAATATTGGCCCTTGCGTTAATAGGTGGGAATAACATATTTTGCTGCCATTATATTTATTATATTATACTGCAACTGTTCTCAGGTTAAACTCCAACAATGACCGTATAATGAGAATCCCAAATTTCACATCTATTAAAGGTCTAGCTTTTGATTTTAAAAAGGGAAGGTCTAACTTTGGTTTTCAACTTGCAGCTTGTTCTGAAATGATAGATACTTGTTCCTTTGTCTTTTTTGAGTTGAAAACAAGAGTTCATGTTAAAATAATAAGTTAGTGAAGAGTTCTTCAAGAATCTGTTACACTGTCATGACTCATGAAATTGCCCGGAATGTTTAAAAACCGGGAAAACTAAGGACAATTTTTTATAAAAATAATTAAACCTACTTGTATTGGTATATCTTTGGTCGTACCAGTTTAAAAAAAAAAAACAATTTTCTTCATAATATAAATTATGTATGATATATGCACTGTTTTATATCATAACTTTATATGTATGTGATCGAATGTTTATTTCCTATTCACTGAAAAAGAGCAGAGCAGTTTGAAAACCGGTTTAAATTCATGTAAATAATAACATTTTAAATTGAGCTTCGTACTCTGTTCACAAAAAAAAATGCAGTTTGAATCTGTCACAATTTTGTCTTGAAGGATGTAACAGAAAATAATATTTTCTCTGTACACAGAAGAATGAATTTGTAGCAAAAGTTAAAAGAAATAGTGAAAGAGTGAAATTACTTTTATGCCCTCAATTAGTAGAAAAGTGAACATTATTGGAAGGAGACGAGGGGCATTTTGAGAATTTCGTAATTTTTTTTTTTTTTTTGAGGAAGAAAGTGAATTCAAACAAAGGGAATAAATTCATTTAATTGTGGACAAGTTGTAAAGGGTATAAATTTATTTAATTGTGGACGGAGGAAGTAATGAACATTTACTCTGTACTAATTGGACGACAATGACCTTCCCCAAAGGTCCATCACTTGTGCTTCTGTTTATTTTCTTTTTCTAAAAAAAATAGCTATCTTAATTAATCAATGGTGTATTATACTTCCTCTATCCACAAAAGAATGAATTTGTAGCAAAAGTCAAAGAAGATAGTGGAAGAGTGAAATTACTTTTATGCCCTCAATTAGTAGAAAAGTGAACATTCTTGGAAGGAGACGAAAGGCGTTTTGAGAATGTCGTAATATATATATATATATTTTTTTTAGGAAGAAAGTGGATTCAAACAAAGAGTATAAATTCATTTAATTGTAGACAAGTTGTAAAGGGTATAAATTCATTTAATTGTGGACGGATGAAGTAATTTATAATTTCTTATTTTTTGTTTATTTTATTGGGCAAGAGGTTATTAAACAAACTTTTTTTAATTGGATAAACCTAATAAGAAATCATTGAAATCGTCAAGTATCATATCAGCATTAATCGCATGGCATCTATCCAAAAAAAAAGAGAAAAAAGAGAGGATAAAAAAAAAAAAAAAAAAACCTTTGATCTAGTGGCTAAGGGCAACATTTTTCGTGTGGGAGGTCGCGGGTTCAAAACCTGGATGGAGATCTTTTATAGACATTTAAATTTTAGTGGTTTGACCCTCGTCGTCTTTATCTAAAAAAACAGAGAGAAAAAATAAAATAAAGGATATGAAATACTTCCTCCATCCACAATTAAATGAATTTATACCCTTTACAACTTGTCCACAATTAAATGAATTTATACCCTTTGTTTGAATCCACTTTCTTCCTCAAAAAAAATATATATATTACAAAATTTCCAAAATGCCCCTCGTCTCCTTCCTAGAATGTTTCACTTTTCTACTGATTGAGGGCATTAAAGTAATTTCACTCTTTCGCTATTTCCTTTGACTTTTGCTACAAATTCATTCTTTTGTGGACAGAGGAAGTATGAAATATCTCATTTGTCCTTTGTACTGTAAGTTGCACTGTTGCCGTCCTCATCACTGAATTATAATCTATAAATCTTCTTAATTGATAATCATTGTATATGTGGGGTTTACAAGCAGAGAGCAGCTTTTAACATAACATAAGCAGATAAACTGGCCCAAAACCAAGACTGATATAAAGACATATATATATAATCATAAATTCATAATCCTAACAAAATTAATCATTGTTCGATTTCCATCTTGTTTTCTCCGTCGGTTCACAGCGTACTTTATTGTTATTTTTTTTTATTATGTTTTTGGCTAATTCAAGAAATAATAAGTCCCCACAAATTATTTGCGTTTCTATATATGTGTGTGTGTGTGTGTGTGCATTGTCCAAAGAAATAAATATATATCGGTTAGGAAATGATTTTTGTGGACACATGCTATAAAAAAAAATGGATAGAATTTAATAGTTTGATCAGATGACATTGTCATTGCTACAGGATCAATCATACAGAAATAAATATTTGTTTCATTATTTGTACACAACTAATATATATGGATCAAATAGACAACAACAAGATCAAGATACAAAAATAGGTGAATTCTTTTATGGATATAAAGAAATACGGACCATTTATTTTTCTGAATTGAATGGTTATAATATATTTTTGAAGCACAAATAAAGAGATATGTTTGATCTATAAAATTTGAATAGCTCGATTAAAAATGAACACTTGTTTATAAAACAACAACTCTCAAAGTTAATATTAGATGACAATATGAAAGAGAAAAATTGGGGTGTCGGAGGAGAGAGAAATAACTTGTGATAATATTCCAAACATTATTAATTAATTATACCAACTGGTTGGCTGAAATAATTCAGCTGAATTTTCTTAATACCCCTTCAATCATTGTTGGGTATGAGTTGGATACTTGATGCTTTCATATCTTAATGAAGCTACCATTTTATAATCAATTAATTAATTAATATATTAACCTTCGTTATGACTTTTTTCTGCAACTGCGGCTACAGCTTTCTCTGTACTGTTATTTTTATCTATTTCTTTTTACCTGTACCAGTTTAATATTTTTATGTCATTATGTGATGATCTCTCTTTTTGTATTATTTATCTACTTATCTTACGTTCTTGTTCTTACTATATATCCGAAATGGGAACCCCTAAAGTCCCAACTCATCAACTTCATTTGAAAACGAACCAATTATAATTAAATTGGGACATTGATTTAGTCAACAAACCTGTAATTGATAAAAATAAAAATAAAAATCTACCGAATATCTTAACATGTTTCATGGGTGGCGTTCATTTCATTGTTTGTTAACTATGATAACTGGTACATAAGATAATATTAATATTTTTCTAGCTATCCCACATCAATTCAATGCGTACACTCTAGCTTTTTTTTTTTTTTTTTTTGATTAATACGCTCTAGCTATCATCGATTCTGTTTCTCTTTATTTATTTTAGAGAAATTATTGTTATCTTCTTAACTAGATCCCTTATTTGCACCACATTACTATTCTTTCTTTCTTCTTCTTTCCTTCATCCTTCCTCCATTGACTTATTTCCCACCACCATACCACCTCTGCACCTCCGCCCTCTCTCCGGCCACACCTTCACCCCCATCTCCGGTCACACCTCTATTGCTCCACCTCTTTGATACACATTTAGTTATTTGTATAAACACTATTAGTGGTTAGTATAAACACTTTTACGTGTTAGTATAACCGCTATTTCTGTTATTATCTGAGAAATGTAAAATTATATTGGAGTGCGGTTAAGGGGGTTTTTTAAGGGATGCAGTTATCAAGCCCGTTTATTTTAATCCAATGGCTCAAGTAACCAAGTTATTTTGCTCTTTTGTTTGTGTTAAAAAGATGATGTATCTAACATAAATTTAAGTTTAAAGCGATCTTTGTATTTTTTTTTTTATATATAAACTATATATGTAGCTATAAAATTGTCACTAGATACATATTTACTTTTTAAAATTTTCAAAAAAATATATATGCAATCCGCATGAGGACTTATAATAATAATTTTATAATATTCACTTTGATAACTAAAATATACTCAACTGTTAACTCAAAAAAGTCCTCATTTTCTAGAAATGTATACAAATTCATAGCACTCTATTTTTTATTTAACAATTATATAATTAAACTAAGTAAATAAATCAAAACTTTTTTTTTGAGTTGAATAAATAAATCAAAACTGAGCAGAGGGAGACAACAGATAGTGGGTCCGTACAATGGCCAGGATTCTATTTATTTCAGCTCTGTTCTCAGAAAACTAAGGGGCATTGTGAAAATTTTGCATATAAATATAATACAACATAAATTCTCATTGGTTGCTATTGTGAGTTAGTTTGAATAAACTATAATTTTATGTAAAAAATATATATATTGTGTTGATTGTCAATTATACATTCTTGACGTGTAGTTATGAATCAAGCCAACACTTTATGCTAGATGAATATAAAAATGGGAGTATAGGTCTAATATAAAAGTGCATAGGTACAGAAACACCTCCACTAGTTGCATACTATATATATTCAATGAGATGAAACGACGACGTTTATAAACTAATATAAGCAATGCACATATATAATTTAGGAGTAATGACCCCGGACCCCCCCGAACTTTCGGGTTTTGACAACTTGGCCCCCGAACTTTTAATTTGGACAAATGCCCCCCCGAACTACCGATTTGTGACAAATTGCCCCCCGGGCTGTTAATTAGCCATCTAATACTCCATTTACAAGTATGAAAAGACCAAAATACCCTTATGTATATATAAATATCATGCATATAAAACACTTTCTGGCTTTACCGATTTGTTAACTTCAAATTTGATTGAAAATTTTAAATCATTTAAAACGTAAATATTTTTTTCCATAAAAATTAGTTACATGAATATAAATATTATATTCATAAAATAAAATAATAAAAAGTAAACGATAAATATTCTGTATTATAAATTTTGTATTTACAAATATTTAATAACTTTTTATATATTTTTAATATATAATGGTTTTTAATTAAATATTTTTTTAAACTTATTTATATTTAAAATTTTTTTTTGAACTCTCCGGTTTGTATGAAAAGACCAAGAAAAAATTATTTATGTTTTAAATGATTTAAAATTTTAAAATATCATGCATATATACATAAGGGTATTTTGGTCTTTTCATACTTGTAAATAGAGTATTAGATGGCTAATTAACAGCCCGGGGGGCAATTTGTCACAAATCGGTAGTTCGGGGGGGCATTTGTCCAAATTAAAAGTTCGGGGGCCAAGTTGTCAAAACCCGAAAGTTCGGGGGGGTCCGGGGTCATTACCCCTATAATTTAACAATGCAACGCCCTCTACAACAAAAAAAAAAAAAAAAACAAAAACAAAAAACAATTTTTTGTACAATATTTATCGCCATACGAAAATAATTTGACAAAAGAAGCCTGATAAAAAAAAAATAAAAAAAAAGCTTATTAGAAAGTTGGCCTAATCCACAGACTTCAAATAAATCAGCTTTAAGCTTTAATAATCATACATAATTTCAAATTATTCTCAAACAAATAGATGCATCGCGTCCGTATGGAAAATGATACAGAGGATAAGGACAGGTTGTCATAATAAACAATTAGAGCCATATATATTGTAAACAAATTCCATCACGAGCTGGAATAATAATATATGTACAATATTCCTAATTCCAAAAAAAAAAAAAAAAAAAACTATAACCTTTTGCATCTCAATCAACCAGAATTCATTGCTACTCCGCAAACAAATAAAAGGAGATCTATTGACCATGCTTATCTTGATAATCTTGATAATGATAACTTTCAAAAATTTATTAAATTCATAAAACAATCATAAAAATAGAAAAAAATTTATGAAAGTACTGCTTAACTTATAGATTGATTATATTTCCGATTGTATTCAATTTAAGCGATATTTGACAACTCTTTACAAATCTTCAAATTACAACCGTTAAAAAATTTACAAAATTTTGATAAGGCAACAAATGATGTTCAAATTGATTAAGATTTAAAACACTATCGATCTATGAAACAAATGTATCCATAATTTTTTTTTCATTTTTAAGATTTTTATAATTTTTTACAAATTTTAAAAATAATAATTGTCAAGATTTCCAAGATAAGCATTGTTAATGGATTCCTCATAAATATAGGTCGGGTCTAAATACAACAAACCATATTACTTAGGACAATAAAATCTATGAATTGTATGAAAGTAAATATGAGAAAATCATATTATAAATAGAAAAATTTTGCTACCCCAAACAATATCCTTTTGTTCTTAGGCCGGACATAAATAAATCCGGCCAAACAAGCAAGGGATTCACACCTCTTTTTGGGGTTGAGAGCTAAGACAAGCAACATTGAAGGATAACTTAATTTTAGAGAAAGGAAAGAAGAGGGATTGCGTTTGCGTAAGCGTACAAAATAAACTATTGCGTATTATGGTTCATGTCTCGCTTGTTTTAGAAACATACCTAACTTATAATCCATCATAATTCGCATTTATATCGCAGCCTCTCAATATCTATCGTACAATATTGATCGCCCATATTGCATTGCACACATATATCCACTTTTTATTTGTTTCACTGATTTGTGCATTGTTTTTTACTTTTTTCATCTCATGAGTGCTCAAAGATATTCTTTCGAAATCTCTACCACAGCTGCAAAGTTGCGTGGGCGGGTATCGAATTCTCAATCTTTAGATAAACAAAAGCTCTAGGATTGCTCTCCTGAGCAACTGAGCTACCACCCGTTTCCTGTACTCAAAGATATTCGACGTTTCTTTTCCTTTTCCTTGTGTATCCAATATGGCATCGGAATCAACTGCGATCCATATCCAACGACTCAAATTAATTCAAAAACCTCCTTAAAAAGTCACAACCGTTGGATCTTTTCGATCGTAGCGGATACAAACTCATCCACTATGAAAAGAGACCTGAATTTAACATCGCCCTTTTACAAATTCAAACAAAATCTATAGACAATTTGATGTGAACAGTTTTATTTAATAATTAATGAAAGCTCGTTATAAAAATTTTATGTAGTACAAAATTCATTTTCTCGGAAAGGAATCGTCCTGTATATTCGAAGAATAAGCCCGGCAAAGAGTACGTACTTAAGCACTATAAAATGTATTTTGTATTGAATTTTGAATAAGTGATACAATATTTTTGAATTATAGTTAGACACCCATAAAATAATATATGTCTCTTTCTAGACAGTCTCATGATTTCACCGTTTTTTTCTTTTTTAAAATTTTGTATTGAATGAGATACAAGCACATATATAGTCTTATTGCTGTTGCCAAAGATGCGGCCGAAAACGTGAAAGCACGAAAAGCAATCATATTCATGGACAAAATTCCTTGTTAATACGTAATTAATTAATAGAACTCGAGAGTAGTTTGCATGTATAAGGTATTGATGTATTTGTTTCGCTGTTGATTAGAGTATTAGACCCACCAATTGTCTTATTTATACACTTTTTTTTTTTTTGCCTCAACGAATTTGCTCCAAAAAAATATTTTTTTAGTAATGTGGTACAGTTAAAAAACAAACTTAAAAATCAAATATTTAAAAATAAACTTAAAAATGTAATAATAATAAGCAATTAATTGGACACATGGTAACTTATACAAAATAATACAAAAAAATTGTTGCATCAAATTTAAGGCTTAAATTGTACTTTTACATACCTTCACGCTTGAGAATTTCCAAGGACCACAAAAAATATCTACACATCATACGATTTTTATTTATCAAAAGAACAATGTTGGTGTGACATCATCACAATCTGAATTTGGAAAACCTAGAAAACCGGGTTCGTCTAGGTAATCAATTTTCTTTATTCATAAAGATGAAATATAAAATTTATGGAAGCGTTAGAAATTTAGAATCGTGGAATAGTCTTTGTCAAGAGTGGAAGAGAGACCCAATTCCACCCTTGAATTTTCAAAACAAAATTTCTCTTTATTTACCAGACAAAATTACATGGAATCCTCAACTCCATCCCTATAATTACGTTACCGAAGAGTCCAAAACTTCCCCTTCAATTTAAATTCTTCTCCTTCTTCTTAACTTTTTTTTTTTTTTTGGTACTATACTATTTTGTTTCTTAACATAACACCCAGGCCATGAATCAAATCCTAGATTTTTATCCGCTGCCATAGTTGTGATGGCAGATGCTGTCATTGCATCTGTAACGGAGGGACCCACAAGAACCCCTCCTATTTGCTACAATCTCAGCCGTTTAAAAAAATCTGACGAACCTAATGACTATGGCAGCGTCCTGCCATCACTTTTATGGCAGTAGATACTGACCCATCAATTCCTGGTACAAGAAATTCATATTCTAGAAATAAGGATAACTTTTCAAACTTTTAAAAGTATTGATGGAACATATGTTTTTTAAGTTCAAAATTTATTTTAACATGATATATTTATGAAAAATATAATTATTTTCAATAAGGAGCTAATATAGACATACCATTGTAGCTCCTGTCGTTGATACGGATGGTTTGACTAGTCAAACCTACTCTACACTCCTTAATTATGCATGTAAACTTGTTTATTATGCAGTGAAAGTTGTTTCTTGTGCATTTAAAACCCACTTGCCGAATTATATAACATTAAACAACTTGCATACTAAATATTTTTTTATGCATTTAAAAAAATATATAATAACTTGCATTTTACAACTAATATATTGCATACTAAATAAATTTGTGTGCATAATAAACATTTTTGCTTGATAGCATTTGTGATATGCATTCTATAACTAATACATTGCATACTAAATGAATTAGTGTGCATAATAAGCACGTTTATATGCATAATAAAAAGACATCTATTAGTATGCAATTTACAGCCAACAAATTACGTACTAAATGAACCACATAATAAACGCATTAGTTTGCATAGTAAACTATACAATATGCATAATAAGCCGTATAGTGTGCATAACAAGGTATTTATATTACTACGTCAAGTGCTTATATTTTTATCTCAAGTATTTATATATGTTAAGAGTGTTCTTATTTTTTAGACAATTTCATAGAAATAAGAAAGGGGCAACAATCGAGGTATGAGTCAAAATCTCAAACAAATGGTCAGACTAAGATCTCAAATAGAGAAACCGTTTGAGATGTCGGACAGATAGATCGGAGTGAGATTTTGAACGGAGAGATCGTCGGAGCGAGATACCGAACGGAGAGATCGTCGGAGCGAGATACCAGAAGTAGAGATTGTCGAATTGAGATACCGAACAGAGAAACCGTCGGAGCGAGATACCGAACGGAGAGATTGTCGGAGCATGATCGAACGGAGAGATCACCAACAATGCCTTTCGTAAACAAGTAAGAGATAATATACAACGAGTACAACAGGGAGACCATCTATCGATGATTGAACAAAAGAAAGAAAAATTAAACTGAAGACAAAATTTGGGATGGGGGACGCGTCCGGGGGATAGAAGTCTGGGGATATAAAGATTTTCACTAAATTTTGATATGTTGAATGCACTGTTCAAATTGGATCGGCCATCGAAATTACGGACTTACAATTGTTGAGATACGAACACATAACATCAACATTATTTTGTTATGCATGACACCGTAACTCAACTCTATTTATGTAATATTATTTATTCAGGGCTCGCCCTGATTTATAGCCTTAGTTTTCACTAATATTAAACTGAATAGAAACTTTATAGAGGACTCAAAAATCAACTTATGCGTTTTCTTCCTCTTCTTCTTTTTTTTTTGAGTGAAACTTATGTATGCCTTCACAGAATCGCAGGCAGGAAATCGCAAACTCATGCAAACATCAAATTCAAAGCAGAAACAGATTCCAAGCGAACTTTTGCATTGCAACCAAGGAAGGCCACAGGACCACAGGTTCTCTGACTTGCAATCCCTGTGCCACAGATAAAACCAGACAGAGACTTGTACTTTCTTTAATTATGATGTCTCTTGGTGTATATTTAATAATCACTGAGACCTACTTGCTTATTAGCTCCTACAAATAAATAAATAAATCAGCACAAATTAAAAGGGGCAGGGAATGGAAAGGAAATTGTTAAAGACAATTTCAAAAGCTCTCGTAGGGATGGTTTGAATAAAAGAGAACCATTTTTTTTTCTTTTTTGTTGTTTTTTTGTTGAGAATTGTGACCAATGATAAGTTTTTTTTCGAAAGTACGCCGTATAATTGGGATTATATTTTTTTCTCTTTACTTTTTAGTATTATTAGGAGTTATTCCTCCGTTTGGCAAGCATAGTAAGTTAAAGCGAAGTAAAACACTAAATTACCTTAAAACAGTGATGTTTGATAATAGTGAAGTCATAGATAAAATAAAGTTGGTAGAATGTGTAAAAGATGTAAAATATTGGTGATTTAATTTACTGCACCTATATAGCTGCATTAACTTACTACATCTTAAATCACTTCCGTTTGGTGACTTAAAACACCTTAAATCACCTTACTACATTCTTACTATACTATCAATCAGGGTATACTTGATAACTTGTTATGTCAGTAAATGTGATTAACAGTACATGTAAAATTTTAGTATTTTGAATCTTGGAATGAGATCTATTGCTCTTATGAGTTAAGAGTAGGACCCTACTCTTAATAATTGGATGGTCCTCATCACTTCCTCTTTATAATCATTTCATCTTCAAGTGATCTCAGCCGTCTGATAAAAAAAGTAGGAACATACTCTTAGCTCATAAGAGCAGCAGATTCTTATCCTTGAATCTTGATCTCTGAAATAGTGCGATGTAATGTTTGCAGATTTGTGTTCATCTTTCAAACTATCTACAATATGTTCATCTCTGCATATTTGAAAATTAAGACTACGCTTAACACCGTTAATTTTATTCATTAAAAAAATACCAAAAACCTTTTAAAAAAGCATTCAATTAATTAAATACTCAAAAGTTGCTACATTTTTGTTCCTCATAATAGTCTTGCTCTTGTCATCTTGCATACACTTCGTCTTTGTTTTCCTTTTTTTTCTCTCTCTCTTTTTCTTCTTCTTCTTTTTTTCTTCTTCTTTTTTTTCTTTACTTTATTTTTTGCGAGATCTAATTATATAATTTTTTTTGATAATGATGAGAAGCGTGGTACCTTTTGATTCCCCTTATTCTTGCTACAGTTCTTCAACTCCCACGTGAAAGCAAAGATTAAAGAAGCACTCTATATATTGCATAAAATTTCTTTTCTGACCTTCTTCTTAAATATTCCGTTTCCTCTTTTTCTATCCACCAACCACTTCATCCATATTTCCAGGTCCCTAACGACTTTATTCTTTCGTATTTTTGTGCTTGAAAAATAAAATCTAATCCGCTGCTTAGAATAGGAAAATGCGTGCTTATTTCATGTTTATGATATTTGATCTTACTTCTAATAAAATGAGATTAGATTTTTTTAACTCCTAATAAAATGAGATTAGATTTTTTAACATGAAAGTTCTATCTTTCCCAAAGATGAAATCTCAGTCGTTGGTTGTTTATTTGAATTAATCACCACCGTAATTAATGTCCTGGCCCATATTAGTTTCTTCACAAGGATGAGCTTTCGGCCCTTTATTATAAGATATAATAATTTCAGTCCAAAGCAAGGCGTAGGCTCTCTACTGGTCCATTTAAAGAGCCTTTTCTTTTCATATGAATGGTACTTAACTACTTAAGTATACTTGGCAATAATATGTTTTACAACAACCTTTTAAATGAGGGGCCCCATTGCAACTGTTGTGAAATGTAAATCACCAATGCAGCATAGCAACTGTCTCTGTGATTATGCAAGTGGAAATGTTTTTACTTTTTTTTCTTTCAAGTAACAATGACACAGAAAGAAAGAAAGAAATATTGAGTATACAGGCATTGGCATGTTGGAGTCCACATCCTAAAAAATGGTCGGTCATTCTAAATATTGAAATGGTCAGAGTCTATATATAAAACACTGTAGCAGTACTGTAGTGGACAGATCTAAAGTAGCTTTATTTGAGGGTTTTTTGACTCTTGCACCGTGGGGTACCGCAGTGGATGTGAGTTCGGCATGTTGTTGGGTTTTTAATATGCTACTTGATGATGACATCATGGTGACGTAGGGGCAGGGCACGCACTTGGATATATACTTGGTTGAGAAAGAGACATTTTAATGATAATTATTTGCACATCTTTTGTTGCTAAATATACTTATATATATATATAAAGGAATGTAATCAGGCTCAGCACAGGATACCGATTATAATAGAACCTAAACCTGCCTATTTTTTCTGAGACAAATTAAAGTATTAAACCTAAGCCTGCCTATTGCAGAATTAATTTTTGTCTTACATAAAATGAAGATCTACGACACCCAAGTTTTATTTTTCACACAAAATTTTTCTCTTGGATTAAGGAGCATTTTTTTTTTTTTTTGTACTTTTTACCATAGATCAAAACGTGGTTCTTCAAGTTTAAAATTTATGTACCTGTGATAACTATTTAATAAGTCGAGAAATGAATACACTGTCATAAATTTGGGTTATGCAAACAGCAAAACGACCCTTCCATATATTTTTTTTTTGTGCTCAGTATTTTGAGAGGACTCACAATGCGAGCAAATGTTCTGACAACAGGACAAAAGGTCAAGAACCAAGAGGCATTGTCGATTTTCTCAGTGAGAAGAAAACAAACTGTGAAATGTTTTCTGTTTTCTCCTACTGTTGTCAAACAAATTAAATCCATACATTTCAGAAACACTTACAGGGGGGAATTCAACAGTGACAAATAACTGATTGCAAAATATTTGAAAAACCTTGGCGCACGGAGGTAAATGGAAAGACTTGAGAAGTGAGAAGTTTCAATGAGATTGAATTTGCCAGACAGGATAGATTCCTTCGCACAGTTGAGTTATGACTTCGAGTAGCCGTTGCACTATTCAACGGGTCATATATTACACGGTCAATTTTAATTTGTTGCTAACCTTTTTCTGCACAGATAACCTCTTCACGTGTTTAATAGTCAACAGTTAACAACACTTTGATTAAATTGAGAATTCAGATCTACTAAGTTAACTTAAAATTGAGTTTGCCTGCACAATGTTTTTGTAAAGAGTCTCGTAAGTCTCCACATTGACTTTTGGGACGGTATTTGATCAAGATCTGAAACCGATGGATTAGATTATTAATTTATTATTATATAACAATGCTGAGATGATCCGAGCCATTTACTTAGTTTATCGTAGTATTAATGAACTGTTAATGATAAATGCTTGAATCGACCGAGCTGGCCCATCCTTCTGACATATTTCAAGCTCTATGCAAGAATCAGGATATACATCTAGTTTTTGGGTGAGTTTTTGGCAACCTTTTTTCAGAAACTTAATTAAAATAATAGCTCTGTGCCTCTGTTGTATTATTTGCAAAGCCTTTTTCTCTCGTTCTTAATTGCTGAATTGAGGAGGGTTTCAGTGCCTTCATTTTTTTTGTGTCTCCGTCGATCATATCTCTACTTTTCACATTTTAAAAAACTCAAAATTTAAAACTAATTTTTCAAAACAAAATCGTTAGATTTAATCTATATCAATTTATTATATGTAAAAAAAACCATCAAATTTAAATATTATTTTATTTAACATCAAGGGCTCAAACAAATGCACTAATATGAACAATTTCTATACGTTGATTTTTATATCTCATTGATTTATATAAAGTGAAAAAAATTATTACATGCACGTAGATAATATCACATTAATCAATTCTAATGATTTTATTCTGAAAA
This sequence comes from Cyperus esculentus, assembly GCA_030179965.1. Classification (NCBI taxonomy): domain Eukaryota; kingdom Viridiplantae; phylum Streptophyta; class Magnoliopsida; order Poales; family Cyperaceae; genus Cyperus; species Cyperus esculentus. The sequence goes on along the minus strand of JASGLE010000015.1, from coordinate 2,909,024 downwards.
ATTAGTTTAAATTTTGAATTACTTGAAATTTGAAAAGTTGAGGCATGATGGAGCCATCAGAACCCTCCTCTTCTGAAATACCGACTTCTAATATAATTACTCAATTAAGTGGAGTGATCAGCCAATAATATAATAATATTTCTCTTATCAATGAATTCGTAGAAATCCTTTTAATTGTCATAATTATAGGGGTTGTGGCCGTTGCTTTGTGGTGGTTACTTGTTAGCTTTTAAGACATGTACAATGTTGGCATTTGTATCAAATTTTCTATACGGACCTTCCCTCTTGACAATTGTCATTTTTCCGTGAAACTTTTGTCGACAAAAATCTTTTCCTCTGCCAAAACTACAAAGGCATGAAAACTGAAAAGTGAAAGGAAAATCAGTACGGCGACTCAATAATTCACCTGACAAGGTCCCGGTAGTAATCTCTGTATATTCGTTCTCATCCAAATCCAAACACAATTTTTACATGTAGGTCCCTACAAAAGTAAATAAATGGTTTATTTTCTAGTGATCCAATTAGGCAAATATAATTTTGTTGTCTTAAAATTAGCGCTTGAGTGGCGGTGGCCCATTTTTTTTTCTTTAAAAAAAAGAAAATTAAAGGTGTTAATCACGAGATCAACCTCACTTTTGTTAGGAGGTGGCAAATTGGGTGGGCGGGTCGGGTTCGGGTTCGGGTCAGATCATTTTGACCTTCTAGAATATCTCGAGTCGGGTCAGGTCGAGTGATGTGCAGGTCCGGTCGGGACAATTTTAATATTAACTTTTCTGGATCGTATGTTGATACTAGTTGGATTGGATACTATTTGATTTCGAGTAGAGTCGGTTTCGGATTAGGTCGGATCGGGTTGGGCGGGTTTCTCGGATCGGGTCAAGTCAGGTTTTTCTACCTCTACTTTTGTCTTACGAGCTTGTCTTTACTTACTTATCCCTTTAAAGCGAGCATAGAGAAAATGTTAAGTGTAAGGGCCACAAATTAACAGCCAACTAAAATATAAATCATGTTGTGATCAACTCTTTTATAAATTTATAAAATTTGGAGGGCTTAACTTCCATCTTTTTCAATAAAAAAATATTTAATCATGTTCGGTATATCCTTTGTTCGATGCCCAAGTTTTTTTTTTTTTTCCCCTTGACAATTTCTAACAGCAAACTACAAATAATATTCCTCTGTTTGGACTTATAATAGAGAATGGTCAGATCAGATTAATCCAACTTTTTTATCCTTATCGGTTTATCCCCAGCTAGCCTAAACCAGCGTTGAATTCCATTATGCAATTATTTGAAGCAGATTCGATGAATTAGTCACATTCAATTCAAGTCAAGATAAATATTCAATTCAATGCGATAGCATTCAATTTCTAACTTTTTCAATCCAAAATTATAAAAAAGTCGGATCGGATAGTAGTTCTAGAGAAACATGTAAAGTATACCCTATACAGTAGGTCACCCATTCGCTCCATCTTACAGTTTTGACACACCACGTACACCCATGTGCTTAGCATAGTTGCATAAATGTTTACTGGAAACCGTTATGTATCTGTTCACTGGAAAATGATATCTATTCATTGGAAAATGATAAATGTTCACTGAAAAATGATATCTTTTCATTGAAAATACGATAGACCGGTAGATAAGTGAAAAGGGTGGACACTACCTACTACTCATAGTTTTAATATTTCTAATTCTAAGAACATATCTAATTCCATTTGATACGGCCCAATTAGATTGGGCCCAAATTGGCAAACAAGGCCCATAAACTCAGGATCAATTATTAGACTTGAAACATGCTTGCAACACAGAGGATCACACAGATAGCGTTACAGATAACTTTGCTAGATCATGTATAGGACTATAAATAGGGCTGAAATCTAGGACATAGGGGTTGAATTCTGGTTTCACTTTTTCCCAACATTCTCTCTCTGTCCTGTTCCACTAAATACATTCTTGATTCTGGGCCCAGGCTCATTATTTGGTGCTTTTGCTTCTGACTCGAGACTTACGTTTTTCCTCGGAAGTTGTACCGAAGATTCCCTCAAAATTCGGTATGGCATCCGGAGAAAATGGAGTACCTCCCTCAACCGAAGTTTCTGTAGAACTGTCACTGAACAACACGTCTCAATCTCATCCACCGGGGTTTACACCTCCTTACCAAAACCCGCATGCGAATGTACCGACAAATGGAATGGCGACACCACCCACAATTCCTCCACAAATCCCAGTTCCACCCATCCGAGCTTCTCCTATCCCACCGCATCTACCTCCACGCGGTGTGCGATTTGTAACACCTCCTCCTCATCACTCCCCACTTCATCCGTCAGTGCAGCTGCGAGCAACATCTCTTCCCCCCCCTTACACTTCCTACGCGCATCCTCCTCCCCAATATGCATCGTACCCGCCTCCTCCCTGTGCTTCTCATGCACCTCCCCTCCACTTTGCCTCGGCTCCACCATACTTCGCGGCTCGGCAACCGGAGGTTTATTCCTATTACCCCGCAACAAGCATGCCTACAGCAGCCGCACCTGAACCACAATTCCAAGCAGATGCATTTACTGACGTGCGTCGAAACTTATACGCGGAAGGATATTTTAACACACCATATACCACAACTTCGGGGATTTCTCACCCACCTCGAATGCCGGGAGCAGTGGGTGGACCGTTAGCTCCGAGTTTATACCTTATCACTATCCCAAACCATGCAGAACTCCCATATATAGGTATGTTTGGGTCATCACGATCAAAGTACTCAGATCCAGGATCATTCATGCATAATTTCACCGAGAAGTTGCATTTGTTTGGTTATGATGACGCGGTGATGTGCCGGTTGTTCCCAACATGTCTGGAGAGTTCGGCGTTTGACTGGTACGCCGCACTGCCTACAGGATATATTACTCATTTCGCACAACTCTCCAAATTGTTCCTTTCGCGCTTTGGATCGGTTAAAAAAATAGAAGTTACATGTGACAGTCTGTTATTGTTGCGGCAAGAACCAGACGAGCCAAACCGGGACTTCCTCGATCGTTTTGTAGACGCCTCCAGGAAAGTCACCGACTTTGATGAGAAGACAGCCCTACTCGCTGTCCGGCAAGGTTTGAAACACGGACAACTTCGGTTCCTAGCACACCAGAACCGTTTTGTCACTTTACAAGAGTTCGTGGATTTTGCTTCGGCATATTGCAAGGGAGAAGAGGACGCGAGGGATTTCCATGAATTCGAGGAAGACAGAGGGACGAGTTCTGGTGGTTCGGGTAGTGGGGGAAGACCACCCAGACAAGTTCGGCAGCAGGAACCTACAGACCTCCCAGGCCGGCACCGTACCGACCTATGGGGGAACGGAGGTAGCAAGCGTACAATACCTATCATACCTTATCCAAGCCTCAGGAAGAAATTTTTAGGGAACTCCGTGAAGAAGGAGTGTTGAGATACCCTCAGCGTCTCGAGACGTATGAGGTAAAGAACGAAAGAATGTGTTGTGAATTTCACAATAGTAGGGGACATGATACAAAAGACTGTAATGCTCTGAAAGACGAGTTGGAAAGACTGGCTCGGGATAGAGACGTTAAGGCGTTTGTGGAAAAGTACGTTACCAACCACGCTACTAACCGTAGTAATTACGGTGATGGCGGTAGGCATAACAATTTTCAGGGTGGTTTTAGAGAAAACCGAGAGCAGTGGAGAAGGAACGATGAGGGACAACGCGGTCGCTCCTCTCCACCAAGGGCTGCTTTTGAGACACAACCAAAACCTGTTGCAATGGCACATGAAGGCGAACAGATAATCAATGTAATATCCGGCGGAATTGTCTCTGGAGGTGATACTGAACGAAAACGAAGAAGGTACATATACCATACCGAGAGAGCCCAATGTTTTAAGATAGAAAGGAGATTTGATGGAGCAGATACACCCATTACCTTTACAGCAGAGGATTACGATGATGTTCGTGTGCCCCATGATGATGCGGTAGTACTGTCCTTAAGAATGAATATACCCGAAAGCATGTCATATCAACGCGTGAAACGTGTCATGGTAGACATTGGGAGCTCGGCAGAGATACTATACAAAGATGCATTTGATCGAATGGGCATTCCATCTTCTCTCTTAAAACCTATTCGTACTCCCTTGACCGGGTTTGCCGAAGAAACTTTGCACTCCTTGGGTACGATAGTTTTGGAAGTTCAGTTCGGACATGTCCCGCAAGTTGTAGTGGCACCTTTAACCTTTTTGGTAGTGGATGCACCATCAGGTTATAATGCCATCATTGGAAGAAAGGCTTTGAACAAATTGGGAGCGATAGTTTCTACCCCTCATCTAATAATGAAATTCCCGACAGAGGCAGGCATCGGTTTTGAGAAGGGCGATCAGAGAGTAGCTCGAGATTGTTATGCAGTAAATTTACAAAAAGTACCGGTAGTCAACAACATTGAAAGGGAATGGTTGGGACCACAACTGCGGGACGAAACACAACCAGTGGCGGAGCCTGCCGAGGAGACTGAGGAATTCGAGGTTGGTCCCAATCGTACTCTCAAAGTAGGAGGTTGGCTTTCACAAGAAGAGAAGCAAGTGTTGCAAGTATGCCTGAAAGAACACGTAGATGTTTTCGCTTGGTCAGCAGATGAGATGCCAGGTTTACCGAGGCATGTGGCTGAGCATTGGTTGAAGGTGGAAAGTCGGTTCCGTCCTGTACATCAGAAGAAGAGAAAGCTGGGGACAGACCGTCAAGCTGCAGTTAAGGCCGAGGTTGAAAAGTTGTTGAATGCGGGGTTTATTAGGGAAGTTCAATGCCCACCGTGGCTAGCAAACACGGTGTTGGTGAAAAAGGCTAACGGATCGTGGCGGATGTGCATAGATTATACCGACCTGAATAAAGCATGCCCGAAGGACCCATTTCCTCTCCCGAGCATTGATAGCTTGTTGGATTCTACCGCAGGATTTCGAATGCTCAGCTTTATGGATGCTTATTCCGGTTACAACCAGATAAAGATGGCCGAAGCCGATGAGGAGAAAACAACATTTGTTACAGATCAAGGGATATATTGTTACAAAGTCATGTCGTTCGGTTTGAAGAATGCAGGGGCTACTTTTCAACGAATGGTGAATACAGTATTCTCTAAGCAGATAGGCCGAAACATGGAGGCGTACGTTGACGACATGGTGGTGAAAAGTTTAACATTTGCCGAACATGTGGCTGACCTTTCTGAGGCATTTACAGTCATGCGATCCGTTAATATGAAACCTGACGAAGAGTTTCTTTGGTCTTTCAGGAGGGAAATTCCTCAGATTTATGGTATCCGAACGGGGAATCGAAATTCACCCTTCGAAGTGTCGGGCTATCCTGGATATGCCCTCTCCCACAACTCCCAAAGAAGTACAAGTACTCACGGGTCGCGTGGCCGCCCTTAATCGATTCATTGCAAAATCAGGAGAAGTTTGCTCGCCATTCTTCCGAACTTTAAGAAAATCTAAGAACTTTGAATGGACAGACGAATGTGAGTCGGCATTCCGAAAGCTGAAAGAATATCTGACTAATCCTCCTGTGATAAGTCGACCTCTGGCTGGAGAAACCTTGATGGTATACTTGGCGTTCTCCGAACAAGTAGTCAGTGCAGTCTTGGTTAGAGAGGAAGATCTAACCCAGAAACCCATCTATTTTGTATCTAGAATTCTTCGGGATGCAGAAACCCGATACCCATCTTTGGACAAGCTGGCGTACGCCCTAATCATAGCGGCCAGGAAGCTTCGACCGTATTTTCAGACTCACAAAATAAGGGTGATGACCAAAGAACCTTTGAAGAAGGTGCTGGGACAGTTCGATGTTTCGGGTCAATTGTTGAAATGGGCGTTGGAATTGTCAGAATTTGATATCTCATATCACCAGAGGTCGGCCTTGAAGTCGCAAGTTCTAGCAGATTTTGTTGTAGAATCTGCAGTCCCTATTCCCACGAAGACTGAGGATAACTGGCGGTCAGTTGATGTTGATGGAGCGTCAGCGTTTAAAGGTTCGGGTATTGGTGTCACCATGGTAGGTCCAGACTTTAGTGCTTAAACTCGCTTTGTATAACTTTGGCTAAAACCAAATCTTTTCGCATATCGATTTAAGTATCACATTAAGAGTGATAATAAGAAATAAAGAAAGCAGACAATTTGTAAAATACCAAGGCGATGATTAGATGCTGCGATCGGAGAAAAGGGAGTTCAGTCTTGAGAAGCTCTGCACCCTTAACAATGGTGGTACTGCACAAATAACTGTTCAAACAAAAATTTACGCAAATTAACAAAAAAGTACTTTACTAGGCCAACAATGGCAGATTAACTCAAACAATTTCGAATTGTTACTAACCGTTTGTGAAAGAGATAGGAGAAGTTCAAACACCGTTATGATCACCGGAATAGGAGGTGCGTACGTGCTGCTGCAGCCACGACAAGGGCAATGACAATGGCGAAAAAGCACCAGAGGGAGGAAAAGACGCGGAAGAGAAAATAGGTTAAAAGAAGAGATTGAGTGTGAAAGTGAAAGAAGAAGAAGAAAGGGAAGAGAATAGAGGTATATATACTGTTTGGAAGGCAAAACGTGAAAAGACAGAAAGGCAAAAGGCGGGAAATTCGAAGCGTCGTGAGTCGATGTACACGTGTTAAGTCGAAAGGTTGGGACCGAGGATCGAAACCAAGAGTTGAGACTGAGGGTTACAACCACAGAGTTAAGACTGAGGGCTGCGACCGAGAGTTGAGAATGAGGGCTACAACCGAGAGTTGAAACCGAGGGCTGCAACCGAGAGTTGAGATCGAGGGCTGAAATCGAGAGTTGAGAATGAGGGCTACAACCGAGAGTTGAAACCGAGGGCTGCACCCGAGAGTTGAGATCGATGGTTGAAACCGAGAGTTGAGATCGGGAGCTAAAATCGAAGGCTAAAACCGAGGGCTTGGTGAGTAAGGACTTCTGTAGCCATGATAACAACAGAAGTCCGAGGGCTAATGATACGGCCCAATTAGATTGGGCCCAAATTGGCAAACAAGGCCCATAAACTCAGGATCAATTATTAGACTTGAAACATGCTTGCAACACAGAGGATCACACAGATAGCGTTACAGATAACTTTGCTAGATCATGTATAGGACTATAAATAGGGCTGAAATCTAGGACATCGGGGTTGAATTCTGGTTTCACTTTTTCCCAACATTCTCTCTCTGTCCTATTCCACTAAATACATTCTTGATTCTGGCCCAGGCTCATTACCATTGACATCATCAGCATTAGACATAATTAGTCGATCAGTATTTTCAATGGAAAATGACAAAAGCCAACCGAGTGAAAACGATACACAAAAGTTTCTGTAGATGTTACAATCCATGTTTCCCTTGATGGATGCCATCGTTATCTATTAGCAGAGAAAGGGTTCCTTACATGTAAAATCTTAAAACAAAATTCAATAAATATAAGAATTAAAATGATAGTTTTGGTTTTATAAATTAATAGTATTTCAAATTTTATAAAATATATACGTTTGATAGTCTATCAAAAAACTATTAATTTACAATTATTGTGAATGGTACAAGACTTTGATTTAGACTATCAAGCAATGTTTAACTTTAAGCTACATGAAATTTAGCATACTATATATCAATCTCAAGCTAAGTACGATATCTTTAAGCTACATGAAGTAGTTTATACCTTTCTATTTAATATTTTTATAATCATTTGAAAGGTGATTGTCAACACTAATATTGCCAAAGGAAAAACACATAGATAATAACCATAACAGTCCATATTTTCAAAAAATAACCATAACAGTCCAAACTATTGTATTTGTTCACCGTAGAATTTTTGCCGTGGGGTATATATATATAACACAAAGGCTGCACATAACAGTCCAAACTAGTATAGAAACTTAGAAAGCAACGGTTCGAAATGTTTAATTTGACAATAGATGTATAATTTTTTGTTTTAATTTTTGTCTATACATCTATTATCTATACGTCTATTTGACGATAGGTGTATTATTAACTTGGAAAGTTTGCTCTAATTTTTGTATGTCTGTAGATGTATACAATTTAAACAAAATATAAATTATTGCTTTTTAGCTAGATTTAAAAAAAAAATAAATTAAATGCCCTCCCAAGGAAGGACCCAAACAAGTCAAAAGACACAGAGCACTCACTGTTGATTGGAGAACTCGAGATTAATTCGCCTGAAACAAAAAGGGAGTCAGAAAAGCAACAAAAGAGAAACCTTAAACCAAAAAATAAATAATGAAGAGGCTAGCTAAGCTAACTGGGTATTAAATCTCACAGATGGTCCCCTGCGTTGGATTGCATGACACTCTTTTTCTTTCGCACCCATCACCATTGGACAATGGTTCAACCGGTGTCCGTATCTGCTGTTATTCTTAGGAATAATAGGATCCTGTTATCCCAATTTGGACCGTCAGATCAAAATGAACTGTTCAGATTGATACCAAAGTATATTCTTGAAGGGAGCAATAATTTTTGTGAACAAATCTGATCCGTTCGTTCTGATCCAACGGTCACGATTAGGATAATAGGGCTCTGTTATCCATATTTTGGATAACAGGTGATATGATTCCGGTTCAACCAAATGGTCCAAACCTAAGAATTCAAAATCAACAGTCGCTCATCAGGAAAAATCAGATAAAGTTTAGTTCATTTACAGTCGTCAGATTTTAATTTTATGCTAGCTATTGACTCAAAACTTATCACAGAACTCCCTGCAGTTTTTCAATTCTTTTATCTTGTTTTGTTGTAGCATTCTAGGAATGGGGATTTTTATCTGCTGCCATAGTTTGTGATTGCAGCATGCTGCTATAGTCTCTATGGAATTGGGATCACCTGTTTTTCTAAAAAGAAAAACACTGCTTTTCTTGATCCGGCAGTTGAGAAATACCGAAGTATATCGAGATCGGTGCAACAACCGATTCCGACCATCCGATCGGAAAAGCACACCCTGCTTTTGTTCTCAGAAAAGCACCAGATTTTTATCCGTCTCTATGATAGATGGGTCCCACAAAAACCTCCTTATTCTTTGAAGAATCTGAGCCGTCCAAATTAATCTAGACCGTTTAGATCAACTATAGCAGCTTGCTTCCATCACAAAAATAGCATCAAGTTCCCATCCCTAAGAAATAAGAATGGTACCCCTAAGTCCTAACAGCAGCTGCATACCCTATTTTTATTTATGTATTTAATTTCATTTCATTGATATTTATTATCTATTCATCCGCAGTGCCAGGAAAGATCTCAACTGCTTGATTGCAACATTTCCGGATAGATTTTAATTCTCATGCCACGCGGCTGCAGCAGTGATGATGGTGGTACTTTTGTAGTGAGATCATTGACAATAAATTATTTTGATAGCGTTGTTGTAGGTAGTAAAAAAATTATTATATCATTAATAAAGATGTGACGAAATGCCATCCATACTTGATATTATGCGAATTATACATAGGACCACATGACAACGATATTTTGAATTTTTGATACATATTCCATTATTTATGTAAAATGGTATATAAATAAAATTAAAATTATCTATAAAAAAAAATTAAATTACAATTAGGTCATGTGTGTCATTCGAAAAGTCGATATTAGTATCTTGTTAATCAAATTTAATGCAACCTAGCAAGGCGGTAAATATCGATCTATTGTTCAGCAAATCATATGAAACCTGCGATTTGTATGTATTTAAAACATTTAAAAAAATATCAAATATTTAAGTTTGCATGAATATCAATGATAACGACAAGACTACAATAATTTTTATTTTTTGTATTCTTAAAAGAATATCGTCAAACCTGTTAGAGTGGTTAAGAAGGAACCCACCCTTTGTAATAAGTCAGTTCCTTTATATTATCTTTCTCGTTGCTTATGCAGATATGGTTTACAAATTTATATCCTTCAAAAGATTTGAAAATACCCAACATTACCAGTTTTATAAATACACATGTCCAAAAAAAAAAAAAAACAATGTTAGTTCCTTTTATAATAAGAAAAAAAGTACGTGACAGAGCTTGCGTAATATTTTTGTTTGCCACACAGGATTTATGATTTTATGTATCTTTCGTGAAAGCAACGATGACAATTGACAACAAGTATCTTAACAATGACAATTAATTAATTTAATCAGCAATAGTAATGGGATCGGAAATCAAATAAACATGCACATGTAACATTTGGCCAAAATATCATTTCTCCGGTTCCCACGTGGTGAGCAGTTAAATAATTATGCAAACTATTTGTAAATGGAATCGGATTTTGTTTAAAGTTATACAGACGGCCCAAAAAATTCAGATAGCCGTACGATATAATTATTAGTAATTGACTAATTATGATTTAGTCATGTGGATGATAAAAATTCGGAACAATTAATGAATAGATGCATTGTATGCTGGTTATATTTACAGTGATGAAATCACATGCTATCATCGTTGAAAACACATATAAATTGAGTCGAACGGTTTTTATCATAGCTTTGAACGGAGACCGTCTGAATGATTTTGGACAAGATTCCACTCCTTTGTAAATTACTAAAGCGTGGAGCTGATCTCTAATTAAGGAATAAAATGGAGGCATCAAGTAACCACACAAATGGAGAAAAAGAACAGTCAAAAATCGGATTCCACCTATAACCAACCCGTTTGGGATCCGCTACTAAATAAACCCGATACATAAAACTTTGATATATAATGTAATTGTAACGTGTTCCTTTCCAAGTGGTTGCTTTCGGTGGCGCGTAGAGTCGCCGCACAGCGGATGGGAATGGAAGGAAACTTATTACCAGCCTTTGATGAGGTTGCGTGTGAAAAAGGAGAATTCATATCCTCTGTAGCGCTGCATTGTGTAGCGCAAGACGTGGACCGTTGGATCATCTCGAGATCTAAGCCGGAACGAATTTCAAGACGATCCAACGGTTCACATCCTGCGCTACACAATGTAGCGCTACAGAGGGTGGGCACGCGAAAAAGGAGAGAGGAACTTCACACTTGTAAACCCAAGTTACGAACTCATATCCCCTGCTGTACTGCACTACGCAGTCCACAGCGCCAGCCGTTGGATTGCCTCGACATTCGTTCCGGCGCAGGTCTTGAGACGATCCGACGGCTGGAGGTGTGAACTGCGCAGTGCAGTAAGTTAGGGGATGAACACTCCCCGAATTACTGGTGAATTAATTAATTTTCAGTGTTTGAAATTTTGAATGCTTTGATTTAATCTTCAGCATCCCTCGAATTATTGTAGATTAAATTATTAATTGCATTCTTCGAATCTGGATTTGTAGTATCCGTGACCTACCCGTAAAGATAAGGATATGGGGGCTGTTTGAACCATATTTTAAGCGTAAGGAGGACAAAAATGCTAAGCCATGAGTTTTGCTTCCTTAAAATTCCGAGAAGGCTTAAGCCCCGGTCAAAAGGAGGCTTGAGGAGATACTTTTAATCCGTACTAAGAAACTTACGTTCGGAAGGATTAAGGCACTAAGGGGTCGTTCGGCAAGATAGTTGGCTTAAATATTTAAGTCACACTCGTTCGGAAAAAGAAAAATGGCTTAAGAAATCTGAAGCTTTAAGTCATAGGTATTGCTTCCTTACTCAAGCCCCAATCAAAAGAAGGTTTAAGGAAAAAAATTTAATCCGTGCTAAGGAGCTTGCGTTTGGAAGGATTAAAAAACTAAGGAACCTAAATGAAGTTTAAGGAGCACTAGGGAGGGATTGCCGAACGGCCCGTAAGGAAGCTAAAGGAAGTTAAAGGAAGTCTAAGGAGGCTTAAGCCGGAGTTGCCGAACGGCCCCATAGTATTTTAACAAGAATGTGTATTGTTGATTTGTTGTGGATGTCCCCCTATTTATGCCAAATCTTTGTTTTGGGGACGTGTTTAATTCCAGGCTTGTATTGTATATTCGCTTACTCATAGATTATTTTTCTGAAGGTGTTGACATAACAAGAATATAATTAAGTCAAAATGGATTGGAATAATATTACGCAGTAAGTAACTAAGTATGATAAAAAAAAATTAATTAAGTAATTAGCTCCGTTTGAAATATTCGGAATCAACGGTTCACGTTCACTATGTAACTACACCAATTGATCATGGTAATGATATTGAGATTCCGTGGGAACAAATTGGCTTGCCTTGATTGCTTTTTGTACAGAATCTTTTGCCATCTTATGAACTTCCCCAGTTCTATTATATTATTATAACATTATTGTATCATTCTCATCTTGCTTATTTTTAGTTTATATTAAATCGTATTGAATCAGAATTATTCACATCTTCGAAACTATTAAATTGGTGATTTTGGTTTATTCAGGTTATGTCGTTCGAACACGGATAATAATAAATATGAATGTTATCAATTTGAGTTTTTTGACGATGGATAATGTTCGGAGGGCGAGTGACAAGGACACGTGTGATCGTTGATTTATAAATTACAAATCTATCATGTGATTCATGTTTCTTTGTTCAAACTAGTTCACAATATTCTATATTTTTCTTAAATTTTAATCTACAACTCAATTATGAGGAGTTATCTCTCTTACCATTGTTATTTTGACAATCTTGATATTAACTTCAAATATAGAAAAGGAAAAGTTATAGATGTTTTCTTGAACATAACTTGAGATATGAATATTGTTTGTTTGATAGCTCATCCAAACTTTGTATAATTTTTAATTGTTCAAATTTTACCGGTCTTTGATGGATCATCAAATATATTTAAAATCGCTTCCAATTGAAAAAATATACAATAGATAAGCTCAAAAACAATGTTGTGAAACTTTTTCAAGTTTTAGCATTTCATAAAGAATTTTTTTTTTCAAATGTTCGGACTTATTTTAAAAAAAAAAAACTCATTGTCACCAAGAATCTATAAACTAGAGAGAGGGGTAATTCTCCAAGCACCTTAACTATGCCACATCATCAATATTATTAATCATTGATTTTTGTTTAAATCTCTTCATTTACTTTGATCTGATGATTTGATCCAATGATTTATATGTATTGTCTCTCCCCATTTAATAAGATGATATGATATGTCTAAAACAAAATTTGACCCCTAAAGTGGTGCAACATTTATGTACTATTATTTACAAATTATTACATCATCATCATCATTATAATTCACATAAAAAATTTTAAAATTATGTTCAAATTTTTTAAACTAAATATTTTTTTAATTTATAAACTTTATTACTTATTTGTTATCATATTTCGGGGCGAAGCCCGAGTTACAGCTCTAGTCAAGATAAAAATGGTCAAGAATATCTCCTCCTCAATTAGGGCCTGCATGGTAACAGGCCATTCCAACGGGAAATTCACTGTTAAGAAGGGAAAAAAATAATTCACTCTCAGAGAATTTTTGATTTTCCACGGAAACAGTACAATCCCGTTGAAGTTGAACACGCCCTTAAAGTGTGTCCTTGGCTCTTTGCATTTTCGGAGTACCTAGAAAAAAAATGGGTACTGGAATAACAAAGACTTAAATCTTACATTATTCATTATTCATCAAATTTGCATACATTGGAATTGCACTATTTAATTTATCTATCTGTTCAAAGTAATGCTTAAAAAAAAAACATTACAAATTATAAAAAGTAAATATAATTGTTATCTAACGAAGTAATTTTTTTTTTATCTTTTTGAGAATTATTTTGACACCTCTCGGTATTTTTATTTTTTTATTTTTTTAGGAAAGGTCAAATATAATTCTGTTCAATCTCACTTCTCTTTTCCTTCATACCCCACGTTCTGAAACATAACCTGGAATTATCGTACTGTCCATTTTTTTCTTGAAAACCATCGGACTGTCCATGAAACCAATAAAATTGTTTCTTTCCTCAAAAAAAAAAAAAAAATTTGTTTCATGTTGTTTTTTTATTTTATTTTATTATTATTTTATTTCTTTTGAGATGATTTCATGTTCTAACTTCTAACAGTGAAAGATAAAAAAAAAAAAAAAATTGTAACAGTGACTGACCCAAAACCGAATGAAAATATACTGAGCAGACCAATTGACTGCCATGTTCACTGTAACTGCTGTAGAAAATCCAGCAAGCCAAAAAAAAAAAGGTACGCCTTTTGTCGTTATTTAAAAAAAATGTGATTCTGCATTCTGAATTCTGAATTTCTGATCCAGTAGCTGCATAGGCGAAATATAGCATAAAATATTTAATACGCGAATTTTGTGCAGTATGTATAGGTAGGTTGGATAAGGTACCTAAGCTAAGCTAGGTGATTATGAATTTCATACGATATTAATTTTTTACACATTGATTAAACTTTTGATAATATCAATACTTTCAAGGACCCAACAACCAATTATAGCATTTGACACCCAATCACCAACAATTCAACGTAGGCAGAGGCAGATGCAGAGACAGCAGAATTTTAACATTTTGAATTCATATATACGCAAAATATTTTGTAAATTTTTATTTTTATTTTTATTCTGAAGGGGGCTGACAAATTGTTAGCTTTCATTGCATTAATATAAAGAAAAAATATTTACAAAGTTTGCTTGTTTTAGTCACACGTAATGCAATACAACTGACTGAGCAAAATTTCAATAATTCATGGGTTCAAGCCTCTATAAACACGAAAACTCATAGTAAAAAGCACCATTTGTAAACCAAAAAGTACGAAAGATGACAATAAAAACTTAACAAATGAAATGAGGACAAACCGGTACACGTTCAGCATTTTTACTTGAATTAGTTAGCGAGAAGAGATCAATTGACAATATTTATTTTGACAATCTTTGAAGTATGCTTTTGAAAAATTTAAAAGTACATTTAAAAAACTGTAAGAACCAGCCTTTGGTCTAGTGGCTAAGAGCAACGCTCTCTGTGAAGAAGGTTGCGGGTTCAACCCAGATGTGGGAGGTCTTTTATAGACATTTAAATTTGAGTGGCTTAACTCTCATCTCAAAAAAAAAAAAAAAATTTTTTTTTACAAATATTATCAAACTTCTGGATTGATGATGATTTTAAATTTCAAGCGATTTGAGTCATATCTGATTGTCCATTGAATACTGTCAAAACTAGAATCGTTGATTTTTGTACAAATTTTTGATGAGCTATCAATCAGAAAACATCCAAATTGAATAAAATTTGAAACATTATCATTTATCAATCTATAAATTCAAGAATGCATCTGTAAAATTCTTTTCTATTTTTAAGATTTTATTTGAATTTATATATACTTTAATGGTCAAGATTATCAAGATAATTAACCATTGTCATTGATCCCTCTCCTTGGTTTAAATCAATATCATAGGATCATACAAAATTGTATATTTTTTTGAACTTGAGAGCCATACATTCACTAATCCAGGCATCCAGCAGCACAAGCGCAGACGGCAAAACAAAAACAAGATGAAAGAAATCTGGTTGGCATTATCTCAACACTTGGTTGAGCTCGATTTAGCTTGCGTCTAATTAATTTGCCCCCAAAACAAACGTACAGATTCTCCCACACAAAGTAGCTAGCGTACGTATATATATTGTGAGGCTCTAAATTACATACATATTTTATCTGTTCATACATAACACGAGAAGTCTGTGTTGAGACTACGGTTTCTATCAGTTTTTCAGGGAAAAGACGATCATTTTTTGTAACCTTCTATATATTGTCTTTTATTCCCCCCTTTTTTCTGAACAAAATTATTCGTAACCATATATATATCTTATTTATTTTCAGAAAGACCGATCCGTGGATAAAACCTGATGTTGAATGCGGAATGCCTAATGGTCATGGTCATATATGGCCTCACGGTCACCGGTAAAAGTTAAATGAGAGGTCTGTTGAAAAACTGTCCATACATCTATAAATATGTATAGAATGTAACAGATACATTTCGAAAAGTAAAATATGGATATTAGATATTTCTCAAGGTAAATGAACCAAGTAAAAATTCCGTATTAAATTGGAACATTTCTGTATAATATATAGAGTAAATTACGCGGATGGTCCCTAAAGTATTAGCTTTTTACTAAATTGGTCCTTAAAGTTTCAAAGTTACCGATTTGGTCCTTAAAGTATTGATTTGCTACAAATTTGGTCCCTAAAGCTTGGGATGTACCATTTTGGTCCTTAAAGTTTTACTAACATATCGTTTTGGTCCTTAAAATATTTTATCCATACCAAATTGGTCCTATCATTATCCAAAATTTACAAAATAAGTATTTGATAGTATGAACAAATATATTTATTTGTACATTATTTAAAATTTTTAATAATATATTATCGTTATTTGTAATGCTAAAAATTATTTTAAGATACATGAAAATAATAATTTTGAATGAAATACTTAATTTTGGGACCAATTTGATAAATATTTAGAACTTTAAGGACCAAAACGATATGTTAATGAAACTTTAAGGAACAAAATGGTACACCCCAAACTGTAGGGACCAAATTGGTAGCAAATCTATACTTTAAGGACCAAATCGATAACTTTAAAACTTTAAAGACCAGTTTAGTAAAAAGCTAATACTTTAGAAACGATCCGCGTAATTTACTCTAATATACAGGAGTCAGTCAAGTGTTCAAGACAGACACGCACCTGTACGAGGGAATTCACGGCAGGGTGAAAGACTTGTCTGGTGTTTAAAAGGACTAATCCATGAGACAAGGTGGGCTCATGGATATTATTTTAAATAGCCTAATATATGTAGAGATATTAGAGATAATGTGGGGTTGCTTTACCAACGAAACACTTAAACCAAATGAAAATTGAATACCGATCAATGAAGTATCTATAGTTTTTTAAATTCAGTTTAAATATTTTTGTCAAAATTGTTAAAATTACTCAATATTGACATATCTTTTCCATGATATTAGCTTTGTAACAGCCCTCAAGTTAGCAACGCTCCGTGTAGGAGGTCGCGGGTTCAAAACTTAAACGAAAAATTATTTATTTAAATTTAAGTGATTTAACCTTTATCTTTATCTATAAAAAAAGTCCCAATAAGTTCAGAGACAGAGTTAGAGTGAGGATAGAGGCCCCTTACCCCACCCCGGTCAGGACATTATCTTGACCTAGTAATCTTCTGTATCGTCAAGCAAAATATTTGTATTAATTAGATGTCAAACGTGTAAACAGTCGATCGAGTTACTATTGAGATGGTGATCATAACACTCAAGGTTTATAAAATTAGCTATTTTTATCTTTACTAGCAAGAAACTCGCTCATTTGCGGACCTTTTTAAAATTTGATATCATACCGTGTATAAATAATGTGTTTTCGGTTTTTGACTGATTATTTATCATTTAAATTCTATCATTACACTAAAGGAAAGGAACTCAAAGAATTTTACTATTGGTGACACTACAATTATCACAACATTCATAAATTCATAAAAAAAAAATTAAAAATAGAAAAGATTTTACAAATATATTATTTATTAATAGATTGATTGTGTTTCAAATTTTATTCAATCTGAGTATCATTTGATACTTTTTATTAAGAACCATCAAATTTGTATGATAATCGTAAAGGTCAAAATTTAATAATTATCTTGCTAAGGCAAAGTGCAATACCAAAATCCAAATATACCAACAAAAAATAATTTTAGAACCTTCTATAGTTCTTTATATAGAATAACAAACAACAAGAAAATACTCTGGGAACAACAAACGTTACCAACTAGAAACAAAATATCACGGAACATTTTCGTACTCTTTAACGGATATCTGAAAAAAACTAAATGTAACTAATTTACTATAAAAAATTAAAAATGGATAAGATGTAATACCGAACATTACTAACAGATAACAATGTGTTACCGAATATCATCAAACGTTCTAACTAATACTTCAATAGAGTCAAACGCAACGAAAACATTGGAGAGGTGGATAAGAACTAAATAAAACTAGAAAATAGTTAATTTCCTCATAATTTTGCCTTTTTATAGATTGTAATATACTACCCATAATTCCATATACTATTGCTCCACATAGTATATTTATATGAGGAGAGATCCAATAATCATGGACATTGGTATTCATGGTGACTATTTTTCTTACTTATGCATAAATTGAAAAATCTAAACCGTTAGATGCATGTATTCTATATTTCTATATTATCTCAATAACATATACATAAAAAATAGTAAAATTTTAACATTGTTTCGATAGTGATCAAGAGAGGAGAAAAAATCATAAAACTTGAACCGTTGATTTTTGTTAATACTTGATGCACATGTAAATAAAATGAAAATGATATAATTTTTAGTATACACATAAAATATGATATATACAACATATTCTATCAATTAGTTTTGTTATTTAAGAATTTAAAATGTAATTATTTAAGATTTAATTTTACGGTTACCGATCAGTCACAAAAAACATGGTTATTTGATCCCTTCTCATTTATATATAATCATCTCACTTTTATTTTTTTTTTACTTTACTGCAAAACTGCAACACATTATGAATATTCTATTATCCTTACAGATTTTATTTTATGTTGTCCAACCTATCAAACAAAATAATTACATCAAATCATTTGCAAATAATAATACTTCCCAAGCACATGCAAAATTTCATCAGCAGACATACTTACACAATTTTTAAAAAAAAATATTCCTTACCTTAGCTGTAGAGAGAGAGAGAGAGAGAAGAGAACTGATAACCGATAAGAGATAAATAAGCCACGCACGCAATACATCAATAATAACCTGAATTATTGGAGATAGATATCAGATATGAATATCCATATTTAACTGGAACAAACACCAATCTCCCAACTCGAGTCCGGACCAGAAGAACCAGAATTCCAACGCGCGCAAACCGAGTCCGACCCGACCTGGCCGGTGCGGTCGGGTTCGGATCCATTGCCCGAGATAACGCCTTTGTCTTACTCTTACTCTTATCCATTTCTTCTCTGTTTTCTCCTCCTCGTGTCGCAGAAGTTACAACTTAAAATAGGACTGCTCGCAACAATTTACAACATTTCCATTCTAGTTTTCGCATATCCAAACCGATTCAGGGATTCCTTCACCCAACATTAGCTGTACTGTCTGTACACAGGATACGCACTCTTCCGTCAAGGTCCTCCACAGTTGTACTAATCTCGAAACGTTTTAGTTGCGAAACTTAACACAACTGTCAGTCCATTAGGCTCTTACTTAGTACTTACACAGACAGACGAGAATTACTTGTCACGTACCTGTTTCGTTCAAAACAACGTGGGAACGGACTATGCGAACAATTTTTGGGCGTTGGATAACACGTGGTAAAGAGAAGGGCCAGAACGGAAATAAGTTAAACAAGTTGAATTACCATAAAAAAAAAAGTAAAAAACAACGTGTTGCAGTTTGGGGAATTTTGGAGGGGCGAAACGGTAAGAAAGGGGCGAAATACGGAAATAGGCTAAAGAGACCAGTTGGGATAGGGAGTGCTCACCCCCTAACTTGCTGCACTGCGCAGTTCACAACATCAGCCGTTGGATCATCTCGAGATCCACGCTAACACGAATCTGCAGATCATCCAACGGTTGAAGTTGTGAACTGCACAATGCAGTACTGCCAGTATAGCAGGGGATATGAATTCGTTGGGTAGGATAGGATGCTCCGCTCACCGGATCACCGCTAGCCAGGACTTAAACATACAATTTCCAAATATAAACGAAGAAGAACCCACACACACACACCCACCCACCCACGCACCCACGCACCCACGCACAGCTCTCTCTCTATTTCTAATTTTCCCCCCTTTGTTTTGTTTTCTCGTTTTCCTTTTCCTTTTCATTTTTCCGGTTTCTGTTTTCGGTTGCTCCGGTTTCGTTTTCGTCTTCGAGTTCGTGTTCTTCTTCTCTGGTCGGCCCTCGCCGGAGAGCGAGGGAATGGAGGGTGTTGTCAGCGGCGGTGGCGGTGGTGGTTGCGTGGACTGACTGGAGGGGAGCTAAGACTGGAGAGGACCGCGCGCCGGTTGGACACTAGCGCACGGCACGGATTTTAAAGCTCTGCCTTCTTCCTTCCTTCGATCCCCTCCCTCCCTCTCTCTCCTTCTCTCCCTTCTTTGTTCCTCTACTCCTCTCTTTCCCTCTCCGAGTTGTTATTGTTGCGAATTCTACCTTCCGCTTGTCAAATTTCGCGACCTGGGACGCGGGAGGTGGTAGAAGAAGTGCGATCTCTGGGCGGAGGGAGATACGGGCTTCGATCTGGTAAGGATTCCGCTGTTCGCGGTCGAGTTCTGGTAGAATTCTGGTCCGATTTTTCCTGCCCGTGATCACACGCTCTTTGTGCACGGAAGGGAAAAGCCCGCCCTATTATTTACCTGCGGTGTCGCGTGGGATTCTTCCGAGAATTGGAGTCCGATCAGGGCGAATTTCTGCGCTTTTACTAAACGGATTCGTTTTTTTTGCACCAGAGATCGGCAATTCTGGTCTGATCGGAGCGAATTTTGGGGGAACTTTGATTGGTAGCGTCGTCTTCTATGCTGCCGCTGCTGCTGCTGTGGGCAATTGAGGATCATGCCATCTAAAATCATGGATCAGAGGCACATCTCCTCTCCCTCTTTCTTCACCGAGGAGATGCGGTTGCCTGCCGAGGTACCTTTTCTTTTCTTTTTCTTTTTTCTTTTCTGCGATCGATCAATCAATCAATGTTTTCTTTTTCTTTTTCTGAAATTAGAAATTGGAAGGAGTTTTTTTTTTGTTTTACATTTTTACCCAATTTTTTATTTTTTATACTTTTATGTGTTAATAACGATCTTCTGAGAGGCTCATTTATTTTTTTGTTGGGGGATCAAACAAAGGAAATTTCAATTAAAGAATACTTCTTTTCTAATGTTGCACAAATTGTGCTTCTTCCAAGTTCTACAAAAATAAAAAAACGTTTCCTCTTTTATCAAATATACATGATTTTCCTCCCCCAACTCCCTTCCTGGTAACATGCATGCAGGTGCATTTTAACGTTTCTAAACTTTTTTTTTTTAATTTTTTCTGGGGCCTGCTTTTGCTAACAGTTATGGCTTTAACTGATAATTTGTCTCCTGGATCCTTGCATGATTTAATTCAACTTTGTTACAGTAGATTATGCCCTCTATGTATGCCTTCTATATATTGTAGCTGATTTTCTCTTCTTTTCAGAGACAAGTCGGATTCTGGAAGCCCGAATCGTTGCCCGATCAAAGGGGTAAGGCTATTTATATATTTATTTATCCTCTCAATTTGTGATTTTGGTTTGCTCTCCGAAGATTTAAAAATGTGGGTTGTTCTTAGTTTGTTGCTTCTTCAACTTATTTAGATTTTGTTTTTTTTTTTTTTTGCCGGAAATGTGTCCTTGTTGCAAGAGATTGAAATTTACTGGAGTAGAATTTTAGTTTATATAAAAATTTGGAAAGTTGGATACTTAGTTTATATATGTTATACATTCTGTTGGACATTGTTCTCAGGATATATGTCCATTGAACTTACCACAATTTGCATGCAACTTAAATAATGCAGGACCTGATGGATTTAATTATTACCTTGGTGGGAAGCCAGTTTCTTCATCTCCCCTTGACAAAGTCCACCATGTTGGTATCAACGGTGCAAATATGAGAGACCTACAGACAAAATTTTCGGTCGAGGACAGCTTCATGTCCCGAGAAAGAGCCGCGAGCTTGTCATCCTCCTCCTCATGGAGGCCTGATGTGGACACCGGGCCTCATTCGATGCTGCCGGCTTCTAACGCTTCACTTTTTGCCTCAGATATGGGGCGGCCCGACATTAATGGGAACCGCTATGAGAATACGTTGTTTTCTAGTTCCTTTTCTGACATCCTGGACAAGAAAAGTGAGGGTCCTTATTTTTCTAATGATTTAATTATCATCATTATTTATTTTCTTTCTAAGGTTCTTTTGTTTGCTTTTATAAGATTTTGCATATACCATGTGTTGCTTGCCCTTGCATATTTCTTATGACAATGTATATGCTATCTTGAGCAACTTACTGTGAGTTTGGTGATCATTTGCATGTTTAATTGATATCATCTCATTAGAGTTTTGTAGGTGCACTATTTAGGTTTTTTGTTTTCTGCGGTAGTTACTCCTCTAAATGTGAACCATATGAAATTCTGAGTTATTTGGTAGGGGGATGGAGATAAAAAAAATTATCTGGGGCTTGGTGGGGCTTTTGTTACCCTGATGTCATTTATGGATCTAAATAAAACAGCTAATATTGTTATTTTTTTCATTTTGAGAAATACCTTGCTGCAAGGTTAGCTAATAATTGATGCTTTTCTGAGTTGGTTTACTTTGACACCTATTCCATGTTTGGAATATCGAAAATTTTGATTTCGATACTCAAAGAAAATTTCATTTCATGGATGCAGCGAGGATGGGATCACGTAGCATGCTCCTTGGTAGGCCTGTGACCAACCTGGCAACCCGTGGTGCTGACCATCATACACAAAGTCATGCAGAAGAAGAACCGTTTGAGATGACAGAGGAGATTGAGGCACAGACAATTGGGAACCTTTTACCTGATGATGAGGACTTGCTATCTGGTGTTATAGATGAGATTGCATGCATCAACCTCGCCAATGGCAACACTAATGGAGATGACATTGATGATGATATCTTTTTCACTGGAGGTGGTATGGAGCTTGAGGGGGACGAGCTGGAGCTTGCTAATGGCAACAAGGCTGCTTTTGGGGGATCACTGTTAAATGGATCGGGTCCCTTTGTTGGCGAGCACCCATTTGGGGAACACCCTTCCAGGACTCTTTTTGTCAGGAACATTAATAGTAATGTTGAGGACTCTGAGCTACGCCTTCTCTTTGAGGTATCTTACTCTTCATTTTTGTGTTGTCAAATAAGGGAACATTTGATGTGAATAAATTATTGGAGATTGCTTTCATCTGATCTTGTTTAAAATAAAGCAATATTTCTGAACTTCAACAAGTTTGTATGTTGGAATGAATACTGAGTCTCTTTTTCATCCGTTCTGTTGTTTCAGCAATATGGTGATATACGTACATTATACACAGCATGCAAACATCGTGGATTCGTCATGATCTCATACTATGATATACGCTCTGCACGTAATGCAATGCGCTCCCTCCAGAACAAACCTCTCCGGCGACGCAAGCTTGATATACACTACTCTATACCTAAGGTGTTTGCTTGTATATATAGCATATGATATTTTGTTGAACCGCCATTGCATATGCAGGCCTACTTGTATACTATGAGTTTGATGTCAACTAATGATGAATAAACTGTCTTTGACAGGATAATCCTACTGACAAGGATGTTAATCAGGGCACCCTAGTGATTTTTAACCTTGACTCATCTATATCAAATGATGATCTTCACCAGATTTTTGGTGTCTATGGTGAAATCAAAGAGGTGAGCTTTGAATTTTGTATAGAAAGGGTAAAAGTATCTTAAGTAGGTGGCTGTGTCATAACTTCCTTTTTTTGCATTTACCTTTGGTCACAACAGATACGGGAGACGCCGCACAAGGTTAACCATAAGTTCATAGAGTATTATGATATCAGAGCAGCAGAGGCTGCATTGCGTGCATTAAATAGGAGTGACATCGCAGGGAAAAAGATTAAACTTGAACCTAGTCGTCCTGGTGGTACTAGAAGGTATTTTCGTTTTCTCATTTGCCTTCAGGACTTAATTTTGTTGGCAACCAGCAGAACGCATCAATTGCTTCCTTTTTCTTTATTTTGTCTTGCCCCACTGTGTAGCTGAAGTTTGATGAATGGAACAAGGGAACTATTTAGTCAATAGCTGTTTGGTAGCAGAATATGGCACCTAATCTTGATTATACCCTGAAACTGTAGGAAGTGCAATTGTGTAACTTTTAATTTTGAAGTTACAGATGTACTAGTGTAATTTATTGATTCACAAATTTTGTCTCTGCAGACCGTTGCCAGATATTGACCCGGAGGAAATTGCAGTTGGTAAGCATGGTAGTCCAGGCAACTCTCCCTCAACGGTCTTTGGTAAGATGATTTTTATTATAGCCCTATGACAAATAAATGTAAAGCTGACATTGCTCGAATTCCTTTTAACCTTTCTTTTTTGTTTAATTAGGATCAATCTCTATAGAAAATGGTGGTTCTATTCCAGGTCTCCCCTCTTCCGGACGAGCCCAACCTGTGAACCACTTTGTGGACTCTCAGTTCCCAAGTTTATCATCAAGCCTATCTCACACATTATCTTCTCCCATTGGGATTTCATCCGTTGGACAGCATGGTGTTGCTGCAAATTCTTCTAATGGTACAGGCAACCAATCAGAGATAGGCCACTCGGTGGGCCAAGTGAATTTTGGGTTCCAAGGTTCCGTACCTGTACCAACTGGGTTTCACCCACATTCATTGCCTGATTACCACCATAGTAATGGTGTGGCTGCTAATGGTTTGCCGTATAACATCAACTCTATGTCAGCCATGGGCATTAACATAAATTCACGAGCTGGGGAGGGGATCGATGGTAGGCACCTCCAGAAGATGGGGTCCACTGCCATCAATGACCGAAATGAAAGTGGTGGGTATAGTTAGCTTAGCTACTACTATTGTTAACAATTATGTTGTCTTTTGCTTTTTATACAAGGCGTCTATTGCTGAGGCTTGTTTGGAACTTGTTTTCATACTGAGAAAATTGAAAAATGGACTAGAAGGGGGGATGCTGTACTGGAGTTCTCCGTCAATAATAAATCTGA
This sequence comes from Cyperus esculentus, assembly GCA_030179965.1. Classification (NCBI taxonomy): domain Eukaryota; kingdom Viridiplantae; phylum Streptophyta; class Magnoliopsida; order Poales; family Cyperaceae; genus Cyperus; species Cyperus esculentus. The sequence goes on along the minus strand of JASGLE010000015.1, from coordinate 2,884,352 downwards.
CAACTGGGAAGGCTATAATATTTTATTTACTGACTCTTATTTTTTGTTTTTGAATTATAGCATTTGGGCTTTCCGGAAGTGGGAGTTGCCCGCTGCATGGGAACCAGCAACTGGTTTGGAATAACTCTCCAGGCTCCTTTGGGCACCCACATCCACATCATCAACCATCGGGCCCAGCACATAATGTTATCTGGTCTAACTCGGCATCATCTTTGGTATCTAATTTGCCTCCAACCCATCATCATCACCCCATCCCCCGGGCTCCCTCCCACCTACTTGACTCCCTCCCTCTCCCCCAACACCACCACGTGGGATCTGCACCCTCCATTTGGGACCGCCGGCACCACTTCATGGGCTCAACACCTGACCTATCCGATCCCGTGTCTTTAGGGCAATCCTTCCATCCAGGTTCTCTTGGTAGCTCTCATCAGCTATATGAGCTTGCTGGGCCCCATGGCATGGGTTTCTCTACTGTTGACCCTGCATTGCAAGTGGGAATGCCGTCACCTCAGCAGAGGGGAGCCCACATGTATCATAATGGGAGGAATCAATCTATGGTGCCTGTAGGACCCGGTTCTTTTGATGGGACTGCTAATGAACGTGGAATGAGAGCCCGACGGAGTGACTCGAGTGCTAGTCAGGGTGATAATAAGAAGCAGTATGAGCTTGATATTGACAAGATTATGCGTGGGGATGATACTCGTACCACACTCATGATTAAAAATATCCCCAACAAGTATGTTGGCCATAGCCCAGTATAATGATATTCTTGCAATAATTTATATGTATTTCCCATGATCTCATGTTTTCTTGGTGCTTGGCTATACAGGTATACATCAAAGATGCTATTGGCTGCCATTGATGAGAATCATCGAGGGACTTATGATTTTATCTATCTGCCGATTGATTTTAAGGCAAGTGATAATATTAATTATAATTTGGTATTATTCCTTCTCTTCATTATTTAAGAATGAACATGAAGGATTTTTTTCTCACTCGTCCTTTTGGGTTCTTGTCTTTTCCTTTCCAGAACAAATGCAATGTGGGATATGCATTCATTAACATGATAAATCCCCAGCATATCATACCATTCTATCAGGTATTCTACCTTATATATTCACTAAATCTAATGATATTCGATTACATGATCTTTGGTGTTGTTAGTAACGTGGGTGGTTGTGTTGAGTGCAGACATTCAATGGGAAGAAGTGGGAAAAGTTTAACAGCGAGAAGGTTGCATCACTAGCATATGCTCGTATTCAGGGTAAATCGGCACTGATATTACACTTCCAAAACTCGAGTCTCATGAATGAAGATAAGCGCTGTCGCCCCATCCTCTTCCATTCTGAGGGCCCTAATGCTGGTGATCAGGTTCTCTAACATAATACTCTCTTGCAAAGATATCTGAATTTCTTTTGGATATTATACAATATATGATTTAGGATACTGATAAAATTTGTAAGATAACTCAATTGTTTCGTAAACTATTTTATTTCTCAATGCAGGAGCCGTTCCCAATGGGAACCAACATCCGGTCAAGATCAGGCAGAAACCGATCTTCTATGACGGAAGAGAACTCTCAAGAAGTCCCACCCATCATTCCCACTAATACACCTGAAACCCTTTCTACTGAACCCACCTCCAGTCCCGCCAAGGACTCTGAGTGACCCCTGTGGGTTACAAGAACAAGGGGGAGGAGGGAAGGGGGGGGATTGCTAACCATAAGAGTGACCACCAAAACCTTGTTGTAAACATAAAATGTTCTCAGACCATCTCATTTTCCCTAAGTTTTTGTTCCATTCCTTTTTCTTCCCTAAGTTAGTGAGGTGCGCAAGAAGAAAGTAAATTTTAACATGGGGGCAGAGAATAGGGCTGAAAGGCGCGAGGGGAAGCCATCCGGAGAAATTTTGGACTGTCTGTTAAGAGTTAATATGTTTTTGTACAGGAGCTTCTAAGGCCAAGCAGAAGGCGCAATGGAGAGAAATATCAAATGTTTTCTCTCCATGTATTAGATGTTTTGTTTCTTTGTTATGGCAATGTATGAGAGCGAGGAAGGGCTCCCCTTGCATTTTTCTTTCTGACCTTTTCTATTTCTTTTGTCCCCGCCTGCCGACTGTTTTGGTTAATTCGAGTTTGGACCCCGCCACTTGTGTTGGAGGGGGTTCGATTTTGGTTTGTCTGGACAGGTGTTGATGTGTTTTGGTCACTGTCCTGGCTATGTTATGTTATGTTATGTTAGTCTCTGTGTCTTGCTTGACCATATCTATTCTATAATACCGTCTATATATATATCTCTCTGTGTATGAATTCTTTGTTGTTGCGTGCTTGCTGTACTTTTTTTCTGATTAAATAGCCTTGTGCAATGTGGTTTTACAATCATTAGTAAATGCTGCAGTCAATCAGCAAGTACAGAACAGAAAACTGTGTTGCCATTATTTATTGTGAGACAAGTAGACAACATGTGGACATGGTAGTTTCCAATAGTCTGTCGACATGGTGCTCGTACATTAAATAATAATTGGGCGTGGCATCTCGTGGATAATGTCCGACATATCCTGAAGGAGCATCTGCTTTTCTTTTTAGAAAAAGCAGGTCCAGCTTTTCTTAATCCGACAGTTGAGAAATACTGAAGTACTTTGAGATTTGTGCAAAAATACTGAAGTATTTTGAGATCGGCGCTAGGGGTGTACAACGGGTGGGTTAACGCTTTTTTATCAAAATTTGAATCCTACCCGGTTATACCGGGTTATAAAATATTGTTACTCAACCCACCCGTAACCCAACCCAACCCAACTACTTTTTTATGTACGGATTTTTGCGGGTTGTATGGGTTACGTGGGTTAAACGGGTTATAGTTTCGGTTATATTATTAATCATATAATTTTTACTTTTTGTATAATATTGAACATGTTAATGGTGATTTGTAACTTGATGATAATATATTTTGGATAACTTAAGTAATATAAAGATAATTTAATGTTAAACATAAATTATGAATTATATATAGAGTACTTATTATATATTTATTCGCTAAATTTTATATTAGAAACATATAACGAGCCTATAAAGTTGCAAAAAAATAGTTAGACATAATAAGTATTAACCCAAAAACAACATAAAAATTTTATATTGATCTCAAATAAGAACTTAATTCTTAAATTATTGTCTCATTATTTATCTTTTTAATAAATTGTATATGTAAGTTTGTATAAAATTATAATTTATAACTAGTTGCAGGCGGGTCCGGGTTAGACGGGTTTATAAATGCACAATCCGTAACCCAACCCGGCATAACGGGTTAGTCAAAATTACAACCCGACCCAACCCGGTAAAAAACGGGTAGGGTCGGGTGGGTCGGACGGGTCGGCCGGGTTGACGGGTTTTTTGTACACCCCTAATCAGTGCGACAACTGATCTTGACTGTCTGATCGGAAAGCAGATTCTGCTTTTCGTTATTGTATCCTGAAATATGAAATTATAACGTCTTAACTTAAAGATGTGTTCCAATTCAATCAAGCTCAAGTTTTATATTTCAATTTGGGTGCTTCTGGCTGTGAATATGTTATTATAATTAATAATTAGCCAGTGATAGCTGTGACAAGTGAGTTTATATTTGCATTAACATAAAAGATGGATACTGTACTATCTATCATTCTAATGATACAGTGCATGTAATGAAATCTGATCACCGGAAAAGTTAAGTTATTTAGTATGACCATGTGGCTGTTTATAAATAACTAAGAGACATTCCGACGTTTTGCCTACACAGCTATACTGCTATATTGTGGTTTGCCATGTGAACTATTCACGTCATATATATATTTTGTACTACATCTACAGGATTTAACTGCAAGGATAAATATAACTTGAGTACTTGACACAAACAATGCCCCCAAAACACTCCAATACACTTAGAAAAAATTTACAAAAATATCTCTCTTTTCAGAAAATTTCACAAAAATATCTTTTATTTCTAAAGAAATTTACAAAATTACCCTACTTTGAAAATTTTTTACAAAAATAACCCTCACAATCTTACAAAAATATACCTCCGCCCTACAACATTTTACAAAAATGACTCTCCCCACCCATATGCCACCTCATCACAGGGTTGCGGAGACATTGTTTGTGGCATAGTATCATTATCCTTAACTACAATCGTGGCATACTTGGCTACTTTGCTGAAAACCAGCGGAATTCCGGGGTAAGCAGAAGTGTGTTCACTGTGTCTTCTATATCTTTTTGCGGAATATTTAGACTGGAACAGTGGAAAACTGGGATCAATGTTACAATGTATATATTTATAAGATATAGTGATAACTTTATTTTCTAATTAGAAAAACGTATAAAATTCTCAGAGATTGTTTTATGATGAGTATTTTTTTTTTTCAGAGAAGGGTATGTATAATTGAATTCCAGTTCATCATGTCGAGATCAGCGTTGTTGTTGGGAGGAAATTCAAAATTAATAAGATCGTATGTCGTAATTGGGACACCACACCAACTATGATAGCAAATGCGAAAACTCGTGTATAATACTCTACCAAAATAATACTGAACTACTGATGTTGATGTTGTAACTTGTAAGTGATGAAGTCTCCCTCACATGTCGATGTCACCATGGTTGAATTACATTACAGGAAATTTAAAGTGTATGTAATTAGGGCCCAATGGCCCATTGAAGCATGAACGTGATCTTATGCATATTATATGTATGGATAATATATAACAGGGATTTATGATTGAAATTTAATACACTGTCAATCTGTAATGTAAACAATACATTCATAAAACTATTTTTCTTTTTTCATTTTTAAGATTTTTTTTATAATTTTATCCAAATATTTGAACATCGTCATTGTCAGTATTGTTAAGATTCACATTGTCAATGGATCCCTCTCATTATACAAAATATCCCCATTCTTACATATATATGATGAGTATAATAATTTATTAGCTTCCATCGTCTTAACATGCTTATTAATTTACCAGGGTGTGATTTTTTCCTCTCCCTATTACATTAAGTAACAAATTAATTACTGAACACCCGTGTTTAAAACTAAAAGTGATATAATAAGAGGCCAAGAGCCACTAGGAGTCGAATAGATTCCTCTTTGTGCTTCTGATATCTTTGATACCCATAGCCTGAATAGCATTGTCAAGTTTGGATGTTAAAATACTCTCTCATTGTTACTTGAAAGATCATGGAGTAACTACAAAGAACTTTAATCCACATCTCATGCCTTAAAAACATCATTGTTGTCATATATAAATTTACTATGTTTTCTGTTAATTTTCTTCTGCTTAATGTGTGCAGTAAGGAAATCATTAGTATAACAGGCATGGTTTTGACATTCGTGATGAGAGCAGAGAAAATTAGTATACGGAAAAACAAAAAGTTTACTTAGAAGTTTTAAACAAATACTTGATAATTTTCAAAAATAAAAAAAACTTGGATCCGTAAAGTTTTGATATAAATAAATAATTTATTGAGTAATATAAATCGAAATTTGAATAAAATTTGATATATTTTTAAAGGTGCGCTCGCTCACGCTATATCCACTTCGTATGCATGTGTCATGACTCGTGAGCAAACAATGAGCAAAACAGAAAGACAACTTATATTTAGTCATCATATTTATTATTTATTGAATAGAAGGATACGTATTGCGTAATGATCACTCCTTTTGCTTCTGACTTCTGAGAGTAAGCATAAATTTACCGAAACATCTATAAACAACATAACATTACCGTCATTCATTCATTCAAAACTTTGCTATTTCAAAATAGCTCCTAAACTAAACCATCTTACCAAAAAACTATCTTTTCATGCCTAAAAACCCCAAAATCACTCAATAACACTAAGTTTTATGTTTTCATCACCTCAAAATTCCTCAATCCAAATCCTGAATTTGCAAATGGTCTAGTAGCTCAACTGATAGCTAACTAGGATGACTTCCAAGAAGTCATGGAGTCATGGGTTCAATCTTCCATAAACACAAATATCTCCTGAAAAGAAATGGGAGATGGTGGAAACATCCCCTTCTCTAAAAAAAAAAATCCTGAATTTATTTAACTAATAATTCACATGTAACAACCATCCACAAGCCCCAATAAAACCGCGCTCTATTAATCCGGACCGTCCGATTGTGATCACACCGTCATCATCTCCCCAGCAGGATCTGGGCGTCCACGCAATACTGCAGGACCAATCTTTGTGGAATTCATATCCCCTGCTGTACTGCATTGTGCAGTTCACAACGTCGGCCGTTGGATAGTCTCGAGAGTCGTGCCAGCGCGGATCTCAAGATGATCCAACGGCTGACGTTGTGAATTGCACAATGCAGTAAATCAGGGGATGAGCACTCGATTTGTGTACCTGGACAAGCACAAGCAGCCCGTCAACGACCCAGAAATTGGGCAGAAAACCCGGGTCGGACTTGGGCCGTTAGTCGCTGTTTAGTCATGTCTGAGACTGAGACTGCCTTTTTTCATTGTTCATGTCTTTGACCGTACCGCATGGTAATGTAAGTAGCGCGCCCACCAGTCCACTACTATGGTCCGTCCGGTACAGGCGTACAGTACAGTCAGGGCGGTATGGGTCCGTATCCAAGTGTAAGAACATGGACCGCCTGGTATGGTCTGGTTGGTTACTCATCTCTGGGCCAATGCTGTGCCTCTGTACCTACTACCTAGTACAAAATGATTGTAGCTTTGCACGCGGACCTTTTTTTCATGATTACACATGATATTATTGAGGCCATTGGCATCTTATATTTGTCCTTTTTTTTTTTTTTTTGAGTTCGAGATATTTTGTAGGGTAAATTACCTAAAAAAGGGAAACTAAAGAATTAACATTTCATATCTTTATTTTTTGAGTTCGAGATATTATTGAGTTTTATTCTTCCAGCCTGCTGCTTCATTTAATCATACAGTCAAAATTACAAATCAACAAATTGATTCAAGTGCTCTTATCTTATATATATATATTTTTTAAGAAAAAAAAGACAGTGACAACCCATACTGAAGTCAGAGGGGGGCCAAAACCCTCAATTCACCGAGCGAATTGATTCAAGTCCATCTCCTGTTATTCAAACAGTCCATATCCAAAATGCATCGAATCTACAATTCTTACCTTCTAACCGAGCCATGAGTCCGTATCCGCTGCGATCCAAATAGTATCTCAAAGCCCTGCAATCGCAATCCGACCAATAAAGTTCTTAAAAATGAATTTTTTCAAATAATCCCAGCCGTCAGATCCCGGAACCAAGTGTCCTCCCTCCGATCCAATCTGGGATACGCGCTTTCTCCTCTTTTTCCTGAGGCTTAACTGCTCATCCCCTAAAGCACTGTAACATGCAGCTCAACATTTAAACCGTTGGATCATTTCAAGATTCGAGCCAGCCCGTATATCCAGACAATCCAACGGTCACGTGACGAACTAACTGCAGGCGATAAGAAATATTGAAATCCCTTTTCCTTCTCTCAAAACTGAATACACATCCTCTACTGCGCAGTAAATTACTGCGCAGTACCCCAATCGTTGGATCTGCTTTGAGATTCGTGAAACTCAATCTCAAAGAAGTCCCTATAATCAATCCACATCGTTGTTCGCTTCTCAGTACAATACTGCGAAGCAGAGGATAAGCACGCCTCAAAACTCTCCTCTTACTAGTCGAGTGCTCATCCCCTGACTTACTGCATTGTGCAGTTCACAGCGTCAGCCGTTGGATCGTCTTGAGATCTGCGCTAGCACGAATCTGGAGACAACTCAATGGCTGTCGCTGTGAACTGCATAATGCAGTACAGCAGGGGATATGAATTATCAATTATGTGCTGCTGCTAAGTGCTAAGCTGTAAATTACTCTCCCCAGTCAGTCAGTCTCTTATTATTATTACCCGTCTCACTGGATCACTTCTCGACTCGCCCTTCCTTTCAATTCTTCTTCTAAAACTCTCTGAATTTCACTGTTGTTGTTATACGACGGGATGGGGAACTGCTTCTCGGAGGAGGTGCCCGGCGGGATGCAGGCCGTGGGGGCCGGCGGGATCGCGGGGGACGGCGGAGGAGCCGCCGATGCCGTCAGCCTCTTCCTCAAGTCCCGCGGCGCGCCGTTCTCTCAGATCGAGGTTGTTTCTCTGTACTTTCTCTTCTCTAGGCGCTGGTAAATTTATTAATTTAGGTTGAGTGGAGTCAGTCTGGTTAAGGAGTGTGCGGGGGTTGTGGTATGTAGTGGATCAGTGATGTGATTGTTGCCGAATTCGGAATCGGAGAAGCTTAATTTTGGAGAATTGTAGTGGTAGAAATGTACTGGGAGCTTGAGTATATCTCGGAACCGGCATGATTTGTAAAATGCTGAAGTTATAAGTGCATTTTAGTTATTAACGGGGAAATGAACCGGTCGGAGAGGGTAAATAATAAATAGGTTATTTTGTAGCATAATGTAATTGTGATTAGAGATGCAATTATGTAATATTGCACTGATGTTTGCTTTACCTGACACAAATGACGCAGCTGTCACTTTCTGCTTCGGATTTGCGAGATCGTGACGCGCTCTCAAAGGTAAATTACTAAATTTTCTCATTTCCTGTTACAGAATTCATGTTTGCTAAATTTATCGTATGTACCTTTTATTAAAATAAGTTTAGTAATAGTAAGAGTAGATATAGTGTGGCTGTATTGAAAATTACGTAAATGTTGTTACTAGAGAATAGGATCTCTTTTCTTCTACGGTTCTACCATAGTGAGTATCTTTTGGAAAGGGAGTCAGAAATGCATGGATGCCAGTCTTATCAATTGCAAAATTTATATGCACCCTCAAGGGAGTTTGAAACCTTCAAACGCTAAACAAAGAGCTGCGGACTGATTTAGTATTGTGTTATACTCCAAATTAGAATAAATCCCTGCATCTGTAATCCATAGTACTTGCAGCATACATTCCCAAACTGATTCCTCCCAACTTCTCCCTGCCAATTTTCCTTCATTCTTTCTTAGGACAATCTTCTTCTCTCTGCCATAATCCTTTATGAGGTCTCCACCTCACAATTCGAACCGGTGTTGGTAATGTGGCACTGGAACCCCAATAGGAGGTTCTCAACCACCTGCACATACCACATACTTGCTGATAGTGGGATTTATTCACCGCCATACTCAAAAGAAAGCCAATGTCCCAATCAAAGTAAAGATCTTCTGGACCTTACTAGCAACAAGCAACTGACATGTAATAAGATAAACACATGAGAAGATGGCCTCACAATGGGAATGCACACTTCATGGAAGTTCTGTGCTTAAGGGGTGTACACATCATCCTAACCTGTACTTTGACTCTGTGCACCTGGAAGTAAGCATCAAGCCACACTTCTACTCCTCTTGGCCCAGCAAATGGTATACCATAATTCTTGAACCCACCTGATCTTAATCCTCCCATTGAAATTGCGCTTTTAGTACACAATTTGGATGTCCACTGTGGTCTATATGGATGGAGAGAAACAGACAAATTTTCTCAGGGTGAGAGGAGATATCTAGATACCAAGTGTGGGAAATTTAAATTGTTGCATGATATTGGGTTTGTAGAGATTAATATCTTTTCAGTTACTACTTTGAGCAGATGGCAAAAGTTTCTTTTCTTTTTTTTTTTTTTTTATGCATGCTTTTTGGTAACCCAAAAATCATGAATATAACCCATAAAAATCATAGGAAATGTCATATCCTCTGTAGTAAGCATGGATAAGCATTTAATACACCTTTCTTGTTTGTTTTAGATTGTTATTAAGCCTTCTTTGTGCAATTTCTGTTCATGAAATGGAAGAGATGGAGGTGAGTTGGGTATTTTCTTTTCTATGCACTAAAAGACACCAGTGCCATTTCTTAAACTTTCAGCTAAGATTCTCTCAATAACTTTTGGTGGATACGATCAAGGACTTGCAGACCTAGTTTCATTGGAATTAACTAGGTGGCAATGTAGCAAGATATTATATATTGATGCATATATCATACCAGTTTCGTTGGAAATTTCACCAAGAGTGGAATCACTATAATGAAAAGTTTGACATGATTTTGTTGTATTTGTTGGCAAAAGGTTGCCAGTGTTATGTTTCAAATGGAAAATATCTTAGTTAAGAATTATTGCTCAAACCAGAGAACTCTGCTGGCTTAGGGTGGAATGTGGGACTGGCAGGTTTCAGCATTTGGACTTTCTATTGACCGACGTTGGCAACAGTTTTCAGAATTATGCTAACAATTTGGCTATAAAGTACTTTGATGGAAGCCAACAACCTAAGGAAATAGATTAATGTTTCTGCTTAATTTTTTTTGCAGAGTGACCCAATGGCAGTTGTTTACCTTAAGAAGCGAGATGGTACACTTGAAGAAATAGGTCGCACTGAAGTAATTTTGAATTCTCTGAGTCCTTCCTGGGTTGCTAAGATTAATGTAAATTACCAGTTTGAGGTTGTTCAAACCTTGGTGTAAGCTTCACTATGATAATTGTTTTTATTGCCTTTTATATTACTCAGGCAGTTATTTTCTAATAAATCATCTCTTTGCAAACTGATATTTCAAATTAGGCCATTCTTTTTATTCACAGATTTCGGATATATGACGTTGATTCACAGTTCCATAACATACCAGAAAAGGTAATTCAATTTTTGAAACATTTTCTGATGTACTCTAATAGACTCTCTTAATTCCAAAAGAAAAAAAAGACATGGGCCTAATTTGTATGTCCTCCACTGTGTGTCATACTTATTACTATTATAATTTAAAAATTGTATTAGGTGCTTCCGGGGTTCATAAATCTTTGACTGTGAAAGAAATAGGCATATGTAGAATAAATAGTTAGTTGTCTGAGAATCTCAACTTGACTAGTATAAACTGGCTCAAATTGTATGTCCTACATTAACATTTATACCTGGAAATTTTTAAGAGATTGAACCTAGAATTTCAAATTTTGAACAAAACTATTATATGATACTTATCAAATAGAAGAAACATTTATTATCAATGTCAGCTCTTTGTTTTGTATAAACTTTCAGAATTTCATTGTTGATCTTTGCACAGGATATAGAAGTTAATTATTTAGTTTATATAATTCATTATTTAAATAGTTTTGACCCTAATCAGATGCTCAGGCTAGAAGAGCAACAGTTGCTTGGGGAGGCTATGTGTCTACTACCAGAGGTACAAACCATGTTTCTTTATACTTTCATCAGACCTGATATAACTAGTAGTAGAATACAGTACCATGTTGGCAGGCCAGAAGCTGAAGTTGATACTTATATTGCTACCAACTTGGTACCTTTATGTTTTTTTTTTATTAGCCTTTTCATCCTGATGGTAGTGCTGTTGAAATTAAATCTAAGTCAAATTTGGAGTCACGTAACAATAACGAGTGTGTGTGTGTGTTTTATTTATTTATTTATTTTTTGGGGGGGGGGGGGGGGGGGGAGGGGTGGGGGTGTGTTGCGCGCACTAGGGTTATAACTTAGCTATCCCAGTGTTTCGTATACCCAGTCAAACAAGTATCGGGTGCATATCTAATACAGCAGCTGTGCACATTTGGTGGCCCACATAGCTAATCTAATTATTTTATTAAGTTTTTAAAATTTATGTATTGTCGTACCCGCACAGTATCAGATATGATACCTGTACCTGCACTGGTGCAACATAGGTTATGACTTATGAGCAATTTGTCGTAAACAATGCAATTCATACGCCATGTACATACCGCAACAGCAACAACTACTACAAAGCCTTTAGTCCCAAGCAAGTCGGCGTAGGCTAGAAATGAAACCCAACTAGAGTATTAGGTTTCATTTTCATAAGAATGGCTGGGTTTTTTATGTTGGCTTGCCAAGCCTATCCTCTTCTTTACCGGGGCTTGGGACTGGCCATATTGAAAAAACATAGGCAGTGCTGTCATGCACAAACCAACTTGTATATACTGTAACCATGCCAGTTTGTTGCCTTTTGGTTGTAGGTGGTTACAAAAGTCTCAAAAACATTACCTCTAAGTGTTGGAACCTTAACAGTACATGCAGAAGAGACATTTGGTTCAAAGATTCTAATGGAGATTGTATTTCGAGGCTGTGATCTCGAAAACAAGGATCTTTTCTCTAAAAGTGTAAGGTTTTCACTTTCTATATATATATTTAGGTCTTTTTGCAAACTATATACACCAACCTTTTCCTAAAAATGTCTATTGAAATTTACCGGCCTTTGCTGCAGTGCATTCGTCTTTGGCCACCTGAGATTATACAAAACTGTTTTGAAATTTGTTTTCCTGAATCACTGATGTAGAACAAGGTCAATGGTTGATATGTTTGAGTTTTGCATTTGTAGTATAAGTGCATTGACCTGTGGCAACTTGACCAAAGACCTGTGGGAATAAAATTGTCCCCGTTTACTAATATCTTCAGATGCAATTAGAGATCTATTACTGCGAAAACCTATAATTGAAGTTAAAGGATTTCTTGTGTACTGGTAGCGAGAAATTTTGTAGGGGCATCCCCATTATGCTTGTTGCAATGCTGATTTCTCTGTTTCTTTTGTTCTTGAAGGACCCGTTCTTGTTAATTTCTAGAGTGCCAGAGGGTGGTGCACCTATCCCAATTTGTAAGACTGAAGTAAGAAAAAATGATCTAAATCCAACCTGGAAGCCAGTTGTATTAAATCTTCAGCAAATTGGTAGCAAGGTAATACTATTTCTCTGATAAAATATTGATTTGGTCTGCTGTGGAGGGCATATTTTGAACTTTTAAGTCTTATGCAGATAACATGCTGATTGAAGTACTCTTCAATATCCACTTTTATGACCTTTGAACTCTTGTAATGATTTCAAATTTGAATATTTTGGTTGTAGGAGAGCCCTTTAAACATTGAGTGCTTCAACTTCAATAGCAGTGGGAAGCACGAGTTGATAGGGTAACTTATATTGAACATATTAAAGCAAATATAAGCTTAATCTGTGATTTTCTGAAGTGCTATACTTGTGTGTTATTAATCTCGTTTTGGTTACCTATAGGAAGGTGGTTAAATCAATGGCTGAACTGGAAGGCCTCTATAATAGGCATCAGGGAGACCATTTCTTTATTCCAACTGGGGTTGGTCATGAGCATCATAACAAGGTTTCATGCGCTTCCAGTTCTTTCCGGAACAAACTCAAGTTTTAAATTGGGATACAGAATATCTTTATGTCATGCCAGTTCTTCGCCAAATTGGTTTTGGATACTAAGTAATCTTACATATTAGAACCAAATGTACAAAATCTTTGAACAATCTAAAATACTTGTACTGCACGATGCTATACACTCCTTCTGCTCGGATCTCGTCTCATTTTATTAAAGAAAAAGATGAACCCATTTTAGCTCTATAGCAAAAGGGTGAATCGCTGTATAAAAAAGTTGTCATTTTGTTCATCGTTTGTTTCACGCTACTGCATAAAAAACTGTTTATTTACGATTTTCACCCAAGCAATTGCAATATTTATTATACCATTTCTAGTTAAGTGTTTACACCTTGTAAAATCACTAAAAAATATAATATTGCAGGAGATGCTAATGTTTTTTCCTTTGTAGGTTTCAAAGAGCCAGTTATTTGTAGACAAGTATTCTGAAAGCCGGCAAAAGACTTTCCTTGATTACATTTCTGGAGGATGTGAATTGAATTTCATGGTTGCTATAGATTTTACAGGTCTCTGAAATCTACATTCACAAAAAATGTTATATACAGCTTGATTTACATTGTTTTCCTTTTTTATTTTATTTTTTGAAAGCTTGGCAGCAGCTGCCAAGGTTTGTTTTCCCTTTTTAAGTTGGTCTTCAGTTGGGTGTTTAGGTTTCTGACATCATTTAGTTAAAAATATAAGTACCCTAGGAAAATTAAGGGTAATTACACAATGACAGCTAACCAGGGCACCTACGATTAGTTTAATGAGAAGAAATGGCTTGATAGCATCTCTTAATACTTGTACCAACTAAATTTGGAGTAACACAGAGAAATTCTTGATGCAGCTTCAAATGGAAATCCCCGCCTTCCTGATTCGTTGCACTATATTGACCCCTCAGGTCGGCCAAATGCATATCAAAGAGTAAGAACCGGCTTTCTTGGTCAACTCACAATGTTTCTGAGATGTCAAAAATATTACTAATACATTTATGTCCCTGATAGGCAATTATAGAAGTAGGAGAGGTGCTTCAGTTTTATGACACAGATAAAAGGTTCTCTGCTTGGGGCTTTGGTGCAAGGCCAATTGACGGCCCGGTCTCTCACTGCTTCAACTTGAATGGGAGTACATACCAGCCTGAGGTAGGTGCAATTCTCATGCTGAACTTCACAAGTACACTGTTTGAGAGAGAGATTTTTAATTTCCAGTACCATTAATTTTACAGTTGGGAAATTCCTTACTTGGATTATCATGTTATGATAGGTTGATGGAATACAAGGCATCATGTCAGCGTACATTAGTGCTCTGCACAATGTTTCACTCGCAGGACCCACTTTATTTGGTCATGTGATTAATACTGCTGCTACAATAGCTGGCCAGTCCATTACCAGTGGTTCCCAAAAGTACTTTGTTTTGCTAATCATCACGGTATATCAGATCTCAAATCCAACTGTTATCACAATTAGAATACGTCTTCTTTCATCATTTTTTTAATTGAAAATTGGACTTAATTACAGGATGGAGTGGTGACTGATTTGCAAGAAACAATAGAGGCTATCGTGAAGGCATCTGATTTGCCGCTGTCAATCTTAATAGTTGGAGTTGGTGGAGCTGACTTCAAGGAAATGGAGGTTCAGTATTCACATCTAATTTCCTTGCATTTTGACTTATGTTACACTGGTTTTCATGTACTTCTTTCTTGTTCTGTGGGCGTCCTTATAAATTCTTTTTCCTATTCGATCGCAAAGACTTGACTAGGATATTTGTTATGCAGTCTTACAGGTAAGTACCAATCTAAAAAAGTAAACAGTTAAGTGAATGTAATTAAAAGAAAAATAGTGCAAAGAAAAAAGCATCACAAACAAATAAGAAAAGCAGAATGGAAACACGTAAACCACTAGTTGTTTCTAAATATTTTGTATGTACTGCTTATACAGTTTCTTGATGCTGACAAAGGAGAGAGACTTGAAAGTTCTTATGGCCGTGTTGCAACGAGAGATATTGTTCAGTTTGTTCCTTTCAGAGACGTGCAAAGTATGCCTCCCCCCTTCCTCTCTCACACATGCATGTGTGCACACACAATTACATCGAGTTATTAGTTCTACAAATTTTCACTGCTTTGCCTTGATTTCATATTGCTGCACAGAAGAGTCATCATTTTTTGCTACTAAAAATTTAATACTAGACTCATCAACTATATGGTCAATATTATAATTTAATTTTAAGTAACAAAGGAACTTTCAATGTGAGTTTCAGATAACGAGATATCAGTGGTTCAGTCGCTTCTAGCCGAGTTGCCAGGACAGTTCTTGAGTTACATGAGGAGTCGGGATTGTTAGAACCTCTTAGCTAGCTGTAAGAATTAATTTTTGAATCTTATAATTCTTGATATCATTGTTGCACTGAAAGAATGTGTTTTTTATTCATTATCTGTCAATTCTTGAATATATGCTTGGCAATTTTTTCAAGTATATACATGCATGCTCAGCAAAACTTAATCATCCTACTCCTTATAAACTTGGGAATATCACCCTTCATCTCCTTTCCTACTTTTAGAGTAAACATATTATGCATTTGAGGTCTTTCTTTGGGAATTCTTCTCTTAGGTGATGGTGATTGGTGTATAGATTGGATGAAATTTTTCGAGGAAGTGACAGTGGTAGTCCAGTTTTCTTTTTAATTTTCCTTTATTTAGGGT
Source organism: Cyperus esculentus (assembly GCA_030179965.1). Classification (NCBI taxonomy): domain Eukaryota; kingdom Viridiplantae; phylum Streptophyta; class Magnoliopsida; order Poales; family Cyperaceae; genus Cyperus; species Cyperus esculentus. Next base: position 2,868,492 of record JASGLE010000015.1, on the reverse strand, counting down.
TCAGATTTTGCACTTTTATTGTTGATCATATGTGGAGTAGTGCATTATATATTTAAGTATTTTGTCATTTTGTAAGTGAATTAAAAAAAATGGTTTTTATAGTTGCCTTATTAAATTTGTACATCGAAGCAAAAAAGTTTTATCATAAAGTTGTTTTGTCTTGCAATTGTTTCTTGTTTTTGTTTTCCCTGAATTTTGTATATTCAGGTGAGTATATTCTCCACTCTTTATCTGAATTTCAATGTCTTTGTGGGTCCTTCCCATCTATACTTTTTTCCTTGAAGACGTCTCTTCATTGGCACTGCAAAACACAGTGATTAACTTTTATTTATTCGAGTAATGAAAGCAATAGATGTGATGATTCATCACCATGAGAAATGATCCAGAGGTAAGTTATGATTGCTCTATGTTACAAAATTGTAGTGGTGGTTAGCAAGCAGTTGAAAATAACAAGCTGTAAATAGACCATCTACTGAAAATGACAAGAGCATCAAGTTCTTCAACTCTTTATTTATGTTGCATTATCTTATATTTAATTTCATCAACTCTATTTATTTATCCTGGTTCAAAAATTCTTGTCTTTTATTGCTTTTATTTCATTTAAGACTTATCCTGTATTTTGTGTTGTAGTCTTCTAGCGTATTGAAGAATATATTGCATTTGATGATGCTACATGCATGATTTTTTTGGAAATCCATGTACAAACAAGCACTATTTTATGTATATTTTAGAGTCATCTTGAAAAATCTAAAACAAATACTTGAAAAACTTTAAAAATGAGAATTTTTTTATATCTCCAAAGTGTTTTCATATGATGAATTTAATGAGAACCATAAATCAAAATTTCGGATATGACAAATTATAATTTGGACTGTTAGCATTTCAGACTGAAATGTAAAATACGTTTTCATATTAGTCTAGCTCCAAACAATCTGGTCATGAATATAATTTCTTTTTGGGAACCGATATAGCGATACAATTGTAGTTCTCATCGTTGATACAGATGGTTTGACTAGTCAAACATGCTATGTACTTTAGAATTATGCATATAAATTTATTTATGCACTTAAAAGTTATTTATTATGCATGTAGAATCAACTACAAAAACTTAAAAATACTAAACAACTTTCATACTAGACATTTTCGCTTGCATAAAAAAAAAATTGATAACATGCATTTTACAATCAACATGTTGCATACTAAATAAGTTTGTATGAATAAATAAGTATTTTTATTTAAATATAGCACTAATATGCATTTTACAATAAATACATTGCATAAGTGTGCGCAATAAACAAGTTTACATGCATAATTAAAAGACATTTCTACATGCATTCTACAACTAACAATGCATACGAAACAAGCTACTTAATAAATACATTAGTTTGCATAATAATCTATATAATATGCATAATAAGCTATACAGTATGCATAATTAAAATGTGACGGTGAAAGAAAGAGAGAAAGAAGAGATGCTACAGTGAACTGGGCGAAGGGGTCGTGAACCGGACGATGGGGTTATGAACCGGTTAAGATTCGCTAAATCATATTTTGAACCGCGATTGGTTATTGAAAGATAGGTTTGAACCAATAAGTTGAGTTTACATGCATAGTTATCAACTTTCCCTGCATAAAAATCAAATTTCGTTGCATAAAAACCCAAAAAAGAAAAAAAAAATAATTTAAGCGTATCGACGACGGGAGCGCCGTTGGTATCAACATAGCATTTTCCCTTTTGTTTGTTGAAATTTTGGACGTCAACCTTCTGAACAGTGTCGATCGATAGATAATATTGTCACCAGCATTTTGTCCGCTGAGTAAATATTTTACTACCATGAATCCATTATTGATATTTCGTCACTAGCATTTTGTCCGCTATCAGCAATAGTGCATTAGTGCTATCGGATTAGCAAATAGAATAGTGATGGATTAGTAATTATTGAAAGAGTAAAAATTACTACTCCAGAAAGAGTGTTGGGATTGCAATGCTCTCAACTATGCCACGTCAAAGCTTATTCAGAGCCATTTGATTAACATCTCTTTCTTCATTGTACTGATCTAACGGCCTCTATTTTTAATAAAATAATGGTATGAATAAATGTATGCTGCTCATCTCTCTTTTGTGCTTTGATGTACCATTAATTACCTTTAAAGCAGCCTCATCAAATTCTTCACATCAGAAACACTTTTTTTTTATAGCTCTTAAGTACCATTAATTACTTTCAAAGTTTTAAATTAAAATTGGTTTCCTCACGATGATATAATATTATAATGTCCTATTTTTGTTTTTTTGTAATTATTTTTCATGTAAAGATAAATTTTTTTTCTACATATGAAATTAAAAGTAATAATATATGTTCATTAATTTCTTGATTTTAATAATGTATTTGTGATCACATATATATAATTTTTCTTACTGCTGTCAAGTGAATATCATCACAAAGATATAACTTCATTGCCGCAGCCGCAGGTCCCAGCTCTAGTTATAGTAATGTTTTGAAGCTCGGTATTTTAGTCCATATTTGACAAATGCTAATTGGAATATCAAATTTATTGAGGTAGTTGGGGTAATTAATTTGTTATTCCAAAATGCTATTCCGGTATTCCATGATCAATTAGTCCGAATACCGGATTAGTGATTTTTGAAACTATTTTGGTATTCTATTATGTGTTTAGCACTCTCTTTTAGTTGGAATAGCCTATTCTATTCCAGATTTGGAATGCCAAACGGACCTAAGCGAATATCCATTCCACTATATATATATATATATTATTTAATTTTACAGAGGGCGGATCATTAATTGACGATTGTATTTTGACCATCTTGAAAACTGAAATTCAAGTAAATTAATTAAAAAAATCTTAAAAATAAAAAAGTTTTTTTTAGATGTACTTCTTTTGAACTTATAGATTGAGAGTGTTTTAAATTTGAAGTGATTTGAATATCATTTGATAGCTCAAATTTTACCGTCTTATTTGGACTATCAATATATTATCAAACATACTTAGATTGCTTCAATTTTGAAAGCATATTCAATTTATAAGATCCACGACATTGTTATAAAATTTTTCAATCATAACCAACTTTTATTGATCTATTTAATTTTCTTTAAAATACCCACAATCCTTGATCTTTTTCATCTCAAGGATGAAACAGAACAAAAGAACCAGTTACAGTATTTCCGTGATGTGTTTGGCAGATATCTTTAATTTATCTTATCTCAAAAGTATTAACTAATTTATGTATATCTACAGCTTATGAACGTACCACGTACGTCATGTTGGACGAACATGCATTATATTATTATTATTAGGAAAAAACAAATACAGCCACCCACCCCCCCCCAAAAAAAAAAAAAACTGGATAGCAACAACTAACAACATGATATCCATACTATATTATAAAGCACATAAATATTGGATGTCTCCATTTTTTTTCTCCTTCTTCAAATTTCTTTAATTCCCATTCTACCCCTTAATAAACAATACATATCAAAATACATTAATTTCAAAGGTGTTGATGTTATCCAATTAAACAACTTTAGTTTTTACAAAAATGGAAGTATATCAATCTTGGTATGAAAAATATCAATGTTGATTAGAATTTACATTAATAAAGAATTAATGTTTTATATTATATTATTGAATGAGTTAATTTAGTGTAAAGATAAAATTTAAATAATAAATAATTAGCCAAAAACCAAAACATATTATATGTATTACACTATATGATATCAGAATTTAAAATGCTTGCACAACGAGTGGGTTTCTTGCCAGTACATTATGACGTGCATGAACCTGCGAAGCTACGTGCAGAGTAGTATAATATAGTACATGTGCATGATCGCAGAATTAAGCTGCTATACATCATAATAGTGCATGAATCTACGAAAGTGGCAGGTTCCATTGAACCTATATCAAGCTGACATTTATCCCCAGTGCAAAAATAAACCAGGTGAGGAAGTGCAGTGCATCGAATCGCATCGTATCTACGAATTAAAGCTGCTATACATAATGAGAAATATTAATGCACTAGCAAAAGTGTGCGCTTCGTCGCGTTTAACTGAATATTTTTTGTTACTGCTGGTCTATTAATATTGACTCATATGAAAATATTGTTTCGAATATATAACATGAAAAAATTAGATTTGTAGTAAATATTCTTGTGTTTAGAATATCAAGACCACCCAATGTATTAGCTCATAATATGAAGACTACCCAATTTAAATGAGGAAGGTACAAAGTCAGACACAACCCGATAATATATTTTTTTCTTGAACCAACAAATTAAAAAAAAGGAAAATACTCAATAGAAAAATACTTTATCTAATTTGACAATAATTGTAACGAAACATTCCCGAATTAATAAATTTTTTTTTTAAAAATAAATAAATAAAAGAAGGAAAAAGCATTAAAAAAATAAAGGAGAAAAGTGAAAGAAAAAATATGTAAAAAAAAAATAAGAACAAAATAAAAAACAAAAAATAAAACAACTTAAAAAAATTATAAAAAAATAAAAGTAAAAAAAAGAAATAAAGGAAAAACCTTAAAAAAATAAAAGAAATTAAAAAATTAAAAATTTTACAAAAATAAAGAAAATCTAATTAAAATTTTTTAAAAGGAAAACGTGAATTTTTTTTTTTAGAAATTTGCAAAAAAAAAAAAAAATGTAGATCCGATGGGACGAAATACTGTAGCTGTCCCCGCGGATTAGAAAAAAGAAAAACGTAAAATTTTTTTTTTAAATTTGTTAAAAAAAAATTTGTAAAAAAAAAAAACACTATAGATCCGATGGGATCGATTCTGTAGCGCAACAGTGGCAATGACAGAAAAATGTAAATTTTTTTTAAATTTGTAAAAAAAAAAAAATACACTGTAGTTCCGATGGGATTGATTCTGTAGCGCGACAGTGCCGAAAACGTAAATTTTTTTTTTTAAATTTGTAAAAGAAAAACACTGTAGATCCGATGGGATTGATTCTGTAGCGCAACAGTGGCAACGGCATAGAATTAGAGCAACTATGGATTGTCACTATATATCGATCGTATATATTGCATGTGGTTTTGTCCATTCTGTTACCTTAGTTCGACGAATCAGTTATATATACCCCTTCAACAATGAGTGCTCATCCTCTGTAGCGCTGCATTTTGTAGCACATGATGTGAACCATTAGATCATCTCGAGATTCGAGTCAGCACAGATACCGAGATGATCTAACGGCTGACATCCTGCGCTACACAATGCAGCGCTACAGAGGATATGAAATCTACATACGAAAGTAGTAGTAATGTTTGAGGAGACAATTGAGGCAAAAGGCCTCCCAGCCGAAAGTAGTAGCAGTACTACACTGTACACAGTTAGCTGCTCGATCCGATAGAGATTGTGAATAAAACAAAACATTCATTCATTCCCCTTGTGAAACAAAACGAAAGAAAGAAAAGTGAGATCTGGCAATTCAAATTTCAAAGGAGAAGAATTGGAGTGAGGTGCACTGAAGACTGAAGAATGAAGACTGAAGTGAAGCGTGATCCCCATTCCCAACCTCTAATTTTGTTGGGTGTGAAAAGGGCCGAAAAGATGAGGAGATCAGTGGGCCGAAAAGATTGACGCCGCAAAGCCGAAAGTAAACAGCAAAAGAGAGGCAGACCCAACCCCGAATTTCTCACGCGCAAACAGGAAAAAGAAGAGAATAGATAAATGCTATGCCGGTAAAAAACAAAAAAAAAGCAAGTTCGTACTACGTAGCTAGCGTGACAAAGAAGATTCCGATCGATGCATGCTAAATTGGCCAGGAATGTAGCATGATAGCATCTATTTGTTTTACGGGGCTGATCCATAGATATATCTCTTCCCATTAATAAAAGGAGATTGGATTTTTTAATATAAAAATTTTATCTTCCCCAAGAAATAAATCTCAGCAGTAGATTGTTTACTTAGATTGATTACCACCGTTGATGTACTTTAATATCTTAACAACTCATTAAAACTTAAGGCTCATATCAATTTTCTCAATTTAAAACCTATTACATATTATTTTAAAAAAATATTATAAGAAATAACAATTCAGCCCAAAACAAGACGCGGGCTCTTTACTAGTAAAAAATAAGAATAAATGGTACAGACCGTGTTAGTGATTGTATTACATTAATGAATATTTTATTGATATTAAATCACAGGGAGTTGATAACTGCACCTCTTAAAAAACCTCCTTAACCGTACCCCAATACATTTTTAGTTAAAAATTCTTTTTCAAATACAACAAATCACTTTTACCGGTTGCAATTCACATCCTCAATTGAACAAAACACTTATATATATATACAATAGAAAGATCAAGAATAAAAAAAATTCACTCAAAATTTATGAGAGTATGAGAAAAAAAGAGAAAATATTACCAATTTAGTTTGAGAGATGGATAAGGAGTGTAGTTAAGGGGTGTAAAGATAATTTCTCTAAATCATATAGGGTGCATTTGGATAGGTCTGGTTAGCGCTACTTTTAGAGTAGCTTTGCTAACCGAAAGTCCACTGCTATTAAACATATATTAGAAATTTTGGATTGCACTCGGGTAACACTAATCTGCTAACTCAAAGGATAGTTGAGTGAGCTAAACAGCTCCCTTGTGAACCAAAAAATAAAAAAACCCTACTTTCCGATATTTTAGTATTTGTAGTATTTTCAAGGTATTGTAATATTTTATTTTATTATAATATATTCAAAGAAAAGAAAAACAATTTATTATTTAATCATTTTCTGCATCACTACTCTAAAATTACCATTCAAACAACATTTTACTAACTGAAATAGTAAAATTAATGTTAGTTCTACTACACGTTTCTTGAGTTAGCACTAATCTCATACTATTCTCAATCACTAACCCAAATATCATTACTCTTGAACTAATCCTTGCATCATCCAAAAACACCGACAATATTCAAATTATAGTTGTATAATATATACAATACTATGAGTAAATCTATGGTGTTCGTAAGTCGGAGGCTTTCCGTGAGCTTAACACAAAAACATATCAAACTATATCCAAAATCTAATTTATATGGTTCAATAAATTCTTATATCAAAATCATACGGCATGCAAAACTGTTCCATTTTTAGAGATTTTTAAGTATTTATTTCGGATTTTTAAAAGTTACATACAAAACATTGATTATTTTATTAATATTGTATAGTTACTATTAAAAAATCCGAAATAAATACTTAAAAATATCTAAAAATGAAAAATTTTTGTATGCTATAAGATTTTGATATAAAGAATTTATTGAGTCATATAAATCAAAATTTAAATATAGTTTGATATATTTTTAGTATTAAGCGGAAGGCCTCCATGAACTTAAGAATACCATAGTTTTACTCCAATACTATATATAAAAATGAGTAGCATCGCAAAATTATTAATACGAATAGTTCATTCATATAATACGATTGCTAACACAATCTGTATCGATTTTAGTATCTTTTTAACCTCTATAACATTTTTCTTTCCTTGTACTTTTATAATTCGCTTCTAATTCGGATCCACCCTTTTGTAAAAAAAACAAAAAATTTCACCCAAAATAAGGGTGCCACGTGTCAGCTTGGGAATTATTTGAACTGGGATATTGGGGCCGGACCCATCTCGCCGGGCTACGGCTATAAACCTCGTTCAGTGTGTCACCAATTACTCAACCCACGCACTATGTCGGTGGCTAATTGGCAATTTAATTGCTAGTTCTAAGTTCTAACCTTCTTTCCTCAAAAAAAAGTTCTTTCTAACTTGGCTTGTAGCCTTGTAAAATCACTTTTGGAAGTGCTAGTTGGACCATTAATTGGCCAGTAGTTTTCGGCCTAGCTATATGAAAAGAATATGGGTGCTGATGCACTGCCCCCCAACTGCCCTCAAATTACAAAACATTCTAAATGAATTTTGAGAATAGATAGGTAATTTACAAAACGTTCTGAATGAATTTGGGAATAGATAGGAAGTTTACATAATGAATTTGGGAACAGATGGGAAGTTTATAAAACGTTCTGAACGTTCTAAAGGACAAAAAGACAGTTTACTCTCCCCCCCTCTCTCTCCCTCTCTGTGCCAGCGCATCGAGAGTGGAGGGGGGGAGGGGGGGGGTGGCGTAATATATTTATCCAAAGAATATATGTAGCACCTTTTGAACTTAAACATTTAGGGTCCGTTTGGCAAATCAAAGAATAGTACTAGAATAGTGCTATCCGATTAGTAAAAATGGATTAGTGATTGTTGGAAGAGTGAAAAGAATAGTAATGTTTAGAGCTATTTGGATAGTGAAAATATTGTTTGGCAAATGTCAATTGGATTAGCTAAATAAATTGGAGTGCTAATCTGCTATTCGGCCTCTACCCCTGAATAACGGAATAGACTATTCAAGGTATTATTCGAATACACTAAATCTTGTTTGGCAACAACTTTGAGTAGAATAGTGATGTTATTCCAACTAGTGTGAGTGCCAAACACCCCCATAATGATTATGATTATATCAATACATACATATATATATATATGCTCAAATCTTTTTAAGTTTTAAGTTTTAGCACATAATAAATAGATAAAAATAGTATTTAGTATGGCTTGGTTGTTGGTGTAACATTTTGCTACGAACGGACTTTTGAAATGTTCAATTACTTTACGTTCCATACAAGCATTCGTCCCTGGAGAAGGAACTTAAAAAGTTAATCTAAAATGCTGAATGAGTCATGTTATATGATATCTCGCATATACTTCTTCATTCCTATATATCCTCACTCCGCCTTCATAATTATTCTTAATTTCAAATGAAGTAAGTATCATGAATCTTGATAGTTATCTATTAAAGATGGGGTTGCGATAAATCTTGATGGTTTTATCCGTCAATCTTGAATCTTAATTACTAGTTTCTGTCTCCATTTAAACAATTTGAGCGTGAATAATTTAGGAGCTATAAAATGGTTTAGAAATTTGCAGCAAATGTGAAACAATCAGTTCTGGGTGGGTTAGTGAAAATAACAACTAACCCGAGGTTTAGATAATAGCTAAAATAGGGTTTATTAGAGGATCATGATAGGAATTATTGATAATGCTTATTTTGATAATCTTGAAAATTTTGAAAATTTGAAAAAAATTATAAACATCTTTCAAATGAAAAAAAAAAAATGTGGATGTATTATTTAACTTATAGATTGATAGTGTTTAAATTTCAATCAATTTAAATTTTGTTTGATGGCTTATCAAATTTCTTTGAAGAGTTACTAGACGTTGTTTAAATTAAATATAATCGAAAATCTAATCAATTTATAAGTTGAACAATATTTCCGTCATCTTTATTATATTTTTGAGAATTTTAATAACATTTTCATATCTTTCAAAAGTTACATTAATGTCAAGTTTGTGAAGATAAGCATTGTCAATAGATCCCTTCTCTTAACTCAAGCAATTGCTATTCTTCACTCGTCTAAAGATGTACACCCAAAGTTAAGCTAATAATTAACTTGACTCTTTTGAAGTATTTGAATTCTATTTAGATATTTCAATTGGTATATATTTTGAGTACAAAATTGGGACATCTATAGTATGTTAATTGAGTTGGACCGCATTAGACCATAGAAAAACTCACATGATACGCATAGAGTAAGGGTTATACCTAGCGTCCATAGAAAAACTGTCCATAACATTCATAGATTACATTTCGGGATGTTATTGTTACATTACAGAGTGTATGATCTGTTACATTCCGTATACGTTTATAGATGTATGCACAGTTTTTAATGGATGTAAGATGTTTCTCATACCGTCATATATACGCATACACGTCTGTATGAACCGCATTTTAATAAATAATTAAAGAATGAGGCTATGGTACTATTAATAGTACAAATGAGTCGGTACTACGGCTTCATATTATCACTTTTAAGTTTAATTTGGACGATCCAAACCGTTCAATGTGATCTCCATATCTTAATTTTGTTTTTGACAAAATTTTATATTTTTTAGATTTTTTAACTATTTATTAGATAATTAAAAAAAACTACATTTTTGAATGGTACATAATATTTAAATCAAGTCATTTTCTAATTATCTAAAGAAATAGTAAGAAAATATCAAAAATTATAAAATTTAGTCTACACTAACATTTATATATAGAGATTATATTGAGCAGTTTGGATCTTCCATATGAACTTTAAAAGTGTGAAACCGTAGTACTGACTTATTTGTACTATTAATAGTACGATAGCCTCGCTGGCTCACTCATAATTAAATACAAATGCATAATTACGATAGAATTTATCTTTTCGATTCGAATTGGAAGACACAACTTCTGAAAATGTCAACTAGAAACATGTGAAAACTCAGAAGATGTTTGCATTGCATTAAATGGCTAGCTAGTGGTCCATGATATGAATTAAACATTTAAACCGGTCCACAAAGATACATGTGATAATAAATGATACATCTTCACGCATGCAAATTCGGCACGCCTAGCTATATAGTACATGGCTTTCGGAAGGATAGATTAGTAGTTTCTTCTTCTTACTCTTGGAGTTACGTACTCATCGATCTAACATCTAAGCAGGCGTGTGTGCGTGAGAATTATAAAATATATAGTGTTCTGGATAGTCAGATTTATATATATTATATAACACGTTATATATGGATCAAATTAAGATTATTTTGTTTGACTTCAGACTTTGAATGGTGGTCTTCAAAGTTTATTATTGTTGGATATAAAGACAAATGATAACAAGCTCGAGGATCCCAATTTGGATAGACGTCAAATGTAAGTATGTATGTAACTATCGATGAAATTTGGTGTTCAGAAAGCACAATGGAAAACAGATAAGATGGTTTGTAATTAGAACATTTCTTTTGTTATGAGAACATAAAAAAAATCAATATCAAAATCGATAGCGACTGTATTAAAATTTATATTAAAAAGATATGTATTCAAGTTATTAGTTTCACTATGCAACTTAATTACTTTATGCAATATATATTTTAGAGTTAGACTATTATACTAATGTTAACATTTCGGACCGAAATGCTAACGCCTCAAATTTTATGTTATCGTGATCGAAATCATGATTTATGATGCTCAATAAATTCTTTATATGAAAATATTGGGGAATACAAAATTTTTTTATTTTTAGAGTTTTCTAAGTATTTGTTTTCAATTTTAGAAAATAGCTCATAAATATTAATAAAATATTGATGTTTGTACATGCTATTTAAAAAAATGCAAAACAAATACTTAGAAAACTCTAAAAATAAAAATTTTTTGTACTCCCTAATATTTTCATATAAAGAATTTATTAAGCACCATAAATCGTGATTTCGGACACGATAATATAAAATTTGAGGCGTTAGCATTTCGGTCCAAAATGCTAACGTTAGTATAATAGTCTAGCTCTATATTTTAAATACTAGCTAATATATTAATTTGAATATCGATGCATTCAACATGAATATCAAACGGTCTTGGTATCATTTTTTGTATTATATTTCTGTTTCCAAAAAAAAAAAAAATTGTAACATATTAAAATGGAAAAACCGGTAGGAAACTTGGCATTAAAGAACAGGAGATTCCTAGTCCTTTGGTAGAATGTAGAGCCAATATTCCATCCGTTCCGGCCAACAGATCACTGAGGGGACACGTGGCCTGTCCTGATGAGCGGGCCCAATTGCCCCAATGTCAGCTTTTGTTTTGGGCCCACGTTACAGCCACTGCTCAGGCCCACCGCTTGACCACACCCACCTTTACTTATTAGAGGACAGTGATACTGTACCGTCAACTTTGCCCCCATAGTGTGATGAGGTAGCGTGTAGGTGAGTAGGTCGGAGGGTCATTTTTGTAATTTTTTGTGTTGGAGGTACTTTTTTTTTGTAAAATTTTTAAGGTACATTTGTATAAATAGTTTTTAAGGTAGAGTCAATTTTGTAAAATTTTTTAGAAATAAAGTATATATTCTGTAAATTTTTTTGAAAAAGGAAATATTTTTGTAAATTTTTTACTAGCGCATCACATGGTGTGAAGTAATGGCAGGGGAAATATATTTTTTTCCCTTATTCTATTAGGCACCGTTGTGTTGTATTACTTTCGCCTAAGGCTAAATAGAAGCAAACAGGATCAGAATCTGCTGTCATAATTGTGATGGCACCGGGTGCCATAGTTTTAATCTGGACGGTTGAGATTAATTTGAACGGCTGAGATTTTGTGAATTAGAGGAAGCTGTTTTTTGTAGATCCCACTGTCATAGAGACTATGGCACCCGGTGCCATCACAAACTATGGCAGCGGGTACCAATCCGAAGCAAACATATCATCAGTCTTCTACGTGAGGAACACAGACACATGCAGTAGGGATTAGAAGGGAATATTAGGCACCCATATTAGTTTCTTTGTTTTTGTTTTTTTTTTTTTGTTTTTTTGTTTTTTTTTTTGGGAATGATGCTTGTGGTATCCGAATCGATCTGCACCTTGATAATGATCTGATGTTAGTGTTTTGATAAGTCATAATTATTATATTGAAATTCTTCTTTAAGTGTTGTTTTAGTTAACCACATGCATGCGTTGCATCTATATCTCCTTATCTCCTTAGCAAAATGATGATGATTATAATAATAGTATCATAACATTATTATCATTATCATTATTATTAATAATAAATGGGACGATTATAAAACTTTACTTTTTTTTTTTTTGAAAAGTTGGAACAAGTCTTCCCTTCAACATTGTGTCTTCGTGGAACCTTTTCTAGTCTTACTCAAAAAATACTGCGTACTATACTAGCAATATGACATGAGTTTTTCATCAAAAATTTTATTGAAGTACTTAGAACTATTTTTTATGTATATATATTTTTTTCAATAATGCGTACTATACTAGCAATATGACAAGAATTTCAATATAACATGAATTTTTCATCAAAAATTTTATTGAAGTTGGAACTATTTTTTATTTTATTTTTTTTTTCAATAATGCGTACTATACTAGCAATATGACATGAATTTTTCATCAAATTTTTATTGAATTACTTAGAACTATTTTTTTATGTTTTTTTTTTCAATAATTTTGAAAGAGAATAAAAGAAAAATAATATAAGCTTTCCTGTAATAAACCATCTTATCCTTTATAGGTAATGAGCATTAAAATTTTTATTTTTCTTGTGGTCATTTTTTTTTACAATATAGAAATCATATATGTTTCAATATAAAATTTTCATTTATTAAGAATAGAAGAAACTATAATTTTTTCTAAGATTTTTATATAATGATATTAATTGCGCTGGGAGAGATTACGGTGCATTGTGAAGCAAAATGACTTTTGCTTCAACTTCAAATCTCATATTTCTAGAGGTTAAATGACCAATCCAATTTGTCCAACATAATTTACATATTAAAATCATACAAAATAGCAAAATTTATAATTTTTTTCTTTTTCAAATTTTTTTTAAAAGATGGGTATTTTTTCATATCAAATGGCATCTTTATTATTGTCTTTTATTATCTATCAAAAATAAAAAAATAATTAGAATATTTGAAAAATTGTAAAATTGTAAAATTAGGTATTCCATTATATTTCAATGCATAGATTGTGTTAGGCAAATAAGATTATTGGCTATTTAAATTTCAATTTGTGAGATTTTGAAGATGGTGAAAGGAAAAATCACTTTACCTCATGATGCACCGTCAGGTTACTCTAATTGTGAAATTTGCTACTGAATGATGCAATACACAAAAACTTGAATTTCGTCGCTTATGAATATTTCGTGTATCAAGTGTTCATATCTGCGCATCTAATAGTATGCAGGGTGTCGACCTCCTTAAGTTGTATATTTGGTTCATCGAGTGTCCATACTGTGCATCCAAAATTATATGCAAGGTGTCCAAATACCGCTTAACTGTGCACGATGCCACAAGATTCCGCATTCTGATGATTCTAATTTTGTTGTTCAAACATCTTAACTCTTAGGATGTTCAAATTAGGTGTTCCTACCTAATGTACAGGTAGAACTGCCCATATTAAATCTATACGAAAATATTTCCTCAACAACACAATTGTCAAAATCTCATGTATTAACTATTATACGCAACATAATGTCAGAGCTAGCTGGGCCTTCTCCGCTGATCAGTCAGTCAGAGCACCACAATAAATGACCATTGTTAGTTGTTTCCTCTTTATTGATGTGCCACTGCTAACCAACTGCCAAAACTACTGTTCATGTAAGTAAGAATTTACAAGTTAAAACTGTGCACTAGCTACCACAGGAAATTCCATCAAACTGCATGCTAGCTAGCTAGCTGCCGATACATCGAGTGCTCATCCTCTGTAGCGCTGCAAAGTGTAGCACAGAACGTGGACCGTTAGATCATCTCGGGATTCGTTCTCGCACATATCTTGAGATGATCCAACGGCCCGCGTTCTGCACTACACTTTGCAGCGCTACAGAGGATATGGAATCCGATATCTCAAACAATGCATGCACCCCCCCGGAATTCACAAGCTCAATAAAACTGTGCACTACCACAGAATTAAATTTGATCAAACTGTTTACCAGAAAGTAGAAACCATGCACACGGCGGACCCCCAATCTGACATGCACTCAGATGACCTACAATCCGAATCAGATGCGAGTACCCTCCAATCCCGATCATACGGTCAACATTATTCCAAAAAATCTTTCCAAAGATCTACAGTCGTCCGATCGCCATTGGAGGGCAGATTATATATATATAGCCGATGACTCAATCTGATACATATGCGTTGGTGTAAAACACACATTTGCCCCCAGTTGGGGACGGTACACGTGGCGCTGCGAGAGCCATCCCAATCACATGACTCACGTGGTTAGGAAGCTGCTCTTCGAAACGTGGATGGCTCAAGCTCAATCTCGCCACGTGTTCCACATCGTTCCGAAAAAGTGACTATAAATAAATAAAGAATTAAAGATATATAGAACGATATCAGATAGGTACCGACGCGTGGCGGTTTAATTAGGAAGAATTTCTCTGATGATATCATGAACTGAAGTGCGCCTAAATTATAAGTTGTCTTCTCATTTTTTCGAGAAAGTACACCTCTTTCACTTGAGTTACCAACTGATCGATCTACCTGTATAGCTCTCTCATATATAATTAATTGTTTCTGAATTTTATTTTTGTGTATATATATTTGGTTGAAGTTTATGTTTGTGAGGTGATTATAACATTTGGCATGTTTCCCGTAGGGTGTGCTCGAGAAGGGGGGAGAGGAGAGGAGGGGAGGGGAAGGGAGGGGAGAGTTGATCAAGTTTGGAGTTGTCTATTTAAAGTTATGTTACTTGATCCACAACTACAATTACTAGAGAAGAGAGGAGAGTAACAATATACAAATTGTAATTATAGAACAATTAACATGATCTTAAACAGGTAATTAACTCCAAACTTGATCAGCCTTCCCCTCCCCCTTCTGGAGCACACCCGTAGGTTCTTTTTGTTGCTTCCTTGCCTTCAGTTGCGGATTTTGGTGAACAAACAAATCGATATATGGAGCCACGTAACGTTCCAATAGAAAAAATCATTGGTACCTCTCACATGTATGTATATTTCCAATTTATTTATTTGGTCAAATTCTATTTGTTGCTTTCTAATAATTTTTGTTGTTATTTAATTAATCATGTAATTAATTAGAGCTGTGAAAGTGCAATTATATGAAGTATATATATGTGACTTGCAGGAAAGTACAACCAGAAGTGCTAATTAACAAAAAAATAGTAAAGTTAGGCAGCTCTAACTTTATTTATGACTTGATTCTTTGTGTACGAGACTTCTTTTCATTTTCCGAAAGGTCATTGTATTATATATGCGACTTCATAGAAGACAAAAACGTAACATGCTTATCATCGCATACCAAACCAGGCCCTGCTGAAGTGATCAATAATTGGCACATATTATACCCTGCATATATGTTCAAAAGAAAGATTACAAGAAAAAAAGAAGGAAAAAGTTTTGTCCAAAAAAAAAAAAAACATAGCTAACGAATTTGCTTAATAGATGCATGCAAATGACAAATTAAAGATAGGTGTATCTTACTGCAAAAGAAAGGAATAAAACACCCAGCTGATATATATAACAATTAATTTACGACTAGGTCACATGCGTATATATTAAAAAAGTAGTGATATAAAGACCCGGATTTTATCCTTGGGTCTTAATGTGTTGGCAAGACTCTCCGCAAGAGAGAGGGGGAGAGAGGGAGAGGGGAAATACTCCCCGCAAGAGAGAGAGGGAGAGAGCAACGGGAGAAAGAGAGGGAGGGGAGGAAATACTCCCCGCAAGAGAGAGAGGGAGAGGGAGAGAGGGAAATATTCTCCGCAAAATACTAAAAACTACTTAAAACTACTTCCTGCAAAATACTTAAAATAATACTACAAAAATACTCAAAATACTTCCAAAAACTACTAAAAAATACTCATCGCAAAATACTCAAAATACTCAAAAATCTCCACAAAAATACTCTTTGCAAAATACTTAAAAATACTAAAAAGTCCCTCTCAAAATACTTAAAGACACTAAAAAATACTCCCCGCGAAATCCCTCTCTTTCTCTCTTCCCTCTCTTTCTCTTCCAGCTCTCTCCCCCTCTCTCTCCGGATGCCAACGCATCAATAGGTGGGGGGCAAAACAAAGGGATTGTTATATTTTTCCATATTAAAAATATATGAATTAGCCAGTTAGTCGGCAGAATGCCTAAAAGGGAGAATCAGGAATTAGGAACACTTGCACACACAAAAAAAAGGTGTTATTCTAACATGCATGGACTGCCCACTTATTTCTAGGCAAACTTACAAAATGGCCCCTCTTTCCACATATTTCATTCTTATTAATTTACACTAGAAACTACCACTTTTTGTTGGTTCCAAAAAATAGAACTTCTTGTAGTGTAAATTTTTGAAAGCGTACTTAGCTAAAATCGGAATTGAAAATGCTTTTGGTTTAAATACAGCTGTATAACATTGAACAATTTCCTCATGCTCATAATTTGTTTTATTCTTTCCAACTTGAAAACGATATGATTTGTGTTATAGTTCATCCAGAAATACTGAAAGGGAGTTGTTATTCTGAATTTCTGATACTGACGCCAATATATATACAGCCAACGTACATTAATTTTTCTTGGTATCAGTCACTCTCCATGTATGTTGCACTCTCAATATGTGCTCACACTTTCATTCAAAATGGAAGATAATTCATGATGAAATTAATTAACACATGTTAAAAGGAAGAGAGAAAGAAAAACACTTGAGAGTTAATTGTGCATTTTGGAATCAACCAAAGAAAAAAAAAAAAGAAAAAAAAAAACTTTCTGCCAAATGAAAAAAGAAAGTGTTCAAACAAAAATACAAAACCTTTGTGTCATCGATCATCTCTTTTGATCCCCTTGATTAGCCCAAGTGCTCGACGAAGAAGACGAAGAACTAGTTCCCCCGGCGACGCTTGTACTCGCGCTACCGCTCGGCATGGATGATCCGATCGTACGCTGCGAAGCACTGGAGAAATCGAGTATTTGTTGGTGAGTGATGGAAGAAGAAGCAGAAGACCCCGAAGAAACCCCGCTGCCATATACACCAGAAGCCACATTGTGCAAGTAAACCTCGTCTCCGCTTTGCAGAAGCTGAGCATACTGCATTAGGTTAGGGTACGCCGTCGTTACGTGTTGTGGAGGCAATGGTGGCATTGGAGG
Source organism: Cyperus esculentus (assembly GCA_030179965.1). Classification (NCBI taxonomy): domain Eukaryota; kingdom Viridiplantae; phylum Streptophyta; class Magnoliopsida; order Poales; family Cyperaceae; genus Cyperus; species Cyperus esculentus. The sequence continues at coordinate 2,850,771 of JASGLE010000015.1, read as the reverse complement.
CTGCTGTATGTGGGTTCCGGGTGACATCAGTAGCCTGATGTCGGACCGGCCTTGGACTCGTTCAGGGAAATTAAGTTTTGCTTTGGAACCCTTGAAGCGCAGAGCGGCCTCGTCGTAGGCGATGGCAGCATCCTCTGCGGTGTCGAAGGTGCCAAGCCAGACGCGTGCTGCCTTTTTGGGGTCGCGTATCTCGGATGCCCATTTCCCCCATGGCCTCTGCCTCACCCCTCTATAATGCCGCCGTCTTGGTATACTCGCAGCACCTGAAAATTGTACAGATATTCATCATATATAGAAAGTTAGTGTATAAATATGATAATTAACAAACACTAATTATTGATTAAGTATAGTTTACTCAAGCATAAACGCATTCCGACCGGCGAACTAGTTCTTAATAATCATTAACATGACATGTAGAGATTTGCTTTGCTTGTGCTCCAGCATGCACAACATTATTGAGATAGCTAGCACCATAGCAAAATTGGTGCAATGCATGAGTAGGTAATTAACTATTGAAATTAATTATGCCTTCATGATCAGTATATATCATGTTCTCGCGGTATATATACGGCGGAGAAGTATGTTCTTGTGAGATCAAACAAGCAATGGAGTCCCATCACTTGTTTTACATTTGATCAACAGTGAAACCCTTCATTAAGATCATAGTATATAATATGCTTTCTATTATCTGCAGAGACTGCCATTAACATGGATGCATTGGGTGTACATATGGAAGAGATGTGAGCATGCAACAAGCAAATTAATTAAGAGGTTTAATAAGTTTGGAAGCCGAAGGAAGCAAGTGTGATTATAAGATTTCAGCTATATATATTTCAACAATTAATATATACTTCTTAAAAAAAAAAAAAGATCATATTAAGTTAAAATTTGACAGTCCTAGCAAGCAGCTTAATTAGTTAATTAAGCTTCACTCAACCTAGCTCGATCATAATCATTTTGTTCAATGAACACTGAGCGTAACGTGCATGAGAACACAAAATGACAAAGCAGAATTAGAGGAGAAGTTGTTCAAAGAAAAAATGAGGCTCAGCTGGCTGGTAGAAGACACTTGTGGGAGCTTAATTTTCTCCATTTACCAACCTTTTTGATTATTTGTTGAACAAATCAATGTAACACGTGTTGATTTGCTTTTAGAAGCAAACCAATATATATGGAAACCATTTATTTTTATTTTTTATTTCATATCCTCGTTACCTAATTGACAACTGTTCAGAAAGAACCTTTTTTTTTTTTTAATTTTTTCCTAATTTCCATGGTTGATGTATATATAATATATAAGAGCTAAAGAGCATCTTTAATTTCCTCAAGTTTCTTATAATTCTAGAAACACTTTGCAATTCTCTTTTTTTCAATCGCTTAATCATGAAATTATTCAGCTGTTAATTTCCCTATTTGCATAATCTGGTTAACTATCTACTAATTGCGATGAACATCACCACAATAAAAAGAAAAAAAAATAGAGATCGATTGTTATATATCTAGCAATTTTATACAACAAAAATCACACTGTACCTTGTTCTTCTGGAGGTTGGCTTGGGGTTCCCTCTACATGATAACCAGTACTTGTCAGCTGATCATGAGCTATGTTTGGATTGTGCTGCCTGGAGTGGATCGGCACTGGCGGCTGATCAGGAGCAGCACTGAAGCCGGACCCGATGACATGCGCCAGAGCCGAGACCATGGCGGACGTGTCTTGATCGGACCGCATGGAATATTGCGAGAAGTAGGCCTCAAGGGGATCTCGCTCTTCTACATGCTGCTGCACTGATTGTAACTCGAATATCTCTTCTAACTCTTCGTTCTTGGCAGTAGTCGACGCTTCCTCTTGCGCCTGCGTCGCCGGTGACAGCGGTCTCTTTCCATGCCTCCGATCCACCTTTGCTTGATGATGTTGATTCCTTTCTTCAACACTTATGGTGTGTGTTGAAGTTACTAGAACAATAAATTAGAAGGGAGGGAGGGAGGGAGGGGGTAGTGAGATGATAAGAACAGGTAAAGAAAGGAGGAGATGGGGCTGCTTTGCTTTTATGGCCTACTATTTGGGGATACCTTACCTTTCCTTCCTTTTTGCACCAAGGGACCGGCCGTGTGATAAAAATCTCTATTTTTTTTTTTTTTTGCGATTAAATTATGAGAAACATCTTGCGTCTATATATACGTTTACAGACACATTCAGAATGTAACTAATTCATCTAATTTTGTAGCAGATAAATCTGATTTTGTAACCAGTAGACGCTAGATGGACAGATATTCTATGGACGTTAGGTATTACTCTATTTAATAGTATTAATTGGATGAGCTAGCATAGCAAGTTAGCTATAGCTAGTATGTATCATGTATAGTCAAACACTTCTCTCTCACAGTCAACGTAGTAGACGTGTACAATTGAAGGAGTTCGGTATGATGCCACCATACTACTAATATTTTCTGCTGTATATATAGTACTATATTAGAATTTTGAAGCCTGAACGACGAATTTGAATTATTCATCAGGAACTATATATTAATAGGAATGAGATTTTGAATTTTTTAAAGAGGAGGATTACTCGATATTCACAGTCTTGAGAATGAGACATTTAATAAATATAAAATAATGTTAAAAATATTAAAAATAGACAACGTTTATATATGTATTGTTAATAAATATAAAAAATTTTAAAAATTTTAAATATGGAAAAAGTTTATATATGTATTGTTAATCTCATATTTGTTTATGTACTAGCTTAAATTGTCGTTTAATAGTTTCTAAATAATACTATTTAAATTGCAACAGTTGAAAAGAGTACAAAATTTTGATGAGCTATCAAATGATATTTAATTAATTAAAATTTGTAGCACTATTAATCCATATATTAAAGAATATATCAATAAATTTATTAATTTTTATGTTTATAATTTTTTAGATTTTTTATTGTTAGATTGTCTCATTGTCATGATAAGCACTATGAAATGATACTTCCTCTTTTTAAATGTGTGTCATGTCATGTGCCTTGGAATTTATATTAAGAAAAAAGTATCATATCATTATTTGAGTAATTAGAAACACGCAATGCCAAATTAAGCCAAAAAGACACCATTTATTAATTAGGACGCCGAGATAAACATATATTTAAGTAAAGAGGAGAAATCTATTTACAATGTTTGTCTTGACAATCTTAATAATCTTGACAATAAGACTTTTGAAAATAATCATTAAAAATTTTTAAAAGTAGAAAAAGTACTGTTCAAATTATATGTTGATTATGTTTTCGATTATATTCAATTTCAGTGATGTTTAATAGCCTTTCAAAAACCCGTTAAATTGTAATCCTTAAAAAGTGTATAAAATTTTTATAAGTAATCAAACGATGTTCAAATTAATTAATATTTGATACACTATCAATCTATAAGTTATATAGTTCACTATAATTTTTTTTTTCTAAAGGATCTAGATATGGTGATACCATTGAAGATACCATTGGGATACCATATAGTTTGACTTGGTCAAACGAACTAATTATTCAACTTAACATCAACTAATAAGTTGAATAAGTATATCAATAATTATTCAACTTAACATATATTGTGCTTAAAATGAAAAAACAACTAATTATTCGACTTAATTAAAAAACTAAATATTCAACTTAACATGCTAAATATTCAACATAACATTAACTTATAATTAGAATGTTAAGTTGATGTTAAATATATAACATGCTAATTATAAGTTGATATTAAGTTGTATATATTTAGTATGTTAAGTTGAATAATTAGTTCGTTAGAATAAGCATACTATATGGCATCCGGTGTATCCTCATTAATAATGGTATCACCATATCATTTTCCATATACTTTTATCATTTCCTAAAAGTAGCAAGGATAATAAGACTCCAAGTGAGCAGAAGCTTCGTATTTGCATAGAAATGATAAAATACATTATGCAAGTACAATTTCAGGTTCAACCCCCAACATTTTCATAATTAGATATATCATGAGTTATAGCCAATTTATAATACAGATATATATATAGAATTAGGCTACGGTGATATGTATATCACACTTTTACCCTGCTATGCGGTCCATATCTCCATTTCCGGTGTCCAAATAGTCGATCCGAACTGCTCAATGTGATATCTATATCAAAATATACTAGGAAACCAAATTTTACAATTTTCAGAAATTTTTTGCTATTTTTAGTGATGGGTAGAAAATCATTGTTTTGTATGAACCAGAATCCTTGGATCTAGCCATTTTTTCCCCACCATTAAAAATAGTAAAAAAATTTAAAAATTATAAAATTTGGTTTCCTAACATAGTTTGATATAAATATATAAGATGCAAGTACAAAGGAGATAAGTTATAAAATTATACAAACACAGAAATGTTAGGAGTTATTGTGTAAGAGGTAAAATACACGAATATATATATGAGAATCTTCTATTTGGATCATTAATTAAATTCCCCAACTTGTCGGTGATAATAATTGACTTTCTAAGGTCAGAAAAATGCAACAATCAACAAAATGCATTTTCCTTTGTACTTTATAATAAATAATGCAAACAAGTTGACCCAATCCAATCAACAGGCTACATTTCTAATTTTCCATGTCAAAACAAATTAATTAGCCATACTTCAAGGGCACAGACAAAAGACCAAGAATGCCAAAATCAGCGTGAAGACTAGGATACAAATGGAAGAACATCAAACATTAATTAGATATATATATATCATGAGTATTAATTAACTCCGTTATCCTTACTATATATATATGTAAGCATATTAGAAAAAATGACACGAAAAGTCTATCTTACCTAAATAAGAAACTTAAGTCTTTGATCATTTTCTTGAATAGATCAGAACCGTTGATTTACGTTAATGCCAGTTGACATTAATGTCTCAGCCCATTAAAATTTAACACCCATATCAATTTCCTTAATATAAGGCCCATTATATATTATCTTAAAAATTTATTACAAGAAATAACAATTTTAACTCAAAGCAACGCTGGGTTCTTTACTAGTATATACAAATATATATAGTTATATACTGTAGAATATCTAATTTGTGTGGGTCAAAATGAAAGGGAATTGTAAATTTGTAACATACTACGTACAATCTCAATCTTGGTCAACTGTGAATCTCTCTCTCATACATTGCAAATCATGGATTTGATCAAAGCTTTCATGAGAGTGAAAGATAGAGAGAGTGTGGCATAAAGTCAAAAGAAGTGAAAGATTAAGTGGTTAACCATTTGCAAGTCAAATTCTTAGACTGGGAGAGATGTAACTGTTCATTTATACCTTTAATTTTTTCAAAAGAGTAATAGCTACCGTCTACCGTATTTATTCCACTTGCTTACTGCATTTTAATTAACAAATATTATTTTTCACTTTTAGTGAACATATATATCTTTCCGATCAACATATATTATTTTTTAGTAAACAGATAAACTACGATTTCCACTGTGACAAGTACATAGGTATATGTAAGTATGTCAGACCGTGAGAGAGGTTAATGATTAATCTATTTTTATAGATGGACTCTACATGTTTTCCTTTCCAAAACTATGTATGTGGATAACGCACGAGGAACAATTTAATTCTTGAAAGGAAAATATACGATGTCCTCACACCTCAATTTTTGTTACATACTTTCGATCTCTACTTATTTTGAAAAAAAAAAAAACCTTAAAAAGTTAAAAATTGCATGAAGCCCCTTTGCTGAAGGAATTTGCAAAACTGGGGGAGCAAAACTAAAAGCACTATTTGCAGTGTCCTAAATTCTTTGTTTAAAAGATCAAAGTAGGGAGGGACAGTTTTTCAATTTGACTTCCTGGATTTGAAATATTTACAAGGAAGCATCACTTGTTTAATTCAGGCCTTTTGGGCTATAAATGAAATCGTTTACTTCTTTGAAATAATTCATTTTTTTTTAATTTTAAAGAAAAAGGCTATCTTATTTGATGTGGATGCTCACGGAAGTTCTATATATATATAAGCTTAGCTACAAAATATAATTTTCTTATTTTGGTTTATATTTATCAATAGATTTTTATATCGAAATAGTATGGATACTCTAAATACCAACCTAAAAAATGTCACTTTTAAATAAAAATTCAAAAAAAAAAATTCCTAAAAGAATAAAAGACTTTTGTGTTTATTAAAATTTTAATCTAAAATTCTTATTGACCAAGTCGAAAGTAAAAGATAATTAAGTATACTTTTATTATAAGCTCGATATACATATCGCAATGAACTTAAACTCATAATAAATCTATTCTATCCTTACTCCTAATAAAAGGTGATTGGATTTTTTGACATGAAATTTCTATTTTCTCCAAAGAAGAAACCCCAGCCGTTGATTGTTTACTTAGATTGATCATCACCGTTGACGTACATTAATGTTCCAGCCCATTAAAATTTAAGGCTCATATCATTTTTCTCACAAGGAATAAGCTTTCAGCCCTTTATTATAAGATATAATAATTTCAGCTCAAAGCAAGACGTAAACTCTTTACTAGCACATATAATTGCACTACTCTTTATCCATCCACATCATCATTTTCTTTTATTCTTTTTTTTTTTTTTAAATGTACGGCTTTACCAGTTAAAAGTCTCAACCATACCGGCCGGGTGGTAATTGGTAAAGCAAATTAAGCGGTACCGATCGAGACCGGGTTTTTGAATATACTAGTAAAAGCACACGACTTGCTTTGGGCTAAAATTATTATATCTTATAATAAATGATTCAAAGCTCATCCCTTATGAGGAAACTGATATGAGCCTTAAATTTTAATAGGTCGGAACATTAATGTACGTCAACAGTAGTAATCAATCTAAATAAACAATTAACGGCTGAGGTTTCTTCTTTAAAGAAAATAGAACTTTCTATAAAAAAAATCCAATCTGCTAGTACTTTCATTAGTAGTAAGGATAATTGAAATCCGGGACTGGAGTGGTCAAAGATAACAATCCATGAAGGAGTGTTTGGTCAAAGTGGCAGGCACGGAGTAGCTGTTCCCCACACACCATCTAGTCTTTGACTCTTGCAACGGACATACATAAAAATCAATGTATATCGGATTGCATTGCTTTTTTGGCTTGCTTTTCTGTACTGAACGTGATATACTGATATGATCTCTTATGACTTGGGAATTCTTCAGCAACTTGGAATGAATGTGTAGAGCTAATTAATTTGTCAAATGAATTTTATCTGATTTGAGAGAGTCTTAATAATGGGATATATCTTGTATGGTTGTATTGATGGTTTGAAGTCTTAGTTGATCCTAATTGAAAGTTGACATGGTATTGCTGCATATATCTTGTACGCAATTTCCAATTTTTTGCTTGCAATTATTAATTGGCTTAACGTACGTATATACACTAAGTTAATATTGAATTTCTAATGCATTTGTCTCATTTAATGAGTTGAGATAATTATGTATAGAGTAACTAGAGTTAGTTTTTTTTTTTTTTCCTTTTTTTAAGGTCTAATTACTTAGAATTAAACTACATTCTAGCTAGCGTCTACTAAAAATATACAATGATTTAATATGTTATCTAATTATTAATGTGATCGTCGTGTTGTCAATCAGCTTCGTACGTACAACTATGAACCAAAACGTAGTCTTTTATAATGGTCGTCTCGTCATCTATAAGACTATAAGTATGCATAATGCTAGCATATAGTTAGTTTATATAATATATGGGATTTTTGTCTATTGAATTATTGATCTATTGCTCATCATAAATGACATTACTCAAAATAAAAATTGTAAATTTATTATATGATATTTAAATTTGCATGTATATATATCACATCTGGATCGGTTTGAAAATTGTTTTCATATATTACCAACCAATTGACATTTAGATGGTAAATTTTTAGCAACTTTTTAGATATATAATCAATTATATTTACAATTGACTTAAATATGATATATGTTAACTAACAAAATTCAAACTAGCATTCAATTGATGTCGCTTTTTTTTTTTTTTTCCTTCCTAATTTCATAATATTTTTCAAAAACAAAATGAATGTATGCTAGTTGCAATTACACATGACATAAATAATTACCATGCATACTAATAATACTAGCTGCACTCTTAATTAATATAAAGTACCACTCTATCTTGTGCAACAAAAAAACCAATGTCCTCCAATAATTTAATAAACAAAAGAGTTTTATCTCATCCAAACTCCCTGGGTTAATTCTTCTTGTAAAATTGGTCACCCACTGACTTATCCAAACCGAGAGCATTGACACATACAGATAGATATCATTTAATTCCAGGTGTATCCAACCTCTGGATGACACTTGTTAATTTGACCATGTCAAATTAAAGTTACCAGCTTGAGCTTTCCTTTCACCTTGGTCCTTGGCAGCTGCTACAATTGTTGGAATCTTTCTAATTTCTTCACACGGGATGGATAGGGAATTAGGAATTTAAGATGTGTGTCATGATTTGATAGATTGAAGAACTAATTAATTAATTAGTTGTTCACTTAAATTGGAAATGAGTTGTCACATGGTAGCCTGTGGATTTAATTAGGCATGCTATATTGTGGGAGGTATATATTTAATTAGACAGGGATTAATTAATTAGTTGTTCACTTAAATTGGAAATGAGTTGTCACATGGTAGCCTGTGGATTTAATTAGGCATGCTATATTGTGGGAGGTATATATTTAGACAGGGGTTCCAATCTGCTGCCATAAAAAACTATGGCTGCCATAAAAACTAGACAGAATATCATTCTGAAATTTTCAGAATCTAGCTCTAGGATTAATGGATTATCAAGAAATCTAATTCATATAAATATATTTTGACATCAAAGATAGGTAGGCAACTAATTTATTCACTTGAAATGTTATATCCACTAGAAAAAAAAAATAAAATCAGTTCTCAATCTAAATCTAAGTGATGCGAACGTCAATCATTTCTCAATTGAAATCATTTAAACTTTTTGCAACAATTATCTAACCAATTTTGTTCCGATAAACTAACATTGAGAGATGAATTTTGAAGAAGCACACAATTTGTTTTTGAAGTTACCGTTGTGATAAATTTCTAATTTTATTTTGATCATATTTCATTTTAACTTCGAATTAGGCTACGTTATTTTAAAGTACGTTGAAGATGGTGATCAATCTAAGTAAACAATCAACGGCTAAGATTTTTTTCTTGGAAAGATAGAACTTTCATATCAAAAAATCCAATCTCCCTTTATTAGAGTAAGGATTTACTATTCATTTTTTATTACAATATTTTAATACTAAATTCATACCAATAATAACTCATTCATAAATGTTGAACTGTCGATCACAAATCTATATGCAAAATAGATCGAATATTAAAATAATTAACATAAATATTAATTTATTTCACGTGAATAATAGATTAATATTAACCATAGTGCATGAGAATCCTACGCCAAGCTAGTATAACACTAACTTTTCGACGTCCCCTTCGCGCTCAACTTAAAAGTACATAGATTTAGTGCAAGAACTCCCGGTTATTCCAAGGAATCAAGGATATCTTACAAAAGAAAAAAGAAAATCAAGAACTTTTACCCAAAATATAAAAATGAATAAGATGCTAGATCTAGAAGCTTTCTTTTTTTTTTTTTTTTTTAAAGAAAAGATAAGCACCCATTAAGTAGGTCTAGAAGCTTAATTAGTTAATTCAGTTGTAATATGAAATTATTCTTCCGGACCCATATCAACCCCAGAACGAAAATTGGGCCTAGTAAAATGCACTACTTCACCTCATATATGGGCCTCTATATTATCATTGAAGACCATTAACATAATGGGGTTAATTGGGTGAATTAGATTTTGATCGAAGTATATATGCGATACTCTTGGGGGTCTTGGGCCGTGATTACACTTGAAAATATGACACAGAAGTTCATAGATTTTAGTTAAGACTACATTATATTTAATTTAATCAAATAATATTGATTTATTGATATACTAAAATTAGAATAAAATTTATTACTATTATTACTTATTGTAGCTTTGTCAAAGTATCACTGGCAAATTAAGCTCCCCTGAATTGAGGGTACGAATCATTATTTTCTTAAAATAATAATAGTGTAACATTATTAGACCAACAACAGCAGATTTAAAGGAGCAAATACAGCGATGAACCATATATACACTAGAAAACAATTTATTTATAAGAGAGAAAATAATAGCAGTTGGAAAATAGGTTACTAAAAGGGGGTAAAATATAGAATTCATATCTCCTGTTATCCAAATTTGGATAACCGGACTCTATTATTCTTTTTTTTTTTTTTTGAAAAGTCGGACTCTATTATTCTAATTTGATCTATTGGATCGGAATTAACGGATGAGATTAATTATTAAAAAAGTCTCTATAATCTCAATCGGGCTGATCGGGTCTGTCCGTTTTGATCCGAGTAAAAATATACTAATATCCGAGTAAATATGACACCGGCTCCCAAAATATATCTACATCATATTAAATTATTAATTGTGGAGACTGGAGAGTAAGAAGACTAGGCCAGGCCAGCCAGCCAGCCAGCTTAACCCTCAAGAAGCTCCTCCGCTACTTAGCATATTTGGCAGGTGCTTTTGCCGGGCAGCTTGAAATTAACTTGCGCGTTACGAACGAGGAGCTCTTGATTTAAAACGAGACGAGGAACGGAATCGGAGATCGACCTCTCATTGAAACCCTTCCTCTGAATTCTGATCGATCGGAACGAAGAGAAGAGAAGAACTCCCCGCCAAAACGTAGGAATTTGGCGGGAACCGGCTTCCGACACCCTAGCTAGCCTCTTACGTTCTCTTTCGTTGTCTCGCTAACGAGAGAGGCAACGTCGGCGACCTCCTCCTTCGGCTCCGGTGATATTACTCGTTTAGGTACAACAACTAAACTGCCTCTTCTTCCGATCAATGACGTTTCTCTCTGTTTTGTTATTTTTCTGAATTTTTGTCGATTTATTGTATTCGGTAAACCCTAAACCCTAACTGAGTATGGAGTGAATAGCATTTACGGTGAATTTGATGAACTCTGTAGCTTTATTTGAATGACAGCATTCATTTTGATCATAAAATGTCAATTCAATTCCAAATCAAATCAAATCAAATCAATTCTACTCTGTTTTATTATTTTCCAATGAATTCTCACTTTATTAATAATCCTTCCGATCAGGGTATAAATATCGATTCCTGCCCTCTCTCTGTGAGTCTCTCCACCATGGCCAACGCCGCTGCCAGCTCCTCTCAGCCTCCTGCTGCTGCAGCTCCGGCTGTGACTGCCCGGGCCAGTGCGGCCGGGAGGGAGGCGTTCGGGCAGGCTGTGTGGAATACACTCGTGCGGAGGGAGTTCGTTAAACCTTCCTTCAAGATCTATGGCGGCATCGCCGGTTTGTATGACTATGGCGATCCCGGTTGCCGCGTCAAGCAAAACGTGATCGCTTTCTGGCGTCGGGTTTGAATTCTTCTCTTCTCTCACTTTATTTCGTCTTCTTTTTGTACAATTTAGAATTTTAGATACATTTTGGTTGGATCATAAGCTTAGCGCTGTTTTTGTTGATAGACAAGTGGTTCTGGTCATTACATTCGGGGAATTACTGATTTACTTTGTATTATGTAATTGCAAATTGATTAAGTCTTAATTATTGGTGGAGATTACCTTGTATAATTTGTTTGCTACGCCTTTTGCAATGTTGACATATGTTACCATCATATCAGTCTTAGTGGTGGAGATTGTTGTGAATATTTGTTGTAATAATTGACTCGTATAATATGTGCATGTTTTTCAATTTCAAGCCTTTGGTCTAGTGGTTAGAACCAGCATTTGGTCTAGTGGCTAAGGGCAACGCTCTCCGTGTGGGAGGTCGTGGGTTCGAAACCCGGATGGAGGTCTTTTATAGACATTTAAATTTGAGTGGCTTGACCCTCATCTTTATCTCAAAAAAAAAAAAAAAAATTTCAAGTCTGCACAAAATTTGTCTTTTGTATATGTGGTTACCTACTTACGTAGGCGTTGCATAATTCAATTGGAAGTCTTAATTTGCCTCTTTCTTTTTTAGCATTTTGTACTGGAGGAAGATATGCTAGAGGTGGATTGCCCGTGTCTGACACCAGAGGTAGTGTTAAAGGCATCTGGCCACGTCGACAAATTCACCGACCTTATGGTCAAAGACGAAGAGACTGGCACTTGCCATCGTGCTGACCACTTGCTCAAGGACCACTGCACAGGCAAACTCGAGAGAGACACCAATTTGCCACCAGAGAAAATTGCAGAGTTAAATCATGTCATAGCCACATTGGATGATATGTCAGCTGAACAACTGGGTGCTAAGATCAAGGAGTATGGCATTAAGGCGCCTGAAACCAATAACCCACTTTCTGACCCGTACCCCTTTAATCTCATGTTCAAGACCTCAATCGGTCCCACTGGCTCGAGCACCGGGTGAGAAGATTGTTCTGAATATTTGCATCTTTTTTAGTTGGACCTGTGATTTATGTTAGGTGTGGGATAGTTTTATCAGCTTACAGATCTTGCACTTGTACTGAGCTGTTTTGCCATCGATCTGTGCAGGTACATGAGGCCTGAGACAGCACAAGGCATCTTTGTCAACTTCAAGGATTTGTATTACTACAATGGTAATAAGCTTCCATTTGCTGCTGCACAGGTTGGCCAAGCATTTAGGAATGAGGTATTGTTTTTCTTGTTATATCCCCTTGGTAGAAAATAATTAAAATTTTATCATCTTACCACACTATAAGATTTTATCCTATGCCTCTATATCATAAAACTATTACCTTTACTCTTACTCAAGTATTTAGTCTATATGAGCTTTTAGTCTAGATACCTTCTTAATATGGAATTATGGATGGAACACCATGGGGAAAAATTAATATGATTGTACTTAGGTGATAACCGATAAACATCAATACATCATTGTAGCTATTTTATCATGTTCTGTGCCATATAATGCATTCTTCTGTAATTACTTTATTAGTTATCCTGCCATATCATTGCTTTAAATATTAATAGAATTTATAAGAACACTCGACATAATTTATTAGAAGATTGGATGATGAGGCAAGATATTAATGTTTGGGGTTATCATTCTCAGATATCACCGAGACAGAAACTTTTGAGGGTGCTGGAGTTCACATTAGCAGAGATTGAGCACTTTGTGGACCCAGAAGACAAATCCCATCCCAAATTCAGTGATGTTGCTGATCTGAAGTTCATCATGTTCCCGAGGGAGCAGCAACTCACCGGTCAACCAGCCATTATGCTTAAGCTTGGGGATGCTGTATCTAATGTAATTTCTTTATCTAGAGAAAATCTAGCCATCACTTGTTAAACATGGTTTTAGTTTTGTCACATGTACAATGTTACTACAAGTTTCATGTAAAAATGCTGTAGAAGAGTTAGAGATTGCTTAAGAACTTGGAGGAGACTAAAAACAGCCAAAATTATACATGGTAATAGGTATATAAAAAAGGTGAAAAGTTACATCGTTATGGATATAGGAGTGTTTATTCTACAGAAACTAAAACAATCTAGTGAAAGCAATTTACCATAAAAGAAAGTATCTCCTTGTTCATAGCCTGGTATGTCATGTTACTCAAGGTCAGCTCATTCTTTTTGATCTTTTAATAATGGTAGGGCACAATAAACAATGAGACACTAGGCTACTTCATCGGACGGGTTTACTTGTTCCTGACCCGGCTCGGGATTGATAAAGACCGTTTGAGGTTCAGACAGCACTTACCAAATGAGATGGCACATTATGCTGCTGACTGCTGGGATGCAGAGATTGAATGCTCCTATGGCTGGGTTGAGTGTGTTGGTATTGCTGACAGATCAGCCTATGATCTCAAGGCCCACACGGTATTTCTCACATGTACTTTTTAAATTACTAGTAAAGAGCCCATGCATTGCTTTGGGCCGAAATTGTTATTTCTTATAATAAATTTTTAAGATAATATGTAATGGACTTTATATTGAGAAAATTAATATGGACCTTAAATTTTAATGGGTTGAGACATTAACGTTAACGGGCATTAACGTAAATCAACGGTTCTGATCTATCCAAGAAAATTATCAACGGCCCAGGTTTCTTATTTGGAGAAGATAGCTCTTTCATGTCATTTTTTCCAATATGCTTTTATATATAGTAAGGATATATATCGTTAATTTTGAAAAAAATGGCACCTTGTTACAAGAAAAAAATTAATTTTATTCCTACCAAACTTTAAATTTTATGATTAAGAATTTTCTCCTCTGAGTTCCCCTTTTGAAGATTTCATTTCTTTGTTCCTTATGCTTATTGGTAAATTTTAGAATGCACACAGTTCAGATAATTTCAACAGTGCCTTTTGCATTGCCACATTAACAATAAAACCACCATTGCCGAGTTCATGTTAGTTCTGATCAGGTCTGAAATACCCTAGCCTTTTTTACTTTTTAACTGTCCACAAAATTAAATATGCATGGTGTTGCAGGAGAAGAGTGGTGTAGCGCTTGTTGCGGCTGAGAAATATGCTGAGCCAAGAGAAGTCGAGGTAATCTTATATTTCCGCTTTGCCATTGTTCTCTTTAAGGCTTGATATTATTTCGTTTGAACGATTCTAACTAGAAAAGTTGTTGTGGGCATGTTATTATGTAGAAATTGGTGATAACCCCTTCCAAGAAGGATCTGGGACTTGCGTTCAAGGGTAACCAGAAGATGGTTCTTGAAGCACTTGAGGTATATAAAAGCCTCGCAGTTATATCCACAATTTTTTAGTTCTTTTTTTTATTATTGCACTGATCGCATTATACTAAATTGCGCAAGGCTATGAGCGAATCAGAGGCTTTGGAGATGAAGTCTAAGCTTGAATCTAGTGGTGAGGCGGAGTTTCAAGTGTGTACACTCAACAAATCTGTGACAATTACCAGTAAAATGGTGTCGATAAACAAGGAGAAGAAGAAGGAGCACCAGAGGGTTTTCACTCCGTCAGTTATTGAGCCATCATTTGGCATCGGCCGCATCATCTACTGCCTATATGAGCACATTTTTTACACCCGTGCAGGGCAAAAGGAGGACGAGCAGCTTAATGTTTTTGGCTTCCCCCCTATTGTTGCCCCCTATAAATGTGCAGTCTTCCCTCTTGTAAAGAATGAAAAGTTTGATTCTGTCGCCAGGGATATCGCAAAGGCGTTGAAGGCTTCTGATATCTACCACACCATCGATGTCACTGGTACGACTTTTCTTCTTCATCATCTTCTTCTTTCATTAATTTAGTTTTGAAGTTGATGCAGTCATATAAGGTGAGATTTGTGCAAAAAATTTAAATCTGTTAACATGGATAACTGGCATGTGTGTGCCTGGGGTATAATTAAATGCCGAACATCAAATGCACAAGGGGTCTGCTTTGGGCAGCATCGAAATTACTTTAGGAATAACTTTTTACCAAAAACTGACCAAAATGGCTCTACAGTTATACAGCTAATGTATGATTCAGTAAGGACATTTTGGCCAGTTTTTGACAAAAGTGTTCCTAAAGTGATTTCAATACTGTCCGGAGCATCTCCTGAGGCACAATGCAATGCAAAACTTGTTTCTCTCATGTTGTTGCTGCAATGCAAGGCAACTTACTGCATAATCAACAATATTACCTAGCAATAGTTTCTCTAATCAACCTTGCAAAATTTTAAAAAACATGCTGTATGCAGCTGTGGTACTAAAGTAGTACTATATTGTTGTTGTATTATTGCTAAATTTTGCTTCTCATGACTGTGGTTGGGTTTCATCTCTAGCCTACCCCAACTTGTTTGGGATTAAAGACTTTGTTGACATTGTTGGAAAGCTGTAAAAGAATAGCAACATTCATGTGCTCCTATTTTTTTCTTTGTTGTTGTGGTGTTTCAATTTATTGAAGCAAATGTTTACCTCTTTTTTTATGAAGTAACCAAACTACCTGACAAACCTCTTTATGCAATTAAAACTGCCAACAAGGTATTTTTATGAAGAGCATTATGGTTTCTTTTGATTATTTGTTGTTTCTTATTTCTGATTGCTTGGAGATGTTTGCCAACAAGGTGTGAAAGGCTTATGATGAGATGATAATAAAATTAAAATGGTGTTATTTTCACACAGGAATATCAATAGGTAAGAAGTATGCAAGGGCTGATGAGCTAGGTGTACCATTGGCTGTGACAGTGGATTCAACCAGGACGGTGACGATTCGTGAGAGAGACAGCAAGGCTCAGGTCCGTGTGAAAATTGGTGATGTGGCACCCATTGTGAAGCGGTTTGCAGAAGGTCATATCACTTGGAGTGATATCCGGCGGTACTACCCTGCCCATGGTCACAATCGGCACGCATTGGATACTGTCAGAAGAAGTATGCTTCCAGGGAAAATTGTACTTCCTGCACTGATTGTAACTCTATTTTTTCTCCTTCGTTCTCAGTAGTCGACACTTCCTCTTGTGCTTTTGCTGTAATGGCAGTCTCTTTCCATGCCTCCGATGCATCTTTGCTTTCTTTTACACTTATGGAAATGTTAATTACTAGAAACATAAAGGGAATTAGGGGGATAAGGGGTGATAAACATCTCAATTTTTGCTATTAAATCATAGTATTGGATGCGCTAGCAAGTTAGTATCATTTATTGTCAAACACCTCTCTAAACTGTCAATGTAGTAAACGTTTACTATTTTATTGGAGTTTGGCATATATGATGCCACCATAGTGTTGGAATTGTTAATCCTGAACGAGGAATTCCAATTGTTCATAATGAAACTTTTAATAATTAGAATTAGAACTATAATCTGTGCTTCGCCGGGATAAAATTTATTATTAAAAAAATCTGAACTCCTTTATAGAAAAAAATTGCTGACAGTGATTAAAAAAAATGCAGTCTTGCTCAAACATTAAGTATCAATTAAAAAAATTCTTAGTATAAAGAGATGGGATGATATCATATTTACTTTTCAACTCTCTATTTCATATTTATTCACCAACTCTTTCATAATTATTATCCCCTTCAACTCTTCAAATTGTGTCATATGTACTCATATTTCTACTAAACATAATTTTAAGTCAAAACAGAAATATGTAATCCATTAATTTTTCCTTTAAATTAAATATATATTTGACAAAAAAATCCCTATTTTGGATCCTCCCTCTTTTGTCATGAGCCTTTTTGCGTCACCCCCATCTCGTCAGTATAATTGTCCACTTAATGTATTGAGCAAACTTATATACTTTGGCCATCTATTCTAATATATAGGTCTAATACAAAAATCATTAACATAGATATTAATTCATTTCACCTGTATAAAATTTTATACACTTTTGATAGATCACTCGTTAAATTACGACTATTAAAAAGTATATAAAATTTTGATAAGATATCAAATAATGTTCAAATTGATTGAGATTTGAAACATTGTTAATCTATAATCTAGATTATAGGTTAAATAATAAATCCATAAATATTTTTCCATTTTTAAATTTTTTTATGAACTTCTATAAATTTTTTAAAAAGATCGTTGTCAAGATAAGCAATGTCAGTGGAACCCTCGTACTTAATAAATCAGATATTTTAATCGAAGTATGCAATACACTCGGACTTGGGGGAGTCCGGATCATCTAGCGCACTGCCGAATGTGCAGCGCGCATCCGACGGTACGCTAGACCTCGGGATCCGAACTCCTTACTTTCACGGATCTCAAGGTCTAGCGCACCGTCGGATGCACGCTGCACATTCGGCAGTGCGCTAGATGATCCCGAGTTGACTTGGGGCTGGATCTTAGACCATGATTACACTTGAAAATGACACATAAGTTCATAGATTTAATTTGACTACATTTTATTTAATGTAATTAAATAGTACTGATATATTAAAATTAAAATAATATTTTTTTCCCTTTTCTATAACAATTCTATGTTTGTTAAGGTGTGTTGTGAGCCCCCTCATTTGACAAATTGGTGTGAATGATTTAATGCGAGGAATCGAAGCACAAACAATTTCTATGTTATCTTCTATATCTTAACGGTCAGTCATTTATCCTAACTTGGGGACATACAATTATTATAATACTACCCAAAAATGCAGAGAGACATTTCTTGTCAGTTGCCTGTTGCCCCTTTAAATGCTACCTGACATGGTGTGCATGTATCTTTGCTTTAGACAATCACAATGATAATCTACTTGACTCCGGCAACAAAACCGTTAATCTATTACAGGACGGATCTAAGAAATTTTTAAGTCCGAACACAAATTGTCTAATATATGAAGCAAAGAGTACTATTATACTGTATTTTGCTTGGCAAATCATTAAGCCCGGGCACAATAACTAAAAATGTAAATAGGTATTATTTAATATAAAGAAAAAATTAGTACTAATCAATATATTTCAAAAATCAAGCTCGGGCACGTGTCCGTCTCTGAATCTATACTCCAAAAAAAATTTGGTAGATTTCCAAGCAATTTATTCATACAACATCATTTGTATTGACATCCATTTAATCATCTTTTTTTATTGATTTGTATTAGTATAACAGATCCTATAACTTGATCTTTCATATTATATTTTGTCAACAAATAATGGATATTGTAAATACAACATTAATTGTTTTTAATCTCATATCATATTTTATAATTTACTGACGTCATTGTTTAATATTAAATAATAGTTTCACTACATGAATTAACAAACAATTTTGTATTATACTTTAAACAACATTGTATCATACTTTTATTTTGCAGATGTCTATTATTAATTTATTATTGCTAATATATTATTAATTAATTTATAGACTTCTTCTTATCTGGGGCGAAGTCCGAAACACGGCTCTAGTTATTTTCAGATAGAAGCAAGAGAATGATAAATCATCCAACAGTATGAGTTTACGGCGCATTCGAATAACTCGTCACTCCCCTATTACTCTCCTTCTTTTCTTTTGGTCTTTTTTAGCGATGTCCTGTCGAATAAAACCATGGGAGATGCTAATTGTGCTCCACGAAAAATCTCCCTTAAATGTAACCTGTGCGCATACTCCCCAAATTTTTTTATAAATCGAAAATGAAAAGGATTTTTTTATGAAAATAGTAAGATGACTCTCAAAATTACACATACTAGATAGAGCCGATTTTGGAAATTGGTTCCTTCCATTGGAACCGATTTTGAAAATTGGTATCTTCTTTTTTTTTTTTTAAACCACACCCGTTTTACACCCCGGATGGCCACACGGGATCCGTACCGATTTTGAAAATCGGTTCCTTCTTTTTTGTTTTTTTTTTCCACCGGTCCCCCCCTCTCTCTTTTCTTCTCCCCTCTCCCTCTTCTCTCCCACCCTCCCTCCCTCCCTTTCAAAAATATGTGGCACTTGGAATTAAAAAAAAAAATAGTTACCGATTTTGGAAATCGGTTCCAATTGATGGAACTGATTTTCAAAATCGGTATCTATTTTTTTTTTTTCGGGATCCGACTATGGCCAGATTTCAAAGAAGATACCAATTTTTAAAATCGGTTCCAAGGGAAGGAACCGATTTCCAAAATCGGCTCTATCTAGTATGTGTAATTTTGGGTGTCATCTTACTATTTTCATAAAAAAATGCTTTTCATTTTCGATTTATAAAAAAATTTGTATACTCCCGTCCACGTTAACTATGAACACCATACACCATTTGATATGAACACTAGCACAAAAGTAGTATGAACACCAAAATTAGTACGAATTTTAGGGTGGATGCCCACCACCAGAAGTGGAATCTCCGTCCCGCCCTAACCTTTAGCGCGTTGATTTTCATCACGTGCTGAAATTGAATTAAGCACGTGCTTAATTGATTTTTGCACGTGAAAAATATGACAAAATTTTTTTCTCACAATTTTTATCGTTCATACCGGTCCCACCTTCTACTGCGTGGTGTACATAGAGCTTCCAAAGGGTATTCAAACTAAATGTACTATGGTATTCATACCACTTACCAACTGGTGTACATAGAGCTTCCAAAGAGTATTCAGACTGAATGTACCATGGTGTTCATACCACTTGCCAACTGGTATTCATAAAAGATCGAAAGCAGGCCAAAATGAATTAAGTGAGTTGGATGTCAGGGTCGCAAAGAAGATCCCCCTTTTATGAGTCCTGTTGTGATAACCCAGAAAACATAACAGACACGTGTACAACAATTAAAATACTAAACGTCTTAAAATGTGATTTCCCCAAAGACCAGGGGCTGCAGTGCATGTTTCCCAAATATTTTTGTGTCCAGTCTAGAAAATTCCATCACCGCCTAACACTTTCTTCTTTCCAGCACCTCATGTACCATTGAATGTATTAATCGAACTGTACTATCCATTAAAATAAAACTCAAAGCAGATCTCTCATTTTCAGCAAGTGACGCACACGCAACAGCAGCCCAACTTTGCTCGGCCAGTTGCTGCCATTGTCGAATCCCGAATCCCTCGTCTTCCTTGCATCCTGGTAAGTGTTTTTGGTTGGATTAAGGTCCTAAATGCGTGGGTTTTGTAGCTAATAAGAAAGGATACTTTTAATTAATGTTGTTTTCCCCTAAGTTTACCTCTAATTGAAGTTGATTGACAGAAAATCTGACTTTCGTGTGTTAGTCAGAGAAGAGGATACTCAAATTATTAAAGAAGGAAGCTAAGGAACTGAATTCCCAATAATTAAGTAACTAATTTTGGAAAGAAGAATTTCAGAAATTGTAATTAAAATGGTTGATTTTAGTGTTCTTACCAGCTTTGATCTTTGAGTATGCATATAATTCTCATGCCTTGCTTGTACAGGAACAGACACATAACCAACTTGGCCATTGGTTATGTGTACAATTTCTCACCATTAATGAGCTAATCTTTCTTCTTTAGCAGGCCAACTAAAAAAGTAAGGATTGGGTTCATTAGTGTTGTACAAGCTGAAGGTTAATAGAAGATAAGAAATTGAATAATTAATTCCTTGACACTTTTGTCCATCTCAGTTTCTATGTGTGCACTGCAGCCACTCAAACTAATTATCGGTGTCAATTGAAGTTATTAAGTATATTAAACATATCTAAATTGTAGGTGATCATCATAAATAATAGGCACGGTCGAGCATTCGGTTCAATCTAGTCGCTTGCCGTTAAGTAAGTATTTGAGTTTCTTATACTTATGCTTGACATGATATGTCTTTGATTTGGTGATTTGATATTCAGATGGGTATGTTGCATGCATATGAATTCTGGCTAAAATATTTTGTGAGTGAGAAGCTCACTGTCATGAGTTGCTATTATGAATTGGAGTTGGTGTGATTTAAATAAATGATATGTTTGGTTACTGAATTTTCGAAAGTGCTGTAAATTATTTTTTTTATAAATTGGATGTTAATTAAAAAAGGTCAATGGTTTCTTTCTATTTGAATTGAGAGAATAGCATAACAGCTTGAATTGTGAGAAATTAATTAGTTGAAAGTTGCTTAATGGTGCTACTGACATGAAAGTGATCATATAGCTCCTATGAAAGTTGTGGAATTGTGTGGATGAACTAGCAGCTGCGGTTGCTGGTATGATTTATTTGTGGCAGATTCTTGTGTGGATGGACTAGCAGCTGAGGTTGCTAATATGATTTGTGAGATGGAAATTGCCATGTTGTGGCAGATTCTTGTGTGGATGGACTAGCAGCTGCGGTTGCTAGTAGGATTAAAATGGGGACTAGTCACCCGCTGTGAATTTGGCCATTGCCGAGAGAGCAATGGATGTGTGATTCTGAGATGTTTGTTATGTTGGAATGAATATTTGGGTGTCTTGCGCAAGGTATTGCGAAGGCACAAATCTTCAAACTTGGAATTTCATAGGAAGGCAAATATAGAAATTTGTCTTTAATGTTGGAAATTATAATTTGACAAATAATAAAAAAAAAAAAATGTCTAACAGATATGCATTTTTATATTAGGAAAGGCTAATTGTGTCATTAGTTGGAAATTAAAGGATCTTAGTAGATGAGGCTTTTGAGTATAATTTGATTTATTTGCATTGTCATGGTCTTGCCAGCATAATATGTATGCTGCTGAAATGCATTTTTCTTTGCATTTTTCTGGTAAAATTTTCAGTGAGTAAAGTACCAATTAAATGGCATATTTGTATCTAGAATAAGTATAGGGATCTCAAAGTACTTACTGAGCAATAGCTCGTGAAGAGTTGTTTCATTTTTTTTAGCTAGGTACAAGACCTTTTGTACTGTCGTAGGACTGAAATCAAACCGTCATGGACTAGGGGTTAAACTCGCTGCTGCTAATTAGTGAATTTTGAGGATCATGTAACGTAATTTAGGAATTGATAATATTTTTGGGGCTGCCTATTGCCTGGGCACCAACTTGTATATATGGTACTTGTAAACATTGAGCTGAAGGAGGGTTATGGTAGCTGTTTAGAAGTAGGGGTGGTCAAGTAATCTTTGTAATATAATGTGGCTGTTAAATACATGAAAGTTTTATGTTCATTGACTCTTGTCAGCTTCCATTACAGAAATTGTGTTATAAGTATTAATTATTAGCTACCAACTTATGTGAAAATATAATTAAAAAGATTAAATTGCTTTCCCTTATTATGATTCCAATGGTTCTAAAAAGAATAATTGAAGATATATGATATCAGCTTAAACAATATAAGAACAGTACGCATATCAGCTTTAATTAATCAGATCTTTAACAAATTTCCAAAACAACCATTTAGTAATTAATGTATTTTTATTTAATTATAATATAAGCATGGTAGGGATAATTCACCAAGAAGCCTTGCATAACTGAAGACTTTTCTGAGGTTATGCGGCGTCTGTTTCGGCCGGGTTTCGGGGCGTTACAGCTGTCATCAACCTTTCCCTTTGTCAGAACCAAGTCTATAAAGTATGGTATCATGTACTAATCTTGATATGGTTCAAATTGGAACAAATTAAAAGAATTAACACATCAATCACTCGCAAATGAGGTATTGTAGCATGATTATCAGTATGGTTCAGTGGAGATTTGAACAAATCCAACTCGGTACTGAATCGGTACCAGAACATCAAATTGGGTGGAGCCACCCGATCACCGGAGGCCCCTTGGTCGGATCAGACACCGCCGCCGCGGCGCTCCCCATGCCAGGGCGATGCCAACAGTGGCGTCTGATCTCCGATCCCGTGTCATATCACCGGAGATCCATCTCAGACAGCTTGGATGGACGCCACGTCACCCCTAACGAAGCAGTGGGGACTTGTTTCTCGATTCGGGCAGAAGGAAACCTTCGGATCTTGATCTGAAGGCTCAATACCCTTGACGCGTGCGATTTGGTTGGAGCGGACCCAGACTTCCCCCTTATGCGCAGCCTAGAACAAAGGAACGAAGGAAGAAAAGAAGACGATCAAAATAAAAAAGATCGACAGTAGACCAAAATGGAAATAAATATGATTTAAGCAATGGACAGTTTAGGAAAGATGGAATCTCGGAAAGATTCTGGAATCTGCGCTGGGGATAGTTAGGGGGGACAATAAGGCGGGAACAAGAAGAATATCTCTAAAACCATTATATCATTTACACGTCCAATTTTATCTAATAAGTACTTAAGAAAACATATGCACATTGCAATATTGCATGCATAAAAAATAAACCTAATTATATTAACTCGTTATCATCATAATTTAAATATAGAATTAATGACTACACTATTAAAAATGATAAAAAAATATTTAATCAACCCTAAAAATAATATATTTTTTTAGATATGAAAAAAATAAAAACAATAAACGCAACAACGGGGAAGTAACACAAATACCAGAATTTCGTAATGATTTAATTTAATTTGCACTTGTCTTTTTATTTGCAAATCTTGACGCATCACTAACATCTGTCATTTTCTCCCTCCATATTCTAACTGCAAGCATCATATTTGGAACATATCGACGAGCATATATCCAATTCCATTATATCTTTCTGAATTCAATTCGATAGCAACGTCTCGATTCGGACCAAACCAGGGCTGCAACAGAATTTCATCGGCCGGATTCTCTTACAAATATATATATATTGTTTTTTTGCTTATAATATTAGTATATTTTGCTTTCATTAAATATTTTTCTTCCTTTTGCTTTCATAATTATAAGTATTTTTTTCGCTTTCACAATTATAAGTATTTTTTTCGCTTTCACAATTATAAGTACTAGAGCTATGAATCGGGGCAAATAATATTACATAAATTAACAAATATTAAAAATAAATATATATTTTTCACAAATAGATTTTATTAGATAAATATTGGCCTTAATATATTTTCTATATAATATATTTTTAGCTACATCTCAATTTATATATAAGAATACAAAAGAGTTGCAAATATTTTGAGTATTAAATTGTTCTTTAGGTACATCATGATATTATCTTTTTAATAAAAAAAGTTAAATTGAGTCATTTGATTAAGATAAATGAAGAGAGAGAAACAAAATCAATGGTTGAGAGTAATAATGATGTGACATAGCTAAAAAGCTTGGAAGTTTACCCCTCTTTCTAGAGTATGAATTTTTTTTTCACTTTCATAATTATAAGTATTAATTATGAACACTAGATTTTGGCTAGATAACTGGCATGAGGATTGTGCTTTGTCAATCACATTCTCACATTTATTTGAAGTATGTAGTACCAAAGATGTTAGTGTGTTTGATGTGGTACTATCTCAGGGTCAAGTTCTGAAATTTACTAGGCAACTGGCAGGAGTACTCTTGATAGATCTTAACTCACCGTGCTTTGTTATTTCTAGTTGTAACCTTTCACTTGAAAAAGATATAGTCTTCAATGGAGATGGTGTGGCCAAGGGACCTTTACTTCCAAATTTGTATATGAATGGTTAGCTTTTATGGGGTAATTGACAGGAGATACGTAATTTGGTGGCACTTATATATTCCATTAAAGATAAAAATTTTCATGTGGAAAGTTCATAAAAATAGAATTTTAACTAGAGACCAAATGGTCAAAAGAGGTTGGAATGAAGTGAAAATATGTAGCTTTTGCCAAACAGATGAAACAGTAGTGCATATATTTCTTCAGTGCCCATTCAGCAGGCATATTTGGTTTTGAATGGGGGAATGCCAGACTCTCTTCACATACTGGACATCCATTGAAGATATAATACAATTTGCTGAATGCTAGCCAAAAGCTGAAAGGGAGGCCTTTTTTACTGTATTTAGTGCTATATGTTGGACTATTTGGAATACTAGAAACAATATTATCTTTCGAAACTTCCAACTTCCAACTGGCAGAAATATGATAATACTAATTGTGTCTTTGTTGAATTATTGGTCAGGTTTGATGAATGATGAAGTGAAGAAGAATATCAAGAGGTGGCCGCCCAAAGGCATGAATGAGATTCCATTGATGATGCTTCCTCCTGTCCTTCAAATCTCTTACTGATAAAAAAATAGTTGTTTAGCTTATGTCAAAACTGAGGTGTTATGTTTCCTTGAATCTGAGTATTAAGTTTAGAAATAAATGAACTCTTTGTGTAGGATAGATCTTTGAAAGTAAGATTAGAT
Organism: Cyperus esculentus; assembly: GCA_030179965.1. Lineage (NCBI taxonomy): Eukaryota > Viridiplantae > Streptophyta > Magnoliopsida > Poales > Cyperaceae > Cyperus > Cyperus esculentus. The sequence continues at coordinate 2,825,231 of JASGLE010000015.1, read as the reverse complement.
AAGTAGTATTTCAGGGTCTGTTGTGAGACGGTGTTATGTGGTAGTTTTGTTGTATGGACGATGTTAATTAATGAATGGGCCAACGCCTATTTTTTTTAATCATTATCTCAAAAAATTTCTCATTCCACTTGCACCTTTTGGCAAAAGAAAAGGCGAGAGGAGAACAAAAAACCAGATAATTTACAGTGCGGGAGAGACCACCGCCGTCTTTCCCCCCGCCACCTTTTTTACTTGTTGTAGTCTTCTCTTTCGTTGTTTTTGTCTGTTTGTTCGTCATTTCATTGCTCTTGTTTCAAACAAGAGACTTTTCGTCTTTCTTCATTTGATGTCTCGTTGCTAGAAAAATTTGAGATGACAAATTGGCTTCAACTTCAACAAATCATATGATACTTTAGAGATTGGATTGTTGTGAAGCACTTACCAAATTTTTGATCATATTGTATCAAAGACGACGATCTTCATCAAGCCGGCGCTTTCAAACTTGTCTCTTGTATTGGAGATCAAATCAATTAGATTGTTAAAATAAGTTGGTTTGATGATAGATTTATTTGTTATTGTGTTATTAGTTTTGCATTAGAAAAATTTTCTGTTATTTCTATGGATGTAATCATCTTTTTTGAATAAAATTTGTTGCTTACAGCCTTTGATGTTCAAAAAAAAAAAAATTATCGCAAAAAGTCTCCGGTCCCACTTGCCAGAGAGAGAGACAGAATGTGAACTGAGAAATGCCAAACAGGAGAAAAAAAAGAAACTGTCCCCTCACCCCTCCAAATCTCCAATTCACTTCTCTATGCGCATCATTAACGCACGCGCTACTGTCTCTCTCGCCTCCACTCTCCATATTTTCTTCTTGGGAATATGACCCAAGACCCCCCCAAACTATTGGGTTGTGACAAGTTGGCCCCTGAACTTTTATTTGTGACAAACACCCCCCCGAACTATGCATCTTGTGACAAATGACCCCCTAGCTCTTAATTTGTCATCTAATACTTAATTATAAGGTATGAAATGACCAATATACCCTTGTGTGCTTATTTGTACAATATTTGACATAATCATGTTTATGGAGTACTTATTTGTAAAAAAAATATTGTTAATTATCATAGTAATATAATTTAATAACCACACTAAAATTTTTATAATATTATTTTATTTTATATGTATTTTTTTATTTTTATATCGTTACGTAATATACTTAGATTGAAAAAATATGATTTTTTTTGTAACCATCAAGTTAAATTAATTAATATTTTTAATTCATTATATTTTTAGTTTCATATAAATATAATATGATCAGTTTTGTATTTCCAATATTTATTATATTACCTATAATTTTCGGAATAATTAATATTTTTTTTGTAAATTAACATTATAAATATAAACATATATATTTTAAATATTGGATAACAAACATATGGGGGTATATTGGTCATTTCATACCTTATAATTGAGTATTAGATGGCAAATTAAGAGTTGGGGGGTCATTTGTCACAAGATGCATAGTTCGGGGGGGTGTTTGTCACAATTAAAAGTTCGGGGGCCAACTTGTCACAACCCAATAGTTTGGGGGGGTCTTGGGTCATATTCCCTTTCTTCTTTACTCCTAAACCCCCCTCGTTATCCCGATCCAAAACCCTAACCCTCTCCACCATGGCCGCCGCCGCCGCCACTACTGCAGGCTCCACTCAACCCCCGTCCAGCGCGGCCGGGAGGGAGGCGTTCAGACAGGCCGTCGTCAACACGCTCGAGCGCAGACTGTTCTACATCCCCTCCTTCAAGATCTACCGCGGCGTCGCCGGGCTGTACGACTACGGTCCCCCCGGCTGCTCTGTCAAGTCCAACGTCCTCTCTTTCTGGCGCCAGGTCTGAGTTCCCTTCTGTTTCGTAGTGTAGTTTAGTTGCATTTTGGATTGGATCGTGAGACTAGCGCTGTTCTTGTTGATAGGACGAGTAGTTTGGACCAATTTGTTAGAGTGAATTACTCACTGGTTTACTTTGTGTTGTGCAATTTCAAACTGATTAATTTGATCTATGTACTGATGCAATGATACTTGTTATCATTTCTATACTGATATATTGTACCATTAGATCAGTCTTTATGGGGGAGATTGTTGTGAATTTTAATATAAGTTGACTATAATATATACCTGTTGTGTGATTGAATTGGGAATCTTTGCATCTTTCCTTTTAGCATTTTGTACTGGAGGAAGGTATGCTGGAGGTGGACTGCCCGTGTGTGACGCCAGAGGTGGTGCTAAAGGCATCTGGCCATGTCGACAAGTTCACCGACCTTATGGTCAAGGACGAGAAGACTGGCACTTGCTATCGTGCTGACCATTTGCTCAAGGACCACTGCAAGGACAAAATCGAGAAGGACACGAAATTGACACCCGAGAAGATTGCTGAGCTTAATCATGTCATTGCCACATTGGATGATATGTCGGCTGAACAACTGGGTGCTAAGATCAAGGAGTATGGCATTAAGGCGCCTGAAACCAATAACCCGCTTTCTGACCCATACCCCTTTAATCTCATGTTCCAGACCTCAATTGGTCCCACTGGCTTGAGCACCGGGTGAGGAGATTGTTCAGTTGAGCTGTGATTTATGTTAGGTGTGGGATAGTTTCATCAGGTTACAGATTTTGCACTTGTGCTGAGCTGTTTTGCCATTCATGCAGGTACATGAGGCCTGAGACAGCACAAGGCATCTTTGTCAACTTCAAGGATTTGTATTACTATAATGGCAATAAGCTTCCATTTGCTGCTGCACAGATTGGCCAAGCATTTAGGAATGAGGTATTGTTATAGTTCCTTGATAGAAAAGTTGTAAGATATCTTCTTACCGCACTATAAGATACCATCTCACCCCACTAAAGCACAAAACTATTACCTCTGCTCTTTCTCAAGTATTTAATTCTTTATAGTATTCTAATTCAGATGCTTCCCTATTATGAAATTGTGGATAGAATATTACGGGACAAAAATAATATGATCATGATTGGTGATAACTAATAAACTTCATTGTAGTTATTTTATCATCTTCCGTGCCATATCATTGCATTGTTCTGTAATTATTTTGGGGAAGGATCATTTGAGAATGTATCTTGACAATGGGCTTTTGGAAAAACCGATAAAAGATACTGTAAATGGGGGAATAAACATTATGCAAATGTTGTGAAACTTATATATTGATTATGTTTTAAACTTTAAGATAATTTTTTGTCATATTTGACCGTTTATTAAAGATGGTTTTAATTAGAACCATTGTAATTTGCACAAACCTTTGATGAGCTACCAAATGATATCCAAATTAAATGAAGTTTGAAACCCTATAAATCTATAAGTTCAAGCATGCATCTTTAAAATATTTCTATATTTATGATTTTACTTGGATTTTTTTAGTTTGAATTTTCACGATAGCCATTGCCATTTGATCCCTCCCCTCTAATTTTTTATCATGCCATATAATTTCTTTTAAATATTTATAGTGTTTTAAAGAACACCAAGAGGATTTATTAATAGATTGGATGATTATTGATGTTTGGGGTTATCATTACTCAGATATCACCCAGACAGGGACTTTTGAGGGTGCGGGAGTTCACACTTGCAGAGATTGAGCACTTTGTTGACCCAGAAGACAAATCCCATCCCAAATTCAGTGATGTTGCTGACCTGAAGTTTCTCATGTTCCCCAGGGAGCAGCAACTCACTGGTCAATCAAGTGTTTTGCTTAAGCTCGGCGATGCTGTATCTAATGTAATTTCTTTATCTAGACAAAATCTAGAACTGCTACTTATTAAATACGGTTATAATTTCATCATGTACATTATTACTATAAGTTTCATGTAAAAAATGCTGTTGAAGAGTTAGATTGCTGAAGTACTTGGAGAACATTAAAATAGCCATAATTATACATGGTAATAGGAATTAAAAAAAGCTAAACAAAATACATTTTCATGAATTCAGGAGTGTTCATTTTATAAAAATTGAAACAATCTAGTGAAAACTATTTATAATAAAAGAAGATTTTTCCTTGTTCATAGCCTGGTATGTCGACTATTACTGATGGTCAGCTCATTCTTTTTGGTCTTTTAATAATGATAGGGCACGATTAACAATGAGACATTAGGGTACTTCATCGGGCGTGTGTACCTGTTCCTGACCCGGCTTGGGATTGAGAAAGACCGTTTGAGGTTCAGGCAGCACTTACCAAATGAGATGGCCCATTATGCTGCAGACTGCTGGGATGCAGAGATTGAGTGCTCCTATGGCTGGATTGAGTGTGTTGGTATTGCTGACAGATCAGCCTATGATCTCAAGGCCCACACGGTATTCTCACTTTTACTTTTGAAATTATATAAATCGTTTAACTTGAAAAGAGTGGCACCTTGTTTACCAATTTAAAAAAAAAATAGATAAGTCCCTACCAAACTTGAAGCTTATTATTAAGAACTTTAGTATCCCCTGAAATACCCTTTTGAAGATTTTGTTTCTTCTTTAGTTATGCTTATTGGTAAATTTTAGAATACCCCACAGTGCAGCTCATGTCAATAGTGCCTTTTGGATTGCCGCATTAACAATGAAATTACCATTCCCGAGTTCCTGTTGGTTCTGAGTGGGTCTTTCAGATCCTAGTCTTTTGCATTTTTACTGTCCACAAAATTATATAAGCTTGGTGTTGCAGGAGAAGAGTGGTGTAGCACTTGTTGCGGCTGAGAAATATGCTGAGCCAAGAGAAGTTGAGGTAATTTTTTATTTCTTCTTCATCATTGTTCTTGTTTAAGGTTTGATGTTATTTTCTTTGAACGATCTTAATTAGAAAAATTTTTGTGGGCATGTTATTATATAGAAATTGGTGATAACCCCATCCAAGAAGGATCTGGGACTTGCGTTCAAGGGCAACCAGAAGATGGTTCTTGAAGCACTGGATGTATGTAAAAGCCTCCCAACTGCATCCACAATCTCAAGTTCTTTTTTTTTTGTTATTATTTCACCGAGTATTAAGAATGTTTTAGCTTATAAAGTGCCATCCCTCTATGCATAAATTGACTCACTGTACTTTACTTAATTACACCAGGCTATGAGCGAATCAGAGGCTTTGGAGATGAAGTCTAAGCTTGAATCTGATGGTCAGGCCGAGTTTCAAGTGTGTACACTGAACAAAACAGTGACCATTACCAGTAAAATGGTGTCGATTAACAAGGAGAAGAAGAAGGAGCACCAGAGAGTTTTCACTCCATCAGTTATTGAGCCATCCTTTGGCATTGGCCGTATCATCTACTGCTTATATGAGCATGTTTTCTACACCCGTCCAGGGCAAAAGGAGGATGAGCAGCTTAATGTGTTTGGCTTCCCACCTATTGTTGCCCCCACTAAATGCACTGTCTTTCCTCTTGTAAAGAATGAACAGTTTGATTCTGTCGCCAGGGATATCTCAAAGGCATTGACTGCTTCTGGCATCTCCCACATTATTGATGTCACTGGTACGACTTTTCTTGTTCATCGTCTTCTTCTTTCATGTCATTTGATTTTGAGCTTGATGCCATCATAAAAGGTGAGATGTGTGCAAAAATTTTAATTCTGTTAGCATGAACAACTGGCTTGTGTGCGCTCATGGTATAAATAAGTGTAAAGCATCAGATGTTAGGCTCAATAAACCTTGTTTCTCTTATGCTGTTGCTGCAATGCAAGCAACTTCCTGTAGGATCAACAATATTAAAGCTTCGCAATTGTTTCTTTGATTAACCTTGCAAAATGGGAATTATGCTGTATCCAGCTGTAATATTGGTACTATGCTACTATTGTTGTGTTATTACGAACTTTTGATTACTTTGACTCTGGCTGGGTTTCATCTCTAGCCTACTTGTTTCAGTTGAAAGGCTTTGGTGTTGATGTCTCCTTTTTTTTCTTTTCTGTTGTGATGATTCACTTTACAGAAGCAAATGCTTTTACCTCCTTTGTTTTATGAAGTAATTAGACTATCTTATGAACCTCTTTATAGTAAAACTGTCAGAGGTAGGAAGGACATTCTTTAGTTTCTTTTGATTATTTGTTGCTTCTTATTTCTGATGTTTTGGAAATGTATCAAGTGCTTATGATTGGATGATATCAGTAATGAAACAAAATGGTGTTGTTTCCATGCAGGCACCTCAATAGGTAAGAGGTACGCAAGGACTGATGAGATAGGTGTACCATTGGCGGTGACAGTGGATTCAACCTCGACCGTGACCATTCGTGAGAGAGACAGCAAGGCCCAGGTCCGTGTCAAGATTGCTGAGGTGGCATCCATTGTGAAGCGGTTTGTAGAAGGTCAGATCACTTGGGGTGATATCCAGTGGGAATACCCTACTGCCCATGGTTCAGCTGATGACAATGAAAATGCCCAAGAAGATAAGGCATAATCAATTTTAAATTATTTCTGAGGTTATTAATTTTGTGTCATGCTTGGAGATTATGCTGTGGCAATTCTGCAACAAAGATTAACTTATCTTTTTTTCTTTTTCGAGTTACAACAGCAATGCAATAGTAAACGATCAAGCAGTGTAATTTTTTTTTCCTGTTAATTATGTCTTGTGCTTTTCGAGGATCTAGTGACTAGTGTGCATAATTTTTACCCATCATTTGGTTTTTCAGATTTATTTATTTATTTCGTCGATGTGAACCGTTTCCCTTTTGCTCTCATTCGTTTTTGGTCATTGATTGATCATGTATGTATTAAAAATGTTACAAATATATCATAATCGATATCATTCATGTTAGTATTCATATTAAATGAGTTGCCATTCACATCAATAATATCACTCATTCAATATGAATACTAATATGGTACAGATGGTGTCAATTTTGACACCCCCAAACACCAAAACAATCTGCAACAACCAGTGCCTTAGTTGGGCTTTATTGGGCCGAAATCGAAGAACACTGCACGGCACTCAAAACCGGCCCAATTGTAATCTCTCCGAGATTCTCGGCCTCGGTTCTCTCTGTACCAATCGATCGCGTATTGCTATATCAGACACTCGCCAGGTCTCCCTTCTCCCTTTCCTTCCTTCTCCTCTCCTCTCCAACACTCGACGACGAACGCGACGAAACCCTAGCCAGACTCTCCACCTTGATCGAGAGAGAGGGAGGGAAAGAGAAGAGAATGTTGCGCGTGGCTGGGAGAAGGCTCGCCCCGCTCTTGGGCGGCAGATCGAGCCCCCTCGCCTCCTCCTCCTCCGTCTTCGCCTCCAAGAACCCGATCCACGCCCCCGATTCCCCCTCGGCGAATTCCTCGCCGTCGCTGAGGGATGACGGACTCGGATCCTTCGCGTCCCCGTTCGGATTCGGCCCCGGGTCACTCGTTGGATCTGTCAGAGGTGAGGGTTTGTAGGTTTTGATTGATTGATTGATTGATTGCTGGGACTTGGATTTGTAATTTATTAGGGGATCTGGTTCGAGAGTAGAGACTTGACCGATTTGAGTCAACCTTTTATTCATTTTTACTGGTTCTTGCGTAGAATTAGCTAGATGGAGAAGATGATCAGCTACCAGAAATAACTATTGTCATTCTGATAATATGAAATAGTGCTAATTCCAATTACGAGAGTAACAATTAAGCAAATTTGTTGAGGAAAAATTGCTATTTGCAATTACAAGATCAGATTAACATTCAGTGTTTTTTCTCATGTATGGGAAACATAGCATGCTCTATATTGCATGAGTGTATAAGTATCTATCATATGCTTCAGATATACTTTTGCTATCATATTACTTTTCATTGGTGTGTTTATTAATTTGTGTCCTGTGCTGATCTTGTGAGAATTTAGATGTACCTTTTGTTTTGAAGATTCTAAGAGGACCTACATGCAGGTTTCTCTGCTGAGTCTGTAATCCCGAGGAACCAGGCTGAGGTGATACTTAGCGATATACCTGCGACTGTGGCGGCAAAGAAGAACCCAAGCCACCATATTGTCTATGACGAGTACAACCATGAGAGGTACCCGCCAGGTGACCCAACCAAGCGTGCCTTTGCCTACTTTGTCCTCACCGGAGGCCGCTTTGTATATGCGTCTCTATTGCGGCTGCTCATTCTCAAGTTTGTGCTCAGTATGTCAGCCAGTAAGGATGTGCTCGCTCTTGCATCTCTTGAGGTTGATCTGGGCAGCATTGAGCCTGGTACTACTGTCACTGTTAAGTGGCGTGGCAAGCCCGTCTTCATCAGGTAATTTCTAATTTTGTAACGATGATTTATATTTCAGCTGGCACTGATGTTGCATGCCAGTCATGTATATGTTGTCCTTTTGCTTTTCAATCTTTTTTGCTGGTGAAATGAAGTGTGTATAAACATGTAGTTTGAAAAGATTGGACAAAATTTTGCCTTATCTAGCTTGGTGTTATATAAAGCATTGAGGAACTAAGGGTAGTCTGTGTGCATCTTCTGAAGAAAATAGGATTTTCAGAGTATAGTGATGACCTATTTCTGGTATATTTTGCAATTGTGTGCATGAAGTTGATCTGACTATTATTTTCATTATCCAGTAACACTGGCAACAACCTATCAGCCGCAATAGCAGTTACTATGGTTGGAAGCAGTTGTGTTCTTACTTTTCCATGATAATTTTCATGAACAGGAGGCGCACAGAGGACGACATCAAATTGGCAAACAGCGTTGATGTGGGATCTCTCAGGCACCCTCAACAAGATGCAGAGCGTGTTAAGGACCCAGAATGGCTTATAGTTATTGGTGTTTGCACCCATCTCGGCTGCATTCCTCTCCCCAATGCTGGAGACTTTGGTGGATGGTTCTGCCCATGCCATGGATCACACTATGACATTTCGGGTCGCATCCGTAAAGGACCTGCTCCGTTTAACTTGGAGGTTCCCACATACACTTTCCTTGAGGACAACAAGCTCCTGATTGGTTAAACTTCTTTGGATTGCTGATTTGCTATTCCATAATTGGTAATAATTAGCTTGATATTGTTCATGTGGAAGTTACTGAGACTATACATTTTTTTGTTTCCATTAGTATTTAAAATTGCCAGTGTCAATTCTGGTTGAGAGGAACCTTGCAATAATTTGCTACTTGTCTATTGATGATGTTTCCTTTTCTTGGTTTTTGTACGAATTCCTATGGGAATGTATCTCAGAGCAATTTTGTTGGTTCTATGTACTATATATTGTCTAATTTAATTTCACAGTAACTAAAAAATGAGCGAGGTTATCAAGTATCACTGTATCAGGTCTATGAAACTGTACAGGCCCTTTTGCTTCTGCTCGGTGTGGTTCTGCAACTGTTGTTAGTTTCGGACCTGGGAGGATATCAATTATCATTTGATGTTTTATTTAGGGCGATCATTCTAGTCTCCCAGGACATCATAGTGCTGCTTTATGTTAAAAGTCTTGTTGATCCGGTTCAACATGCTCTGTGTCATTCTTCTTGACACCTGAGTTGGTCGATAATTTCTGTTGGGGCGCAATTTAACCCACTATCAATGCAGTGTCATTTGTCTTGTTTTCATGTGAATCATATCTTGCTGTTGTTGGAGAAAGGTACTTGTCATCCGTATAAACTCCTTGGTGTCAATCAAACTGGTGGGTCACTTCTCCTTTTTCCCCACTTTTATGAAGAAAAAAAAGAGAGAGAAGCATCATCGTAAAATTTCATTAATGTAGATTAAGAGATTCTTTTCATCAAGTGGAATATTAGTGACTTTTTTGGAAGGATCAAAATCACCAAGTCAGTAATTTCGTTAAATTGTACCATCCTTGAAAGCCCAATCAGTACAAACTGCAAAGACTTACCGGAGCTTAGCCCTTCTAATTTTTAACTGCTGCAAAATTTGTTTACCTTGATTACAACATGTTACAAATATGTTGACACGCGATCAAACAATTTTCATGTCGTTGCCTCCTGAAGATGTTGACAGAACGCGGAGGTTAAGAATTTATGCTGACTTCTTCAAAATTTGAATATATCATATTTTGGGCTCGGTATTTATTGAGAATTATAGGTTTATAACAAAAACACAGGGAGATGCAGTAATTAGAAATGAGAAAGTTCTACGGCGATGCTTTTCAGAACAATGGCGTAATTTATTCACAAACTTCTTTTAAAATTTAGAAGCCATATAGTCGATGGTCGCCAGCCAGCCAAGAAAACGTTAATTATACAAAACCAAGAAGGCTTCGTGCAAAACAAAAATTCCTCCCTTTTTTCTCCCTGGCACGTTATCTCTGGTCCCTGCTTAATTATAATCTATTTATGGCCTTCTTCAAAAAAAAAAAAAAATATAATCTAATTATGGCAATGAGGAAATAATGAAATATATAAAATTTCCTTCGTTTCTGGATTTCGCACAAAAAGGATCGTAGTATCTCCAGAAGAGCTCAAGTTCAAAATCAATATCAAATTACTGCTAAATTTGAGTTTATATAGCTCACTTTACATCAAAATAATGTGGGATGTAAAAATATTTCATTTTTAGAAACATTCAAATATATTTTTAATTTTTTTTAAAAGATCTTATACAATATTAATAAAATATTCAATATTTTACGTATCATTTTTATAAAATCCAAAATAAATAATTAATTTTTTTAAAAAATGGAAAATTTTAGTATTTCACATTTTTTTGATACAAAAAATATAATAAACCATATTAAATGTGATTTGATATGATTTTGAATTTAAGCTGAGGGAATCCTATATTTGCTCCACGTATTATACATTTTTTGAAACCAAAAGGCGAATCAATTTATCTAGCGAATATAGAAGGTGCTTGAATCTATAATGAATGAACAAACCTATGGTCCAAATGATATCCTGTATTGTGCACTTACGTGCAAGGCTACTACTGACTATCAACATCGCATTAAACCTTGTTGGTTGTCGTTTTCCCCAAATTACACTAAGCATTATTCTTACTAATTGTAAGATCTGGAAACTAGTCAACTATTGCTTTTGGGCATGCATTTGTGCCATCAAATAGGTAGCGTAAAAAACGATAAACCGGTATTCATTTCTTCAATCTATATATGAGCTCCCCAAATAAAAAAATTAAATGAAATATATGCACCACTTGAATCTTGAAAGATAAATTAACTCTCTAATTGGAAAATGTTACGGAGCACCAAAGTTGATACTAAAATTGATACCGATTGGATTAATATTCATATTAATTGAGAAACTATCCAAATTAATTGCTTTAGTATGCTATCATTTTATATAACTTGAATACTAAATAAGTTAATATAAATACAGACTCACGTAACATGAATACTAATTAATATAGTCGGTATCAAAAATCACTTTTGATATCTATGCATGTGTTCTTTATTATTGCCTTTGAATTTGACACACAGAACAGAAGAGAAGAAAGCGTGTTTTCATCCAGCATGCCAATCAAATAAAAGTATAAAACAATACAGAAAACAATTAGCCGTAGTTAGACAGACAGATTGAGACAGCAAGTCTCGTACTCTCATTGCCTCAAACCAGTTTGACTGTAGAAACGTTCATAGATTTGAAAGTGTCTGTCAAAAAAATTGGAACCAGTCTTTTAAATCCAAACTGACACCCATAGATTGATATATACACATGATACACTTGAAATTGCTTCTTAGAAAGTTACCGTATACGGTATACCCAAGAAATATCAAATATGCTTCTCAAAAAAAAAGAAATATCAAATATGTATGACCTGGTAACAATAATACGTCGACGGTGCATCACATTACCATTACTACCCTATTTATTCTGTTATGGGACTCAAGTCTGCTTCACGAGAACAAAATAAAAAAAAAATAATAAAAAAGATAGGGAATGGTGGTGGGGGCCAGTTGTCAGTGAGAGTAGAGCTCTCATCCATCCTGCTGCGCACTTTTGTTTGTTTGTTTGACCGAGAGCTACAACTACAAAAGAAGATATTACAATTTACAAGATTGCTACTTTACAAAGCTCCTCTTCTCTCTTTTCTCTCTTCTCTCAAAAGCAAAGGCTATCTTTCTCTAATAATAATAATAATACACTGATAATACCCAAGAAAAAACCCAATTCAATTCAACCCACAAAAAGATCTCACATCAAGAAGCACCATCCTGTCTGCCTGCAGCCTGCCTGCGTTTTGGGTCTCAGAAAGTGGCAATTCTCTCCTGATCTTGGCGAATTTCGCATGATTCTGCCCTGCTGAGGGGTGCTTGAGAAGGGAATTGGAGGATGGGAGTCAAAAGCTGGGTTCTTCCTGTTCTGCTTCTTCAGATTTTGTTGGGGGGGTTTGTGATTGCTGAGCTTGAGCAGAATACTGAGAGGATTTCTGGTACCAATTAATTGGCTCTGATCCTCTTTTCCATTCTTGGTTTTCTTTCCATTTTTTTTTTCTCCAGTTTTGGAGATTTTTTACTGTTTCTATTTTTGGTTGTGCATTTCTGGTACTAATTGCCAGTTATATTTCTGGTTAACAAAGTTGATTTTTCTGCATTGATAATCTCAAAAAAAAAGAAAAAGAAAAAAAAAAAGAGTATTTTTTTTCATTGTTTCCCTTGATTTTCTCTACAAATGGCAAAATATTTTCTTCACCATTCATGTTATCTGCTTATCATTATTTTTTGTTCTTGCACTCTTTGTTTGTTTGTGCAGAAAGGTATAATAGACCAACCACTTTACTGTTACCAATCTTGTTTTTGTTTGAGATTATAGTATAACAGTATCTCAGTAGTTCAATTAGAACAGGAAGTCAATACAATAATCACATTTGAACTATTCTGTGTCATTAATTCAAAATATTTACTGTTCCAGGTAGTGCGGGCGATGTACTGGAGGATGATCCGGTGGGCCGGCTAAAGGTGTTTGTGTATGAGCTACCACTAAAGTACAATAAGAAAATAGTTGCCCGGGATCCCCGATGCCTGAATCACATGTTTGCAGCAGAGATTTTCATGCACCGGTTTCTGCTGTCGAGCGCAGTTCGAACCCTCAATCCGGAAGAGGCAGATTGGTTCTACACGCCAGTTTACACGACGTGTGATTTGACCCCTAATGGTTTACCTCTCCCGTTTAAATCGCCCAGGGTTATGAGAAGTGCCATACAGTTTATCTCCACCAATTGGCCTTACTGGAACCGTACTGAGGGGGCCGACCACTTTTTCCTCGTGCCACATGACTTTGGGGCATGCTTCCATTACCAGGTTAGAAATTTTAACAGTATGCCAATTTGCCATCTGGTGAAGTGTTAAATAGTCCCAGATGTATTGTATTCCTTGTAATGCAGTCTCTCCGAATTTTTATTTGGCGGACTTAAATTTTGGGTCGGTGTTATTGGACACTTCCATGAATCATTATGCTATTGAATCATTATGCTATTGATTGCATGTCAAATTTTTGTTGAGAACTCGGGCTCTTTGCCTGGAGCTGGGAATACAATAATATAATCATTTCTGTATACTCTTATTAATAAAGGAAATCCAAAATCTAACAGGAGGAGAAGGCTATTCAGAGAGGCATCCTGCCGTTATTGAAAAAGGCGACACTGGTGCAGACATTTGGTCAGGATAACCACGTGTGCCTGAAAGAGGGGTCAATAATCATTCCCCCATATGCACCGCCACAGAAGATGCAAGCTCACTTGATAACACCTGACACGCCACGCTCCATCTTTGTCTACTTTAGAGGGTTGTTCTATGATGTCGGTAATGATCCTGAGGGAGGCTACTATGCCAGGTTTGTAAGATCCACACCTGATGACGATTTCGGTATTGTATTGGTTAGGTTCTGTGTGGTCTCAGCAGACAAGTGTTGCCAAGAAATGAGTTTTGACCATAATATTATATATAAGCCTCGATGTTTTGTATTTTCAATTCTCAAATCAAATTGAAATTAATTAATTTTAAAATAAATATTATGTTCATGAATAAACTTTAGGGCATCCAAATTTACTGTACTATGCTGATGAAGCATTATTTATTGGCATGGTGGTTAATCCAATCATGACTAATTTGTAATCCTACACTGCTACCCTTGTCCTTTTTACAATCCAATTTTTGGTGTAGAACTATCCGGTATGCCTATACTAATTTGTACTGATAAACCCTTCATTCTCTTAAAAATAGAGGGGCACGGGCTTCATTGTGGGAGAATTTCAAGAACAATCCTCTCTTTGACATCTCAACTGAGCACCCAACAACCTATTACGAAGACATGCAGCGCGCCGTCTTCTGCCTCTGTCCGCTCGGGTGGGCCCCATGGAGCCCACGACTGGTGGAAGCTGTTGTTTTCGGCTGCATACCAGTCATAATTGCGGACGACATTGTCCTGCCATTCGCCGATGCCATCCCCTGGGAAGAAATCGGGGTCTTCGTGGCTGAGAAAGATGTGCCTAATCTTGACACTATTCTGACAAACATACCCATAGAAGTAATATTGAGGAAGCAGAGATTGTTAGCAAACCCATCAATGAAACAAGCAATGCTCTTCCCCCAGCCTGCGCAGCCGGGAGATGCTTTTCACCAGATATTGAATGGTTTGGCACGTAAACTGCCGCATGATAAGAGTATTTACTTGAAACCCGGCGAGAGGACGCTTAATTGGACGGCTGGCCCGAAAGGTGATCTTAAACCTTGGTAATTGTAGAAGATGTATAAATAATTGGTCCTGTATGGTGGCTGTTAAGTTACTGGCAGTGAAGTTTTGCTATTTTTGTTGAAAGATCAGAAGTAGAGATGCTATGCAAAATGGTTTATGTTTAATGATCTTTGAACCTTGTATAATTTATGAGAAATATAAGTATCCTGTGTTTCAATTGAAATTTCCCTGCTTTAATATTAGTACTTCATTAGATAATTTAGCAACTAGCAAATAAGGAGCTGTCTCAAGGTTACAGGCTTATGACAGAAATTTAACTACAGGTGTTGTAAATTGCAATTGCACAAACTTAAATATCAATAAAAATGAAATTAATAAAATCCAATTACATGAAAATTTGAACAACTTCAGATCAGTTGCTTATTATTTCCTCATTCAAAAATTCCAAACTAAAGATCATGTTCTACAAATTACAAGCTCTTCAACTTAAATTTCTTTCAGCAGTTATAAACTCAGGTTGCATGCATAACTATACCCAAAAAAAAAAAGCATCTTTTATCTGCCTCAAACCCTATAACGGAGTTTCGTTGTACTGTTTAAGCACACTAATGCACGCAGCGAGAGGTGTGTCTTTGAGGAAGCCGAGTGAATTGGCGTATCTGACATTAGAGCTGAGACCAGCATCGGCCAGGAGGACACGAGCACGGTCTCGGCCTTTAGGAATCTCATCACATGTGGACAGAGGGCTCTTCACCAGTACCACCTCGCAGATCTCTTCTTCGTGGTTGTCTTTGAGTTCAATTGTGTAGTTGCCATTCTTGTCGGTGACACCATCGACTTGGTGCTCGATCTTTCCATCACTGAAGTGCCGGCATTCCAGACGTACCTTTACGCCTGCATTAGAAGATAATCAGCTATTATTATCCTATAATTCTAACGACTATATTACACCGTAATGTTGTTCTATGAAACAGCTATTTGGCATGTGAAGGTTGAACTGGTGTAGTACTAAAATAGATTATAACAGGATCAAATGGTGGACAATTTCACAAAATCTTTGCAGCT
Source organism: Cyperus esculentus (assembly GCA_030179965.1). NCBI lineage: Eukaryota > Viridiplantae > Streptophyta > Magnoliopsida > Poales > Cyperaceae > Cyperus > Cyperus esculentus. The sequence continues at coordinate 2,809,606 of JASGLE010000015.1, read as the reverse complement.
GATTGCAACAACAAAGAGGGACAGGTGTGTAGAATGAGAAGGAATGCAGCATGAAACTATAATCCTCCATTATGGAGAGGTTTACCAGTAAATCTACCTCTCTTTCTTGATTCTGGTTTCTTGTTAATGACAATTTCTAAATTATAAAATAAGAAAAAAAAAAAAAACTTTTGTTTACCAGCAAGATAGGTGGTGATGGGTGTCTCAAAACCGGCATGGCAAGTGTCGCAATACACACGTCCCTCTACAGTGAAAGATGGCCTCTCGGCTGCAACGGCGGTTGCAATGGTGAACAAGGCCAAGGATATGGATAAACATCGAATAGTCGGCATTTTCTTTTTCTTTCTTCTCTTACAGAGTAAATTCTATTTCATGAGTTTATAATGTGGATAAATAGAAACATTTAGTTGTCTATGTTTAGGAGGATAACCAGTACAGGGTGTCACAGTTGCCACTGATTATCGACCCTCGGACAACTCTAGCTTCCTGTTTTGATCCAACGGCTACAATAAGTTGGTTGAGGTAACAACTGTACCAAAACCATTCCTTTGAACCGTTTCATGGCAATTTAGAGAAGAAACAAAAACACATCCAAGTCAAAGTCTGAACCATTACACAGAAGAACCTGGTTAAAATGTGTTAAGATAACGTTACATCTCAAACTGACAAACTGAGACCACAAAAAAAAAAAAAGGTTGACATATCTAACCTTTTTTTTTTTTTTTTACTGTTTGGTACTTCATAATTTGTTGACCATTAACTTTATTAAATAAAAAAGAGTACAATGTTATATTTGTAATAGACACAATGCTTGGTATTCAGATTTGGAAAATTCCTCAGATGAATGCATGACTCAAATATTTACTCGAAAAAAAAAATCTGTAACATTAAAATCAAAGTACAATTTCTTGCTACTGGATCAAAACCAATTCAAATATCTATCAGCAAAATGGCGCTCGATTACAAAGTACAGATTTCATGCATGAGAAGTGAGCATACTTCACATGTATAAATTCCATTCACATCTAAACCTTTTTCTTCTTTTTCTTCTCCAAGGTCGAATGTTCTAAATTGGAATTGCTTGTCTGATTTTCCGACTTAGTAGCAGTACCAGTTACATGAGAGGACCCTCCTTCACTCAGACCATCATTTCTTTTTTTCTTATGCTTAGATGTTGTACTTTCTCGCCCTGATTTAAGTGCTGAAGCCTGGGTTTCATGTGATGCACCACGTGTCATCTTTGAAGCTTCCGATTTTGTAGGGGTCGAGTATTTTGATTTAGTATTCCCCAAGTAATCTGGAAATCACATGAAAAGTTTAAGACTCCATGACACAAAAAACTTGAAACTTTGGCAAGAACGTGCAATTTATTATTCTTGTTATGCACTAGTAATTTCTAATGCATTCAGTAGTTGGCACCGTTTCGGTCCATTTTGGTATAACTAAAAGCTCTGAGCCCCCTGTACCAGTTGAAATTATTGAAGCCTATATAAACACCAATGAAGTCCTAATAATCAAGCTACAATATTTTTTGGGGTTAATAGGATGAATTACATTGACAGATGCACTCTACATGTTTTCCTATCAGTTACTTTATTTTCAAAATCAACAATCTTATACAGAATTGTACCTGCATCTTTGGGATTCTGAGTGCTCAGCGCAAAGGAACTGAGGCCACGAGGTGCTGCCAATTCCTTGGGATCTGGACAGCGCACCAAGCACACCCTCCTTGCTATCTTTCCAACTACATGGCAATTCCAAAACAACAAAAAACCATCATACACAGAAAAATATAAGCGGCAGATCAAATCCAAAAGATGTTGTACATTGAAAAGATCATTTTGTTCATCTAACTAATGGAAATAGGAGAGAGGACATGCAATGTTGTTATTAACATTTCAAAAACTCAATACACATCTCAAGAATAAAGTTTAGAGCATAGTTGGCATGCATGACAATTGTTCCTTATATGCAAATACTATGGAAGTACATACCAACTGTAGCCTCTGATCCAGAAGGGAGGAAGACGGTAGCATCAGGGTGTTTTGATCCCACGCTCACCACCTCGTACGATTTTCCTGCCCCAAATAAAGGAGTAATAAGTAAAGAACGGAATATCACCAAGAGATACCCGTACCCTAAATCGTCATTAAAAGACTGTACCAATTTGTTTGAAGATTACCAAACTTGATAGTAATCAGAGAAAGCCAAAACACGTTCTAACAACATATAAACTGTACAATAACACCTTACCTGACGAGCTCTCGAAGGTGCCTAGATTACTATCCCGACCCAGCTTCAGCGAGATCTCTCTCCCTTCAAAATCTCCCGGTTTCAGCTGCAATCCAAAAAAAAAAAAACCTCACTAACACAAACCATACCAATTTTACAAGAACACCCACAAACCTAAAATGCCTATAAAAATTGCATATCGCATCATACTTGGTTGAGGGGCCACTGAATGAGCCAGAGCTCAGTGGAGTCGGTCACATCTACGTCGAGCAGCGGATCATTTTGAACTTCGACAAAATCCTGTCCAGGCTTGTATCTACATACATACATGCATACCAACAACCAATTTTAATCACATTACTTATGGAATACAAGAGGTTTGAGATGGACTAAGCAAGTGGGGATTGAAATGAGGAAGATGATGAGAATATACCGTTCGTAAGTCTCGTAGGCGTCCATGGGTGGCAACTGGAAACTCGGAAGGAATGGAGGAAATGGAAGAGGCGGAAAGGGGAGTAGGGTTTTGGGGTGGGGGGGTAGAAATCGGATTGCGGATCATCTAAGAGAAGGGAGATACACAACCCGCTCCGATATGGGTATTGGGCCTGAGAGATAGATTCTCTACAAATCAGGCCCAATAAAAACATGCTGTTGGTACGTATCAGGCGAGTTATCGTGCCAAGCATTGTTTCTTCTTCAATGATTTTGTGGACTTTATTATAACATTTGATAATTAAATTATTATCTTTTTTGTTTTTTTTTTTTGAAATTCCGTATAAATGAAATCCTTGTAATTATTCTTCAAGTTATATGATTATTTTGATATTCTTGTATAAATGGTGCACATTAGCATACTAAAAATTACTGGGAAAAAATCATTCTGAAATGAATATGTTTTTTTTTTTTAAGGAAAAAGTGGAATTCCCCACCAATTTTATTGAAACTAAAAGAAATTACATCCTAAAAGGTTTAAACTCTGATTTAAAGTACTAAACGTCTAAACATCTCGTAGGTAATAATCAAATGTCAACTCTGAAATGAATAATATGTTAAAAGTATATTGACTGATGTGATAAAAAAAGTGTAATATCATTTTTAATTTTTTATTGTTCCGAACTTAGTTGTACCTTTTATGTTTTTGGTCTGCATATTATGGCTTGTTCGGTTCTAAGTTTCTAATACTTGCTTTTATGTACTCTGGGTTGTTTTTTTTTTTTTTTTTTGAATTCCTACTCTGGGTTGTTGGTGTGTACGTGCTGCACTGCTGCTACACTTTGCTAGTTTGCATCAAGGACCACAATTTGTACTTTTGTAGGTTTAGTAAAACGGGAAGTTTTGCCATATATAAAAAATGGTTTCAACAACATACACTTACAAAATTTTGAATTACAAGTTTACAACTCTTGACCAACTAATTCAATAACTGATGTCAAACTAGTCCCTCCGCACTTTGTGAGGCAGAGAGCAAACTTATTAATCTGTTTTCTTGACTAGTAAACATCTAAGTTACCTAACAATATCTTCCTGCCTTGTTATATACAAATAAATCACAATTTAATGCCTAAACCTGAAGCAGAGCCATAATTGAGGGAGCCAGGCACAACTCAATCTCATTCTCCAGAATTCCCATGTATTTGCAAAATGACCGTAACCAAAATACCGCCTTCGCTACCTTCAGGAGTATAAACCAAACAGTTTCATAGCTTATCACAGTGGAGGTCGCTAAGGAATCATACAAATGTACCGACTGTTTTTTAGGACTTACCTCACTTGCTCTGTTGACGGTTGTTTCATTTGGACTATCAGTAGCAACAAATGATGCTTCCATTGTATGTATGTACTGTGCCATAAACTGCAGCGAAAATCATATAATTATGAATCAGCTGCAACTATGTAACGTAATTTATATATTTAGGGAAGAATGAAAGGTCGGACCTGTATGTAATGTGTCATGTAGGAAGGATGAAACTGTCTGAGTAGTGTGCCTAGCCCAATAATCTGATAGAGGTAACAAAAAGATCATTTACTCCATAAGATTTTGAGATCATGTTTAAGGCAAAAATGTGGAGATTGGGTCATCTTAGTCTCTAAGAGCAACTACAATTAAAGGAGTATTAAAGAACTGCTATTCTCAAGAGAACTCAACAAGCTTCTAAATGATTGGTGTGAAAGGGGATGAAAGAGAGAACAGTACCAATGGGGAGAAATCTTTTAGAGATTTCTTCGAGCGACTGGTCAAGGTGCCCAAGTGAGCATCAAGCACATACCTGCTCATCTGTATGATAACAATACTTTACTTATATAAAAGACAAATAAGGACATTGTACTTAGAGGAGAAATAAAACAAAACTATAACCTGAGAAATGGACAGAAGGGAGGCACATCTGCTCAAAAAGTTGGGGGGCTCTTTTGAGATGTATATACTGTCAAAAGGATGCATCAAGCCACATAATTTTGTTTGCCGGTTCAAAGCATTTAAGAGGAAAATTTTTGTTGCATCCTCATCATTTCCTTTCACCTGAAATTAGAAAATGCATTTGCTAATTCTAAAGAAAAAGGGGAGAAAAATGAAGATCACATTTGCCCAAATCAGTAGAAACTCCCGTTTCTTACATTAATTACAGTACAGAAAAAAAAAAAATCTCAACTTCCTTATGAGATCTCTATATCAGAACTTCCTTAGATAAAAATGAGAATAAATTTTTTGTTACTCGGACTGTGCGAACTTAAAAATGAGTTAAAGTATCCAGGATGTGACTAGCATATCTGTGCTGCTAAAGGTGTCCTAAAAGCAGAATGAAACCTATAGAAAATGTTTCTTGATAGAATACCTACCATTGTCAAGAATGATAAGGAGTACCCACTAGCCTAAAGTCAGCTCATGATGGCAGTAATAGGTCACTCTATCTCTCTCTCTTTGTTTTTTTTTTTTAAGTATATATATTGCTGCCCAAATTACAGACAATACTATCTTGTAGTTACCTCAATTAGTTTATCTCTTTGTGCAGAAATTGCAGAGATGAAGGCATCAGCAGTAGCCACACTGTTACACTACACAAAATTTAAGATCGTTTACACTAATCAGACACTCAACAAAAGAAAAATATTAATAGTCTGTAAAATCAAATGTAAGATATTCTTTTGGAGGAATAATCAAATGTTAAATTGACGTAGAAGTAGCAGTATACAGATCAAGATGATTTATTTATTATTTTTTAATTAACAACCCTGACTAGTTAAAATGAAGGACAGGTAAAATAAACAAATTGGTCATAATTTGTAATGAAACAAACATGATCACTTCCTAAACACTCTATTCAAACTCAGACAGCAGTGTCAATTTTACTTTTAAAAAGAGTGACCACATCGGAACCAGTTGAAATTCACAGGCTATACCAATTATAATCCACATGAAAATTTCAAAGGCTATACCAGTTTTTTATCCAGATAGGTGAATGTTTCTTCCCAACTAACCCAAAGAATGCACATTAAATTGTAAATATGATAAATATTTGGTGTTATCTACAATACAGCTTATATCAGACTTCTTTTCCTAAAAAAATTGGCCTTCAGATATAACCTTGTTGTTAGACTTCAATCTAAAATTTGCCAAGCTTCGCAAAAGCTGCAACTGCCCAATAATGGTGCATTTGTTGCTTAATAGCTCCCATGCTGCACTGTAAATGCGCACCTGGTATGCATAAACATTGATAAAAAATGAAAAGCAAACAATCCACTTTTAATTAAAATTAAATAAACAATTGCACAATTTACATGCTTTAGTGATTAAATTTGAACCATATTAGTAACAGAGGGATAAGCCGCAATGCCACATGATGGTAAAATTATGCTGCCATACCTACTTGGAATTTAATAGGATGAGGTGAGGGTTTCTGACCAGGAGTTCAATGTGCACAAGAAGCAATCTTTTACTAGCCAATAATATGAAAAAACATGCAAAGTAAACAGTATTTTAAGATACAAATTGTCCATTACAAAGTAAACAGTACCATGCTGTTGTATGATGGCAACCCGTGCAGAGATATAGAGGCAGGGTGGCCCAAAATTTGGTCCAGTTTTCGCATTTCTTCTAGAAACTTGTGATCCAACTAGGATGAAAGGAAAAGACAAAATAATTAACTTAAATAAAAAAAGGAACTTCATATATTCTATTTCTAAGCAGAAGAAAGGTATTAAATCAAATTAAATATTTGATGTGTTAAAATTACCAGTATATGGAAGCTGTTCAACATGTTCTCCAAACTGATGCTTACAATTGTAGCTAGTAGGGAATTTAGGCTAGCCAATCCAACCTGGCCAACACTAAAAAATGGACTAGTCACATATAAATAGGTTTTATTATGCATATTCAATTACATTTCATCTTTATCATAACTTTTCTGCAAATTTCTTCTATCAAAAAAAAAACTTTTTTGTAAATTTCTTCTATCAAAAAGTTTGCAACTTTGCTACAGCCTAAAAAAAATTGTTTCTACGGGGTAGAATTGAAAAAATACTGCATCTAATATCAACCCATACAGGTCATCACCAAACAGTACGAGATGATTGATTTTATTGTTTTTTTAAGAAAGGGGGAGGTTTTTTTTTTTTTTTTTTTTTTCTTTTCATTCATTTCGTGCGTAAAGGACTGTGGTACTAACAGTAACGCAATGCACAGATATATGGTAGTGCATATCACTATTTTTGTGAGGGGTTTGAGAGGAAATACCAGGATTCAAACAAGGTAAAGAAGTGCAGACCAATTACTTCATTCCCTTCTGCATCAAACCTGTCACAAAATTTAGTCAGATCAAAGACATATATGAAGACAAACAAGGAGCACTCAAGCTCACATACCAACCAAGTTCTATGAACATTGACCTTGCATATTATATTGTTCAATTGAGTATAAAAAATATGAAAGCTAGTATTAACATACCAACCAAGCATAGGTTCTATGAACATTGACCGTGAGGGATCAGTCAGACATATTATCTTTTGCAACAACAACCCTGCAATTTAAAGTTCACACAAATGCTTAAAACCTACATCAAAAGAACATCATATCATACTGTAAAAAAGATGAGGAAAAAAAATTCTTGAGCATTACTGTGTTAACATTTACCCATAAAGCTCTTTGGGTTTGGAACAAGATTTTTGAAGTCCAGTGCTTGATGTATCTTAAGCTCTGTTTCTTCCTGCATAATACTGAAGCTTTTCAAACGATACATTAAGTAGAACACAGTTATAGAGAAGGCTGGAAATTTTTATTTTTTTGGGTGTTCAACCGGTTTGAGTTGAGTAATGAACTGATCTGCCAGTAAATTGTCCAGCAATAAATATGTTCAATGTTTTTATTACTCACTCGCATTGTGCATGCAGCCAAAACTGAAGCAAAAATTCCATCCCATAGATGTGTCCCTTGCATGTGAAGTATATCCTAGCAGTTTGAGCTCATTTTAGGATTTAAAAAGTATACTTTCAGAACTTTAACTTCATATTAAATAAGATATTTTGAGCACACAATGTATAAACAGTAAGTATGTGAATACCTGAAGGAGTTCCAGCTTTTGAGATTGCGAAGTTATGTAATTGAAAAGTGAATGCATACATGTGTCCAGATTATCTTTTCCTGCCATTAAATGGAAAATCACTGTTTCAGATTCCAAGAAACAAATATTTTTCTCGTTCCTATTCAAGTTATGGAACAAGGAATCAGTATGTTTCCTTATCTAGATATTTCAGTTGTTTTCCTGTATCTCATTGTCATTGTTGCACAGTTGCATTTAAATTTTGAATTCAAAAGGTTAAATAACTAGCAGACTATGGTTTGAATTATCAACTTGACAACATAACCATGGGTATAACCATAGTATTAATGACAAATAATAATTAATGGAAGTTTTAGCCTACCATGAGAATACAAGAAAATGGAATGAAGCTTGATTTCAAGCTGCCTTGCACCCTCCTTCCTTAGTTTCTCCTCCAACCACCTTTTACAGTTCTTAGCAGAAATGAAAATATAATAAATAAGACAAGCAACTCCTAGCTATCTATATTGTTTAACTCAGTGCACAGAAATTTACCACATTCAGGATGCCATCAAAGCATCTTGACATCAGTTGAATTCCCTGTATTAGCATACAGAATCTAGGTTGTATTAAAAGGGTATTCATCTTTATATATGCATGACAAATCTTGTGCTTATGTAATTATTTTGTGCTGAAAAATAGAAAAAAAATATAAATAAACAAACCTCAGCAATAACACATAATTTAGCAGTTCGCCTAGCTCCCTCAAGTTGGTCATCCCCCTGGAATAATATCACTATCAACTATTGCACCAAGCATCGAATATTAAGTCTAACAATGATTACACTACCCAATATAGCCGTTCTTTGGTCTAAGGCAATGCCCTCAAGGTAAAATGCCACAAACTTGGAAGTTGGAACTCGGTTGAGGGATCCCTTGGGTACTGGGTGAATAACTTTAGACAAACATGATTGTATTCCACACCAAGCATATACAGAAGCTTAAGCCTGTCATATACATCACTGATCACCGAACAACCTCAATGCACAAGAGACAAGAGCATTACATTTTCAATAGTTTCTTTAATACATATGATTTTATTTGCAGCTTCAAAGCCCAATAGATGTGAGTTGACCTCAAAATTTTGTACATGTACTAAAAGAATCATGTTTTGGTGGACAATATGGCAATTGAAACCTGGATGAAATCTTCAATCGCCTCTTTACTAATATGATTTGATTGCAAAGAAAATCGATGTGAACTGTCCTCGCGTAATCCTATATCCAGTAAAATGACCTGCAGACCGAGGGGAAAAAGAGGGTTGAAGTAACTTTAACAGGAAACGAAAGTTCAAGCTGATAAAATGATAAACAAAGTTTCAGACTTACAGGAACAATATCGAGAATTGCTAAAATATCTGCAGAATACTTCATGGAATAAAAATTGGATACGCATGCCAGATCCTGGCTGCAATGCAATAAATCATTCAAGTATTGACACCTCTCAGAACTATATTTAAGTCAAGTAACAGTCAGATACTGCCCTTACTTATTGGGCTTTCAGAGTAAAATTAAGAATCAAGAGTTGATTTGGTTGGATGATTCAGTCTGATACTGCCCCTAATCATCCCTGGTTGGGTTCATATTGAGCCCAACTTGTTTGGGAGTAAAGACTTAGTTGTTGTTATAGCATTTCAATATAACTGTACCGTCCTTTGTTTGTGAAAGCAAGAAACAATATTTTTTTTAGTAAATTCTGTTTGTAAATATTATTGCAGATGCTGCAACTTGAGTCTGAAACTTGAGAAACAAAAATCAAGCGAACTTCCCAGTGACCAAAAATAATTCATCAATCCAACAAAGTGCAAATCTGATGACAGTGTATTCAAAAGTTTCATGCGCTTATTGATCATCAACAGAGGATAAACTTCAATAAATTTATATCAATAAATAATCTCTACATTCGTTTTAGATCCTTCATAAATAAATATTATACCATGCATTTGAAAATATATTTTGCACATTTCATAAAATCTTACTATTTTTCTTCTTCTTCTTTTTTTTTGACGAAAAAGATCTTGCTATTCCTAATGTTATTATACAACATGAGTCTCTAACTTTTAATAAGCCTACACAGCACCCCAAGATCTTGAAAAGTAAAGAGTTTTGCAGAGAAAATTCCAAATGGATTTAAAAAAAAAAAAAGAACAACATCGACCTTTTGCACTCAGTAATCCTTTGAAGCGGCGCACTAAGCAATGACTGAAACTTGAGAAAGAACGCATTCAAAACCAGTAAAATTGATGTATCTTTTTTTATGTTATCCTTCAAAATTTCTTGAAATGTTTTCAAGCATCCCCAAGCATATAGGCCATCACTAACCTAAAAATACAAAAACTATCATGTCAGTCAGTAAACCTAGGCTTGTGAAAATCTAACATCTCTGATTACAAAGGCAAACTACAATACCACACGGAGAGCCAGGATGACTTGATTGTCCAAAGAGAGAATTTTGATCATATCATGGAGCATTTTCTGAGCTTTCAATATGGCACCTTTTATTTGTATGTTGTTTTCTTGACTCTGAAAGATACATAGAAGGGAAACAATTATGTAGATATATGAATTAGCCTATTTATGTGATACAGAACTATATTTTCAATGCTGCATTTAAGTCCCAATGCTTATAGCCTAAACTAAGAATATAACATACTTGCTCTAAATCCTTCAAAGTAGATATCAAACGATATATTGTTCGGTTGGAGCTTCCCATTTCGCGAGCATATTCTAGTATATTAACCTAACAAGGAAAAGTAAAAAAAATTAAATATAAAAGTGAAATATATCAATAAAAAAGAATAGAAAGAGAGATGACCTCAGACAATATGTTATCACCCCACTCCGTCAAGGTTTTGTTCCTGAATTTGCTTGATGATGCCTATGTTCACAAATATTACAAAATTATGACATTAATTATGAACACTAAGTGATGATAAATAAATTTGTAAGGAAATATGGTGAGCTCTGCTTGTATCAGCTACAATAGAAAAAACACATCAAAGCAGGTCAAGTAAGGAATTTGGGGCAACAGGTTCATTATTTTTGATAGGCAATGGATCTAATTGCTAATTCTATTATTTTAACTATAAAGTATTCAAGTTCTAAAGAGTCAGAACTGGCCTCATTCCCTACAAAATAAGCAATTTCCTCATGCTACCCAGGAGAAGACAGAATATAACATATAATGCCGCCTGCTGGTACACTAATATCTTTCAAAAGCACAAGATGTTCAACCTTGAAGAAGAGAGCCTTTAAATAAAAGGGGCATATTATCTTTGTTTTTCTGGAACCCGAGGTATTCATTCCCTATGTTTCTTAGTGGGTTAAAATTTCTCGTTTTGTGGGCAAGACATGACAATAGACAGTGGATATAGCTATATACCAAGGAAGTGGAATAGTTATGAGAAAAGTCATTGATGCATTCCAAAACGCAGCTCTTCTTCTCATGCCACATAACTTCTCTATCTGACAAAAGCTCACTATACATTTCCTTTAAATCATATTCAACCTGCATTATCAACAAAATAAAAATCAACAACTATAGACAGTCTATCTCCCATATTTTAATATTATGAGCAAGTTAGTTTTAGTGAAAGACTATTTGACTTTTTCTTATTTGGGTTCTTCAAAGGACATCTGATTTATTCTATTTACAGAATAATCCAGAGAGAATGCCCATTCTGTATAAATATCAATAAAAAAAATATAGCACTGTGAAGTTGTCATACTTATTACTTTCTAGACAAACTTTTAGATCATTATGCAATAGTGCTTATGATAGGTTTTCACTTTCAAGATAAATACAATCCAAAGAAAGAAGTTAATGAATGCACATGTTTGTCTACCTCAGTTTGAAACCTAAATAGTAAGATATACCAGACAATTTTAAGAAAAATACTAACATTTAGTGACCACTAATTGCAAAGTTCCATCGATATATCATTAAAAGAGAATCATATGGATGAAAATCATTACTTTAGCAGCTTTCAAAAGGAGATGCAATAATCTCTCTTTGTCAACTTGATGAGCAGTGCACCCAGTCATGACTAATTCCCTTGCTTTCTTATCATTGCTCTGACAACAAAAATTATGGGCAGCTATTAATACATAGTAGGGCCACTGTAGTCTCCCCAAGCTTTCAAATGATTTCAACCTTTTAGATTATTTTATAATGGTGACGGAGTACAAACTATGTATTCTAAAAAAGGGCCAAAATATGTAGATATAAGAAGCAAAAGAAGTAATTTATAAACAAATTTCATGAAATTGCTTATTGATGTATATGCACCATTTGATGAAGCAACAGCCACCGCAACGTGAAGTTGCAATTTTTGATAAGCGAAAGTAGATGTTGGGAGTTCTCCATCAAAAGTTCCTTTCTTAAAGCACCATTGCATGCTGCAGAATCTAACTCTTCGGTTATATTTGTCACCTACAAAATTTACACGTTTTCCTACAGAGACTTAAAGAAAATTTATTCCAAAGTCATACTCCCAATTTAAATTAAGCGCGATATGGTACATATTTACCTACAATGGTAAGTTTAGGTCGATAAGGTTAAGATAAGGCATGGTTGTATAATTAAGATTGGTACTGCCAAAATGAATTAGTTAGATGCTTCAGGGGGATAATATTAAAAGAAGGTTTAATCATCAATTATCTAGTGTTATAACAAAATTATATAAAACTAACCTTCAGACAATGGTATGCACACCGGTCACGGATGAATGTGGGAGAAACACACTCAATCAATGCTGCTTTGGCTTCTTGGTATGAGTCCCATGACACCAACAGGTCCACAGAAAAATGAAATATCACTGGTACTACCCAATTATCCTTGAAAAATCGATCCACAACCTCCCGCATAAAAGCACTGTCTGATAGGAAGCCATGGGAATAGAACAGTAGCAGAAACATGTGGCCCCCTTGCCTAGACAAAGACATGGTTCGGTGCATGGGATCAGAAAAGAAACGGAGATTGTTGTAAATGTCGCCACCTCTCAGACATGAAATTATAATAGCATCAATCACAATTTTGGGGAAGGGAAATCTTGCAAAGAGTTCCTCAGTCTTCTGGATATTGATGATGTCAGAAATGGGCTTGGTGGTCTTGTGCAAACGGCACAGTGAGCATATTTGGTCAAGATTTGGGAATTTGAAAGATTTGTCAGCACGTAGGTACGAGATGAGGAGCTTCTCCCGCAAGACACCGCTAATTTTGTGTTCAATCAATAAGAGGATACCACCAAATAGAGAAACGGACTCAATTAATAGCTGGGCACCGTGCTTGTTCTCTAGAATCCCTTCTAATGTAAAACGTGCATATAAACCTTCCTGTTCAAATGCAACATGGTTTCCTTACAGGTTCAAATAATTAAAGGAGTGATCCATTACGATTCCATTGTTTGCATCTTCTTGAATTTTTTAGTGCATTAATCGCATAGCAATGGATCCTAAATAGAAACGATTTTTTCCTTTTGAATAAAACCTGCACTTCCAAGTTATATGTTCACACTCACTTTTCCATTTTGAGCAATTCACCGAATGAATATGTCGTATGATACTCGCAAATGACAAAAAACTACAGTAATCAAGTTAAATTGCACAGAACTTTCATTCTGCGGATAACAACGATAAAAAAGCAATACCTGGAGGTTGTTTAGATATCTGACAAGGTCGATGTGGTATTGGACAACTGCATTCGACAGAAGAAAGAACCTCTGCAAGTAACTCGCACATGATTCGTTAAGTTCATCTTCTAAAACTTGCAATTCCGTGCTCGAATTTATTCTTGCCTCATAATCTCTAGGAGATTCAAAGTACCTGAAACATTAAGCATATATCCGAAACTGCTCATCATATCAAATGTATAAATTTTCATATCATAAAATGAAACACAATGCGAGGGAGGGAAGGAACGGACCTGAGATCAAAGAGCACGGGATCGAATCGGGGATCAAGGAACTGAGAGGGCACTCGGTCGGAAAGCAAGAGGACCTCGGCGACCAATGCCTCCGCTCGAGCGCAGAGCTGCAGCAGCTCCGGGAACTCTCCGGCGGCCAGTCCATCGCCGGAGCTCGCCGGTTCCATTCTTTTCTTTTCTTTTTTTCCTTTCTTTTCACTGCAAAGTCTGCAACGCACTGTTTTGTAAGTTTAATGCCTTTTTTTTGTGTCTCTCCTTTTATTTACTGCGCACTTGCGCAGTACTCTGGCCGTTGGGTTTGCTTCAAGAATCGTGCAACTCAATCTCAATAAGCTTTCCCTATAATCCTCATCGTTGATTCGCTGCGCAGTATAATACTGCTGCGTAGCAGAGGATAAGCACTCTTTTTTTTTTGACTTCTGGAGACTTTTTGGACCGGTGAAATGAATGAATAAGAAACGAACGGGCCAATTTACTGGGCCTTTATGGGCCGGCCTAATTCAACCATGTAATAGTAATATGGGCCTTTTCTGGAACTCTTTGTACTTTGCTATGTACCAGTATACCATTGACCATTGGTGATTTCTTAGAGGTGGCAAATTTTGACCCGACCCGAAAAATCCGTCCGACCAGAAACCCGACCCGACCCGAGTTGAGGGGGAAGTCAAACTGACTCGAACCCGACCCAACCCGACCTGAACCCGTCCCGACCCGTGTTCCAGAAAAAGTGAGACTGACCCGAACCCGACCCGAAAAAATACTGGCAGCCGTCAACCCGATACCCAACCCGACCCGACATTTTCCATTTGGTCAAACTACCCGACCCGACCCGACCCGACCCGAACCCGAACCCGAACCTGACCCGATCCGACATTCTGCCACCTCTATGATTTCTTTTCTTTTTCTTTTTCTTTTTCTTTTTTTTTCTTTCTTGTATTTGGTATGTATGTTTGTTCATTGTTCATTTTCCATATGAGAAACAGTACCTCACTAATAAAATAAGAAAACTACAGCAAGTCAGTAATATCCATATGCATGACGGGATGTATTCATTCCTTGGTGCAGCAATGCTGCATATACACTAACAATCGGTTTGTTGTTGTTTTATTTTATCTACTAATTTGTTTCGTAATCTGAGTACTTCAAATTAACAACTAAAGATTGTTATTCACTTATTTTTAGTCTCTGTAGGTATTCTCCTGGCTATGTGTGTATATATACTTTTTTAGTAAGTTTTAAAGCATATAAAATAATTTGAATTTAGTAATGGAATAATTAATATGTGGCCTGTTACTCTGCTCTCCCTTTTAGAAATTACTTTACACAATATACTGTAGCAGATGTGAATTAATCAATATATACAAAGATGATAACTTTTAACGACTCAGCTAGCAAAGAGATCCAATAGGCATGCACATAAAAATAAAACATTTTAACGGCAAGATCAGCAAGAGAACCAAATTCATGCACCAAGAGACAATGTACATATAAATAAATAAAGCTTAATTAAGGTCTATTAAAACTTGGATCATTAATTTATTCCACAATTTTATTCCAGAACATTGTATGTGAAGTTTCTTATTAAAAGCTTGCGTAGGCAAACTTATTGCCGGCCTGCTGCCTGCTCATTGCGCATAAAGCGCCGGCAACTCGCTAATCTCGTGATGCTATGCATGTAAGGTAGCAAGCCATTGCAGTGGACATGCAGGAGGTCATGCACGACATGACATTGGTCACTCCACTGGAGGTACAACCAGCAGTGCATAGACCTTCGGTAGTGGTGCAGCCCATCACGCATGTTGCGAGGCTGCTCGCATCCAAGACGTTGCTGGCTGTGCCGACGGGGGAGTTTGTAGTAGAGTTATCAGCTGCCAGCGCAACCACGGCAAGAAGCATGACGGCAAGTGCAACGAACGAAGCAGTGTGCTTTTTCATGATTGATAGGCGATTGATTGATTTCGATCTTGGATGTACGAAATTAAACTGCACGTGTTTGTTTGTTGGTTGGATGGTGATCGAATTATGTGTGTAGGAGGTGGTATTTATGGATGAAGTGAGAAGGGAAGAATTTGGGGAATTAGCCACAGTCATGCTGTTGGCATTGTTATGCAGATGATTGCTGATAAGCAAGATATTCTTCTCCGGAGACGTCGGATAACGGGAAAAATGCATGAGAAAGGGGTGATCTCTGGTAGATCAGAATGTTAAGAAAAGACAAACCCAAAATCTTGAAAGGTTGAAATGGACAAGTTTGTCATGGGTTTGAATTCCACTCTCAACACAGTTTCTTTGTTGCTTTTGTTCCTCCCCCGATTCGGAAAAACGTCACAGAACGGGCAATAAGGGAATTAGTACAAGAGTTGGCCTCGAGAAGTTCATGCAATTAAATTGGGAAAAAGGATTCATTATGTAAATAATAACAACAAATAATACCTCGAGATTGCTTACATGTTCGACAAGGTCGATGTGGTACTGGAGAACTCCATTAGCCAGGAGAATGTAGCCTGTGCAAAAGTAACTGACACATGATTCATTCATTAATTTAAATTCATCTTCTACAGTTTATAATTTAGTCTTTTAATTTACTCAAGCCTCATAATCTCTTGGAGATTCAGAGTATCAGAAATTTTAAATTAAAAAGCACATTTCTCAGAACAGATATTCGGTTAATAACAAAAAAGAGTTATTATCAAAAAAAATAAATAAAAGGGTTCCTTGTTCTTGTTTCCTCAGACAGTATGATTTTGGATAATTGATATCTTACTGGTACATTACTGAAATCCAAAATTGATCATCAGATGAAAATATAGCACACACACAATCGATGTTGAGCTTCTCAGAATCATCAATGCGAGAGAATGAACCTGAGATCGATCAAAGAACGCAGTATCATAGCAGGGGTTGCGAACTGAGAAGGGACTCAGTTACCGAGCAAAAGAATGTCAGCAATCAATGCCTCTGCAGGAGCACAGAACTAAAGGAGCTCCGGAAATTCTCCGGCCAGTCCATCACCGGAGTTCACCGGTTTAATTTATCTTTTTACTGAAATGCACACTGAAAACAAGGCGGGCATGTATCGAGCCATATGACCCAATCCCGGCGTATAATGATATAAGCTTTTCCTGGTTCTGTTTGCTGCATATTGACAATCAATCTGTAGCTGTTTTGTTTTTTGATTTGTACAATAACTTGAGTACTTCAAAAACTAATTCGGATATCTTTGAAACTTGAATTTATCTTTGAATGTTATTCACTTATCTGTAGTCTTTGAAGGTGTTCTCTTTGTTGTGAATATTTATAAAAATTTTTAGTAAATGCCACATTACTTTGCTCGAATTAAGCAATTTGAATTAGTTAGTGGAAGATTATCTAGCCGTTTACTTAGCTCTCTGTTTAGTTATGTTACAAAATATGTTGGAGCAGACGTAAATTAATTAGAAGAATGTTATATATAGAGGTAGCAAAAAAGTGATAAAATATTGATACCGACTGCATTAATATTAATAATAAGTAGGTATATATTCAAATTAATAGTCTCACTGTGCAACATACTTTACACAGTGTACTGAGAGATATGTTATACAAATAAGTTAAATAAAATAATGAGTTAATTTGTATATCGACACATTTAATGTAAAAACTAACAGAGTCAGTATCGATTTTAGTATCATTCTATCTATGTATCTTTTATTTTTATTTTTGAGGAAATGTCCGTGGGCTATTCTATCTATGGAGTTCACAAAGCTTCTTATCAGACAATGTCAGAATTCTGAACCGGTTATTGATGCTCTTGATTGTTCTTCTCAATAGAGAACTAACATTCTTATCCTCAATCAACTCTTGTAGAACCATAGACGGTTAAATTATGAGCCAGATTAGGGTTTTACTTCATGTACAAATGCTACCTATATAAGACATTATAATCAGAGTTGTAACATTGAAATGAAATACAATACCCATATCAGCAAATCTCTGTTTAGTTGTAAATGTATGTGTTTAAAAGGACATAAGTTGTCAACAAATTGAAGTTATCATTATCCATGAATTACAAAACAGCAGATAACGAGTAAGAAAAAATGGAGCTGTATGAATCATTATACATGAGCACCACAAATTTTCCTACAGTCAGATCTTAAAATGATATTTGGCAAGCACTAGGCGAAATTCTTACAAAATCTCAATACAATCGGACAATTAGTTCAGTCATCGGACTGAAAATCAGTCCTATATATGTGCACCGCCTCAGCTCCCATGACCCATACAATTTATTCATCGACCTGATACAAAGTTTATACGTAGAAAAAATGTAGAGGTTCCAAATTTTTGGGAGGTTACAGTTCAACATTCTAAACTGTACGTATTTCCTTTACCTCTGACTACCACTGAAAACACAACTTGAGTCCTGCATTTGTCTCGTATACTTCCGGAGGTTCTTGATAAACTGATATGCATATGCTACCGGCGCCACATCTATTTGTTCATTTGGGGTCATGGTTTTAGGGGATAAAATCTACATTAATCCCAGAGAAATAAAGTAAAACTTCAAACTGTAGAAGTTTTTCTTGCTGCAGCCAGTAATACCAGAACCACATGATTTCCGAGACTTCTACTTGAGTAAACTTTAAATTCCAACAATTTCAGCACAAGGTAAAATAGACCTAACGTTAATCACATTCAAATTGTATCAGTACTGGAATTTAGTGTAAACACCAAAAAAACTGACAGAAAGTGCGGCTAAATCTCCAAAGTACTATAATTTTTTGGCTTGGGGAAAAATGCCTTTATTTTCTTTTCTTTCTGAATTTGGCTTATATGCCAAACTGTGGAACATAGAACTCCTTTTTCGCTCTCTGTGGCTTAAATCATAGCATCATAAAATTCAATACAACATTCTTGTACCAGTCAAATCTTTTGTAATGCTGATTTATAATTATCTTTCACATGGAATTCATTCTTAGGCATCAAATTCAGGAGAAAAGTAGTTTGTTTGGTTTGCTTACTGCAATTGTATATGCAGAGCTAGAGTTTAGCAACACTGGGATAAGAACCGGATGAAACTTCGTGTATCCAATTTGCAAGCTAGAGCCTTTATGAATGACATCGAACGGATTGCCTACAGCTACAGATGTAATCAAAGTTAATAGGTGCAAAAACCATATTATAGAGGATACAAATCACATGGACAAACCATACCATGGTACAGGAGCATATATATGTGTGTACCAGAACTCACAGGGGCAAAAACATAATCTGCATTGTTATCATTATCAATTGGAAGAAAGCACTAACAATTGTCTAAAATGGAGGTAAAAACAAGTTAACTGCTATTTGTGTATCATCTGGTAAACACAGGCTAAGCAATTTGAGCAATTGAACTCGAAATGCTTTGGTTTTTTTATTGATTTCACTGATTTCAGATTTGTAAAACAACATTACCAAAAAAAAGAAGAGAGCAATCGCCATGGAAAAAAAGAAAATTGAAAAGGGGCGAAAAGCAAAAAGGGTGATTGTCCGATCGGGAAGCTCCAGAGGCCATGGCAGATCTGGTGAGCACGGGCCCGTTGTCCATCCACCGTTGAGAGCGGGAGGTGTTCGCTGCTCTGTTAAGCCAGCCTCACGCAGTGCCCTCCGCCCAGCCTTCGCCAGAACAGCTTCCATCAGCTGCCCAACTTGGATCGGGCGGGCCAACTATTCGCTGAACCAGACCCGACCTCAACCTCAGGAAGGCAAACCAACCGTTCAAATCACCCTGGCCCCCCGCTTGGGTTACAAGCCCACGCTACTGGGCTCGTCAATGAAACCTCCGACAGGACAGTGTATATTTGTTCCCGAATATTTTGCTTAGCGGCTGTGGGACTAAAGATATGTATCCGGACTCCGAAGCAGATTTGCGTGATTGGATGCGATGTTTGTTGCTGAAACCTTTCCTGTGGCGCCTGTCAAGAAAAGTAAATTACATACTACTACCACTACCCGAGGTCTCGGATCGATCGATATTTTCTTTCTAAGCGTTTGTGGCATGTAATGATGTAAATGGTGGTATCAGCATACCTGATGGAATAGTAGTTGAAAAAAAAATATATTTTTGTTGTTTTGGACAATATTTTTTCTAATTGATACTTTTTTTTTATTGGTTCACTTGCACGACATGAAAACAACTTTTAATTTTTTAGTATTGTCAAATCTTCAGCAAATGTCCAACTTCTAATTACTGCACGTCGATTAAAGATTTTTTTTTCCCCATTTTTGATGTAGATGGATACAATTCTATATATTGTGTCATTCCAAATTTTCAGGTACTGATCATTTGTATTAGGTGATAATATATTTCTTTTGGTACAAATAATTGTAGTTTGTCTTTATAACTTAATTTGTGGAATGGCTTTATCTGTGTATCACCTCCCTTATAAAATTGCGTTGGGCTGGTATTGCGATTTTTCTCTTCTCTTTTCTTCTCTTTTCTTTTCTTTTTTTTGTTTGCTTTATTGTGCGAGTTGTGAACAAGCCATAAGTGGTCAGATGTACTTATTAAAGGGTTATTATGAAAATTTTGTTTACCAACTTCGACTAATTGGTGCAAAGAATTTTCACGGAAATGATTTTTTTTTTTTTTTGGAAGAACAAAGATCCGTGCAAGTTTCCACGTAGCTTTTACAACTACAAACTAAAGTTCTTTCACGACCCAAAATTCCACCTCTCATTTTTTTTTTTTTAACGTATTTTATAATGATGTACATATGCATACACAATTATACATACATACGTAAATACTAAATAGGAGAACTGGAGAAGCCCGTAAACTGACATTTTGTCCCGAGTTCTGACACCACAAAGACGCCAATACCGAACATTACCAGTACTTGGCAACACCAATAAGAATTTACGAAGAAATCGAACGAGGATAGTTGAACTTGTATATATTAAAGCTTAATTAAGTTTATACAACCTTGGATCACTTATTACACAATTTTGTTCCAGAACATTGTAGAGATAAAGTAAATCCAGACATATATGTCTGTTATTGCATATGACACTCGGATTTTAGTTCGCCGGCGTGCTGCCTGCCTGCACATCAAAAGAATGAACTTCACTGTCCTGGTGATTTTGCACACTCAAAATAGCAAGAGATTGCTGTGCCGATGCAGGTAGCGACGCACGTCTCCTTGCCTGATTCTTGGCTGCTACAAGCAACGGCGCATGAACCTAAGGTAGTGGTGCAGCCAGTCACGCATGTTTGGAAGTCCGCAACCTGGCAAATTGTGCCGAACCGGGTGGTCGGAGAGTCATCAGCCAAGGCAATTATGAAAAAAAGCATGACGGCAAGAGTAACAAGAACAGCGGTGTACTTTCCCATAACTGATAGGTGAATGCTCGATCTGTTCTTTTGCTTGCTTCTTTCTTTGATGTAGGATAGAGTGTTTCTTTGCTGACTGGTGAGCAAATATATGAGGTGTGTAGGAGTTGGTATTCATAGATGAAGATGAAGGAAACTTGGGAAAGAACTGATCAGGGCAACCACAGTCATGCTGTTGGCATTCTGCAGATGTATGTACCGGTAATTAAGCA
This sequence comes from Cyperus esculentus, assembly GCA_030179965.1. Classification (NCBI taxonomy): domain Eukaryota; kingdom Viridiplantae; phylum Streptophyta; class Magnoliopsida; order Poales; family Cyperaceae; genus Cyperus; species Cyperus esculentus. Next base: position 2,788,295 of record JASGLE010000015.1, on the reverse strand, counting down.
AGAGATTCTTCTCCATAGAGGGAAAACGGGGAAAATGAGAAAATGGTGATTTCTGATATAACAAAGAGGAGGGATCCATTGACAATGGTTAACTTAACAATTTTGACAATGACACATTTTAAAAATTTATAAAAAATCATAAAAAATCTTAAAAATAAAAAAAAAAGTTTATGGAAATATTGCTTAATTTATAGATTGATTATGTTTCCGATTATATTCAATTTAAGCGACGTTTGATAGCTCTTTAAAGATCTGCTAAATTATAACCGTTGAAAAGTGTACAAAATTTTGATAAGTCATTAAACGATGTTCAAATTGATTGAAATTTGAAACAATATCAATCTATAAGTCAAGGAATACATCCATAAATCATTTTTCATTTTTAAGATTTTTTATACATTTTTGAAAAGTGGTATTGTCAAGATTGTCAAGTTAACCATTGTCAATGATCCCTCACAAAGAAATGTTGAGAAAAGATAAATCCAAAATCTTGAAGTTGAGATGAGTATGACCCAATTGGTCTAAGGCGCCAAAAACGTCACGGGACAAACAATATGGGCTTCAGTGCAAGAGTTGGCTCAAGAAGTTCATGCTGTTAAATTCAGAAAAAAAGATTTTATTATGTAAACAATAACAGTAATTCTATAAATTATAACAACAAATTAAACATAGTATTCGTGGTTGCTTAGATCAAGGTTGATGTGTACTGACAACTGAATTAGCCAAAAGAAAGAACCTTTGCAAGTAACTGGCACATGAGTCATTAAGTTCATCTTCTACAGCTTGTAATTCAGTACTTGAATTGATTTTTCCTCATAATCTCTTGGAGATTCAAAGTATCTGAAATATAAAATTAAATAGTGCATTTCTCAGCAAGGGTATTCACTATTCAGGGAAGAAACCAAGCGAGTTTCTTGTTCTTATTTCAATATTTCTCCATCTTCTGCAGCTAATGGTTTTAAACATGAAATTATATATCTTTTTCGTAATAAACGTCAACAATCGAGCCACAGTTCAAGTACAGAGTATGATTCTGATATCTTACTGGTACATGACCTCAGCAATCAATGCCTACTCTGGAGCGGAGAACTGGAGAGCTCCAGGAGTTCCCTGGCCAGTACATCGCCGGAGTTCACCTGTTCCATGTTTTTCACTGAAATGCAGAACAGTTTTGCCAATTTGGTGCCTTTTTGTTTCTCTTTTCACACTGAAGAAAGTTTGCATTGGTGAACTCAATTTCTGGTATATATGTTTTTAAAGGCATCTGGTATATATGTTTATGTTCATATTCATGAAATTGTTTCCAGATCGCCAATGAGAATAGTAAATCAATCTCCATGAGGCAGCATTTATCAAAGAGTTGGTGTATTTGTTTCCTTGCTCGCAAAACAAAACAAACGACCGTTTCTGTATAGTTTCATGTACAATTGCGTATCGACGGAACATGAAAAGATCAAATTGCTGCAACGCTGGAAATTAACAGTCGGTTTGTAAATGTTTGATCTTCTTACTTGTAGAATAATTTGGGTACTTCAAACAACTAATTTGAATGTTATTCCCTTGTAGTCTTTGAACGTGTTTTTCAAAATTTGAAAGTGAATACCAGGTGAAGACCACAATAATTTGCTGAAAGAAGCAAGTAATTTGAATTAGTTAACATATCAATATCTGGTCCTTTAATCACTTTGCTCTCCCATTTAGAAATTACTTCACACAACAAATTGGAGTGGTGATAGATTTAAACGACAACAGGCATGCATCAGACACAATTTACATATAATCAAAGCTTATATATTAAAGTATATAAACCTCGGATGATTTTATTACACAGTTTTATTCCAGAACATTAAAATCCAAGCATGTATATATACCAGCTTCTTATTACGCTCGATCGGTTTTATATAATAATTTATTAAAAGTTCACGAAGGCGAACTTATTGGCGTCGAACGTGCAGCCTGCACACATTGAGCAAAGCAAAGCAGTTTCACTGTCCCGGTGCTGCTTTCATGCACTGAAAAGAGCAGCTCATCACGGTGCCAACGCAGCCGGACATGCACATCGGCATCTGTGTTCCTTGGCTGCCACAGCCCATGAGGCATGTGCTTAGGGCTGTGGCGCAGTCCGTCACGCATGACTGGAAGTCGTCAACCTGGCAAATTCTGCTGAACCGGGTGGCCGGGGCGCCATCAGCCAACGCAATTACAACAAGAAGCGTGACGGCCAGAGTGACAACAGAGGCAGTGTGCTTCCCCATGACTGACAAGTGAACGATTCGGCAATTCGCTCTTGCTTGCTTGCTTAAATTGGATGTAGGATACTGTGTTTGTTGGTTGAATTGTGAGCAAATGAGGTGTGCAGGGGGTGGTATTTATGGATGATGAGGGAAGGAGAGAATTAATTTGGGGCAGACACAGTGATCAACTGATCATGCTCTTGGCATTCTGCAGATGCGTGCCAGGAAGCTGATTCTTCTTTATAGAGGCCAGAAAACAGGGAAAATGTGAAAAGTGGTGATTTCTGGTAGATCAAAAATTCAAAATGTTAAGAATGATGCGTGCAGAGACTATTCTTTCAAATGAATATTTTAATTAAGATAAGATGAAAATCGTCACAAGTTGAGATGGCCGAGTTGGTCTAAGGCGCCAGATTAAGGTTCTGGTCCGAAAGGGCGTGGGTTCAAATCCCACTCTCAACACAATTATTTTCTTTTTTCCTCCACTCCATCCTTCTTTTCGGTTGTTAATTTTTTTCACATATATTAAGTTCTCTCATGTCTGTAGTCTTTAGTTGTGTAGATTTGTAGTATGATTCTACTGAAAATATTATTAAATATTATAAATAAATTTTATTCAAAACTAGTGAAAAGCCCATGCCTTGCTTTGGACTGAAATTTTTATTTCTTATAATAAACTTTTAAGATAATATGTAATTAGCTTTAAATTGAGATAATCTATATGGACCTTTAATTTTAATGGGCTAAGAATATCAACGGGCATTAACGTACACCAACGATTCTGATCTATCCAAGAAAATTATCAACGGCCCTTTCGTAAAGATTTTTTTTTTTTCAGCTTCGAATTAAAATGTGAAAAAGATTGCAATCTATGATTTTTGTCGATACAATGAAATATGATTATCATAATGCAATTTACCTCTCACAACCGATGCTTGGAACTACGCATTATTTAGTATATTTTCTGGAGGGAAAATTTTTTGTAGGCTCCAGTCCTAAAGATCTTAGCTGACTGTGTAAATAATAAATGTCACGATGACAATTTTTTTCATTATTCTAATAATAAAGAGTAATGAATTACCAATATGTTCTAATTAATTATTTAGTTCTTGTTTCTTAGATAAAGATGAGGCAGAGAGTCTAAACATAAGAGGATTATTGTTTTTTTTATGTAGCCGGCGAAATGCCTACCACAATTTTTCATTAAATAAAATTAAAAAGAGTTGATACAGATAAGTAGAGAGAAAAGAAAAAGATAAAACGAAAGAAATAGGAGAATTTGAAATACAAGCATTGCCACAACTCTCAAATTCTAAGAAAAAAAAAATGTAATGGAACAAAACACCGTTGTTGCATCGGTCACCCGTTGCTATATCGCACGCCTGAAGGTTGAGGTTGATAGGAGCAGTAAGAGAAGGACTGAGGTAGGAAGAGAGATGGACAAAACTAACCGGGAAGAGGATTATTGTTTTTACAAACTAAATGTTTGATTAATTCTTAACATTTTGTTTTGTTGTCTATTTCCGGATTAGGCATTTAGTTATTTATCATAGCCAACCGATAAGTCCTTTGACACGACAACGATATGTATGTAATACTGTACTGAACTTATCCGCATGGAAATTAAAAAAAAGTGAGCTATGCTTATAGCCTTCTCAAAAAAGTCCAAGAAGAAATTCAAATCAATTAGATACGTCTCCTTTTCTAATTTCTTAATTTGGACGGGCAATTAAATGCTAGCCAGTAGCACTGTAGCCGTACCAGTAAGTAGTATGTATTAACAATACAGAACTGCGTGGTGTCTTTGTTACCTTTTATTTTAGGGATAATGTTCCAAGGCCCCCCCAATCTTTTCGGTTTTGACAAACACCCTCCAATCTTTTAATTTTGACAAACACCCTCCCGATCTATTGGATTTGTGACAAATTACCTCCCGACGATTAATTAACTCACTAATGCTTCATTTTAAAGTGTAAAAGACTAAACTACCCTTCTATGAATTTGTGTATTAATGAATATATTTATGCTTTATAAATTTTTAATTTGATTTAAGTAATTTTAAACAATATAGATACTAGATTAAATATTCGCATATATAACATGGTTGATATTTTATTTTATTTTAAATTAAAATTATAAGGATTTTATGCTTTGTTTTCAATAGTATAAGAAATATTCAGGTACTCATGAGTTAATAAAATATTTAGGTATTTTTGACATAAATGACGTTTTATTAATTCAAATTTAATATCAAAACTTTAAATCATTATAGAATAAATAAAGATCAATTTTAATATTAATATTTACGTAACTATACATTTTATAAATATTATTTAAAAATATAAAATTGGAGTAAAAAAAAGTAAATAAGAAATATTTTTGTTCTTTAAATATTTTAACAAATAAGTGTTATATTTTAATGATTTTTTAAATGATGAAATATAACTATATTTATATATGTGTATAAGGGTATTTTGGTCTTTCACACTTTAAAAAAAGCATTAGTGAGTTAATTAATTGTCGGGGGCCAATTTGTCACAAATCCAATAGATTGGGGGGGTGTTTGTCAAAATTGAAAGATTGGGGGGTGTTTGTCAAAACCGAAAAGATTGGGGGGGCCTCGGGACACCCTTTATTTTATTTGGATTTTGTCTTTTCTAGGTAAATTTATCAATTATTATCATCATTTCACTTTTTTTTTTTTCTCTCTTTATCATTCACTTGTTGAATACTTGCATGCTAAGCACTATGCCAGTTCCCTTTTTTCTTTTTCTTTTTTTTGTCAGAGTCAACACTTAAAATCAATTAAGAGGTATATGTGACCATCGAATTACTTTTTTTTTTTTGGACAAATTTCTTATACTAAGCAGTAATTCGGGTTTGCCTCGAAAAAATAGTATAAAAAATAAAATTTTTATATTTATATTAAACAAAATTTGAATATAATTTTTTAAATCTTTTGATGTGAAAATAATAATATAACAATTTTGTAAATAATAACCATAAATGTTGTTGGACCATTTTTAGTATTAAATTTTATTTTTGACTTATCATACTCATCTTATATAATAAGAAGAGAGAAAAAAAATGCAAGCCACTGAGTCAAGCAGATGAAGAGATTTAAACAAAATCAATAATAAATAATATTGATGAAATGACATAGTTGAAGTGCTCGGAGAACTACCACTCTTTATAGAGTATATAAATTATTGTCTAACAGGACAATTTCTAAGCAATTTAAATGTATATTATGCATCTATTGGCAAATGACAAAGGCACAATGCCCATCTTACGGGCTTATCAAGTTATCATCCAAAAAAAAAATAAACAAGTAGATAAAGTGATAAACATATAAATAAACAAATAAGTAAATAAATAAAAAATAAAAATTTGACAAAGCCCAAAACGAAACCGTACCCCTTCCGTTCCGTTCCGTTCCGCTCCCAACCCTCGTTACCCTGACAAACAGGACCCACAAATCAGTCACACAGATCACGACCAGGTCGGTTAATTAACTTATTTCCCGCGCCGACCGAATTTTATCCGCACCGAGTCGCATGCACGGTATATATATTAAGTAATAATTAAACTTCTCAATAGTCTCCGCCAGGGTTTATCGTTGCAGCCATTCGTAAAAATCCTTTCTAGGGTTTTTGCAGCCCCCTTTGATCGCGATCGACAGGGCGAAAATGGTGAGACTCGATCCTGCCTCTCTTTCATAAATAGGTGTAATGTAATGAATTAAGAGGATGTGATTTTTTTGATTTTTTTTTAAAGGTTTTGCAAAACGACATCGATCTCCTTAACCCGCCTGCGGAGCTGGAGAAACTGAAGCACAAGAAGAAGCGGCTCGTCCAATCTCCCAACTCCTTCTTCATGGTCAGTTTTACATGGTAATCCGATGTTTATTTGGGATTTAGTTACCATATCTGTAATTATGGGACCTTGTTTATATCAATTCACCATAAGCCGATCGACTATCCCAATTCCCAGCTTTGAATTCAATTTTGGTGTGGATTTATGGATTTGTCGGGGTTGCAAATTTAAGTAGGGGTTTATGCAAGGAAAAACTTTCCTATATCCGCACCGTCGTGCTATTGAATGAGTTCGTAGTTAATTCTGGTTTCTGGGTCTGTCTTTTGTTACTTCTGTCATCAAATTCTGCATAATTGTGAACTTTATACCGGTAATAGTGTTTTCTTAATTATTGTTATCTCAGTAATTTAGACGGGCCTACCACTTTATGTATTGTTTTCCTAAGATGATCGGCACTCAATATTGCCTGTACCTGTACCACAAAAGAATCTTAAAATGTCAAAAGATTGACCACAGTCTATCTCCCGCGGGGATCATTTTGTTATTTTATTGCATTCATTTATTGCTGGGTTTTATACAATAATGTTTTTCTTTATATGCTGTAAAAAAAAATCTGTCAGTCTTTTGCTATAATGCGTGTATTTTTTTTTTATTCATTGCAGGATGTGAAATGTCAAGGATGTTTCAATATGTAAGTTCTCTACTATGCCCTATCATATAGTTACTTTCCTTATGTATTTTAGTTATCATTCATAATTTATATTGATTAAAAAATAAATTCTTCTGGGCATAGGAAATAGGATGATAATAACAGCATAGGAAATAGGATAATTAGAAATTGTGCTACTGTGTTCTCATGTTGATTTTCTCCTGTACTGTAGCATATTGACATATTACATTTTTCCATTGTTAATAGAATATTGAAGTTGGCTCGCCTAAGCGAGAAAAATTAATAATTTGACTTAAATTTTTGTAGTTATTTTGTTTGAAGATTTGGTAACTTAATAGCTGTTAAAACTTTACAACAGTTTTACCCTGTTATATCTTACATCACACAAAGACTTTCTTACGAAACCCTATGGACAAATTTGCATTGTCACAACTCACAAGTGATTTATTTTCCTCTACTAAGCAAAATGTGACATTGTTCATAACATTATGTGGTCTGATCTATATCATTCTTGTGATGTGGAAATGCAGAACTACGGTGTTTAGCCACTCTCAAACCGTAGTGGTTTGTGGCAAGTGCCAGAAAGTGCTGTGCCAACCAACTGGTGGTAAGGCCCGCTTAACCGAAGGCTGTTCCTTCCGTAGAAAGGCTGACTGATCTCCCTCGCTCTCTTCTTTCGAAGACTTTTGTTCATATCCTTGTTGATGATGTGATCATCTTTCTTTCTCCTTGTTAATGTCTTCCCGATCAAAGTTATATTTACTTCGACCGTGTGGATGATGGTTCTGTAGTAAGTTAATCAAGTCTGGTGTTCACTCATACACTGTATATTATTTGCTTTCATTTTGCACTCAGCGCGAAGGCTCCTATACCATTTGTAAATAAAAGAAAAAAAAAAAAACATTTATATGTCCTTGCATTTTCAATAAACAAATGCATCCGTAGATTGCATGATGCAACTGCAACCATAAACTATACACCATGTCGGCCTTAAAATAAGAATAAAATACAATTGATGAAGCATGGTCATGGGCTTCCACAAGTCAAATTATAAGAAGCCTCTCCTTCCTGCCACCTGCAGTTGCCAAGTTGACATGCAGAATGGGGTTTTCATGATTAGTTAAATGGAGTTTGAAAGCAATGGATGCACCACTGCATCAGGTCCTGGTCTTACCAAATCAGACATTGAAGTCGGCAGAGCCAATATGATATTGGTAGCTGCCCCTACTGAAACTGTAGGTGCTGGACCTGCTGGTGTTGCTGATCCTGCTGCACATGGAAACGATTTGATTCTCCATTAAATTACAATTGGAATCTCATGCATGGTCGCTAGTATTATATGCCCATGTAATACGAATCGAAACTATCGAATTTTTTTTTTATCTATGCCTAAAATAAAAAGAAATCTTACAGGTATGCATGCTTTAATACAAATTACAGGATGTCTACTTTTCAAATGCCGGCGATCAAGCGGTCACATTAAACGCCGGCGTTCAAAGATTGATGTAATCCCGGACTTGTAATTTTTTATGAAAATCATGTTTTTGAACGCCGGAGTTCGAACTCTGGAGTTTACATGTGTTTTTCGAACTCCGGAGTTCGAACTCTGGAGTTTACATGTGTATTTCGAACTCCGGAGTTCGAACTCTGGAGTTTATATGTGTATTTCGAACTCGGAGTTCAAACTCCGGCATTCGAACTCTGGCGTTCAGAGCATGATTTTCGCAAAAAATTTTAAGTCCGGGATTATATTCATCTTTGAACGCTGGCGTTTTCGGTGACTTTTCGAACTCTGGCATTTGAAAAGTAGGCATAGTCCAGTAATTTGTATTAAAGCAGGCATACCCTTAAGATTTCTTTTTATTTTAGGCATAGACAAAAAAAAAAATTCCGAAATTATCTGGGGTACCCACCTGGAATGGTCAAAAAACCTCCCTATAAAACTACATTGCACAGTTTTTGAGGCTGTCTACTAAAGTATCAGCACGTTTTTCTCCATACAATTTCTGACCACTCCTTCATTTGGGGTAAGTGACCATTCCAGAAGATGTACACTCATGTAATACCTCCAAAACTAACATATTTCACTGTATTGTATAACCATAATCTTCCATTTTCAGTAATTTCAATCTACCATGAAAACACACTGGAATAGATAAACACAAGCACCGTATAACATGATCCAAAATAGCCCATTGACCAGGATGTGAAAAATATGGGCTATGATATGAATGAATGAATGAATTTGACTGATAATCTGTACAAATCCAAACACAAGCAAGCAACGTACACGTCTAGATTATATGCCCATGTAAAGCTGGATTCACGCACGGTTCTTTCTTCTTTCTGAGTTCTAATTGCCCTCATGTTTTATTACGTTACAACGTTGAACAAATCTGAAATCTGTGTGATGGAAACCATTGGCCCACACAAATTTTGTACCTAGAAAAAGTAGAAAAAAAATGCATTTGAACTTTGAAACTCTAATAAGCATGATGTTTGAAAAATTGAATAATATGGCTAGCACAGTACCACTCCAATTTCAATATGTTGCAGGTTTCATAAGTACTTTAAAAAAAAAAAAAAGAACATGCTACCAAGGATAATAGACACCGCGAGAATTAAAAAAGAAAATGAAAAATCAGAGGAATAGTAAAAAAAAGACAAAAGTGCCAGCAAAAATGGGAAAAAAAAAAAAACACTCAAATTCCACTCTTGTACAAGATCCTAAGAAAAGGTATTCACTTGCTTCTAAAAATCTTTTGACGGAGTTCAATTTTGATCTGAATTTCATTTGTACCGTCTCAAACTCTCAATAATCCCAAAAAATCAACAAAAACGCTAACCAAGTAACCATCAACTCCATTTGATTCACCCGCTACACTATAAATTACATAGCAACGTTACAGTCGATTCTGACCAAAATTACGCAGGAATAGGATAGAAAACGATCTGAATTCTCAAGGAAGAAAAAAACAGAGATGTGGGGCTCTGTTCCTCCGCCCTTTCCCGTTAGCCCTTAATTACCCCTTGGTACCGAGACATACACATACTGGTACATAAACTTGAGCATATAAACTAACTAAAGTACTAAACTAACTACATAGGTGACAATTATTACCCAAAACTGAACGCCGTTTTCACTTTATAACTAATCATAATAATACTTTTCATCCCAGGTTGATTAATCGGTAGGTAATATAAATAACACGTGTGCCCAGAGAAAGCTACTGTTCAAGTGGGATCGGAATGGATCAGCTAGCTACAAATCACGTGCCGCGACTAATCACGCCCACATTCATCACCAGTGTGATTAGGATGAAAATCTGCTACTTTTCTGAGAAGAAAGACAGAGTCTGCTTTTCTGATCAGATGGTCGATATCGGTTGTTGCACCGATCTCAAAGTACTTGGGTGTTTCTCAACCGTCGGATTAAGAAAAGCAGGTGATCCCGATCCGATCCGTGTGGTTATTAATCACGAAAAGAGACGTTTAAATGGTTCGACCGATCGTTGTCAGTTGTCAATTTGAAGTTGTGTAGTAGTAGTGGTGGTAGTGGTACTACTGAGACCGCTCCGCTCGGCCCATTTCGGCGGTAGATACAGACAAAGTTACAAACAAACAAATGAAACAGCACGAGCACGGACTGAACGCATTGACCCAAGTAAACGTCACGACCGGGGAAAAGAAAAGATCTTTCTTATAAGCATTCATTCAATGTTAATCATTGTATTTGTAGGTATTAGGTAAGGTAACTTTTCTTTTTAATTGTTTCATCGGTATGCAATTTTTTTTTTTTTTCAATTTTATAAGTACTAGTAAAGAGTCCACACGTTGCTTTGGGCTTAAATTGTTATTTTTTATAATAAAATTTTAAGATAATATGTAATGGGCCTTATATTGAGGAAATTGATATTAGGCTTTAAATTTTAATGGGCTGAGACATTAACGTCAATGGGCATTAACGTAAATCAACGGTTCTGATCTATCCAAGATAATGATCAACGGCTCAGATTTCTTATTTGGGGAAGATAGCCCTTTCATATCATTTTTTCCAATATGCTTTTATATATAGTAAGGATATGTGCGTTCGTAGGGTTAGGCTGATATGGAAGCATTGATATTTCGTTTTGAAATGCTAATGATTTAAATTATATTTTGTCATATTCATAATTTTGATTTATGGATCTTTTTAAATTCTTCATACAAAAATACTACAGGACAGGAAAATTTTTCATTTTTTGGAGATTTTTGAATTTTTATTTTGAATTTTCAAAATGACTCTAAAATATTAATAAAAATTATGCTTGTTTGTACATGAATTTAAAAAAAAAATCCGAAATAAATACTTAAAAAGCTAAAAAAAAATGAAAAATTTTTGTATTTCCAAGTTTTCTCATATGGTGAATTCAATAGGAACCATAAATCGGATTTTGGGATATGACAAACTATAATTTGAGTCGTTATTATTTTGTAGAAAAATGTACATGTCTACTCTATGTTTCTATCAATTCTATAATTATATAATCAATATATAGCTTAATTGATTCTTTGTAACCAAACCTTAATAAATACAAAAACTTTTCATTTTTCTAAATTTTTAAGTATTTATTTCGGATTTTTGGTTATGTCTTGGTTTTATTTTATCAATTTTTAGGTCATCTTGAGAAAATCTGAAATAAATGCTTAAAAATTAAAAATTTGTGTTTATTCTTGTATGATAAGACAACTATTCAAAGCTGCATATTCATTTGCTTGAATTGCTTCTAAGAGGTTCGGATAGAACATAATTATGGTCTGCCTGTACTTAAAAATAGTTCATTTTTGAAAAGTAATTGATGAACTTTTTAGAATCTTTAAAGACTAAAATAGATGCCGCGTGAAAGTTTCAATACTTGGTCGTCGTTAGAAAAATCTTGAATGAATTGGACTTGTTCAACTCGTCAAACTTGGATATATGCTGTTGATTGATTCCAACTATATTTTTATGCATTTATTTGCACATAAATACTGATAATTTCAAACGGCATATATTCTGTGGTGCATGAATAACCACGAGCAGAGATTTTTCATATAATATGCAGAAATGTCAACAAATATATGTTAACTTATAATTAACTAGTTTCAATTAACATGTATTAAATTGTCATGACTCATAACAATAAATTTTATTGAGGAAATAACTCCTCTTATAAATATTTAAAATATGTTAAATTTTCTACATAACTTTATGACAAAAAGTGTTTTTTTTTTCCCTTTTTAAATAAGTATTGTTATAGTGATTTAACATATGTTAATATGAACTTGTTATATTATATAGAGTAAATATATCGTGAGCTTAAGCTCACGCAGCCCTTTTGTGAGCGCACCTCCAAAAACATATCAAATCACCTCCAAATTTCGATTCTTTATATCAAAATCTTAAGGAATACAAAAATTTTCTATTTTTGAAAATTTCTAAGTATTTGTTTGAGATTATTTAAAAATGACTATATACAATATTAATAAAATAATCAAGTTTTATGTATCACTTTTAAAAATCGGTTTGACTCTAGTCGGACTCCTAGCAAGTACACTCTATAATGTATATATATATTTTTGAGATAAAGATGAGGGTCAAGCCACTCAAATTTAAATGTCTATAGAAGATCCCCCTATCTGAGTTTCGAATCCACAACCTCCCACACGGAAAGCGTTGCCCTTAGTCACTAGACCAAAGGTCGGTTCTTTATAATGTATATAATTAATTTTAACTAAATTGCATTAACAATACTCAAAGTGACTACCTCGACGAAATTTTTTTAATTAGCTTCGTCTTAATTAATTAGGAAATGACGATGGTATATAATACAAACAGAAAACAGCGCATCAACAGTCGTAATATGACTTCAAACTCGACGGGTGAATTAAGTACGTACATACATTTGCTTCGTATTATCCCCTTTTCCTCATGTCATCCAATTTGAAAATTCAACTTTGATTCATAAACCATATAATCCCGTCCAGATTTGAACGGTTTGACCCGACTGATCATCCCAATTCATTCCTTTTCCCTTTTCTCAAATGAAACAGCATTGAAAACTAAATAAATATAAGCAAGATAATGCATGGTGCAGTGCATATAACACTAAGTAGGTGAGATTGGTATTTTTTGGCTCTTGCTACGGCAGAAAAGAGAGAAATTAAAGTACGTACGTAGGCTTGTTGTGGACGACAAAAGATCGAGGTATGGAGAGTGCCAAAAAAAAAATGATTAACAATTGTGGGTACAACATAAAATTGGATAAGTGGTACTTTTATTTATTTTCCTGATTGGACACGTGTTCATTAGTTCGTGTGAGTTAGTAAAGTGGTAGCTTAATTTAATTGTTCTCACTTCTCAGGTTCGGACAAAACTACATACAAATTCTGTAAATATTTTCATTAATATAAAACATGGCAGCTACTGTCATATTTTCAAAAAAAAAAAAAACAAAACAAAACTACATACAAACGAGCCCTTTTAATTTTTTTTTTCTCTTTTTGCGATTTATACATATTAGAAAATTTGTAATGAGTAATTTGAATAGAGGCGTTCTATTCGATTTTTGATCGAGCGGTTCTCTTCTCACTCTTTTCACTGATTAAGTATCTTTTTTTAATTGTGTCAAAATGACACATATTGTGATCATCTTAATTTAGAAAATGAATAGTCTATATTTCTTCAGATCTATAGCAAAAGTAGTTATTTAAATATTACATGCTTATAATAACTAATTTTGAACCAGACAATGGTTATATTGTAAGGAAAAAAAGTATGAGTAGAGGTGATTTATACGCAGGTTTGCAAAAAAAAAAAAAAAAAAAACTGTGTTCACTTGAAAAAAGATTGCAATCAACTCAATTATTGATTTCAATTCGAATCTCGTTCAAATCAAATCAGCTAGATTCGATCGAGTTGAACTCGAGCTTATTATGTCTCGTTTGAAATGAGTTCACCGGCTGATATCTCAATTCGGACCAAACTTGTACTATGCATGTTAGAAACATAAATTAGCATAGTCGTTTAGCGTTTGAACTCCAATTGATAAACTGAACTTACAAATTGAACCAAACCGAATCGCCTTGAATTATAGTGAGTCGTGCTCGAACTCAATATCAATTTGGAACTGAAATCCTATTTTGAGCTAGCTCGATTCGATTTTAATCCAAATCGAGCTCAACCATGGGCAACTCACTTGAGTTTGATTCATTTGCATCTCTAATTACATGAAAGAAATGTGGGTATACTCACAATTTCACATACACTTTTTTTTTTTTTTTTTCAAAAACTGTATTACGTACGAATTGTTTTTTAATGTAATTTGAGGAATTTTGCAACGTATATATAGCCAATTTCACCCCCATATTTTGTGTAAAAAGTTTAAAACATTGATCTCACAATTAGAAAAACTAATAATATCAATTTAAGAAGAATGCAATTTTAAAAATTAAATAATCAACCCTCATTTTAAAAAAAAAATGCATTACCTCTTTAGAGACAGCTTTAACTTTTCCAGACCGAAATTATCAATGTACTTATCCTTATCCTTACCCCTAATAAAAAGAGAATGGATTTTATGACATGAAAGTTCTATTTTCCCTAAAGAATAAATCTCAGCCGTTGATTGTTTACTTAGATTGATCATCACCGTTGACGTACTTTAATGTCTCAACCCATTAAAACTTAAGCTCATATCAATTTTCTCAATTTAAGACCCATTACATATTATCTTAAAAATTTATGATAAGAAATAACAATTCAGCCAAAATAAGGCGTGCGCTCATTTACTAGTAAAATAAAAAAAAAAAGACGAGATGAAGTTTCTTATATGGCAAGTGGATAATTGTATAAAATTGTTTGGGGGACAAGAAGCCACTAGCCACGTAGGCAACTGAAAAAAAAAAAAAAGAATGAAAAAATTCTAAATGTGCGGCACTTTCAAAAATAAATAGCAAATTAAATTAAGTGGATTTTCGAGAGGTATAGATGAAAACTGAATTTTGAGGTGCCATTTGATAATTTACCAATTGCCCAGTAGGAAGTGGACTTGATTGATGATAACGATCGTTGAAAAGTTGAAAAAAACCCGACGTAAAAAACAGTAGTTCTCCCTGTATACCGCGTTAAGTCAATTTATTTAAGTCCCAAATCAAACAAAACCAGAGAATAAAAAAAAAGAGTTGCTGTTGATTTGGTCCCGCGAAATTTCTCGCAACCTCTATCCATCCATCCATCCATCCAACTATCCCCTATTCTATTCCTCTCTCTCGTCCATTTTGGGTTCTGTGGTTGTTGGTTCTGTAGTCTGTACTTGTACCTCTCCTCCTCCTAGCTTCTACCTATAAATATCACTCACTCTCCCCCCCACACACACTTCTCCCTTCGGAATCAATCAACAAAGCTCGCATCTTTCTTTCATACCTTTTTATCATCTTAATTCAGCATCCCTTTTGGTTTAGATTGGGAATTTAATTTTGGCCGGTGTCTGTCTCTCTGTGACTCTGCTGTGGAGTTGACCTGACTCACTGACCGACTGACTGACCCGCACCAGAATTCGGCGCGAAATCTGTGGCGCGAGCGAGCGAGCGAGCGACCTCAGCGCAGTATTTGTAGTATTTGTATATATATTCTTCAGAAGTTAAGCCCGTATTCGTATTCTCTCTCTTTCTTATCTCCAACACAAAGAACTTCGCTTTCGCTTTCCCTTTTTGTCTCCTCCCTCGCTCGCTCGCCCTTGCGTGAAATGCGGCTGTAGCAACTAGCAATCTAGGCTTACTGCTTACTACCCCCATCTGCTGAGGTGAGTTCAATTCAATATTTTCTCTAGTTTTTGTTAAAGAATTCTCCGTGATGCCTTTTTTTTCTGGCAGATATATATATATGATTGGGTTTATTTATATTAATGGTGCTTTAATTGTTCAGGTGATCCGGTATCGTAGAAGGTTGGTTTGTTTGTTGTTGCTGTTGGGAGAGGAAATGACTTCGGCTTTGCTTGCAAGGAAGGGCCGCCACAGGCAGCGGTACGATCACGAGAATTACCGACTTGTTGCCGGGTAATTATTTCCGCATAATTTCATCTCCTCCGCTGGTCTTTCTTTCTTATGAAATTTCCTGGCTTTTTAGTTTTTATATCTACCATGTATGTAAAAAGATATCATGAACAGCAGCTAATCAAGTTTGAATTAAGTTTGGGTCATTCCATGAAGTCAACTGTAATAAAGTTCTTTACCCTTTTTGTTTTAGTGCAACAAATAAACTAACTTAATAGTACCGTGCAGTTTGACGAATAATGAATGCTGCATGATACCTGTTCTGTTGGGTTTTGCATGAAATTAATTGGGGGTTACAAGATGAGAAATCTTTTTTTTTTATGTAGCAGGGGAAAAGCCTACTATAATTTCTCATTAAATAAAATTGAAAAAGAGTCGATACAGAGTGGAAGAAAGAAAAGAAAAGATGAGAAATCTAGAAAAAAAATAAATTACCAGTAACCCAATTTCTTGTTTTCCGCTGAGATGTCCTACTGATTTGATTATTGTACAGTAATCAATTAGCATCAAGCTACTATGGTGTTGCCCGTTGGATTTTCGCAGAATTAACAACTAATTTATTTCCCTATCTGTTAATACTTTTATTTATTTTGTGGATAACAGATGTATTCCCTATAAATTGAACGATGGCATGTCCAGCTTAGTTGATCGGTTAGAAGTGCTCATGATTTCTACTCCAAATAGGAAGGATCTTGTTTTCCCAAAGGTACGCAAACAAATTAGTCATGAACTTATCTTTCCTATATATATGCAAAACATATGGTTAACTTTATTTATAATTTGATTTTTACACTTATAGGGAGGATGGGAGAATGACGAGACCATCTATGAAGCAGCGTGTAGAGAGGTCTTGGAAGAAGCTGGTGTAAAGGGGATTCTTAATGTAATGTTCTATATAACCTATATGTTCTTACATTATTTCAGTTTGTTCAATTTTACTTTAGGTCGCTATAGTGATCTAGTGATAGATATATGGAAAAAAAAAAGTGTGTGAGGATGTCATGGAATGCTTATACAGAATTTCTTATGCATTTGAAAGTGAAATCCTGATTGAAAATGTTTGCATACAGACTTGATTAAATGCTGACATCTGGATAGGGAGTGAGTGAGAGATTTGAATATAGAAATTATCTTATTATTCGGTATCATTAAACAATACATCTAAAATATTCTCTTGAGAATGCGCAAAGAGCGATATTAATTAATATTACTGTAATTAATATAAAGTCCATTCAATCCCATGATGTAAGTTACTTAATAATTTGATTCGAGGTCAACGATACTCAGTTTTATGATTGGGTGTATGGTTGCATGTGTAGCAGAAATAATCTGCATGTGCCATGTCTCCTGTTCACCTAGCTCTAGTCTTAACCACTGTTCTCTTACTGGTAGTTGGGTGGATGCTTGCAGTTATCATACTGACCTACCAGTCAGTCCTGTCCTTATATAAAGAGTACTGGTACCTATCATCGGTTGGTACTTGCCAGACCCGTCAAAGTCGTATACTCATATCGATATTTTGCTTGAAATATAGTCCTTGCATATATAACCTCTTTATATGGTCATGGCATTACTTTTGGTGCCATACATTTTTGTCAAGTTCAAAATTTCCAAAAATAATGCTTGAAGGCAGTTATGTAAATTGAAAATTCGGACCAACATAGAATTTTACTGATTATATATTGGGCGATTTAAACAGAAAAAGAGCTTGGGAGAATGGGTGTTTAGGAGCAAGAGCAGTGAGATGAACTGCAGCCCCACTAGTGCATGTAAAGGTCAAGTCTTCGCACTGGAGGTGACTGAGGAACTCGACTCATGGGCCGAGCAATCCACTCATACAAGGCGATGGGTATGTATGCCTATTATTTCTTTAATTTCTTATTTATTCGTACTTTTACTACTTGATCTCGCTTTTGTTTCATATACTTACACGAGGTTTCCATGTGAAGTGCTTCGAGAATTTCAAATATATGCAGGAGGAATTAAATAGTATTATTGTGTTGCTTGGCAGCTATGTCATTACATTACTTTAATTACCTTTTTTTTTTTTTTTTAATTGAGCAGGTACCAGTAATGGACGCATATGGTTTATGCCGGTATGAATGGATGAGGGAAGCTCTCGACTCATTTTTAGATCTCCTTTCTGGAGATAATGTTATTGTTAATGCCGATGTCTCTTCTTCTTCTTCTTCTTCATCAACTTCTTCAACAACAAATCCAGATCTAACAAGTACTGATCTATCATCCATGTGCATGATTCAACTACCTACCTCGACTGAGAGGGCAATAGCTCTATGCTGATCACCCCCTCGCACCCCGATCTTACAAAAATTAATATTCTGGTCAAACCCTTTCCTTCATTTAGTTTTGTAAACTTTGTTAGTTTCATATGCCTTAAGCTCTATCATGACTCCCGGTCACAGGCGTTTTCGTGATTTGAAGTATTGGTCAAAAAAGATGCAAAATGCTGAAAAGGGGCTTGGAATTATTTTAAAAAGCCTGAGGTTTGATCAATCCAGTTAATCCAACGGCTGTTACCGGGAGTTCTCAGTTGTTAGTTGTTACTGTGGTGCCATGAAACTTCCTTACAACAACAACAACAACCAAGCCTTTAGTCCCAAATGCCATGAAACTTCCTTCTCTGTATAATACATTATCATCATATGTGCAGCACAAGGCACAAGTCTTGCGGCACACATGCCATTTTCTTAATTTGTTTCCTTAATTCAATTGCACATTCTTTGATGTCGACGGGTTTAACATGCCTGTGTACTCAAAAGTCAAGATGGACGGTGCAGAGTCGATCCATCTTTAAAAAAAAAAAAAAGGTGTACTGTTGCTGATGTAATTATCTCTGGCATGTTATTGTTCTTTCTCTTGTATAAATAAACTGATGGCTGTCTCCATAATTTCTGTTCTTGCAAATTGATTAGTTAATGTGGATATATTTGAACACAATAAGAGGTATTTTTCTGCAGCATGATGAAATCTTGGATTTCATTTCGATTTCAAATCCTCCGCGCCTTAATTGCCTTAAGGCACGGTGCCATGAAGCACGTGGCCCGTTGGGTCGTCTGGAAATTCGAGCCTGCACGAATCTTGAGACGTCCAACGATTTGCGTGCTTCATGGTACCGTACCTCAAGGCAGAGGATAACCACTCCCAGATTTCTTGTATGCAGATTGCACCTTTCACTTGCCAGTTCTTGTTGGTTTGGGCCTGCCAAAACATAGCGTGTCAAACTTTAATAAAAAACGTGGCCCAAATGATAACATAACATATGAACTTTTTGGTGTTCAACTTTGAGCTGAAATTATTTTGTTTTTTGGAATTAAAGGTTCATTCTGAGATAATCTGATGTCTTCTTTGCTTTAAATTTGGGTGAGTTTCCAAATATATCAGTATCTAAATTAAACCGGTGAATCATGTCCTTATAATCAAACAAAATTTTAAACTTTAATTTAAGTTTGTGAGTTTGATTGAAGAATTCAATTCACATTTTTCGTCCCAGTATTACTCTGCAGAGCTATTCACTCACACAGTAGTACTGCATGTTGCCTCATTTTTGTTATAAATAATTTGTTGGAGAACATTGCATAACTGAAAAATTATAAAGATAGTCTCTTCTAAACAAAATGGAGATATATTCAGGTCGTAAATGGTAGATCAGTTAAATAGGAGAAGCGAACCACATACCATGGTCCTTGTGTTATTAGTCAGTTTGTTGATTGGTGTTATGGCACAAATTGGTTTTAAGTAATGATGATGATTTGGGCACCTCGTGCTTGTGTATACGGTACGGTTTCGTAATTGGATTGAATAAGATAATTTAAGATCCTTTCCTAATTGCATTACCCAGTATGGCCCAGCTGCCCCAAAAGCCCATTACATACCAGGCCACATTTTAAATAAGATCCTATCTTAGTTCGTCACCCAGTTTGGCCCAATTAGCATCCCTTTTCCCTCTCATTTAATTACTCGTAAGATAATAATATTCACCCTTACCAGATAAGATTCTGATAGCAATTCCTTTTTTTTTTTTTTTGATGGAAAAATTGATCATACTCCCTGAGATGTCTTTTAATCATAATTGTCTTGGATTACCATTTCTGTGGCAACTATGGGCAGAAGATACTTGTACAGCTGTATCTTGTCATAACTTTCTCTGCTTTGTAAAAATGGAAGCGCTTTGTATGAAATGAACTAGTAATGTTGGATAAGTCATTTTCTTAGCACCTATTATATATATATATTTTTTAAAAATATATGTGACAATTTCTTGTTCGGTTAATTAATTATATGATAATTTACTGTTTCATCTGGATTGAACATCTTACTTTGCTTGTTAAAGTAAGTGAAACTTGGTTTATTCTGGTTTTGACAATTTATGTGTATTCAATTTGGGGACCCTGTTTGGTGTCTTCTCATAACCTCAGTTCCTGATGACATATATTTTATTGATTTTAGAAATTAACCAGTGAACAAGAGTCCAAGATAATCAAAGCTACACCAACAGTATATCTATATATATATACTAGCCTATCTTCAGACAGGAGGGCAACCAATCTTGCCGCTTATTTTGACAAAGTTCTACTGGAGGCGAAGCAACGATTCAGATGCTGTCAGAGTTACTCGAGTATGTCAAGATTGGGCTGTATGCTAGCATGGTTTCATGGTGTGACATGTCTCTGTGCAGTTTGTACTTTCATTTAAATTGGCTGCTTCTGCCAAATTGTCAATCCTTGTAAAGTTGTAAGGTTTAATGCAGAACCTGTTGGCGCGGTTGGGGAATAATTTTATTAAATTATGCATGCTTTTTTGGTACATTAGTCGTGTAATTTTAGCCACTTTGCTTTTGTTTTGGTCACATTGATGAAATATGAGAATACTGGCTTATGTGTATTTCTATTTAGTTTTCTCCATTTTACACACATTTGCGTATGTCTCACTTCATTATGTATGTAGATGACTAATATACATACCATTGTACACAAAGGAACTTAGGAAGCAAAACTTAACATCAATTTTACCGAAATTCAAATTAAATATTACTTATATAAGAAGCTTGCTTGCTATTAAATTCAATGTACAGTCTCAGACATCTAACACCAACACTAATCATGCTCAACCCAATTCCAGACTATATACAAGTACATAACAAGTTAACAACCAAGAGATAACCAATTACAGAATAACAATTCATGCCTTCAAATTTAAATGACCAATAAACCAATTGCAGACTATATATAAGTATAGCCCTAGTTTTCACAGAGCCTGGTGTGCTTTACCATAGTATCTATTGATGAAAGATTCCTTGCAATTGCTAATATCAGGTGTTTTAGGGGTCGAAACTGGGTAAAACTTGTACAACTTCATTTTCTCATATGCAGATTTCACCTCAGGATTGATAGCTTCAATCATTTTATTTCTAGCTTCTCTAGCCTATACACAAATTACAGAAAAAAAAAAATGTCAGGGCGCACTTAAGCTTAACCAAAAGATGGGCAAATCATCTCCAATACTAACAAGTGATAAGAAAATCTGGGCAGCACAGTAACATTACCTCAAAGCCAGTTGTTAATTAAAATACTTATTTAGATGAAAATAATTAAGCAAGAACTATAAGCACAACAAACCAAATGAAAATTGAAAGTGGAGCTTATCTTCAGATAGATGTGACAGGTTATAAAATAAACCTGACAGATACAGCACCATTACCTTGACTAAAGCTCAGGCACCTTATAATTCAAAAAAAAAAAACAGCACTGCCACTTTGTTATACAGACATGTTTATTATGCTACTGTAAACGTTTTGGCTTTGAAAATATCCCTAATATGACAGTTATTGTGCTGTTTAATAAAATACTCCTAAATTGCAGGAAAATACCAGAAAATACTACGTTTGTGCAGTGCATAAAATATTACAATTACCCTACTCAGTTGGGAATGAAATCAGGTTGCCTGCTTCATGCGACTGTGTCGCGGTATTTGATCCGGAACCCTCACAAGTGATCTTCACCCTCTTAGATGGTCTCGACATCTGTCGTATAAAAATTGTTAAGAGATTGAACCTTTCATGTAAAACTGCAGTCAGTCAGAATTGGTAAACCGTACCAGTTTGTCATATGACTTGAACTTAATAGTGAAAACCTACTTCTGAACTAAGCAAGATGAATGAAGAAAAAGAAGGATGATTCTGTTACTTATACATGTCATGTTTTGCATACTCATACTCCATAAACTTTTGCCTCATGATCGAGGAAGCAGATTACAGAAAACTTGTTAAACCTTTTTATTATGCATATGAAAAAACAGAAACAGCGTTCTGATTGCTGTCAATCATCGTTTATTGAACTCCACACAGAACCCATCCAACCATTGATTTAATATTAGATTTATCATGCACCGCAGATCTAACAGCAAGATACAATCTGGACCCTCCATTGCAGTCCCATCTAACCATTTTTCATGAGACTGCAATGGAAATCTCCGTTCCTTGGGTGCTTTTTAAAATAGGGAAGGGACTTGACCGCACCCACCGTCTGATGCAATTCATATCCTCTACTGCGCAGTACTCTGGCCGTTTGATTACCTTTAAGATTTGTGCAATTCAATCTCAGAAAGCCTGCGTATAGTACAATACTGAGCAGCAGAGGATAAGCACTCCGCTCCCCACCGTCTGATCTATCACTATTTTCTGCAGCTCCATCTGCTTCTAAGTTCTAACTATAATTGATTGGGCTTCAGCCACAGGCCCAAAATATACATTTCCAATTAAGGGATGCTATGCCATAAATTTACGTCTATTTGTGTGTTAACGTGATATAATATAAACTAAATCACTAAAACTTCAAAGCCGAAAAAAATATATTAAAAGTGGAATGAAAAAGAAGACACGCTTTTATGGATTTACGAGGTGATGATGCAATTGCTGAAAACAACTTTCTTAATATTCATTTAATGAGGGTTCATTCATTAAAATCAGATCAAAATTAGGAAGGACATTTATATATAAGAGATTATTAATTGAATCAATAACCGTTAAAAAGTTTATAAATATTTGTAGTGAACCAAATTTAAACCAAATACAATTAAGACCAAAAATAGACTTTCCTCCATAATTATTATGTCACATAGATAGTTTAACAACAAATCTAATTCAATTTAAATATTGTTTTATTGCACTACACATGCACTGAACCGCCAGTACAATCAGTGGTGGAACCAGGATGGTGTCGAAGGCGGTGCCGAGATTTAGGAGGTCTCTTGCAAGTTGTTATACACATAGACAATACATAATCATTTAATTAAACTATAAAAAATCATAATATTTATTGAAAGATCAGTATTGGAGTCATCCATCTCATTTGCAACATTAAAAGTTTATTTGGTACTTTATTTAGTTGGCCTCGTGACTTATTAATCTTGTCATTAGGATAGCTTAGACTCCATGGGAGAAAGCCTTTGGCCCTTGGTTTTTCATTTCTTTTTTCTGTATTCTTGCAATGTATTATGTTTCTGTACTTTACATTATATGTTGGTAGCTGCTATCAACTTTTTGAAAAAAAGACTTATTTATCTTGTCTCTTACTTTATTTCATTTTATCTTGTAAAAATTTTTCAGCAGAAGAAGAAAAATACTAAAATTTTAACAACTATACAAGTCTATTGTATGAGCTAGGTTCCAGCTATAAATTTAATTATAACTGTCAAAGAAGTTTGATTTTCCATTATTTGTGTCATGCAATAACCGTTTTAAATAAAATTTATAGTAAGTTGCTATGCAGATACCAAAAATGCCAAAATCGATACCGCATGGTTAGTATATATATATTAAATAAATTGATATTTTAATTAATTAACTCATTTAATCTGCAATGTATTTTGTATAATATAAAAAATACGCTGCACAAAATAATTAGCATAATAAAACTAGTAGTATTAATAACAACGTATTTTATATGAATACTTGTACAATTAATGTCAATTTATAATATTTTTTAAAATGTATAAAGGTCAAACTACCAAATCACATCCACCGATCAATATAAAATAGTTTTATAAGCTCGGAGGGTTGTCAATTTTTCTTGGCCAAGGTTATCTCAACGGTTAATAGCTAGGCGGCTATCTCAACGGTTATCAACCGATCTGCATGCTACAATATAACTGAGGAAAAAAAAAATTATATATAAATATATATAGAATTAATGAATTATCATACGATAGAATGGTAAATACATATCTTCTCCATACATGGCTGCCTCATGTCATGCCTTAATTTGCCTTCAAATCATGTGGCAAGTTGACGCCGCTAACAGAAAACGTTCAACTGTAAACTGATCGATCACCTCCCATTTTTTTTTTCCCCTTTTTCTTTTAAAAAAAATGCTAAAAGTGATACCAATATTGATATCGACTGTATTAGTATTGAAATTAAATGAGTT
Source organism: Cyperus esculentus (assembly GCA_030179965.1). Lineage (NCBI taxonomy): Eukaryota > Viridiplantae > Streptophyta > Magnoliopsida > Poales > Cyperaceae > Cyperus > Cyperus esculentus. Next base: position 2,764,059 of record JASGLE010000015.1, on the reverse strand, counting down.
AATTACTTAAAGTAATGAATTAAATATGTTACTTATTTTATATATTGTATTAATTGTATATATCATACAAATAACTTGTAATAATGAGTTAATAGTTGAGTCACTTAACATGAATCCTTACTATATATATAAAAGCATATTAGAACATGAAAATGTTATCTTCCGCAAATAAGAAACTTGAGCCGTAGATCATTTTTTTGGATAGATCAGAACCGTTAATTTACGTTAATGCTCATTGATATTAATGTCTCAGCCCATTAAAATTTAATGCCCATATCAATTTCCTCAAGATAAGGTCTATTACATATTATCTTAAAAATCTATTATAAGATGTTACAATTTCAGCTCGAAAACGCGTGGACTCTTTACTGGTACTAATACAATCAGTTTCGATTTTATATTTTTTTAATATCTATGTTCTACTTCCGTCAATGAAATCTGGGTTGGTTAATTTGGATGGATTCATACTTTATCAGATGTTTCAGATTTGGGCGGTTTATAGTTTGTACAATTTTGTTTTGTATACTACACACCCCTAGTCGTTGGTCAATGCATTTGCAGAATTAATTAAAACAAGGGAGACAGAGAGTGTGCTTCACATATTCTTGAATGGGGCCGAGCTATCTTTGTGGCCCAATTAATCAGGGCAAGCCACACGATCCCTTGTTCCAGCTTCGGTGACATGTTAAATCAAATTTACTTCCTTTGCAGTTAGTTAGTTAGTTGCACTAGTCAGAAAATTCTGAATTAAATGAACATGTTTGCCATGTTTTTTTTTTTTATTATTATTATTATAGCTCGTAGGCTGATAGACGTACACACAATTATACACCTCACCTTAATTCGCTCCATCCGGGGTTTGATCCCAGGTCTCTACAAAGGTTTCTCGATAGTTAATTTTTTTTTTTTTGAAAGAAAGGCTCGATAGTTAATGGTATCGAATCATTTTTTATTTCTTACAGGTATATTTGTATAGTTGTATTTTTCTTCATATTAACTTTCTCATGTCAGATCAGGACTTCTTTGTGTTTTACTGTAGTATTATACAAGAAGACTTTAGCATTTTGACCGATACAAACATATTAGCTTTTGACCTAAATTTTACTTAATTAATTTGACTGTTTCAAAGATTTTGTCTAATTATTCTGACCTTTATCTCTCATAGTTTACTCAAGAAATTAAGAAGACTTGAAAGTTTATCACAGTTACTCTAGAGATGGAATATTGTATTGAGATAACCTCTTTTTGAATATTTGTTAGCAAATTTACAACAACTTTGCAAAGTAAAAAAAAAAAAAAAAAACAAAAATAGAAAAAAAGGAAGCATCGATGTGTTAATAGTGTAAAACTTAATGCCACTAAATGTGTTGCTATTCCAACAGTGGCCACTGCATCTCTCTTATGTATAGAAAATTGCCCTTCATCATTAAAAGCTTAAAAACAGATATATGCTTTTGTTGCTTTTTTCCTTTTGGATAAAACTAGGAAATATCCTAGCAAGTTCTTTTTATAATTGTCAGCCTGAAATCTTTTTTCAACTATGCATTGATTTTTAATAATTCTCAAACAATAGTATGCTTTAAACTTTTTGAGTGTAAAACACTAACACCAAATAATTTTGACCGTCAACCCATATAATTTCATAACATATAATTTCATAAAAGATCTAAAATAAAAAATCTTACAAATATAATCATTTACTTATAGATTTATTGTGGTTTAAAATTTATTCAATTTGAGTATTGTTTGATACTCAATCAAGAATTATTAAATTTAGATAGTAGTAACTACTATACAAACTTGGTGGTTCTTGATGGAGTACAAAAAAAACACAATTAATCTATAAATAAATGAATATGTTTGTGATTTTATTTTCAAGCTTTTTTTTTATAAATTTATATGGCTTGACATAACTTTTGTGTCAAAAATATTTGGTGTAAGTGGATCCTCCTCAAACTTTTTACCACCAAAACACTATTCAAATAGTACAACTATGAAATAATACATTAATTTTAAACTATTCAAATAATACATTAATTTTAAACTATTCAAATAATACATTAATTTTAAACTCATCCGTACTTCAAAATTTTATTCATGCATGATACCAAGCAATGAAAATAGTACAACTATTCAAATCATCTATCAGAATATCCAATAGGAAGTTAGGAACTCACCTAAATAAATACCTAATGCTAGCTACTGTGAAATAATTACTATATAAATAAATTTTGTGTCATTTTTTTTTTCTAAAGGTCATGCTTGAAAAGCTACAAGAGAGGAGATGACATTTGGCATATACTCTTGTAAAATTCATATATCTTTTCACTTTTCTCATGTTAAATACAATTTTAATTTTAATTTCTTCAAGGTTCAAACTCTAGGGGGGTGCAAATGCACATGGGTGGGTTCCTAAAGTTTCTATAAGAAATCATCCAAGTCAATGCCCTTCATATGTCCATCTTCTTTCTATCTATGTAACGCACATGGCAAAAGAGCAAGCGATAAAACAATAGTGTACAATAAGCAATTAATTAAGCATAGATAAATAATAATAATAAGGTTTTACAAGTGATGACTTGGGGGGATAAGTTAAAACCTTCTCTTGACCAATGTGTATATGCATCCTCATATGCACATCCTTTTATGGAATTTTGTTGGATCCTTGTGTCGCTTTGGTTCTTGCAAATGTGGTGGATTATATATCAAGAGTTGTATATTTTAGGGTTTTCCACCGTTGAAAAAACAGCACATTTTATCGATTTCTGGATACTGTATGTATAAATAGGAGTTTAGTTAATTTGCTTGGTGAAACTTCGATATGCAGGTGGCGATTATGCTGCTATGCCCCTACAAATTTGCTGAATTCTTCAACTCTTTTCTAACATATGTTTACGGTGCTGCTTTTTATTAATACAAAATAGTAGGCAATTCGCCTGCTACATCAAAAACCTATGTTTACGGTGAAGGAGGCTCTCGAGAACTTATCCTCGTTTTTTCGATTAATTTGTAATTAATGAGGTAATTAAAAAAGGGAACGGGCATACTTTTTTATCCACATGATAATGATTATAGATATATTATTGAATTTATAAGTTGTAATATATTTGAAACTTTATACAATTTAAATGTGATATAAAGAATATTATCACTTGCATCTCATACTTTTATTGCTCAATTCTTCTAGTTAGCATTCAACTTCTAGTTGAGAACAACATATTATAGAAAATTGAAACATATATCTAATATCACGAGAGAATTTATTGTCTTTTGAGAATTATTAGTTCCACATGGTGCACCCCACTTAAAACACCGAACTTAAATTTTAATACTATGACAATAGCTAAAAATAAAGTAAAAAAAGATAATTTAATTTTATTTACTTAAAATCTCAAAATAAAATAAAAAAGATAATTTTTTTTTCCTAAAATTGAAATGATTGAGTTTTACAGTTTGCCTTGAGAATTTTCCAAGCGTACTCATTTTAATTATCCACACGCCCATACATACATAAAATTTTATAAATTCTTATCTCAAACTATGTAAAACTCAACTCAAATTTTGTAACAACATAGACATGTGAACACTAATTTTGCGGACACTAGATATGACCCTTTGCCTTATCATTATGTACGTACGTATAGGAGAATAGGCGAACTAATTTTAATAACAGAGATACATTATATATTTAAGACCTAGTAAAAGATAATTTTGACCGGTTACTAAGACAAAGCAACTATAACACATATGGCAATTCGTTTTATTATATCATATATAGGAATTATAAATGTACCAAATTAATTTTATTTTCTAAAGAGTTTACTTTATCTCCTATAATATGAGATAAATGGCCATGAAAAAAATGCATTCAATTTGATTATCTAGATGTAGATGCTAAAAATTAAATTAATTGCCAGATGATCAGAGTCAAGTTTAACAGATAACTGATTATTTTTTTTTTTGATAAAATGAACAAAAATATGCCCATCACTTCCCATTTCTTTTGAGGAAGTACAAACCATTGTTCGAAATGAAACCTAATCAAAAACTAAACAATCAAGCAAACATCAGAATCCGTCAAGGGAAACTGATACTAGTCTAAACTTAACCAAAAGCAGCATCACCACTGGATACTGATACAAAGTACCCTGCATAAAAGAAAGCATTCTAAAATCATGCTGTAAACATTTTTCACAAACTAAACAAGTAGATTTTGGAAATCAAAATTAATTGAAACTCAAAGATAAGGAACCAAGAAGCTCTTAAGCAGTTGTGGTAACCCCTGCTTCTTCTTCACCTCTTAGTTCTTCAATAATCATCACTCTGTCAGTTTGGAGCAAATGATCCAACTCACTGCTTTTTCCTGTCCACACATTATATAATGTTAGAATCTTTAATAACATAGTGTTAAAACTGGGCAGCATTGAATTATTAAAAACTGCTTTATTCCTATAGTTCCAAAACACCCAAAAGATGATACAAATGATACATTGTGCATATTTTCTTTTCTCATTTTCTAAGACAAGAGTACTATTCCATAACTCAGTAATTGATGATAAATCCAAAGTTATCCTTTTTAGATTGAAAGAATTGAAATTTTCCCAGAATTCTATCATCAAAGGACATTTAAGAAAAAGATGATTCACATCTTCAATATCCAGACAAAATTCACATTGAAGATTACCAGTCCATCCTATAAAAAATAAGTTAACCTTTGTCATAATTCTATCCTGCAAAGCTATCCACACAAAAGCTCTTACCTTTAAAGGAATTGGAAGTTTCCAAATTGAATCCTGCAGATTGTTTCTAATACCTCTACAATTCAAAAACATATAGAAAGAATGGACAGTATATACCCCTTTGGAATCTAGCTTCCAAGAAGCTGAATCCTCACCATCCAGAATTAAAGAATGGAGAATATTCAAAACTATAACTTTTTCTGCTCTCAACAGTAAACTAGCACCTCTTAATAATAGAATTTTTGGTGCACCCTTATTCCAGACTTGAGCTAACGTAGTTGTTTCTGGGAATTTTGCCTTAGCAAACAGATTTGGAAATTGAATATATATTGGAGAATCATCATACCAAATATCAAACCAGAATAAAATTGATTCTCCATTACCCACAATTCTATTTACTAATTTCCTAAACATAGGATGTATATTAAGAACAGACTTCCAAAAAAAAGAAAATTGTCCATGCAATTTATACCCATATTTAAATTTAACAGTGTCCTTCCATAAACTTGGTTGGCCAGAATATAACATTTTCCAGTACCATTTTGCTACTAGAGCAATATTCATTTGGTTCAGATCTAAGATACCAAGACCCCCATGTTCTCTGTGTAGGCAAACCTTTTTCCAATTAATTAAAGAGGCTTTCCTATTTCTACCAGATTCAACCCCTGCCCATAAAAACTGTCTTCGAATCCTATCAATTCTCTTAATTACCCACTTAGGTGCAATAAAAAGAGATAAGTAGTATAAGGGAATAGAACTCAGAACAGAATCCAGCAATACAATCCTTCCCCCCAAAGATAACTGTAAGAAATTAATTTAATTTTAACAAAGGACTACTTAAAAAAAAATATGATATTGTACCGTAGAAAACATTAATTTAAATTTGATATTTTGATTAAAATTCGAAGACATGGAGCTTATAGAAGAGAATTATATTATAGATTGTAGGCAGCATAATATATATAGGCCATATAATTTTACATATATTTGTACTCTTTCAAAGAAAACATAGATCATAAGACCAAAGCATTATCCATCACATGCAAACCAATAGGCCTTTTGACTGGTTTAAATTTTATTTTTAATATATATATATATATGATCCCATTTAATTTGAGACAGTCACGGTAGATGAGATCCTTTGAGATCTTGTTAAAACAATAATATATATATTCGTCATGTTATTCCATATTACTCAGATAAATTAATTCCTTCGGAGTTTTCCTGCATTTACTGTTTAATTTAGTTAGTTATTATTTAATCTTATTGATTGTATGTATTGTTTAAGTATTCATCTTTCGTAGTTTATTAATTGTTCAAATTGTTTTTGTTTTATTATTTAGATAAAGAGGAATGACAATTGTAAGTACCTTCTTATACTAAATACCGTAAGAAGTTTGTTATTTAGGCTCCATATATTAGATCAGTTAGCCTAAAGTTGTCAACAAGCAGGGAGGGAGCTCAACAGAGTAAAAGTTTGATTGACTCGTTACAAAATAAAATTATTGACTACCAAATTGAATGGATCGAGATTTGGTAGTCAACAATTTTTAAGCAACCCAGTCAAAGAGTTATGATATATAAAATATAAAATAAAACCTTAATTACATGCAGAAATATAATATATTCTGAGCAATTAATGGTTGCTCAATGCATATTTGCATTTTCATAGCATGCATGCATGCAGCATGGAGCTAGGCAGAAGAGAAGAAAACAGCCTGATTAATAGTTGGTTAATTAACAATAATGTCAATTACAAATTAACAGTAAATAATATTGTCGTATTAATATATCAGTGCCCCTTGAACAAATAAAAGGAAACAATATGAACCAATTTTCGAAAAAAAGAAGGGGGCTCATGGGACTAATTGATAATTAATTAATTAATCAGGGCCCAAATTGGAAGAAACCAAACTACACAGAGTATCATAAATCATAAATCTTCTAATTAACTTGGCAGTTAAAATATGTATATATTCTTTCCGTGACTAGCTATAGCTAGCTAGTGTTCAAAGTCCAAATTGTTTTATTATATAAAAAGTCTAATTAAACAGTTACATCAATTAATCAAACCTAATCTTTTGGTTCTAACTGCTAAGCTAAGCTAGCCCTGATGATTAAATTCAGTTATATATACCAATTATTTAACATGGTTTAATAGTATTATCAATTAATATTTATTATTCACTAGCTAGCTAGCAGTAGCAATGTTTCTTGTCCCATTTGTGATTTGACTGGTTGTGTTCTAGCTAGTTATTAATTAATTTTAGAATTTTAACTCTCTGTGTTTGGTTTTAAATAAAGAGTGTGATACTGTGATAGCGTGTAAGCAGTCAACAATTGCCTGTTTTTTTTGGGGTTTTGGATCTGTTTGACTCAGGTCAGATTGGATTTTGAATTATCAGTCTTGAGTCATTCCGGTTTGGATTGGGTGAGTTTTGGGTTGTTAAAGTTTGGAATTAATTAAAGATAGTGAATTGGGGGTGATTTTTTTTTTCCGGATGAACAGTACCGCCCCCCTTTGGGCCGTCCGATCAAGATCTGATGGCTGCCATTCCTCCTGCTGATGTGTGCTGGCGTAAGCAACGTTAATATGCAATGATTTGGATAAAAGAAAGAAACGAAAGAAACACTGCAGGTATACTCACATGGATCCAACAACATTTACTTAGGTAAAGGTTAATTTAATGTTAACCGCTCTAAAATTTTTTTTCTCCAAGTTCTTGCCAGTTTCTCATTTCCAGATGCAAATCATATACATATATATTTAGCGGTGTAAGTCCAATCCGTTCAACCTGCGGAACCCGACCGACCCGACTAACCCGACCCGAAAAATTACAGATTTTGATTATAGTTGGTCAGGTACGGATTAAATTTTGTGCAACCCGATCATTAAAGTTTGGTTATGGATTTTGTAAAATATGTTGGATAAAACCCGGCCCGAACAATTTGTTTAGATTTTTTAAGATAATTTATATTAGTCTAAATAAAGTCACAATATTTTTATATAAATGTAATGACTTTTTGGTATACTTAAATTTTTGAGTAAATTATGTTAATGGTCCCTAAAGTATCATCTTTTTACCAAATTGGTCCTTAAATCTAAAAGTTACCAATTTGGGCCTTAAAGTATTGATTTGCTACCAATTTGGTCCTTACAGTTTGAAATGTACTATTTTGGTCCTTAAAGTTTTACTAACATATCATTTTGGTCCTTAAAATATTTTATTCATACAAAATTGGTCCTATCATTATCCATTAATGCTAAAATTTACTTAATAAGTATTTGATAGCATGAATAAATATATTTATTTGTACATTATTTATGTTTTTTAATAATATATTATTGTTTTTTGTAATGCTAGAAATTAATTTAAGATACATGAAAATAATAATTTTAAATGAAATACTTAATTTTGGGACCAAGATGATAAATTTTTACAACTTTAAGGACTAAAAACGATATGTTGGTGAAACTTTAAGGACCAAAATGGTACATCCCAAACTTTAGGGACCAAATTGGTAACAAATCAATACTTTAAGGACCAAATTGGCACTTTTGAAACTTTAAGGACCAATTTGGTAAAAGAGTGATACGTTAGGGACCATGGGTGTAATTTACTCTAATTTTTTTAATTGAAACTTATTTTATTTTACTTTTAGTTAGTGTATATTGATTTTTTTTCATCATAACTTAGTTACACTTATATTTTAAACAATTAATATCTTAAATTGAAATCTACGAAACCCACGAAACCCGACTACCAAAATTGAAACCCGAATTGAACGGTTTTATCATTTATTGGTTAGTTATGGATTGAAATTTTGTGCAACTTGACTAGAATAATTTGAATTAACTTATACGAAACCCGACCAATCCGACCTAGCTATTTACACCCTTATATATATTAATTGGCTTTCATGTCCTCTCAAATGAACACATTTGTCGTCTATTTACGAAATCATTATTTAATTATTTCCAAACATGTTTGGTTGCTGCGAAGCAGCAACAGCAACGAAGCATCTAGTTGGTGGTAAATTTTGGACCCATAATTAAAAAATATATCTGTGTTCGGTTTTAAAAAAAGTACTACGTCAAGACAAGCATTGTCAAGTGATCCTTCCTCAAATTTAATTTACCCCATTTATTTCCCATACTTCAACAAAAACAAAAGTTATAGTGAGTTTAATGTTTTTTTTTTTTTTTTTTTTTTTTGCCAAAGTTTAATGTCTTTTTCATGATAGATGTTATGATGTTTTCAAAGTTAAAACCACTGATAATATATATCTTCCTCTATTTTATAGCAAAATACAAGTTTTATCTATCGTTGTTTAAAACAATATTTAACATTTTCTTTTCTTCAAAACATCAAAGTAATAGAAAAAAAATATATAGTTAATTATAGTATTTGAGTTATAAGAACTATAGATATGCAAATTACCTATTATTATAAGACTGAAGTTCTGATCAAGTAATAGAATCTGTTTTGTTTGTTTTGTACTGAGTATTTCTTCTATTATTTTGTAACACAATTTGTTGTTGTATACTTTTCCTGACAATCTCACAAAATGAAGGAAGATGAAAGTCTAAAATACAGTTGGGTAGAAAAATTAATATTATTGTATCAGTTGGATATTAATCAATAGGAAAAAAAAAAATTATCCCAGTGAAGACGCTCAAACATTGAATATAAAAAAATGATTTGTTAGGAAATATTATAAACTAATGTTATCAAAGAATATAAAAAAAAATGTTAACTTAACAATTAAATAAAGAAGAAAGGAACACCAATTCTGTGGATTGCAAGGAGAGATTCACAATCCATGACTGACAATTGGATATCGTATCTATGAAAATAGTTTTTATAAAGAGAGGGATGCTCACGTTAAAACCAATCATATGTATATACTATATACAAACTACTCTCTCTTTTTAAAAATTCAAAAGCAAACGGCCATAACCACCATTTAATACTTAAAAACTTAGCTCGATTAGATAACTAATTTGTTTGATCACACCTTAATTCTTCCATACTTCCGTTATGATTTGTGTTAAGGAAAAGGTAACATGGGTGTGAAGAACATATTCCTTCTAATGCACTATACAAGCAAAGCATGCATGCATGAATTATTTCCGTTCTAGAATTATATTGGTGCCCATTTTGTGTTCTAGAACTTTTAAGTTTGTGTTTTGAATTAGTTAATTAGCACTATGCCAAAACATATGCTGTTAATACTACCATTTGACCATAAAATTTTACAAAAACATATCTTTAATTTCAAAATAATCACACGATCACATATGTAAAATAATCGGAAACATCTTGCGTCCATAGAATGTATCACCATAAAATACACAATGTCACACAGTGGGTCCCACCTGTCATACTCTCTTTGTGTCTTCTATAATTGTCCATTCTATGGACGGTCATTTTCTAAAATAATCTCACTCGTAAGACCATTTTTGAGAGGTGGCAAGTCAGCTTCTGAAAAACACCCGTTTGGGCCAATATATATTCCTTTTACTTATATAGTTCATCACTTCATCATGTCATAAAAAAAAACCTTTTTTGAATTAAAAAAAAAAAAAACTAGCCGAAAATCTTGACTACCGACCATCTCACTTGAATCATATAATTTAATTTGTAGAATTATTAATTTCTTATAATTCCTTGGGATGACTCATAGTAGGAACAATTTAATTACTACATTTAATTACGAATATTTTTATATAATACTTGGCTTTTCATATAATTTTGTACTTGACATCAATAAAAATACATAGTTTCTTATTCTATGCATATATATATATAGGTACATTTAAGCAAGTGAGAAGGGGGGCCAATTAAATGATTCATTTTCTTTATGATTTTAGTTTGGCCATTTAATTTGTTTATAAAAAGAGATTGAAGCTGATATAATTTATACAAAAGTAACGAACTTGAAAAGGAATTGAATAAAAAAAAATATGGTACCAACATTAAAGATACTAATAATAGTGGGCTATTTTTTTTTTGTTTGGTACAATGAATCAATGATTATTGTGGTGTGATCAAAAGGTCGGACGGCCTTTCATGTGCCAAAGGTTTGATTCATACAAATGCTTTGTTCAAAATATAGTTCATCAAAAAATAGGATATATAATTCTATATGTGTGTATATATATATATATATCCATGATTTAAGTTGAGCAAGCACATGCCCATCATTTATGTGAACCCAACTAATCATGTGAGGCACTTTGGGTGCTCTAATCTTCTTCATAATCCGGCTCTTTTGTGGGCATCCCAAACTCATATTGTGTTGCACATGAGCACATCCTTACATGTGGGTCATACATTCCCAATTATAGTCTTGTGGTACCACCCATCAAATAAATGTCAATTAACCAAGAGATCTTCTTTCTTTTTTTTTTTTTCTTTTTTTTTTTTTGACGTAAAGATGAAGGTCAAGCCACTTAAATTTAAGAATATCTATAAAAGACCTCTTATCCAGATTTCGAACCCGCGATCTTCCACACGAAGAGCGTTGCCCTTAGCCACTAGACCAAAGGCTGGTTCTCAGAAGTTCTTCTTTCTAAAATCTAAAGAGATCTCATCACAAGGCATTTTCAGGCCCCTCCTCATCATCATCATTTTAGAGAAGCTTCGATCTTTCTTTAATTTAATTTGGTTTAGTTTAATTTAATTTGGCCTTTTTCTTTTTCCTTTTTGGAGAAGCCTTCTTCTGTTCTGTTGCATGAGATAGCAATCATAGGTCTTGAAAGATTTCATCATTCCATCACTCATTAGCCTCCAAATGCAAATGCGACGCCTAATCTCTCTCTTAAAGTAGGTACTGTAAAATTCATATCCTCTGTAGCGCTGCATTGTGTAGCGTAGGACGTGAACCGTTAGATCATCTTAATATCTGTACTAGCACGAATCTCAAGATGATCCAACGGTTCACGTCCTGCACTACACAATGTAGCGCTACAGAGGATTAGCAATGCATCGCTTAATTCTTATTCAAAGCTTGGATTTTGTTCTTCCAAGCAAAAGGAAAAAGGGATCAGCATCATTACAGAAAAATAAATTAATTAAACATACATTGAATCAGAAAATTCATGCATTTTTTTTTTCCTTCCTTTTATTTTGTGGGTCCTCATGGAACCGTCATAGATGATCGCATATATGGCAGTCAAACAATTGAGAGTTGTTAGGTCAAACTTAGATAGTAAATGGGTCCCCTTAAAATATACATATAATGAGGGAATTTTATTTTATTTTATTTGAATAATGAGGGAATTTTCAATTGGAAGTTAACTGCCAAAGGGACAATTTAATTGCAGTTGAGTTACCCATGCATAACGCCGTATATATCCATTCCGGTCTTTAAACAAAACATTTGGCTAACGCTCTCATGTTCAATTGTTTTTCACTTTTTTAGCATCTCGAAGTGGGTTCTTTTAAGTGTGTAATTTATCCAGTTAAATATTATTGGTGAAGTGCAATATCATGTGATTTAATATAATCTGCTATACACTAATTAATATTTCTAGCAGTAATAATAGTATTGGTGACAATAATGATGGAGTGATAAATTAAATAAATAATGGCTAGATAATTCAATTATATGAATAACTGATTTAGCCTATTTTAATACAATTAGAAGATGGGAAAATGATGATGATGATGATGATGATGATGATAATAATAATAATAATAATAATAATAATAATAATAATAATAATAATGGGTAGATATAGATATATTTTTTTTTACTAAGCTGGTTCTTGAGTTAAAATTTTTTATTTACTACCATTTCAGTGTTGTTAATTGCCTTGTTAATTGGGTATCGTTGTTCTTACTTTCTCTCAATTTTAATTATGAAGCTCTCACTTGAAGCATCTGCCATTGCCATATATATCTAGAGATTAATTGCTTCTTCTGTATGTTACAATATTAGCAAAGAACAATAATCTATTCTATTACCAATGCATGAGGATATTATCAGTGCAAGTATTTATTTTTGGCCATTGCGTGATAAAGTAGTTTGGATAGTTTTTGCCAATTTAGGAAAATTCATTGTTTCCTTCCCTCCCTCCGTTATTTCCCTTTTATTTGATTTTATACTGTTTAAACAATTTGAACATTTATCTCAAAAAACAATTTAAACATTACAGATTTACATTTTTTTTTTTTGGTTCGAGTTTACTATCACAAGGAGGCATATATATGCACGTAAGTGTCGGCTGACAACAACATGCCATAATTTAAATATGAGATATGATCCTCATAATTTATTATGGTTTAATTTATTGTTTTACATTAATTATGTTTACAAATTTTGGCCCATCGATTAGTTTATAATTAATTAATTTAATTAAGAAAAGAATTATAAAATTCGGCATTTGATTCGAACATGAATTCCGAGCAAGTAACTCGATCGAAAAACTCCAAATTCCAATATTCTCTAATTTTTTATATGAACCCATTTTGATCATATTCAAGTATTCCTTATTAATGATTAGAGGAGTGATTATTATGAGCTCATGATAACTAACTACTCCATGAACATCTCCATGAACTTTTCGATCGAGCATCTTACAATTCATGTCATTTTCTTATTGTGCCGACATGGTACACTTGCTAGCTAGTTAGTATCCGTCGAAGCATTTTTTTTGTTGACGGTTGTTATATAATTATCTTGTTATATTTGACAAACCCAAATTGCATTTTATACAATTTTCACTAACTTGTCTTATATCAAACCTAGTATTATCAAACCATTAGAAAAACTCAAAAATCAAAATCTATACTTAAGTTTTTTATATAAACACACACTTGATTTTTTATTGTGATATCAAATTAAGACACTTGTTCATTAAAAGAAAATGATAAAATTAAACACAGTTAATTAGATGTTATATATCTAGCAACCAAAATTTTGAGGTTTTATGAAGACTAAAAGGGTCCATTTGGCAAATCAAGGAATATCACTATAATAGTGCTATCCGATTAGTAAAAATGGATTAGTGATTATTGGAAGAGTAAAAAGAATAGTAATATTTTGAACTATTTGGAAGAGTAAAAATGTTGTTTGGTAAAATACTAATAGGAATAGCACATTATTTTGCTAATCCGAGTGTCATGTTGAAGCACTAATCCGCTATTCGACCAAGGGGTCCGAATAGCGGATTAGCTATTCTTGTACACTATTCTAAGTTTCTAATTTGTGTTTGGCATGGACTTTCGATTGGAAGAGTGTGCTATTCTACTATTCCACTTGATTTTGACGGTGCCAAACAACCCCATAGTGAATAGTTATTATTGTGTTCTACTTGAAATTCCTTAACAATATTTTAAAACGACGAATTATTTATTTGGAGGGTCATTTGTAGTTTTGCATTTCCAATTATTACTTGGGGTTGTTTAATTAATTAATTAATTCCCATACATGACATGGAGGTTGTATATATGTATGGTATTAATTAGGAGATTGACCACATATGTATGTTCCAATAATAAGCCATGCCGAGGACGGTTAATGAAGATACTTTAAAGAAATACCATTTGCAATATAAAAGGGGCAGCAGAATAATGCACAGAATTAGTTGATGGCACTGCATGCAACTGCAACTGCAAGGGCTGCATGTGCCAGTAGTCTGACCTTGACTCTCATATATGCATCTCATGATCAGAAAGAGAATTCATGAAGAAGAAGGGGGTAACTGGTAACAGTACCAGTACAGACCATGATTATATGATGATATAAATATATCAGTAAAACCTGCCGTCCATTGATTAAACGGTCCATAAAAATAACAAACAGTATGACATATGGACTTCATATGAGCTCAAATGTAACAATTTCACTCATAGTGTAACTTCTATAGACCGTCCATCAATGGACGCATTCTGTAAATATATATAGAGAGAGAAATTATCTTTGTCCCCCTTAACTTTCTCCCTGATCTATCTCCCAAACTAAATTTGTAATATTCTCTCTTTCTCTGTCACACTCTCATGAAATTTAAGTAAATTTTTCTTATTCTTTATTTTTTTTATTGTATATGTATGAGTATTTTGTATGATTGATGATGTGAATTGCAATCAATAAAATTGATTTGTTGCATTTGAAAACTGATTTTAAATTAAAAATGTATTGGGGATGGATAAGGGGGAGTATTATCACCTCCTATATATATATATTTATATCTCCACCTGCTGCTAATTGATTAATATTATAAGTACTCTCAAAATTAAATGTCCAAGTTCTCAAGGGGAGAAGAAGAAGGCGTGGTCGGTTTTCATCATGGGTGGTCCACAACTGGGTACTGGTACTGGTACTGGTACCTCATTATATCCTAGCTATTTTTCAAACTATTATTAGTCTCTCTTCTGCTCTAAGTTTCCTACTCAGATCAGTCAACTGAATTCAACTCAGTATCTTATCAAGTAACACTAACATGTGTTCTTCATCTTCTTCTTCTTCTTCTTCTTCTTCTTCTTCACTTTTATTTCATTTAATTTTTACCATGACTATGAACCAAGTTTCAGTAGATTGCACTGCACAAAAAGGTGAAAGTAATATATATATATATATATATATATATATATATATATATATATATGATAATTAACCAGAAATTAAAGGTAAAAAAAAAACCCAAATTAATTAACCTCCTTGACTGAAGATTAACACATTGACACAAATTCCATTGAGATAGACTAATAGACAAATTATTAGGTTGACCCCTCCTCAAGTGGACCTCCACATAGAATCAAAACGGACCAAAACTTAATTAATACCCAATTAATTAATCTCCAATATAAAAAAAAAATTAAGCCCAAATTTAATTAATTATTTGTCAATTCAAGATTTTAAATTTCTTAACTTAACCCTTCCTCCCCCCATTCTTATATAAGCACTAACTACCGGCATCTTGCCATGCAACTGAATTCATTCCTGTTCTCTCTCACTCACTCATTGTCTCTATCACACACACACAAAACACAAATTCAGAAAGATTAGAACACACAGTACTCACTGAGATAGATAGATAGATGGACCTCTCCTACTTCTTCTCGTCGTCGAAGTCCACCTCCGACTCGAAGAAATCAAAGCGCCGCAGTAGCCAGCAACAGCAGCAGCAGCAGCAGCAGGACAACAATGCCGGCTCAGGTCAGTAGTAGTTTTAGTTATCATGTCAGCCAACATGTTATGGTAAATGACAACGTGACTAATAAACGTGTAACGGTAATTGGACAGGCGGCAATCCGACAAAGTACCTGGGCGTGAGGCGCAGGCCGTGGGGCAGATACGCAGCCGAGATAAGGGATCCCGCGACGAAGGAGCGTCACTGGCTGGGGACCTTCGATACCGCTGAGGAAGCGGCGATTGCCTACGACCGTGCGGCACGTACCCTGCGCGGGTCGCGTGCACGCACAAACTTTGCGTACCCCGACCTCCCACCTGGCTCCTCCATCACCCCCTTCCTCTCCCCCGACGTCCAGTCGTCCTACTACTCATCCAACGGTACTCAGATGAACTCGCAGCAGGAACAGCTGCAGCAAGTCATGGACCCCGTGGCGGCCCTGGCGCAGGCTCAGGTGAGCCCGGTGGCAAGTGAGGAGAAAAACTACCAGTACCAGCAGTACCAATACGAGACCGATGATCACGACATGAGCATGATCCAGCAAGGGAACTCTAATTCCTGGTGTGACGCGGGGGAGTTCGATTCGTACCAGAACAACACCGGCTCGCCCTCGCAGCACGGCATGTTCTTCGACGAAGGGTACGTGCATAGCCCGCTCTTCGGGCCAATGCCGACCGTGGACGACGCCGCCATGGACGGGTTCCAGCTCGGCGGCTCCTCTAACTCCTACTTCTACTAATTATAATAATTTGCTGCTGTGATCATGGGGAACATAGTCTCCTCTTTTCCCTCTGCTTATTATTATTCCCTGTTTTGTTTTGTTCAGTTGTTTATGTGTTTTTTAAAAAAATGGCACCCGCCGTGTAGTACTGCTGCGGTGTAGTGGGTTTGAATTTGATCATGGTGTGCTTTTTTTTTTTTTTCTTTTCTTTAGTTCTTCTAATTTTTTTTTTTTTTTTTGGGTCTGATTAATTGGGCTGATGGATTGGGTACCGAATGGACGGGTACTTTTATGTTCAGTTTCGGTAACAATGTTATTAGCCCAAGTTTGTGAGTCAGGTGTAGTGGGCTTTAAAATTGGTGTTGTGTTGTGTCATGTTATGTGGCATGGCTTGGGGACATATACTGTATGTAAATCACTAGTCGGCATTGATTTTGCTGGCGCTGGAATATATTATTATTATATAGTGTTTATTTGCTTTGTTTAAATAGCTGTTTGTTTCTCTGTATATATATTATTTTTGCTTTGTTTAAATTGCTGTTTGTTTCTCTGGATATATATTATTTGACTGGTTCTGGATTTACCAAGCAACCTTTCATTTTGAATCGAGCTATTATGATCCAACATATCTCTTTAATTGTATCTAAAGACATATCATGACCCTCCATTATGAAAAATGAATGGTCCATATTTTTCATCCGATGCATAGCAGAATTAGCCATATTTATTTTGGTTGCATTGATATAGTTGTTTACTCATCCACATCAATCTCAAGTGTTATTAACAGGCTCAAAAAGAAAAGCAATGCACAGGGCCGTTTCATTGTCGTCCGTTTCCATATGCGCTTACACTAACACAGGCACAGCTTGATTGTTCAAAAAACAAGATTCATACAAACTCTCCAGTGCTCTAGTATCCCTTTCTTTATTTTCTTTTTTGATGTTTTTCTTTTTGCTTCCATTAAGAAAGGGAAATTATATCTACCTGTAGAGTGGCGAGGCCATTACTGAACAGTAAATTTGCCTGCCTACACTTGATTACTCAATTAGAATATACATATTAATGAGATAATGAGACCACGAGTCTACGACGCCAACAATAAGTATGCATCATGCATGAAAATTTTCTTATACAAACAAAGCAACAGGACACAAGTACATGTAGCATTTCAGATATAACTATTCACCACAATGAACAATATGTTCCTCCCCTGTTTTAAAAAATAAACATATCCAAAACTTCAGATAACATATCATATAACAAGATTGTTTATTTTAGAAACAGGGATTTTAAAAGGGGCAAAGTACAAATGCATCTCAAACCAAGTTAAACCACCACCCGAAGTATGATTCTCACGAAGTATGACTTTACCTGAGACACATCAGACTAACACGTACTAACACTCAATAACACCATCAGATCAAGTTTGAAATACCCAGACTAAGCATCCTTTCAAGCTGAAGGTAAAAATTAGTAATCTCTACCAGGCACATCTCGCCCCTGATATCCTTGAGGTGCACCGTCTCCATATGAACCAGATCCACTCTGCTGATAATTCCCACGGGAACCACCATAATTTTCTTGGTAGTTATCACGTCCCTGATAAGGCGGAGGCGGAGACGGGTTACTTCCTGGATAAATCAGACGACCACCTCCCTGATACAGACCAGGTCCAGGGTTCAGGTTAGGGTTTTCACCTTGATAGAAATTTCCCTGTTGAGGGCCAGGGTTAGAATTTGCTCCAGGATATCCGGGTGGAGCACCGGGACGCTGGTAGGGATTTGGAGGCATCTGTTGGTTTTGGTTCATGCCTGGTGCACTGCCATACTGATTTCTGTAGGCACCATGTTGCGGCTGATTGTAATTGAAATTAGGAGGCGGCAAGCTAGGTCCTGCATTATTATTGAAATTAGAAGGAGGTGGGGGCATATTTGTTCCAGCATTGTTATTAAAATATGAAGGGGGTGGAGGCATATTTGGTCCAGCTCCAGGACTGCCATTGAAACTTGATGGTGGAGCAGGTCCATTAGGTCCCTGTCCTGAACCATGGAAATTTGATGGTGGGGGTGGCATATTTGGTCCCACTCCACCAGGGGCATTGAAATTTGACGGCGGAGGGCTCATGGGGCGATTTTGGAAGTTCTGTTGTTCACGACGGCCCTCAAAGGTCCTGGAGCGGTCGAAGTTGCGGGGACGGTCATTACGCCTTGAACGCTCATTTGCACGGGCGTTATTGCGCACCCATTCTTCATGGTACTTCGGATCATATGGCACAGCTTCACCATTTATAAATGGTTCACCTGTAGTGTTTCAAAATATGATAACAAAAATAAGCTTCAGCCTGCACAGGGTTCACTACCTATGCTAGCAATAAAACTCGTACTATATTATACAAACTGACATATATTTCAATTTCTACGTGCTGAATCAAAGTGCATCCAAGCTATAAAACCTCAAATTGAATTAATTCATTGATAGGGCCCAATACACCGGTCTATGAGCCCAAAGCCGGATTCATGTCTTCTGGGCCTACAGCCAGGTCAGCCGAAATAGCATGCCGACATCACAAAAGGAAGGGATCCGTGATTGCCTCCAATCACGGATCTCTTTCCTTATTTCGGCTCCCCCTTCTTGTCATATGAGGACCTTAGACTCTAGCCTATAAAGGGGGCACTTGGACACTTAGTGGAGGTTGAAACTTAAGCCTATAGGATAGATACTAGACACTTTACTGTATTCACAGAACAGTAACATACTTGGTCTTCGGTATTCGGCACCCGAACACCGAAGCCCATCATTCATAACACAAATAACCAGTACCACACAAGCAACTTGCAAACAGACCACAGCAATAAGTCCACCAATTCCAACTATAATTACCTCAAAGTACTCCAAGCAGAAAATTACATAGCTGTTTTCTGATGTAAGCACATTACTTTGGAAAAACTTACAAACAGACCACAGCAATAAGTAGAAAAAATTGCAATTGGATGCTGAAAGATGCTAATCTCAGCTACAAAAAACAAAGGAAAAAACAGATATGATAAAAAAAAGACATAAGATGAGTAACAGATCATACCTCCATAATCCTTGTTCTTCACATCCAGGTACGAATCAGGGAGAACCCAACGAACACCCTCCAGTTCTGCAAAACATCGTGATTAAGCTTTAATGAAGGTCCACAGATCTGCAAGGAAGTTGCAAGAAGGAAAACAAAAACATGACAAATACCCTTAATTTTATAACTGAGCTCCTCAGAAACAAGTGCCCCAAAAGCAAAGTAGTGCCTAGTCGACACCGAGTATATCTTCTTCCTTGCTTCTCCCTCACTGCATCAAAACAACCATTAAAAAAGGAAAACACACACACACACACACACACAATTTGTCCATGACAGTAACAATTGATTAATTGCTGGTCAATTTTTGTTTACTTGAATGATTTCACAGGATTGGCATTCATTAACAGAAATGAGCAATCACCAAACCAGTCATATTAAACAGCTTAAAGCTACAGTTGCCAACAACTAAAAGTTGGTATACCATGAATAAGCATCTGCATAATTTCATCAACCTAATCTGCTCTATTTTGAAAAAATTGATCATGCAAACAGAAGGACCACAAAGGAAAGATATGTTTGAAAGCAAATACTTCAATGTCTAGCGTTTATAATGTACAGACCAAATACTTGACAAATTACAAAGAATAATAAAACCTACAAACTATGTTTCAATGTCCAAGACAGTAAAGGGCCTTAATCGAAATCCATTTTCAAGAACTGAGATGAAATGGGATCGAATCAGTATCAGCAGATGGTGAAGCAATAAAATGAGCTCAGTAACATATATTAAAGAGATGTTGTTGAACTTGAACTACTTCCTTTTATACCATAATAGACCAAGCACTACAAAACTTATAAAGAACATTAATACTTATAAACATAATAAGTTTCCGGGATAGTAAACGGTTTAGTTGATATACATCATCAAGCACTGAAGCTACAAGGACTTAAATTAGCAGCAAGAGATGGTAGGTAATAAGAAATTTATCTTATTAACTTATAATTAGGTATCACAGGTGTCACAAACAAATTCAAATATAAACAGAGAACATTAGAAAGCTTCTGTGCATCAATTTAGTAAAATTGCATTGAAAATGATATACTTAAGTTTTTTATATAAACACACACTTGATTTTTAATTGTGATGTCAAATTGAGACACTTGTTCATTAAAAGAAAATGATAAAATTAAACACAGTTAATTAGATGTTGTATATCTAGCAACCAAAATTTTGAGGTTTTATGAAGACTTTATAGTGAATAGTTATTATTGTGTTCTACGTGAAACTCCTTAGCAATATTTTAAAACGACGAATTATTTATTTGGAGGGTCATTTGTAGTTTTGCATTTCCAATTATTACTTGGGGTTGTTTAATTAATTAATTAATTCCCATACATGACATGGAGGTTGTATATATGTATGGTATTAATTAGGAGATTGACCACATATGTATGTTCCAATAATAAGCCATGCTGAGGACGGTTAATGAAGATACTTTAAAGAAATACCATTTGCAATATAAAAGGGGCGGCAGAATAATGCACAGAATTAGTTGATGGCACTGCATGCAACTGCAACTGCAAGGGCTGCATGTGCCAGTAGTCTGACCTTGACTCTCATATATGCATCTCATGATCAGAAGGAGAATTCATGAAGAAGGAGGTAATTAACTGGTAACAGTACCAGTACAGACCATGATTATATGAATATATATATATCAGAAACTTCATGCGTCCATTGATGGACGGTCCATAGAAGTTACAATGTGAGTGTAACTGTTACATCTGGGCCCATATGGGGTCCATTTGTCATACTGTTTGTTACTTCTATGTACCGTCCATCAATGAACGGTAGGTCTTACTGTGATATAGAGAGAAATTATTCCTGTCCCTCTTAACTTTCCTCATTATTTATCATCCTCCAAGCTAAATTTGTAATATTCTCTCTTTCTCTCTCACACTCTCATGGAATTTAAGTGATTTTTTCTTATTATTTATTTTTTTATTGTATATGTATGAGTATTTTGTATGATTGAGGATATGAATTGCAATGGCGGAGCCAAAAAATTTTCAAATGGGATTCAGTTGTCACATCAAATATCAATATTGATATAATAGTTATATAAAACATATAAATTATAATTATGGAGTTTAATAGTATAATAATTTTCATATTTTATGGGGTTCAAATATACATTTTCTTAAGAAAATACTTACATATCTTTAAAATTACCATGTAAAATTGTTCATTTGGAGTAAAATATGGGGGACATTGTCCCCCATTCTCTTCATGTAAATCCGGTGAATTGCAATCAGTAAAAGTGATTCGTTGCATTTGTAAAAGAATTTCAAATTAAAAATGTATTGGGTGATGGATAAGAGGGATTTTAAGGGGGACAATAATCATCTCCCTATATGTATATATATTTATATTTATATCTCCACCTGCCGCTAATTGATTAATATTATAAGTACTCTCAAAATTAAATGTCCAAGTTCTCAAGAGGAGAAGAAGAAGGCGTGGTCGGTTTTCATCATGGGTGGTCCACAACTGGGTACTGGTACTGGTACTGGTACTGGTACCTCATTATATTCTAGCTATTTTCAAACTATTATTAGTCTCTCTTCTGCTCTAAGTTTCCTACTCAGATCAGTTAACTGAATTCAACTCAGTATCTTATCAAGTAACACTAACATGTGTTCTTCTTCTTCTTCTTCTAAACTTTTATTTTATTTAATTTTTTTTTACCATGACTATGAACCAAGTTTCAGTAGATTGCACTGCACAAAAAGGTGAAAGTAAAATATATATATGATAATTGACCAGAAATTAAAGGTAAAAAAAAAACAAATTAATTAACCTCCTTGACAGAAAATTAACAAATTGACACAAATTCCATTGAGATAGACTAATAGACAAATTATTAGGTTGACCCCTCCTCAAGTGGACCTCCACATACAATCAAAACGGACCAAAACTTAATTAATACCCAATTAATTAATTAATCTCCAATATAAAAAAAATTAAGCCCAAATTTAATTAATTATTTGTCAATTCAAGATTTTAAATTTCTTAACTTAACCCTCCCTCCCCCCATTCTTATATAAGCACTAACTACCGGCATCTTGCCATGCAACTGAATTCATTCCTATTCTCTCTCACTCACTCATTGTCTCTCTCACACACACACAAAACACAAATTAAGAAAGATTAGAACACACACTGATCACTGAGGTAGATAAATGGACCTCTCCTACTTCTTCTCCTCGTCGAAAACCACCTCCGACTCGAAGAAATCGAAGCGCCGCAGTAGCCAGCAACAGCAGCAGCAGCAGCAGCAGGACAACAATGCCGGCTCAGGTCAGTAGTAGTTTTAGTTATCATGTCAGCCAACATGTTATGGTAAATGACAACGTGACTAATAAACGTGTAACGGTAATTGGACAGGCGGCAATCCGACAAAGTACCTGGGCGTGAGGCGCAGGCCGTGGGGCAGATACGCAGCCGAGATAAGGGATCCCGCGACGAAGGAGCGTCACTGGCTGGGGACCTTCGACACTGCCGAGGAAGCGGCGATTGCCTACGACCGTGCAGCACGTACCCTCCGCGGGTCGCGTGCACGCACGAACTTCGCATACCCCGACCTCCCACCCGGCTCCTCCATCACCCCCTTCCTCTCCCTCGACGTCCAGTCGTCCTACTACTCATCCAACGGTACTCAGATGAACTCGCAGCAGGAACAGCTGCAGCAAGTCATGGACCCCGTGGCGGCCCTGGCGCAGGCTCAGGTGAGCCCGGTGGCAAGTGAGGAGAAAAACTACCAGTACCAGCAGTACCAATACGAGACCGATGATCACGACATGAGCATGGTCCAGCAAGGAAACTCCAATTCCTGGTGCGACGCGGGGGAGTTCGATTCGTACCAGAACAACACTGGCTCGCCCTCGCAGCACGGCATGTTCTTCGACGAAGGGTACGTGCATAGCCCGCTCTTCGGGCCAATGCCGACCGTGGACGACGCCGCCATGGACGGGTTCCAGCTCGGCGGCTCCTCTAACTCCTACTTCTACTAATTATAATAATTTGCTGCTGTGATCATGGGGAACATAGTCTCCTCTTTTCCCTCTGCTTATTATTATTCCCTGTTTTGTTTTGTTCAGTTGTTTATGTGTTTTTTAAAAAAATGGCACCCGCCGTGTAGTACTGCTGCGTTGTGGTGGGTTTGAATTTGATCATGGTGTGCTTTTTTTTTTTTTTTTTTTTTTTGGGTCTGATTAATTGGGCTGATGGATTGGGTACCGAATGGACGGGTACATTTTAGTTCAGTAACAATGTTATTAGCCCAAGTTTGTGAGTCAGGTGTAGTGGGCTTTAAAATTGGTGTTGTGTTGTGTCATGTTATGTGGCATGGCTTGGGGACATATACTGTATGTAAATCACTAGTCGGCATTGATTTTGCTGGCGCTGGAATATATTATTATTATATAGTGTTTATTTGCTTTGTTTAAATAGCTGTTTGTTTCTCTGTATATATATTATTTTTGCTTTGTTTAAATTGCTGTTTGTTTCTCTGGATATATATTATTTGACTGGTTCTTCTATGGATTATGGATTGGTCAAGCCACCTTTCATTTTGAATCGAGCAGTTTGCAGTTATGATCCAACATATCTCTTTAATTGTATCCAAAGATATATCATGACCCTCCATTATGAAAAATGAATGGTCCATATTTCATCTGATGCATAACAGAATTAGCCATATTTATTTTGGTTGCATTGATATAGTTGTTTACTCATCCACATCAATCTCAAGTGTTAACAGGCTAAAAAAGAATAGAAATGCACAGGGCCGTTTCATTATCGTCCGTTTCCATATGCGCTTACACTAACACAGGCACAGCTTGATTGTTCAAAAAACAAGATTCATACAAACTCTCCAGTGCTCTAGTATCCCTTTCTTTATTTTCTTTTTTGATGTTTTTCTTTTTGTTTCCATTAAGAAAGGGAAATTATATCTACCTGTAGAGTAGCGAGGCCATTACTGAACAGTAAATTTGCCTGCCTACACTTGATTATTCAATTAGAATACATATATTATGCATTGCATTTAAAGCAGCTGACATCAGAAAACGAGACTACGACAACAGTAAGCATGCATAACAATTTCCTTATACAAACAAGTTCCCAGTTCCCAGCTAGTAACGTTTACTTAACGAAAGCAACGGAACAGAGAAGTACATATAGTATTTCAGATAACTATTCACCAATAAAGAACAATATGTTCCTTCCTGTTTTGAAATAAACATATCCAAAAATTCAGATAACATATCATGTAACAAGATTGTTTATTTTAGAAACGGGGATTTTAGGAGCAGAGTACAGATGCATCTCAAACCAAGGTCAAAACAGAACCACCCGAAGTATGACTTCACCTGAGACAAATAAGACTAACACGTACTAAGTACTAACACTCGGTAACCATCAAATCAACTTTGAAATACCCAGGCCAAGCATCCTTTCAAGCTGAAGATAAAAATTAGTAATCTCTACCAGGCACATCTCGCCCCTGATATCCTTGGGGTGCACCATCTCCATATGAACCAGATCCACTCTGCTGATAGTTCCCACGGGAACCACCATAATTTTCTTGGTAGTTGCCACGTCCTTGATAAGGCGGAGGCGGAGACTGGTTACTTCCTGGATAATTTGGACGACCACCTCCCTGATAAGGACCAGGTCCGGGGTTCAGGTTAGGGTTTCCACCTTGATAGAAATTTCCCTGTTGAGGGCCAGGGTTAGAATTTGCTCCAGGATATCCGGGTGGAGCACCGGGACCTCGCTGGTAGGGATTTGGAGGCATCTGTTGGTTTTGGTTCATGCCTGGTGCACCGCCATACTGATTTCTGTAGGCACCATGTTGGGCATTGCCCATTGAGGGTGGTGGTGGGGGCGGCTGATTGTAATTGAAATTAGGAGGTGGCATGTTAGGTCCTGCATTATTATTGAAATTAGAAGGGGGAGGGGGCATGTTCGGTCCAGCATTGGTATTAAAATTTGAAGGGGGTTGGGGCATGTTCGGTCCAGCTCCAGGACTGCCGTTGAAACTTGAAGGAGGAACAGGCCCATTAGGTCCCTGTCCTGAACCATGGAAATTTGATGGTGGGGGTGGCATATTTGGTCCCACTCCACCAGGGGCATTGAAATTTGAGGGTGGAGGGCTCATGGGGCGATTTTGGAAGTTCTGTTGTTCACGACGGCGCTCAAAGGTCCTGGAGCGGTCGAAGTTGCGGGGACGGTCATTACGCCTTGAACGCTCATTTGCACGGGCGTTATTGCGCACCCATTCCTCATGGTACTTCGGATCATATGGCACAGCTTCACCATTTATAAACGGTTCACCTGCAGTGTTTCAAAATATGATAACAAATAAGCTTCAGCCTGCACAGGGTTCACTACCTATGCTAGCAATAAAACTCGTACTATATTATACCAACTGACATGTATTTCAATTTCTACATGCTGAATCAAAGTGCATCTAAGCTATAAAACCTCAAATTGAATTAATTCATAACACAAATAACCAGTACCACACAAGCAACTTGCAAACAGACCACAGCAATAAGTCCACCAATTCCAACTATAATAACCTCAAAGTACTCCAAGCAGAAAAATACATAGCTGTTTTCTGATGTAAGCGCATTACTTTGGAAAAACTTACAAACAGACCACAGCAATAAGTAGAAAAAATTGCAATTGGATGCTGAAAGATGCTAATCTCAGCTACAAAAAACAAAGGAAAAAACAGATATAATAAAAAAAGACATAAGATGAGTAACAGATCATACCTCCATAATCCTTGTTCTTCACGTCCAGGTACGAATCAGGGAGAACCCAACGAACACCCTCCAGTTCTGCAAAACATCGTGATTAATCTTTAATGAAGGTCCACAGATTTGCAAGGAAGTTGCAAGAAGGAAAACAAAAACATGACAAATACCCTTAATTTTATAACTGAGCTCCTCAGAAACAAGTGCCCCAAAAGCAAAGTAGTGCCTAGTCGACACCGAGTATATCTTCTTCCTTGCTTCTTCCTCACTGCATCAAAACAACCATTAAAAAAGGAAAACACACACACACACAAAATTTGTCCACGACAGTAACAATTGATTAATTGCTGGCCAATTTTTGTTTACTTGAATGATTTCACAGGATTGGCATTCATCAATTTTTGCCAGTCATATTAAACAGCTTAAAGCTACACTTGCCAACAATTAATAGTAGGTATTCCATGAATAAGCATCTGCATAATTTCATCAACCTAATATACTGTATTTTGAAAAATTTATCATGCAAACAGAAGGCCCACATAGGAAAGATATGCCTAAAAGCAAATAATCCAATGTCTAGCATTTATAACATACAGATCAAATACTTAACAAATTACAAAGAATAGGATCGAATCAATATCAACAGATGTCCAAGACAGTAAAGGGTTTTAATTGAAATCCATTTTCAAGAACCAAATTTAAATAGGATCGAATCAGAATCAACAGATGGTGAAGCAAAAAAAAAAAAAAAAAACATATAATTAAGCATCACAGAGATGTTCTTGAACCACCTCTGCCATTTATACCATAATAGACCAAGCACTACAATATACCATATTCCATTCACCAAAATGTAATATCACTTCTTGCTTTTGGGTTTAATTATGCATAGGAAACAAGCAAAAGTATTGCTTACTCAAATAGGATAATTCATTTGCTTCCCATATAACATGTTTCCACAACAGAACATTTAACAGATAATCAAATCAATCCCTTTACCCTTATAATGCGCAAAATAAACCTAAAGAAACTATCTTTAAAGGTAATCATGGTACCAAGTTTACAACCAACGAACGAATACTAGAGGAATTCATTCATATATACCTTCCCAGGACCTTGGCAAGGGTCTTGATATAATTCTCGATGATCTCATCTCTGGTTATATCGGGGTTCGAGGGATCGCCGGGCGGGGGATCCATGACGACAAGCCAGTGCTCGAAGTCGCACCCGTCGAGCAGGATCGTCTCCTTCGGTGGCCGGTTGCTGAAATTGGGGCTGGAGTCTCTTACAGACGAGGTGGTCTGGCTCGTCGACATGCACCGCCGCACGTTGACAGCCCTCGGCGGCCTGAAGAGCGCCAGGCGGTCGAGCGATGCGACCACGGGGCGGACGCGGAGGATGGAACATAGCCGTGAGGAAACGGGAGTGAGAGGGAGAGAGGAGAGTTTGGTGAGGAGAGCGCGGGTGGTCGCCATGGCGGAGAAGGAATGGGGAACGAAAGGGAGGAGGATAAGAGAAGAAGATAAACCCTAGAAAGAAAGAAGGGTTTATTTACCTTACACTGTATACTGTACTGTATGGGGACGCTGCTTTGGGCAGCGCTAAAATTACTTACGGGACAGCTTTTGTATCAAAACTGACCAAAATATCTCTACAGTTAATGATACATTTCACTTTTTCAGCGAGGGTATTTTGGTCAGTTTTATTATCCCAAAGCAGCTCCCACTGTATGGTGTATGCGAGCGACGAGTATTCCACTCAAAAAAAAAAAAAAAAAAAAAAAGCGACGAGTATGTCCTCTGCAGTACAGCAATTTGCAGCTCATCACGTGAGACGTTGGATTGTCTCAAGAGTCGTGCAAGAACGGATCTTCAGAGTATCCAACGGCTCTCGTGATGAACTGCAAATTACTGTGATACAGAGGATATGAAATCCCGAGCGAGTATATTACGAACTCATTTACGAGCCTGTTAAGCCTTTGGGTTTGGGCGGTTGGGCTTGGGCCGTCGTTCCTGTATGGAGAGGGTGAGTGTATTCTGGGATATTATATTGGACTGCGGTTGTTAAGGTTTTCCCTGAATTTTGGATAACTGGTCGGATTTAGGGCCGCTCCGGCATTTTACATATCATTATATCCCCTTAATAGTAGTATATTAATTTGGGATGGGTTTGCTACAGTAAAAACTACAGTAGTTTTTTTTTTTAATATTGGCATACAATACGTCATCAGCCAACACGTGCTGCAGTGGTAGGAAGTTTGTCAAAAGAGATGGTATGCACTACTCCATTTGAATAAAAATGGAGATCTCCATTCCTATTATTTTAATTACACTTTCTCTTAATAATTTTTGTTTTCCAAATAATTTTGTAGAAAACCCTTCATACTTTATTCATATTATTTTATTAAGTAGTAATTTTTTTTATTGCTTAATTAGAACGCATCTGATTATTTTTGTGTCATCTAATATTAACAAATTACAAGTAAACTATTGTATAAATATGATTTTCTTTGGCACCATAAAGGAGGGACTTTTGAACTATTATTTTGACAATCTTACAAAGAATTAAAAAAAAAATAGTTCAATAATTAAAAACTTTCCAAGCGTGTTTGTTGTATAAATTGATTGTATTTCAAATTTCACAGAACTTAATAGTCTTTGACAGAAACTCAAATTGCATATTTAATTTCATTAGAAACTTTCAAATTGCTCAGCACAAGCAAATTAACTCAATATTTATTGCCGAAGCAAAGTGAGACCCTCCTCTAGTCCCTTTTATAGTATACTAATCTTGGATGGGTTTGAACAGTTCCATGAACAGTGTTTTTTTTTTTTTTTTGGTAAGATTGGTATACAATGGGCCAAAGCCTAGAGAGTAACTATGAGACAAGTAAATAGTTTGTACCATTTGCACATTGTTATTTACCCTTTTTTCCTTCCTTTTCTTATATTGAATCTTTCTTTTCTTCATTAATTATTTTATTTTTTATTATTTATAGTGTAATTTTAGGTCTTCATATGACTCTAAAGACATTGATTTTTTTTTTTTTTTTGAATGTTCAAAAAGCTGATCATAAGGAGTATAGATGTATCAACAATAATTGATTTTATATATAATTAAATTTAATTTGCAATGAATTTAAAAATATAATAGTTTATATAAATATTGACCTCAAACAAATTTTATATAGAGACTATTTAAATTAATATTAACACATCACAACAAACTAAATTATATAAACATTATTTTATTTGGCACTACAAAGGGTAGGGTTTTCTTAAGAACTTTTATTTTAACAATCTTACGAACATAAATTTTTTTATTTGTACATTAATTATATTTAAATTGCTCTTTTGAATTTTACTAGAAACTCAAATTGTTTAGAACAAACAAATGATATAGCTCAATATTTACCGCCGAAGCAAAGCGAGGCACTGTTTCTAGTAGGTATATAATTTTGGACAGACTTTGACACTGTAGTCTACAGTGCAATGAACAGTGATTTTTTTTTTTCTTTAATGGTGAACCTCAATGGACTTTTTATCAACTTATTTGGTATTAGTCTATCAAATACATTCCGTTGAATATATTTGATTGAGTATAAGAATAAACTTTAAATCACTTGATCTGTATTTCATTTTTTTTAACAAATTGAACAAATAAAAAGAAATGAACACACACAGATATATTTCATGGGTACCGTGTTTGTTTTTTTCATATAATCTTTTAATGGTATCTTGAAAACATATATACATCTGTTTTTTTCTTTTCTGTAATGTCAAAACTCAACGGCCATGCACTAAAAAGTTTATAAATCAGACTTCCCTATTAATCCTTCGTCATTAATCAAGTAGCTTTATTTTTTTTATACTTAGTATGTTATTGCACCAAATAAAATTCAAATTGTATTTATTTGAAAAACATTAACATTTGATTTGAGGGATTAGACGCGCGCTCTTCCTATTACCAATAAACTAACAACAAGTTTGTCAATTAACCCTTTCATATTGATAAATTTAGAGTTGAAATTGAATCATATTGTTTTAATAAAAAAATATAATTTGATGATTAATGAAAGTTTATCTGAGAATGTATTTAGGAAAACAAGCTACAGTTTATAAAACTTAAAAAAAATATTCAAAAAATAGCCAAATATGAAGCTTTTTAATATAAAATTTTTTATTTATTATACATACTGTATTATCTTAGTATATTTTTTGTATATTAGTTTATTTATATTGCCGAAGCAAAGCGAGGCTTTTTTATCTAGTTCTATCGATAATAGGAACGGGATTTCATATTGTATTTGATGAAAAACTACTTACAGGAAATAAATAATTCAGCCTCGTCTAATTAACTTTTATTGTAAATATGGATGTTTTAGAATAATAAATTTCAATTAGAAACTAACAGTATCGTATGCCGAACAATAAGCAGAAATTATTTTATTTTATGTAGAATTGCAATTTCCGCAGTATTTGAGATTGCCTCCTATTATTTACCGGGGATAAATGAAATTTTGATTGAACACTCGACACTAAATACAATTAACTTTGATCGTCGTTCCAACGATCTTTAAGGTTTCAACGCACAAATAAGCTAGAAAATATAATATTTTTTATTAGTGCTTTCTCTTAGAAAAAGAAAAAAAAATTAGTTCTCTCTCAGGGAAGAAATTAGATTACACTTTCCTATAATGCGGAATGCGTAAGTAAATCACTAACAAGAGTTCTCAACAACGAGTCAACAATACAGGGTTTAAAGAAAACAAATGAAACTTGTATATGATTCGATCTAGATATACAGCTTTCAAAAACAGAGTTTTAACAACTCCGTTTAAACTGTTAAACTGTTTTCTTTGTACCCATTTGCGTCTAATATATATGAAAAAAAAAATGAATTTAACAAGTTATGTGTGAAAAACATTTTTAACAAAGTTAAAACCATTCATCTTGATACATTATTGACAATTAAGCTTTGTTCAACCCATATTTATAATTTAAAAAATTTGAGCTATTTTATTGCTATTGTCTTAATTTTTTTTATTTTTTACCTTTTTGATGTAACAATTTTTGTTACTTAAGATTTTCAACTTTTATGTACTTAATCAGTTTTATAATTGTTATTGATATTCTGTTATTAAGTATGATTATATGAAAGTGTATTATCTAGCCTCTTAAATATTGAAAATATATAGAAAAGGAATACTTTTCATTGATTTAATGGTCGTGTAATTCTGTTTTAACCTATAACCGTTAAATGTTCACCATTAAGAACGTGTTTTAAAAGCTTGATATATATTTAAGAAAAAAATATGTCACATAATACATTAATTTGAAATTTTTAGAATCTTCTATGACATTCTCGATTCCTTCATTTCATCCTCACTCTTTAATTCTAAGATAATATACACGTTTCGTCACTAACAATATGTCCTTCTTAAGTCCATTAACTCGCTACAAATAATTTGGAATGATCAAATACATAGATGCTTGAGAAAATTCTTACAATCTTGTCACTCCCACGTGTTGAGACCTCGTATTTATTAGAATAAAATTTAGGGGAAAAGTAAGAGACTAGCTAGAAGGAATAAAATGAAGCATATATTATCTGCATTTCTTTACGTCTAATGAAGAATTGTAGATGCATATATTATTATTCTCTCCTTGCTTAAAAATTGATGTACACAAAAGTTGCAGCTTACAACCACTTAAAACTGCTACAGTTCACTATACCAGCCACATCAATTAATGACCTATAGTGAAGATACATAAACACAGAGCTTAACCCAAAATTAAAAAGAAAAATTGTGCATACAATTTTTCAGTACATCCTAAAACACACAAAGCACCTCTGATATCATTAAGTACTAGGATTAAGCCACACACACATATATGCTAACCTGAAATCAAAAATCCGTATAAATAAAGTATGAAATATGCAATCACACGCACACATACACACTCACAACAGCATACAAATTAATTAACACACCTCGCAAATTAAACACACCAAAAACAGAAACAGAATAGCCGGAAGAAAGGCTTGGCCTTCCCTTTGCCCAATTTGACTTGCCTTTTTTTCATACATGATATAACATATATAAATACATGCTAATGAATTGCATGGAAAATTTCTACCTTGCCCGGCCATCTCTTCTTTCTCTTGCTTCCCATCCTCACTACCCTTTCTGATCTTGTTGATAAATTTGTTGGTAAATTGACACAAAGAGAGAGAGGCTCTTAAAACCGAAATATATCCACCTTAATTAATTTCTCACAACCAAGAGGGGACTCCATTTATAGGCAATGCCTCTTGAACAACAGGATCAGTGCAATAATTAGTGCATAGCCAATATGGAAAATATATAAAACATTAAGTACACTGAAGTGACTTGTTAGACCTATAGTATTAGTGGGTTCCGGCTTGTTTGCCGCCTTTTTGACCTGGATCCATTTTTGCTCTGTGGATCACTAATTAGTAAACCAGACTATACAGATTATTTGATAACACTGCCGGTACCTTTCCACTTGAGAGTTGATCTTCTGTAACGTCTAGTTAATGTGCTATCTCAAAGTTTGGAGTGTACAATTTTTTTCCCTAGATTTAGGACGGCTAAGAAATTTCCTTGTTCAATTAATTAGAGTGATATGAATGAACCACAATTATCTTAATTAAATAATACTATGATTTTTTTTTTCACATGTAATGAGAACCAAGCTCCTTGAACTAATTAAATTTTCAAGAAAAATTTTCTTCTATGTTTTCTTTTATGATTTCGCGGAATGCTAATAATGATCCATATATACAAATGGTTGTTTTTATCGTAATAAATATAAATTGATTTTGTTTTAAAAGCAAGGACTTGGTAAAAAAAATACTAAAAAAAAATTATGAGGTTGATACGTTGTAAAATATATATTCTTTTTACATCTTTTTTTCACTATATATTGGAAAAGGGTGGGTGTGATGAATTCATGCCAAAAAAATTTAGTTTTACAGACTTAATTTGAGAGTGGCAATTTTGAGTTTTGTTGTCCAAAGTACTCTTAGTCTTGACCTAAATAGATGTAATTTAAATTACAAAAATGAACAAGGTACCCCATAGCTCACTTTTTTTCTGCAATTTGTATTTATCATGGCATATTGGCATGGATTATCAAGGGCTAGCTATTTGCAGACAAAATAAGAGTTACAAATTTGTTAATCAATTTATTGGTACTGTTCTCCTATTTAATATTTTGAAATTTGAAGTCTTAAAACTGAAGAGGATGACAGTAACTAATGTATTACATTATTATATGATGGATTTAAATATTGACATAGCTGTATGAGAGACCAGCACATTTTCTTCTCCATTTCTTAAAAGAAGGAGGTATTGTGCTGCATCAATATATGCTGCAGATTAGGCGATCACAAGTGATCAGAAGCCATCCATATCACCAGGGAGAAGGCGAGTAGTGAAAGGCGGGCGTGATCCTGAAAAGGCACTAAAAAGCTAAAAAGTTGGACACATTTCATTTCTTTACCAAAGCAAAAGCATATCTAGTTGATTTAGATTAGATTAGATTAGATTAGGCTTCTAATTAACTCCATTTTTTAGCTAGTGCCAGAAAGATGGTGCGAGATGTAGGCCTCTCATTGGGAGAATATTTTTTTCTTGGTTTCAGTTGGGATAATTTGGGCAACGCTCTCTCGAATAGGAGGTCTTGTATAAAAATTTTAGGGGTAATGACCCCAAACCCCCCCGAACTTTCGGGTTGTGACAAGTTGGCCCCCGAACTTTTAATTTGGACAAATACCCCCCCGAACTTCCAATTTGTGTCAAATTGGCCCCCGATTATTAATTAGTCATCTAATACTTCATTTAGAAGTATAAAAAGACCAAAATACCCTTATTTATATGTACATGATATATATTTTTAAAATTTTTATGCCTTATGGATATTATATTTGACTTAGTTTTATTTAACTAAATATTCACAATTTTTTCTATTTTAATTTTATTTTATTGTCTTAAATTTGTATTAATTATGATACAAAATAATTTTCTTAACTGCAAACTGACAGACTACATGACCATAAAAAGTTTACTAACGTGAAATTTATTTTAAAAATTTAAATCATTTAAAACGATAATAATTTTTCCCATTATGATTATTTACATAAATATAATAAAATTATGTTCATGACATAAAAAATAAAAAGTAAAGAATAAATATTTTGTATAAATTTTGCGTTTACAAAATATGAATAACTTCCTCTAACTTTTTAGTATCTAATAATTAACTAAATATTTTTTAAACATATTTATATTTAAAAATATCATATATATATACTCATAAGGGCATTTTGGTCTTTTCATACTTCTAAATGGTGTATTAGATGACTAATTAATAGTTGGGGGGCAATTTGTCACAAATCGGTAGTTCGGGGGGGCATTTGTCCAAATTAAAAGTTCGGGGGCCAAGTTGTCAAAACCCGAAAGTTCGGGGGGGTCTCGGGTCATTGTCCCAAAATTTTAATTTGAGTGGTTCAATCTCATCTTTATCTCAAAAAAAAAAAGTTCGGATAATTTGGCAAAGATAATTTTTATTTATTAGTTAGGATGAAAGTAATAACGGAATTAGGCCTGAAATTCTTTTCTACGTGCTAGTTAATTTTTACCTGACTTTTTATTTGCTAATAATTAGTATTTTTATGAAATATGATAGTCAAACCCAACACAATATGCTCTAAAAATAATGAAAAAAAAAAAAAAAAAAAACTATCAGAATATATACATTTACTAATTTACAAATTACAACACAAATTTAACATGGACAATTTATTAACAAACCAAGTCTCTTTCTCATCCAACCTGAGATGTCCCACAATATTGACAGGACATGTCTGAGTGTCTGACTATACGTGGACATAAATTGGTAGCATTTTTCTACCACCTCAAAAAAAAAAAAAAAAAAAAAAAAAAAACTATGCATGGACATTTATTAAAGGGAGCGATACATTTTAATTTGAGAATCTTAATTAACAAGACTTTTCAGTAAGTTTGAATTTTTTTTTAAAAAAAAAAAGTTCTTAAAAAAAGGAAAAAAAGAGTTATTCTATGTATAATTTAAATTATAGACCGATTTATGTTTTCAATTATATTTAATTCAAGTGACGTTCAATAACTCTCTAAAGACTTGTCATCAACCGTTAGAAAGCACATAAAATTTTGATAAGCTATATATTAAATAATATTTAAATTGATTGAAATTTAAAACACAATCAATTTATTATTATAATAGATCCATTTTTTATTTTTAGGATTTTTTTCTAATTTCTTGAAAATTTTGTTGTTAAGATTGTCAAATATGAAATATCTCATTTGCAGTTATGCAGTTGGTGTCGTGCCAATTTTTACTTGACTACATGATGACTACATGTCTCCATCTCTTTTTCTTCAAGCCCACCGATACGGGTTCTCATCTCCCCTCTACTAAACAAACTTTTTTTTTTTCTTTTTCTTAGTATAAACTTATTTTAATTTAATAGACTGGACGCACTCCAAAAAAAAATGGAAGAAGAGTAGGGCTGGCAAAAAAGTTTGTAGCTCGTAATTTGCTCGAGTTTAATTAGGTCAAATGCTCGAGTTCGATTTAGGTCGATTCGATTTTTTGTCAGCTCGAGTTCGATTTAGATCGGCTCGGTTTTTTCTTGATTCGATTCGGATTCAATTCGTAATAGCTCGATATATAATAATTTGCACATATTTTGAACTATTTTGTCAAAATTGTTTGTAATAATATAACTATTCTATTATTTAATTAATAAAATATATTTATTTTATCAATGAATTAATAAAAAATAAAATTCTTTAATTTTTCAAAAGTTATTTCAGATTTTTCAAAAGTTATATATGAAACATTGATTATTTTATTAATATTGTATAGTTGCTATTAGAAAATCCGAAATAAATACTTAAAAATCTCCAAAAATGAAAAATTTTTGCATGCTATAAGATTTTGATATAAAGAATTTATTGAGCCATATAAATCAAAATTTGGATATGAAAATCGCAGACTTGGCACCGTTGGCACCGGATCAGACTTGGCACCGGATCCCTCCTCTTATAAAATTAGTAAAAATAGATATAATTAATTTATATTATCAAAGAAGGACAAAATAATATATTTATTTTAGCTCTAATTATCTATGGTAATATGAAAAATAAATATAAAGTTATAATAATTGAGCTCGTATGGACTCGGAGCTCGATTCAGTTTAGTTAGAGGTGGCAAAACCCGACCCGACCCGACAAACACGCCCGAACCCGACCCGACCCGACCCGAACCCAACCCGATTTTTCAGATAGTCAAACTTACCTGAACCCGACCCGACCTGACCCGACCTGGCTTGACCCAATACTCGACTTGAACGGCAGTTAGGCAACCCGAAACCCGACCCGACCCGACCCGAGACGATTCGAGACCCGACTTGAATGGCAATTAGGCAACTCGAAACCCGACCCGACCCGACCCAACCCGAGACAACCTGAGACCCGATATTATTCTAGATTACAAACCCGAAACCCGATCTCGACCCGACCTAAACCCGAATTACCCGAGCCCTAGACAACTCAAAATTGGATGACCCGAAATGGCGAAACCCAACCCGACCTGAAATAGTAGGGTCAACCCCATATAACACAATCCAAACAGTCCGACCCGATGCGACCTG
The DNA here is from genome assembly GCA_030179965.1 of Cyperus esculentus. Taxonomy (NCBI): domain Eukaryota; kingdom Viridiplantae; phylum Streptophyta; class Magnoliopsida; order Poales; family Cyperaceae; genus Cyperus; species Cyperus esculentus. Next base: position 2,726,848 of record JASGLE010000015.1, on the reverse strand, counting down.
ACTTGACTCAACTCGACCCGATCTGATATTAAGAGCATTCAAATTTTTTACTATATGGCAAAAAATATTAATAGATATTAGTATGGAAGAAACTTAATATTTTTGTGGTTAGTCACCGTTCATTATCTATTTGGTGTATTAATATTTTGTGTTAATCAAACTTTCAATTATAAACAGATATGTAGTAAAGTAACTGCTTAGTTATCTTGTCTGTGTGCCTTGAAAAAATTGAATTGCAAATTTGTCCAAACAGTTTTGAATTGTAAAATTTGTATATTCTGGGTCTTGGACAAACGACAGTTAGAACCAGAGATGACTCGAGAGGTCAAGACTAGATCAGATGAACTGAAAGGCGAAAGCTAACCCAAATCGAAACCCGACTTAACTCTTGACCCGACAAAAGGCGACACCTGTCGACTCGAGACCCGACTCGACCGGACCCGAACCGACCCGTGACCCGATCAGAAGATGGTCTTGCTGACCTGAAAACCTGACCCGCCCTAACTCGACTCGACCCGTGACCCGATAAATGACGACTACTGCTGACCCGAAACTTGACCCGCGCTGATCCGACTCGACCCGTGACCCGATAAATGGTGGCTACTGCTGACCCGAAACCCGACCCGACCCGTAACCCGAATTTTGCCTGGTCAAACCGACCCGAACCCGACCCGACCTGATCTGAACCCGTCCGACCCGACCTGATCTGAACCCGCCCGACCCGACCCGACCCGACCCGACCCGATTGCCACCTCTAAGTTTAGCTCGAGTTCGATTAAGTTGAAGCTCGATTTTGATCTAAATCAATTCGATTCGTTTACCATTGCGCGGAAATAGTTTACAAAGATACGTTCCAACTTGAGAATGCTTCTGTTTTGCTCGTTAAGATCCAATGCAGTCCAATAAAGTCCAGTACTGGCAGGCCGAACTCTTAAGAATTGCTCGTTAAGATCCAGTACAGTCCAATAAAGTCCATAGCCGGTGGGCTTAACTCTTAAGAAGTCCGCAAAAGAGTCAGACTCAGTACCTGTAACCTGCCTAATGCCTACCCAATTAATGGGCTCAATAATAACAGTTGACCTCTCTTTTGTGGCGTCTGTCCAAACAAAGTGTTGCATGGACAACCATGTATAGTCCGTTCCGCTACTCCTCCGAGTCCTCTTTTCCTCCAACCAATACCTCATCTCGAGCGCTTTAAGATTCGGAAATCTCCATTGAGATACGTTCTTATCATCTTTTGTATAATCCGGTGGAAGGACATCATACACACAGTATAAGCTAGTAGAGCCTTCTCTCGTGTCCCACAAGCCAACAAACCTCAAGGGTTTTATCACACAATTTATTTCACTGTATCATGTCCATTCGTACAATATACTCCTCTTACTAGAGCTTAACTCGGGTTCACCCGAAATATGATAATAAATAAATAATAAAATTTATAAATTAAAAATATTTATTTTAAAAAAATTGAACATAATTTTAAAATTTATGATGTGAATAATGACGATGATGTATAATTTATAAATAATAGCACATAAATGTTAGACAACTTTAAGGATTAAATTTTGTCTTAGACATATCATATCATCTTATTAAATGGGGAGATAGAATAAATATAAATCATTGGATCAAAGTAAATGAATATATTTAAACAAAATTAATGGTTAATAATATTGATGATGTTGCATATTTGAGGTGCTTGGAGAGTTATCCATCTTTCTAGTTTATAGATTTGGCTACAGTCCTCGCGACGGAAGTGCTTAACCTCTGCTATAAGACAAAATACAGGAAACCATACGAACCGTTGGATTATATTAAGATTCCCGTAAGTTCGGATCTCAACACCATCGAACAGCCCAAGTACCTCGTTGTACATTGTCTCAAAGCAGAGGATCTTAAACACAGAAAAGGACCTACATTCTTGGATAACAAATCTCACAAAACGGACCTACTGTTCCATACACCACAACCAGGCAAACCCTTCTCTCCAGGGTTTAAAACCCTCTTGTTACACTAAACTAAACTAAACACATTCAATTTCTTAATCTTAATTAATTAATCAAACAAACAACAAAATCATCGTCATAATACTTTTATTAATCAATTAATTAATAAAAGTATTCGAAGTATTCATTCTTCTCAAACTCTCGCAGCTCGGACTGAGGAACCAACGAAAGAGAGATCGAGAGAGGAACAATGAGGGCGGCGAGAGGAGCGCAGGGTTTGATCTCGCGCGCGCTTTTCCTGCCGCGGGTAGTGGCCCCGTCGTCGACGGCGGGGGCTTCATCGTCCGCGGCGGCGCTCGCGGGGGCGGCGGAGAGGAGGGGTTGGTGGGGGTACCCTCCTCCTCCGAACGCGAGCGCCGGCAACTCGCGGCTGCCGATGGGGATCACGGCGGGAGCGGTGTCCTTCTCGCTGTCCTTCGTGACTGTGGCAGCCGCTGAGGCGAAGGAGCGGCCGTCGGCACACCTCCTGCCGAAGGAGGTCGTGCTCTATCAGTACCAGGCTTGCCCCTTTTGCAATAAGGTTAGAGGTATGGATTTCTGTGTGTAGTAAGAATTGCATTACATTACATTACCATTTGTATTGTATTGGTGAGATCTGGATTTTTAGGCCAATTTGATTGATATGCAGTTCGAAATGTCTAAAGTGATTATAGTGTCAATGCCTGTAATGTTAGTTATTTTTTATTTATTTATTTATTTATTGCTATTGGCCTAATTGGTAATTGCAATCATTTACCAGCTTTCCTGGATTATCATGACATACCGTACAAAGTAGTTGAGGTAAACCCTATAAGCAAATCGGAGATCAAGTGGTCTGATTACAAGAAAGTTCCTATTTTGGTCGTTGATGGTGAACAGCTTAACGATTCTTCAGGTACTCGTTTTTACATTATTTTGTTTGTGTCTTAATCCCTGAAGCCTGTTTGGTTTTGTTAGATTAAGATAATGTTGTCAGAGGTGGGATTTGGTGACAAAGGTTTCATGTCAAATCATCTCTAGTGAAAATAATTATCAGTTAATGCTTTTATTTAGAGTCATCTGACAGAGATAAAAAATGGGATACTTTAAAGATATCATATGGTATGTTTATATATGTAAATGCTGTACCACTTTATACACAGTTTTGATCAGCGTCAAGTGCCTTTAAATAATGGAACTAAATATGTTAAAGTTTGCAGCTTTTAGTGCTATTTGAATCTATCTGCTGAGTATTTACTGGTATCTGAAATAAGCTGGCTTTCAGCTTCTGTTGCTCTGTTAAATTCTCCTTCTACCCAAGCTGTGAAGTTCAATTTGGTTGACTCTGGTTATGGTTGTACGAATGGATTAATTTTGTGACTGCGATATCACCCTCACACCATATAAACTGGTTTAGGGATTGATATCCTCATCAGTGCCAGGACTTACTAGGTCTGTAGTGATTTGTACAGCTGTGTTGAGGACCTATACCTGGTACATCATTGCTGTTCAATGTCCATACAATGGAAGCAGAAAAATCTTGCTTGTGAGATAATTTATACAATGTCTCAGATAAGTACATAGAAATAATCTACAATAAGGACTGAAAAGACATCACTGGAAGAAATGTGATTTATCTCCTAAAATGTATGTCACTTTTCTTGACATTAGTTTCACAGGTGTTATTTTGCATTTGCAGAAATAATCAACATATTGAACCATAAAATTAAGCCGGATGATGCTACTACCAATGAGGAAGAAGCAAAGTGGCGCAGGTATTTTTTAATTTCAAACTAAACAATTTGGTGCACAAACCATCTGGTGATATTCAGATCTGAATCTTGTTCTTTCTAATTCAGATGGGTTGATGACCACCTTGTTCACATGCTATCTCCAAATATATATCGAACGGCTTCTGAGGCTCTTGAATCTTTTGATTACTTTTCAAAAGTTGGTAAGTTGTAGGTCAGGTCGAATTTCTCATTTTAGTCTGTAATTATGGTACTACAAGTGGCTAAAATTGACCTTTTTTCACTTTGAAGGAAACTTGTAATTACTTATTGCTTTTCTTTACTGAAGAATGTATAGTCCAATAAATATTTGAAAACCAACTTAAAAAGATATATACATTGGCAAATGATTTGTGAGCCTGGCCTGACCCAGCCATATGCATTATTGATCTATCCTACTTAGCCTACTTGTGGATATGATGATCAGAATTAAATATATTCATTATAAAAATTATCAGGTCTGATATGAATCTGACTTGCCTAATTTCAATTTATGCCCATGCGTTGGCCGTTCTGTTTGTCTGTATTTGTTGATTTTCAATGTGCATCAGGGGATTAAAAAAAATTTCTCCTTATTAAAATATTTAAAAATTTGATTGTTGCATAATCTAACTTAATTTATATATATGTATCAGTGGCTTGTCATTAATCTCATAGAATAGATTGATATGCAATGTAACTGGAAGTACACGTATAGTTGTTATCATGTAACATCATGAATACATCCCAGTTATTCCAAAAGATCTGCAATTAAAAGCAGGTTGTAAAGTACTTCTGTCTGTATGCAGGGAACTTTAGCATCGTACAGAAGCTTACAGTAAGATATGCGGGTGCGGCTGCAATGTATATGGTGTCCAAAAAGCTGAAGAAGAAGTACAACATCACCGATGAGAGGGCTGCCTTATATGATGCTGCCAATACTTGGACTGAAGCTCTTAATGGAAGAGATTTCTTAGGTACCTTCATCTCCTTAGTTTTCTCTGTGTTTTTTACTTGGGATTCTGGGCTGGTATTGTCTTATTACAGATTTCAGATTGCTTGCAATACATTTTCATTAGAAACATATTATGTGTCGGTAAAAAAATAGATTTATTTTTTTTTCATAATTTAAGTATCTGCAGTTACAGGAGTCCGTTGTTTATCAGTCCAAAGAAATCTTTAAACTTCGTCTGCTTCAGGATGTTACCAAGCTCTAATTGGGTTTTTGAAAATTAAAAAGATGAGAGGGTAAAGCAAAATACAAAAAATTAGCAAACCAATGTGAAAGTAGAGAAGCACTTCAAGTTGTGGTCAGATTTCCCATTCACAGGCATTGTCACCTGAGTGAAAAGAATGAAGAAGGCATAGATGGGTCTCTGACTCTTTTCTGCTTTGATGAAAGAATTCTTTCTGAATACCTTGGTTTTTCTTTTAGACTTCACTTCAGCTCCAACATTCCTCCATTTATGAATCACTGCCTTCTCTATAACTTCTTATCCAAGAAAAATTCTAACATTCCTCCAGTTATGAATCACTTCAAGTTGTTGTCCCGATTTGTGTTGGGCGAAGGAGAGCTGGTTTGGAACAGGGGGTTAAGACTGTTTTGTATTTTTACAACAATGCCAGAAAATATTGTTTGTCATTTTTTAGAGAATTCAGGAAAATCTTATAGGAGAAATTGTGTCATAGAACTCCTTTCATCCATCTTTTGCATAGTTCAATATTGGATCCCGTTATTTCCTTATTTTCACATTTGGTTGGTTTTATTTTGTACAGGTGGTTCTAAACCAAACTTGGCAGATTTAGCAGTATTTGGTGTGCTAAGGCCCATCCGGTACCTACAAGCTGGTAGGGATATGGTAGAGAATACCAAAATTGGTGAATGGTATGACAGAATGGAGAATGCCGTAGGGGATGCATCAAGAGTCGATGCCTAGTCTAAAGCTCTGATGCTGCATTTATTATACTCTGACAGAACATGTCAATTACAGAAATTTTTCAATATTATGAGTTGTTGTTTCTTAGTATTGCAATTTTGGTCCGATTTTTTGGTTTGGTAATAAATTAAATTGAATTTGTTGCTCTGGATGAGGGTTCCACTGAACTTCCACAGTATGTTTATTTTGTCAGAACTAAGAGGCTTAAAGTTTTTTATGCCCTGAAAACAGTGCTTATATTAATGCACTCTTAATTATCACATGTTAGCTGAATATTGTTCTGTTAGTTATACGAAGCAAAAGGTTTCAGGCTTGTGTAGCAGTAGTTGGATACTTTATAATTTGAATGATTTGGCTACTTTTAACCGACTTTGTAGGTGATTAAGTCTACTCAAATTGTTGATATAGTTTTTGCTATTGCAGAATTTGAAGGGTTATTTCTGCTAATGTTATATCAAAAGCACTTTTGGAACTTAATCACATAATATGGATTATAATGTTTAATATCTTGATTAAAGGTTTTGTGCATTTACAATCCCAACTGATTCACCAATCCCATTTGTGTATTCTTGACCTGACACACTCAATCCTATCTGTGTGGAATGGAAGGCGGTGAGTTCAAAATCTAAATAGTATTTTTATAGATATTTAAATTTAAGTGGCTCGACTCTCATCTTAATTTAGAAAAAAAAAAAAAAAACCTTGACCGATTAACCCGTTCTCATCCATTGGCACACTCCAGTATGAAGGAAAAAATAAATCCTACAAAGAGCTCATCATTGATAGGAAAAAAGCAATCCAATCTAACCTAATTAATGTTTTCCTCTAAAAACAAGTATTTTAGAGGAATAAATTATTAGGAATTGATAGTATAGTCTGCCGTACATTGAATAAAAATTATTTTCTATAGACTCTTAATTCTTATAGAAACCTACAGGATTTGTGTTTACCGAACAGGCCCTAAGCATATACTATAAGCAGTACCTAGTAGATTCGAAAGGTCGAAGGGAATCTTCTTTTTTGTTATTTTTTACTAGGATTCGATTTAATAAGTACCAATAATTCATGTAAAATAATCAATTATCGTGCGTTTGATCTATTTACAATTAGGAACCTACGAGGTAACATGCATAACCCTCCTCATATATTTATTGTATTGACAAAGTCCGCAACATTCGGTGGTTTTGTGAGAAAATGTTTTTTATATTTTACATTATTGCCAATATAAGAAGACGTCTTGCAAATTTAAAATTAGAAAAAAAAAAATAATAGTGTAAAATATTGCTAACCTTTTTACAATTTAAAGAATAGAACCACTTTTTTATTTAGAGATAAAAGACGATGCTATATATTTGTGTGAAGTTTACATGTACGTTCCAAATCCGAATCAAGAGGTTTAATTGTATGAATATACACTATAAATTAAGCGTACGTCTGCACCTCAATTTTTATCTCAAAAATAAACAGTAATATATAAAAGTCTAAAATCTATTTTGGTACGCAAACTTAATAAAATATATAATGTATCCAAGTCCCGTATTAAATAATTTAAATTACCCACATGTAGACTTCTATGAGCAAAAAGTTCTGAGAGAGATGATCAGTAGTAACACGGTTAGACTTTTGTAGCCAATGGGCAATGCCATTTGTGTCAACAAGCCCCAATTTTATTTGTTTTTTGGACATTTTCTCCTAACCAATTGGGTTCGTGGTTTAGTTACAAGTGGCTGGCTGTCATTAAGAGCTAGCGTAGAAATTTGTTATGTAATTAGCAACCATGATCAACATTGAAATCATCCAAGATAATTTATTGTTCAATACCCACAATTTGAACAAATGAAGAACCAGCCTTAATTTGGTCTGGTGGTTGAGGGCAACGCTCTTCGTATGGCAGGTTGCGGGTTCAAAACCCGGATAGAGAGTCTTTTATAGACATTTAAATTTGAGTGGCTTGACCCTCATCTTTATCTAAAAAAAAAAAAAAACAATTTGAATAAATGTATACTAGACAATAATACACAAGACAAATATATAGAATATATATAAGAAAAAAAAATGATATATTTTTTTATGAACGATTTTATTTCTATAGAAATAAAATGTAAATTGTATGAAATTAATTAACTCAATACATCTAACAAAACCACAGAGCAAAAAATATATCCATCGTTTTTTCTTAATTATGTTACTTGATTGAAAAATGAAAATAAAAACATTGTAGAAATTGTCAAGTTAATTAAGATGCAGATCATGCAGGCGAATTCAGCATGGGTAGCTAACCACCCTCATGGTTTTTTTTAAATTTGATCACACGTACATATAATGGAGTGCTTAATGAAAAATTGAAAATCCATCTTAATTAGTATATATACCTTATTTGTTTCACATCTTAACATTTCAATTTTCATGTTCTCACAATTTAAACGTGCAATTTGTCAGAAACTTCCCTACTAAAATTAACTTAATCTATACTTCTATACTATATTATACTGCACGTAAGAATTGGACGTCTCCATTTCTTTTCTTTCTTTTTCAAATTTCTTTAATTCCCATTCTACCCCTTAATCAATGGTACATATCAAAATACATTGATTTCAAAGTCGTTGATGTTCTCCAATTAAACAACTTCCTCTCCATTTTGGTTTTTACAAAAATGGAAAGATATTAATCTTAGTACAAAGACATCAATATTAATTAGAATTTACATTAATGAGAAATTAATGCTTTATATTCTAACATTCAATGAGTTGATTTAGTGTAAAGACGAAATTTAAATGGTAAATAATTAGTCAAAAATCGAAAGCACATTATATATGTATTACACGGTATGAGATCAGAATTTAAAACGTTGTGCGGGCTTCTTGCTAGTTAATTAAAGATGATCTTTCAAAGGGAACATATATATATTAATAACTTGATATTAATTATCTAATTAGTCGCCATGGTCTTTAAAATTAGAGCTGTTAAGCATGAATTAATAACTCAATTATTGAGCAAATTATATCTCTTAAAAAATAAACCACAAAAGCTAAGTACCGGAAAGCAACTAAATGCTGCCATTCAAATTAATTTCTTTAAAGTAGTGCTCTGTGTGTATTTAAACTCCGGTGAGCTGCTATATGAAAATTCACATACATATATAGTTGCTTCAAAGCAACAAACGTTGAATATAATATCAGACGAATCTGTACTGCAAAGCATGCCATGTTAATTAGCTTGCTTTATCAAAACGTACACAAGAACATTGTTACATTACATAGCACTACAACTTCTATACTATGTATATACGCCCAATACGCCCAATCAATTATATTTAATGGAGTTAGAAGAGACAAAGGAAATAAAAAAAAAACTTTTGAATTTGGCATTTGAATATTTGATGTGCTACCATTAATATTGACCGGACACTCAGACAGAACTCCGGCGCCATAGGTTATTTTGAGGGGAAGTGAATATCCAGTCCGTATGATCTCCATATCAGGCATGACAAAATTCCATTTATAAATGTTAATATAAAATTTGCAGTTTTACCACACATATTTATAGATATATATATATATATATATATATATAGTGAGGCTATTGCGCTTTGCAAAGCGCAGTGAGGTAGTGTATTTTGGTCCACTATCGCAAAACCTTAGCTCAAATAGCCAATTCAGCACTTAATTTCTTCATTTCTTGTTCCCTTCTCTTTTTGTTGATAGTAAGTCTAGTAACTCGACAATTAGCTCATCATAATATAAATATACGAAAGTCTGTCATTCATTTGATATGCTGAGCTGAATGTCCGAATGCAGTTATATATAGAGGTCTCAAAAATTCCAAGTATATACAGGAACCCATAATTATATATCCTAGGTTAAACTGTTCATATATATAGCGCAAAGGTTATTTTCAAGATTTGAATTGAAGACTGAAATAAAAATAATCAATGTCAGCTCAATAATTGAACTAAAAAATTGGATCCATTGACAAAGCTAGCTACAACAAACAACCTTTAACACTATTGGTTTATCAACGTATATAAATATCTACTACAAAAAACACAATTGGCATGAATGTCTCCACAGTGAGAGCTCCTTAATTTCTGTATTCTAACACTTGTACAGGGAGAAGCACATCCTCAGATTTCCAAAGGAGGAGCCTGATCTGGTGCCGGAAATGTCATCAGAAGGCGGGGAGACAGTAGAGTCGGTTCCGGTCTCGAGAAAACAATCCGGGACGACAGGGCTACATCGGGTCGACTCCTTTTTTAACGAGGCGGAGAAAGTTACTCATGCAGTACACCACGGTCGCAATGTATATTATGTTTCTCTTTCTCATCCATCGTTTCGAATCATATATATCATTCACTATTAGGTTGTTTATATAATTTTTTTTGTTTTCTGTATATATACAAAACAGGATGATTGGGTGAAGACGCTAAGTTTGGCGTTCCAATCTATCGGCATTGTGTATGGAGATATCGGTACATCGCCTCTATACGTGTACGCGAGCACTTTCACCGACGGAATCAAACACAAAGACGACGTATTAGGAGTGTTATCCCTGATTCTGTACAGCCTTATTCTCCTCCCTATGATGAAGTATGTATTTATCGTTCTATGGGCTAACGACAATGGTGACGGTAAGGCTTTCTTTAATTTTCCGACAATTGAATCATTACTTCTGCATACGATTAAAACAATTCTTCCTCCGAATTAACAAGTGATGCAAGGAATTTGACGTAGAGAAACTAAACTCTCTTCGTACCTAAAAAGAGGCATGATAATTAAACAAAGCAGAAATCGTGTAGGTGGCACATTTGCACTGTATTCGCTGATCTCGCGGTACGCAAAGATCAGCCTCGTACCTAACCAGCAGGCAGAAGATGCGCTGGTATCGAATTATCATTTAGACAGCCTGACATCGGAACTGAAGAGGGCACACTGGCTCAAGCAGAAGCTAGAGACCGGCACCGGAGCAAAGATCTTGATCTTCACCCTCACAATATTCGCAACATCCATGGTTATCGGTGATGGTGTACTCACCCCTCTAATCTCTGGTGATTACACTTCTCTTGAATGTTAACGATTCAAATACCGGTACACAATGTATTGTAATTGCTTTGCTCAACACACGGTCGGTCGGAACACGGCCTAACTTGTTGAATTGTTAACTATTGGTTGAGAATTCATAGCATATGGAAAACAAATTCTAAATCTGCTACTTATGCTCCTAAAAACATGCGTGCGTGCGCTTCGTTACTTTGTGAAGCTTTGAATAACAATGGTGCATCCTTCTTAATGTTATCTAACTAAGACCTATACAAAACAGATGACAAAGTAAGTGTAACAAATTTACTATCTTTGGTGTTTGCAGTTATATCAGCAGTAGGCGGCGGGCTGACAGAGAAAGTGAATTTGGATACAAGTACGGCACTCGAATTCTAACCTGTTAAAATCGATATATATATATGTATATTACTGATTGTAAATTCAGTTATGATTTATTTTCCTGGCAATTTGAACACAGATCAAATCGACTGGATTTCGGCTGCCATATTTGTGATCCTCTTTGCTTTCCAGAGATTCGGTACAGACAAAGTCGGTTACTCGTTCGCCCCGATCATTTCCTTGTACTTCCTCTTTATTGGTGGCATTGGATTGTATAACCTAGTACATTACGAGATCGGAGTTCTGCGTGCGTTCAATCCAAAGTACATTGTAGACTACTTCAGCAGAAATGGGAAACAAGGATGGATCTCACTTGGAGGCATTCTGTTATGCTACACTGGTAAATACTATTTTAATCACTGGTAGAATTTTGTCCAAAGCCGTTTGGACGGTCTCCGTTCAAAGGCATCACTAAACCGTTCGATTTAATTTATAATAAGTTTATCAACGATGATAGCGTGTGATCCCATCATTCTAAATATAACCAGCATACTATTTTTAGCACGTACATGATCAAATCACAGTCGATCAATTATCAACGACTAGATCGTACGGCTCTCTGAATCCTTTGGACCGTCCAAATGGCTTTAGACAATATCCGATTCCTTTTAATTATGCCTGCTTTCATTTAGCTTAATATGCTTAACGGTTACCTTTTTGAAGCTAAAAGTGTTTTATGTACAGGAACGGAGGCGATGTTCGCTGATTTAGGGCACTTCAGTGTCCGAGCTGTCCAGGTAACGGATTCAACTACTGATTTCCGGTTATCCTCAAACGATTAGCATATTTGCATTTCTTCCAATTTTCTGTTTTTTGAATTTAAATTCAGATTGGCTTCAGCTGTGCTTTGTTTCCGGCTGTATCGTTGGCTTATATCGGGCAAGCTGCTTACCTCAGGAAATACCCAGAAGATGTAGCCAATACTTATTACAAATCCATTCCAAGTAAGCAAATCGAAACATAATCATAATTTTAAGTTAAATTGTATAATAGAAAATTTTTGAACATAATAGTAAAAGGCCCACGCGTTGCTTTGGGCTGAAATTGTTATTTCTTATAATATATTTTTAAGATAAGATGTAATGGACCTTATATTGAGGAAATTGATATGGGCTTTAAATTTTAATGGGCTGAGACATTAACGTCAACGAGCATTAACGTAAATCAAAGGTTTTGATCTATCCAAAAAAATGATCAACGGCCCAGGTTTCTTATTTAGGGAAGATAGCTGTTTCATGTCATTTTTTTCAATATGCTTTTTTTATATATAGTAAGGATATTTTCTCAAATCATCCGTTGTCGTTCATGTATACCACAGGTTCACTGTACTGGCCAACCTTCGTAGTATCAGTGGGCGCCGCAATCATTGCAAGCCAGGCCATGATTTCTGGAGCATTCGCGATCATATCGCAGTCGCAGACCTTGGGATGCTTCCCTCGAGTGAAAGTACTGCACACTTCGAAGAAGTACCTGGGGCAAGTCTACATCCCGGAAGTAAACTTTGCGCTTGGACTTCTCTGTGTCATACTGACCTTCGCATACAAGGAAACAACCAAGATTGGCAATGCTTACGGTACGCGAACCGATTTGTTTCTAGACTCGGATTGTTTCAGTGAAAACTGTGTAAAATATAGCCTATAATGTGTCAATCATGAGAATTGAGAACCAACTTTTATAGACTGTGAATCCTGACACCATCTTGAATTAATCGGTTTTTAAGTTCGATAAATTGTATATAGTTGAAGCATTTTGTTCTTCCTTTTCCAACCAAGAAAAAGATAATTGAATCAGGTAGTTCATATGTTTTCATTTGAGAAACTGATATAATGGAACATAAAATGAGGTGTCTATTATATATTCTTATTTACCTTTTTTTTTACATTTTTTTTTTTTTTTTTGCTTTTTTGCAGGAATTGCAGTTACTACTGTCATGTTCATCACAACCATCTTTCTTACATTAGTAATGCTTCTGATATGGAAGATATCCATATTCTGGATCGTGCTATTCTTCGCAATATTCGGCACAGCAGAACTCATCTTTCTCTCCTCTGCGCTCTACAAATTCAAAGACGGGGGGTACTTTCCTATAGCCGTCGCGGGAGTCCTGATGGCGCTCATGGCACTTTGGCATTATGTACATGTAAAGAAGTACTGGTATGAGCTAACTCACATGGTTACCAAGGACAAGTTAGGAGAGTTAACCGAAAGGCACTGCCAAGGAAGGATACCTGGAATAGGCTTTCTGTACTCCGAACTTGTGCAAGGTATACCGCCGATTTTCGCGCATCTCGTGGAGAAAGTACCTTACATCCATTCAGTTCTTGTGGTTGTTTCAGTAAAGACCTTGCCGATTCCTTACGTGAGTAATGCGGAGAGGTTTATTTTTAGACAAGCCGAACCAAAAGAGCAAAGGTTGTTCCGGTGCGTCGCTAGGTACGGATACAATGATAAAAAGGAGGATGCAAATGTTTTCGCTGCTTCTCTGATCGAACAACTAAAAGCCTTCATGGAAGACGAAAAGCTGTTTTCGCAAACAACTCAACCGCAGTTGAGTGACGAAATTGTTCGATCAAGGTCAGGGGCAAAATCTACAGTACATGTAGCTGAAACACTTGAGCAAATCAGCGGAACGCAAGCTGAGCAGAGCGAACCTCGGCACGTACAAGACGACGTGCAGGTCTATGAACAGGAATTGGCGAATGGAGTAGTGTATCTGCTGGGCGAGACCGAAGTGAGAGCCGAGCACAACTCGAGTATCCTCAAGAAGATCATGGTGAATCACGTTTACAATTTCGTAAGGAAGAACTTTCGGCAAGGCGAGAAGGTGCTGCTCATCCCGAGGGACCAGATTCTGAAAGTCGGCATGATCTACGAGATCTGAGAATGTATGAGTTGTATGCCTGTGTTAATTTTGAGCAATGATTGTATGAGTTGATGAGTATGCTCAGTTTGTTTGTGCTAAGGTTGCAAATTAAGTTTCCTCTTTACTATTATTTTGTTTGAGCTAATGTTGTATTGTTGTTTAGTTCTCAAGAATGCATTGTTTGTTTTGTGAACATCAGTTTCTTGTCTGAGTACTTTCAAACAACCAATTACTGTTTCCTCCAAGTTAGATGTTACAAGACACTCAGTGCTTCCTTATTTATTTTTTTTTTTTAAGTATAATTTTTGTGTGTGAGGAGCTATATATTATTTTCTTGCTATCAAATTTGGATAATAGCTGAACCCTTCAAATTATTACGATATTTAATATCTATGAATGATTTTAGTATTTTACCCATCAAATTATTACCATATTTAATATCTATGAATGATTTTAGTATTTTACCCATCAAATAATTATCATATTTAATATCTATGAATTGAATGATTTTGCCATTGTGGTACGACGAATTGTTCAGATAAGAAGAAAATAAATTTTGCAAAATCTATCTATACATTGAATTGGAGAAGCACGACGAGATGCAAAATAGAACAGAGAATTGAAATGAATTTCCATAAGTTAGTGCCTCTTTTGTTATTTGCAGTTTGTGTTTGTACTTTGTACAAAAATTAATATCTCAGATGAGAAATACAAATTCCAAAAATATATATTGGCGTTAGTAAGAAATCTTTTATAAATTGTAGAAAAAAATTACGTTCATAACTCATATTTTTCATTGCTCTTTGCTATGTTAATTGATTTCTTTTTATTAGTTTTAAAAGGAAGATCAAGAGTATTTTAGAGGAGAATACAATCAGCATTTAACCCCAAAAAAAAAATTGAACGGAAAGGTGTCATTCACAATCACAGCCGAGGAATTCAACTCTGTTAAACCCATTAATTATACATAAATCGTATGCCATGCGTTAATCTTAAATTTGGTTAAATTCAATAAAATAGTCGGCTGGAAATTCCTGCGCATTGGGGGCAGGAGATTTGGTTCCACTGGGATTTCCACCCTTCTCTACGAACCCAACGACAAACATTTTGTTTTTATTGACTATAGACATATTCCTTTGTGCATCCATACAGGACTAAAAAAATTTCCAAAAAAGAAAAAGAGAAAGACAAAAGCTGTTGCATTGCGCTACTACTCTCGTTTAGTAATTCCTATCAGCTTGAGATTAAATATGTTCACGGAGATATGCATACATGTAACTATTGAAAATTCATCCATGAGACCATAATCTATTGACTTTGTCAATCCCCACAACGCTAAAAAACATGAAGAAAATTATTACATAATCTATACTTGGAGTTTGGACGTCTGACATGCTAACATAATAGGTATTAACAAAGCATCAGTTTAATTGTTGGTAGCACAAAAATACCAAAAAAAAAAAAAAAAAAAAAAACAAAATTGCATTACGAATTGAAGCCTCGTGACTAAATAGAAGCGCTACAAACAGAAGCCATTGTCCTCTATAATCTCTCTTTAGACACGACTATGATCAGATGATGGGGGTACCAAGTTTAGGAACAAACAATAGGCTTCTCACTGCACCAAATAAATTAAATATTGCATCCAACAGATGATTATTCTTGAGCTGCTCATCACATTTATACTGCAACTGGTTCATTTACAGATACACCGATATTAACCTGTTGGAAAATAAAATCAAATATTGCATGCTTTAAAGATGGGTACAGTAGTCAATTTACAATAAGGTAACACAGCAAATTAGCATCATAACTTATGCTCAACAGTTTCTTGTGTTCTGGTAGCGGTAAGTATTTATCATCCAGTGTAAGCCTAGGCATAGACTATTTGGCTGAATACAGGACTTGTGGCTTCATATACTTGTTGGGATAATAATTGGTAGTTTAAGGGTGGGTGCATATGTATAAGCACAAGACACCGGGAGGTCACGTAGAAGTACCTTGGCAGCTTTGAAGAGCTCGTCCAATACCTCTGACAATGTTGGGTGGGCATGCACTGCGAACTTTATATCCTGTTAAAATAAGGAGACAGAAACAGTAGCAAACAATGTTAACAAAAAAAATTTAGATCATAGTTTCAATGAGTTTCAATATCCATACTTATACTAACCACACCAGATATGTGAAAAATGTGCCTTTCAGATTCACTAAGAAGTCAAATCCTAACCTTTTGGTACAGGCTCAGTACATTTGTCATTTTTACCTTGTCCGGATCAAATCAGTATATTTGAGTGTTTTTCGGTATAAACCAAAAACATATCACAGAAAACAATTGTCAAGACCACACAACCAAGAAAATAATAAGACAAATATATGGCTTAATTTTTTGTATACCCCTCAACTCTTCCTAATTTCTTGTTTCTCCCTGTACTCTTTAGAACCTCTTATTTAACCGATAACTCATGTTGTATTTTTATTTACCCATCTGCTTATTACTGCATACTTAAATCTACAAATCTTTTTGAAGTTTCATAACAATAAATTAACATTCTGTGGACATAAGTACCCTTGGACTTTGTTTGTTGTTGTTTCTTATTAATAACTGCAGTTCTGGTCCATTATGTCCTTATACCTCTCTCTCATGATCGCATGCAGAATTTTGAGAAGTCTTTCGTTCTTTTAGAATAACTCACATATTATGATCATGAAATTTAAACTGCAACTTTGTAATCAGCAATTAGTAGGTGGGATATTAGGAAATAAAATATCTGAATATGAAATGGTCTGCCGCTTCAGTCTCATAGACAAGCATACAACTTAAGCACAAACTTATCGGTGTAAAAAAAGCACATGATAATTTGGTTTTATGCAAAGACGAAACAGTGAAGCAATTGTTATGTTTTCATGGTAAGCTAGCAAGCAAAAATCAATTTGCTCGATGAATAGATTACTAAAAGAAAAATATATCAGAGTTCTTCCATTAATTTCATATATTCGGGAAGAAATGTGTCAAGGCAAACCATGGAAACAATAAAATAGGAAGGAAACAAAAATAAAATAATACTAGTTGGTCTATTGGTTTGGGCTGCTCCCAGCAATGCTATGCAATTTTTGTCCGTTTTAAATTTTCACACCAATTTGAGTTTCAATCATTGATTCAAATTAAAGTGATCATGTTTTGGCACGGAAAATCATTTTAACAGTTGGAGACAGGAACATATGAAGAAGAAAAAAACATAAACCAACAGAGACCAAGGGTATTTTTGAACTCAGAATGCTAATGAAGAACTAATTATGATTTTTTAAGAAGATTACTTAGATTTAAGTCTGTAGTAATGACGATATGGGTAAACAAAAAAATATATCAAAAAATTGAGTGGTAAATATGAGATTTCAAGAGTAGAGGCTGAAAAAAGAAAATGAGAAAGAGTCGAAGGGTATACAAAAAATTAAGCCAAACTGTATGACTAGAATGACATATTAACAACTTCAATACTTGTGCACATACCTGAACTTTGGTGCCAAGAGCAATCGCATTAGAGGCTTCATGAATAAGGTCAGCTGCATGCAAACCTAAAATGTGTACTCCTAGTATCTCTCCGGTGTCAGATCTGTATATCATCTGTACAAGAATAAAATTATATTACATTGTTATGTTTAATTTGCATTGTCTATATTTTGATGAAACAAAACTAACTGGCATAGATTCAAATTTCAAATTATCAGTAGCCCATTTATTTGAAAATAGTTTCTACTCAATTTTTCATGTATGAACTTCGTGAACAGTGCTTGCTAATGCTTTTTTTCTGTCTTTATTAATTATTATTGGCACGTTTTTCAACAAACTACTTAAATTATAAACTTTAGAGATCATCTTCTATATTGCAATGCTGAGAATGGTAAAAACTAGAGCAACATTTACAGAAGCATAGATGGAAAGAAAGTCAAACCATCTTCAACAGCATACTTTAAATAAGATGGTAACCAAATATATGTGTATGTGTTACCTTGGCAAGACCATCGCCTTCATTCTCAGCCAAAGCTTTAGTGTTTGCCTTAAAGCTAGTTTTAACAACACTAATCTCGAAGCCTTCTTTCTCACCTTTCTCCCTTGCTTGAGGCTGAAAAAATTAATTTTATATTTAGTATGATTACTTCTTCTTTTAACTTCTCAACATGACAAGGTTGGTCAATGTCTCATGTTCACCTCTACAGCTTGAAATATTACACAGAAAAATTTAGTGACCAATCCGGACAAAGTAAGAAATATCACAGGTATGCATAGAAAGGCATCAAAACTATGAATCCACATTATCTATGCAATATACCTTACCTTCTCGCCCTTAAACATAGGCGAACATTAGTTTTTCTATTTATTTAGGGAACTTGCAGAAGAGCATAGATAAAAAGTTCCCTTTTTCATGTAAAGAACAATCTCTCTTATATTGCAAGATACATATGGATGATTAATTTTCATTCTTTTTTTATTTTTTTTTGTGTGTGACTGTGTGTTTCGTGGTGGGGTGGGGGCACGTTTTCCATAGGTCAGACCGTCAGACGAACAATACCTTCATTCTACACTACACTGACACTTCTTAATCCATCAGTAACTAAAGAAGGATTCAATTTTCGCTATTACAACATGAGAAAGTCCCATTTTAGATAATCAGATAAAATATGGGCCTTATGCAATCTGACAACTATGCACCTGAGTTGTATACATACCTCAGTGAGACCAACCATGCTAATCTCAGGATGTGTGAAACAAGCGGCCGGGATGCTTAAATGATTTAGCACATGATCCCTACCTGTTAGTTGCTCAACAACTGCAAAAGAAAATTATAACAAATTGACATCAGAATACCATTTTGTACGAAGGTTTACAATCCCCGGACTCAATGGGATCATCTGGTTTCTGAATATTATTCAACTGTTTATTTTAACATGTTACAGTACCAGCAGGTTCTGGTATGTGTACAATTGAATGCAGTCAACTTTTTTTCTTGTTGTTAATAATATTGCAAGAGGTTCTCGATTTAGATATCAATGTTCACAATTTTTTTTTTATTAACAAAAAAAAAGCAGAACTAAGGTCTACTCATGGTTGGAGGTTAAAATTTTAACTCCAAACCAAAAATCCTACATCTTGGAATCAACAATATTTTTTTTAATAAGAAATAACAGTGGAAATAACAGAAGTACCAGAAATGCCCTGAGCACTGGCAGCATGAGCAAGCATTAGTTTCCCATTTGCGTCTCCAATGCAATACACATGTGGGACCTATATAACATTTATAACCCAATAATAATATTACTTTGGTTGCAGAATTATTCATTGGTTAGATTCAGGTTGCTAGTGAATCAAGTCCATAGATCCATGTTATTATTTAGTATGTAACATTCAAGAAAATGGTGTAGTCCATCTCAATTTAGTTGTTTTTTTTTAAATAAAAGAAAAAAGAAGATACCAGTTCACCATTAGCATCAAGAACTCGCATCCGCTCATCAACTGGTACAAACCCACGCTGTGTCGCCACATTAATCTGAAATGAACTTAATTAGCAACTTAAATATAGGATTTTAAAAGAATGAATCATAAAAAATAACAGTAGAAGATTATATTAGTTCATGTCCTAAAAACATTGTAATAAGATAATGCGAGAAGTAGAAATATGACATGAGTACATTTTCTAAGCCAAGGCCTTTTGTGAAAGGAGCCCTTCCAGTGGCAATAAGTGCTGCATCAACCTGTGAATTAAAAAATTAAGAAATGTTAATACCAACACAATGCATACTAGAGCTTTCACTTTTTCCTCTTACCTTATGATTACAATGACAACAAAACCTTATTATATTTTTCTAATATTTTTCTGACAGAGTCAGGATAGATATAAATGCCATGTGATGATGTATACTCCTGCATCATGTAACATATTTACCACTCCTCTTCCCAAATTATTTCAAAGATGGACAAACATCTCTTTCACAGTTTCACTTCAGCTATATGCAATAGAGAAATAATTTGGTACCTGTTAAGGGAATTAACAGGGGAGGAAAATTGTCTAATTACTGGTCCAGTTCTAATAAGGCATATGAGATATTCCCATTTTCAGGGTGTAAATGATGTTGTTTGTGACACTAAAAAACCTTGAAAAACAAGATAATCACCTCTAGGGTTTCCGTTGGTTCTTTTGTTTTTGCATCAATAAGCTCAATCTGGACGGGCTTCCCATCCTTTGCAGGTGTAATCTATCAAAGTTAAAATTACACAAAATAGTGTTATTTTGAGTTTATATTAGCAGAAATGTTATAACACAACTTTTTTTTTAAATTAAGTGTTATAAGGTAACTACATATCATACCTTTTTAGCAAAGACACCAGTGTGATAGTCGATCTTCCGAGGATTTATGAGTATTCTCTGTGCCAACTTTCCAATCTCAGGATCAAATCCTGGCATTAATTGATCCAGAGCCTCTACAAATGTCACCTATCCGAAGAACAAAGATACCAAGAAAATGATTGGAGGGGATTATGACAGGTAAGTGCCTTTTAATTCAGAAATGACCAGCTTATATTGAAATATCTCTCATCTGGTCAGATTGCAAAGGACAATCAACATTTAGTTGCAAAAATAACTCAATCACGAGGGAGTTGGAGATGACAAAATGAGAAACTTGCAATTGACCTCCTTATCTTGACTAAAATAAATCAACTTCACAGCATAACGTACAAACAATATTTTTTTCTGATTTAGCTCATTTAGAGCTATTTACAAGTGGAATACCTTTTTTAGAGAAAAATTACCAGTAATCAAAGCAATGGATCTTTCATTATTTGTAAGTATGTCAAAACAGTCTCGGTACTAAAGCAATATATCTGTTGCTGTGTGCAACCACCGCAAAGTTGTCGCATGTAGTTTTCATAGAATCAAAAGGATATAGCAGTACCTCACTACCAAGAGCAGTATAGACATCACTGAACTCAAGACCAATGTAGCCACTTCCTACTATAGCTAACCAGTCAGGGACCCACTCCATTTTAAGTGCATGGTCACTTGTAAAAACCGTTTTTCCTACACATCATCAATTAAGTATCTTGATTTCAGGCCACATAAACCCTTTTTCGTTACCACTGAGATAAAACCGGATGTTTTTGTAGTATCAGGAAATGCAATGTCGTTCTTATATTATTTCAGCTCAGATTTTGCCTTCTTTTTTTTTCTGAAATACATCTAGTCTGTCGTTCTTATATTATTTCAGCTCAGATTTTGCCTTTTTTTTTTTTTTTTTTTTCTGAAATACATCTAGTCTCAAACGTAGACACGTAGACTTTACTGCAATAATCAACAAGACGAAATCATATGATGAAGACAAAATTACCATCTATTTCTATGCCATTTGGTACAAATGGCGTAGACCCAGTTGCAATTATGATGTCACGTGCAGTGATCTCTTTCTCAGGGAGTCCAACTTTGCCATATCTAACTTTTTGTGGACCCTGAAAAGGTTGCACAGAGTAAAGAAAAAGAGCACCAATAACCACCTTAGCAATATTTATTCTTAAAAGATTGCTAAATGAAAAACAAAAAGTTTGCTATGGGCTTGTACAAGTAATGATTATTATTAGACAACAGAAGAATTTTTTTTTCAAGACACTTTTTCAGAACTAAATCTAAGAATTAAATGACACAAATATATGTCCTTGTAACTTTTTGGCACGAGAAATTTACCCAAACAAGGCAATATTCTAATCTTCTGAGCAAATAAAAAGGAAATTGTTGAGCTTAAGCTTACCACAATGGTACCAACACCAGTCAGAATGTCAACACCTAATGCTTTCATTGAATTAGTCAAATTGCTTCTAATTTTAGACGCCAGATTGTTTGCATGATCAGCAACTGCTTGCCTGTCATATCCTGTTGTCGACACCTAACAGGTATAGATAAATTTAATCATAAAGCATCATGCTTCAAAACTGATTGGTCTTACCCGAAGTGACTAAAAAGTCTGAAATGGTTAGTTTAATCTGCATTTTCTCTAATAAGATTATCAAATTCCTTATATTAGATAAACGACCTATCTATAATCAAAGCACGTTTTAATATATATATATATATATATGATATATCAATGTTGGTTGTCATGGTTGTCGGTATGTCCCTTGCCTTAAAACAGGTGCATCTCAAGTGTGAACAGTATAAGGGAAGTATCCTGCCGTGCAGGAGATAAAAAGGTTCATGAACTGTATTAAAACAATCAGCAATGGAATTTTTTTATTAAGTAGAATTTTTATTCCTTACGACCTTATTTTTTTATGTCAAAATTTGGGTGATTAATATCCATTTACCTGTATACCAAGTGACTTCATATGGTGTTCATCATGTAACTCACGCATGCGGCCACTGACAGCTAAGAGCGCCTTGGATGGTACACATCCTCGGTTGACACATGTACCACCTACTACATCCCCTTCTATTATTGCTGTCTTGAGACCCTGCAAAGTCCCAAAAGTCAAAAAATATATATCACATTTTGATACTTGAAGGAGCTGCATCTGCAACCGGTGCCCATAACGTGCGACAATCACAAACCAGTAACCAAAATTCTTTCTATCTTAGAGGATTCACTCGTGCAAATCAGCTATGAACTTACTGGAACCCGACAAAACAATGACCGGTTATGGAACAGATTAAGTAACGGTACAACTCAAAAGACAGTGTAAAGATTTACAAAGCCTTTAAAAGTAACAAAAGTCTTCAACTCCTAATATCCTATCTAACTCTTCTCAATATAGTTCAACTAAAAGGTTCAAAATACTGTCCAAATTTTATGATCCAGAACTAAGTGAGCTGAATTTGTGTGGATCAGACCTCGACGCTGATATCTAAGAGTTCAATTTCACCCCCTATACAAGGTAAAGTTGGCATCAACTGCTTGCTTCCTTTAAACCCTCTAAACCCTGAAGCAACAAGTCCTAGCCACCAAACCCTCCCAAATTTAGTAAAAGAAAAGAAAGGAAAGCTAAACGGACATACCTTCTCTACAGCATGCAGAGCAGCGCCATGGCCACCGACACCGGCGCCAATGATGACAAGATCATAATCGAACCCTCCTTTCACGGCGCCGCTGCCATTGGAGGAAGCCAGGGCACGGGGACCCGAGACCCGTTGGATCCGCTGCAGACTCACGGCGCCGCGGCTGTGACTGAGCCTGGAGGAGGAGGAGACGAGCGCGTGCTGGCTGAGCCCGCAGAAGCGCATGGATCGGGGCACCGGCGTGCAGGCGCTGTGGCCTCTGGAGGTGGGGAGTGGCGAGGAGAGCGGGAGAGAAAGAGAGAGCGACGCCTGCATTGTTGCTGGAGGTGGTTGGGCGGAGAAACCGAGGGTTTGGGGGAGGGAGGGAGGGAGGGTTTGGGAGAGTGTGGATCGGAGAGGAGAGGAGAGTGAAGAAGAGAAGAAGAAAAGAGTGGAGGGAGGCGGAGAGTACGATGTTTGGGAGGGGAGCTCAGCGGAGACTACGAGGAGGGAGGGGGGCGGGGCTCGTTAAGATTGGGTTGCACGAATCTCGAGGCGATCGACTGGTTCAGATCAGACGCTGACTCGCTCGAGATCGTGATGAATTCATATCCCCTGCTGTACTGCATTGTGCAGCTCACGACGTCAACGGTTGGATTGTTCGAGATTCGTGCCAGAGCGGATATCGAGAGGATCCGACGGCTGACGTTGTGAACTGCATAATGCAGTAAGTCAGGGGATGAGCACTCGCTCATGATATGAACTCGGACGGACGGTAGTGCGTTCGTTCGATAGGTGTGGTTATGTCCGCACGATTTGAAACCTTTTTTTTTTGAACGGTGTAAGATTTATTACGGAAGTGGTTTTTTGGTTAACGGGGCAGGTCTTAAGTTAAACAAGAGATAGAAGTGAGAGGACTGGAGAAAGTAGACGGAAGAGACTGTTCCATCATCATCCGTTGAGTATTCAAATGAGCTCAACGGCTCAGATTGAATGCCAAGAGTCTACTAACAGAAATAATAACGGAGTGAGTTTATGAATGAACCTGAAGAAGTAAACAATCTGACTCTTCATCGCTTCATGCAACATGATTGTTTACTTATCTTTCATCAACCCATTCTTGTGTTGTAGGTGAATGTGTTCCATTTGAAACGTAACAGTATCTTTTGAAGTCTGTCTACTTGAAACGTAACAGTATCGTAAAGGCATTTTCGTCTACCAGGCAAAAATATCATCTTTGCAAAACAAGGACTGTTATTTTGATGCATGCTAAGTTCAATGCTATAGTAATTTTCAATTTGATTATCGATTTTGACATTTTCTTTCTTTTAACAAATGTTGACACTCTTTACAGAATCAATTTTTGAGAATTTATTGGTACTTGCAAGGAGATTTTGAGAAGTGTCCTCTTTTTGATGTTCTTGTTCCTTTCTGGTAAAATGGTTTGTAATAGGATGCATTGAGAAATAAAGCATAATACTATTTATCTCGTAAACAAAAGACTTTTTTAATGTGCATACTGTATTGGAGATAATTAAAACTATCAATTCTCAAAACAATTAACAAATTCCGAAAAAAATTAACAAAAACATGTATACGAATTACAAAGATCAATGCCCAAACTACACTCAACATAACATATCAGTTGAAGCAAGATGCTATGCCAATTCAAAATAATCATCAAATCACCTGCCACTGAAATTCCCTTCATGTATGCAGTCTTCCTATTGAAATCCTCACCCTGACTCCCCCATCAGAGAAGGTACTATACATGAGAAGGCATTATAAACCGCTAATTGACTCATATACCAAACAATGGTTCCTTTTACTTATCGTTGCAGTTGTTCTTACCAGTATCTGACCTAGTTCTAAGGAATTGTTAATTTATAGGCTCGCAATGCTCATGGACGACAAATTTGCAAATTACCTGGTACGACAACCTACTATTGTGTAATGATTCCAACCTCCAAACACGCCTCCACCATGATTCATTTTGATCTTTAGCAATCTTGTGTGTGAAGTTAGAAATACAAACATCAAATCAATATCTTACAAACCTGCAGCTACATTTGCTGAGAGAACAATATTTTGATAAAAAAGTTGGAATTTCTAAGATTTATCATCAATAGAAAGGGTCTAACAACTAAGATATTGGCATTATTTTTTATTAAAAAGCGAAACTTTTCAATGATCATACGGCTTACAATGCTGCAAAATTTTCCTCTAAATAAAACTTGATGGACCAGCAATAACAAGTTTGAAAAGTGAGTTGGGTACAAAGACATTAACATTTCTCTTAGCTCTCAATAACCAAAATCTCGCTTTGAAGGCAATCAAATAAAATCACACTGACCCTGGGACAACAAAATTTCCCAATCGAGCTCCCCAAACCCAACCCCCCCAACCCAACCCCCCCCCACCCCCCCCCCCCCCCCCCCCCCCCCCCCAAAAAAAAAAAAAAAAAAAAGAAACAAATAAAATAAAATAGTAGTAACAGCAGGTATGCGGTTCCGTTCCTCTTGCCCTGATGTTATATCTGAATTTTTACTTATTCAAGATTTCTACCAATTTTGGAATAATTTGTTTTGCATGTCCCTGGTTTAGGACTTCAACCAATTACTAAAGAGAGCTTGCATTTTATCACGGCTGCCGCTGCTGCTAGCATTCACTGTAGGTATTATTTTCTCAGGCCTAAGAAACTGATAAAGCAATAAAAAAGTTCAAATTAAAACATACTAAACCTTTTTTTTAAAAAACAATACTAAACCAACAACTACAAATTGAATATACTTTTTTTATTTATCTATATCTATATATAAATATAAGAAGTTGTTTATTAATTTTCGTTCTAGTGGTTAAAGGTTCAGATCATTCACTATGTGATTATGGATAAAGTACCTTCACAAAGTCTCTTAATTCATTAAAACTTGAATGCTCACTATAAGGAACGCCAAATATGGTAATGTTGCCTCTAGAAGTTGGTTTGATCAAATCAAGCTTACTTCCAGTGGCCTCTGAGAAAGTCCAACCTAGCAAACAACATGAAAACAGTATCTGAGAACAATGCCCAAGTACCATATATCCTGCCCCAGAGCCTCAACAAATATGATAAATTTATCTAGGTAACAACTACTCCATGTACTTTCTACATTTGTTATCTCATCCCGAGCTATTTTTGTTATGTTGGTCCTTCAAGTAAGGCACAAACAATTTGGAAAGTTCTTCTTTTGTGAGAAGCAACTGAATGGAGTACTTGGTGTATTGTGATTAAAGTATATATCTTAACAGCAAGGAGCTGACACAGTGAACCCAGAAAAGGCACCTGTAGGACGAAAGGCTAAAACTGCATTGAATCTCTGGTTAAGCGTCTCCAAGTACTTCCCTAGGTTCTGGAAAAATAAAATAAATAAATAAAAATCTCTACCTTACCATAGTGAAGTGTATGCATTATTAAATAAACCCAACAACATGGTAACAAGACCTCACACCTCCAGTCGCAAGAAAGAGAGAGGAAGAACATGGAGCGGAGAACTGCAACTACAATTAGACAGCATGCCAGATAATTCGGACCAACCAAATGACTCAAGTATTCTTCTCCTAGAAGCATTTGTGTATATTGGAACCTAATAGGTAAAGAAAAGATAAAGAAACAAGATGACTATTAAATAAAGTTTGATATAGCTAAACAAAATTTTCAAACTAGCCCTTTGATACAGCTAAACAAAGAGTTGGACTTCAAAATAAACACCTGTAAAGACTGAGAAATCGCAAGATAAACCCCCTCTTTCCCAATGCTGTAAGCTCCAACAACTATTAGAGTTCTTGGCTGCTTCTGTAGATATTTGCGTGTTGTTCTCACAACAAAGTCAATTACTTCCTCCTTGGATGGAAACCTAAATTTGACTTGCATAATTTGATAGAAATTATTAAAAATTACACAAGCAAATTGTGCAAAGTTCATTAAACACTGTATTGTGGTTCTCTTTTTGATATGTATGGTACTAACTACTAACAGTACTTCAAGTGTAAGACTTGATCAGTGACCATTGATCATGTTGCATAGCTAATATATACCATGTTGATATTATTTGCAAATGATTCAGGTGCAGTTTCCTCACCAAAAACCACAATGCTAAGAAATCCGACAATAGTATGTTTATATTGTAAGCAATACACAATGCAACTTACAATTCAAGAATGTTCATGGAACAGAAAATATACAAATAATATGGACATCTAAAATCCTACCTGTACTTTGGATTGCAGTATGTTGTATCAAGATAGAGCACATTTACATGGTAACTGAGAAGAATGGGATGCGATTGCATCACCTTGGATGCTCTGAAGTCACCTGTATGGAGATAGGTTCTCCCATCCCTTAAGCGAAGGTGTATCAATGCTGCTCCAGGGCAGTGATTTGCCTCTATTAACATCACCTTAACTCCCTCGATTTCATACTCCTTGTCAAGCTCAAGTGCGCATATATAGCTACAGAGTACAATTCATAACATTAAGGAGAATCTAATTCGTTGTCCAGAAATTACAATACTTTTTTTATTTTACGCATTTGAAGTCCAGATAATTTTTATACGGTCCATCACATTTCTTCATAAAAGCTGACAAGAAAAAATCATGGAAAAATCGTATACCACTTGTCTACGGAGAGACAAAGGCTAAGCAGACGAGCGGTGATCGAGGTGCAATAAATGGGACCATGGCACCACCTCTTGTTCAAGCCACCGTAGTGGTCATAGTGGAAATGGCTGAGAAAATATGCCGAGCACCCTTCTATTGCTCCGTAGCGAAATGCATCCACCGTAAAAGGCGTCCCTTCAATCAAAGAAGGAAACTTCAGAAATAATAATATAATAACGTGCATTGTTGAATATAATCCTATTATCAACGTATTAAAAAGTTCAAATTATGCATAAAAAAACATGTCAGATTGGCCTTCAAAATTTACCGGGCATTTTCTTGTAAAAAGGACAACTATATGATTTTGCCAATGCCGGTCGTTTCGCCTTTTCAATTTCTTTCCGATCCAATTCAAACAGATCCCTTTGCTCCTCTTCATCTCCCCTGCCTTTCCTCTTTCTAACATTCATTGGAACCCTAACCCTAGACACTGACATCTCTCCATCCCCCGATCTCTGCATCCCCCACATTTGCAGTAGATTCTTCTGCACAAGCAATCCATTCCTCTTCTTTGTACCACTCCCGACAATCAGGCTCGAGTAATCCGACCCGCTGGAATAAAAATCCGAAACGAACTCACTCAATTTGTTATCGTGTAAATCGTCATTGCTCAGTCTTGCTTCGGATGACGAAGACTCCGCTTCTTCTTCTCCGTCGTCGGATGAGGACGCGATCGGCAGTCCGTCGTCATCCAGATCGGCGCCTTCCGAGAACCGAGGTTCGTCGGCGCTAATCTCGAGGTCCATCGGACGATTGAAGTTTGAAGCCGAGCTGATTGGATCGGATCGGATTGGATTGGGTTCCGGTTTGAAAGGAACGGCGGGAAAGGGATTCGGGGCAGATGATACTATGAACCCGTTGCAAATTTGCAATGCGGAATTTGGACGTAGGTAATGAGGAAATGAGATGTGGGGCCCGGTTTAAGTGGAATTGGTGTTTGGGGCTTTGTTGGTATGAGTGTAGCGGAACGGAGAAGTAGTTATCGAGTTGAGAGGTGTACGGAGGAAGGAAACGAGGCGTTGAGGAGAAAAAAGTCCAAGGACAATTCACCAGTAGCGATTAGTGAGGTGAATGTTCAGCTCGTTTCACTGACGGTGGGTCCCCCAGTGCAGAAACTTGGAACGGGGAGTTGATGGCGCTTTGGGGTGATTGGATCTGGGACTGGGAGAAAGCAAAGGTTAGGCCGGCTGTTCAATCGTCAATCGGCAATGGTTACACGAGATTTGTTGAGTGTATTAGTCTATTTACTGTGATTCATGCTGCTTTAATTTAATATATAATCTGTGCGTGGAACTTATACAAAAAGAGATTCTAGAATCGAGCGAAGAAAAAGTGTTTTAACACATGATTGATTTTTCTTTTTCTAAAATATTTTTTATTACAGAAATTTAGAACATCGGACATAATGTTACAACTATAAACTAAATTTTTTGACAAGTCATAGAGCTTAACCGATAGAGCTATAGTAAGATACTAAGATTTAAACAGAATAATAAAAAACAATATGAATGTAATATAAATCTAAAAATTCAATGCTTAAAACACAAAGATACGGATTACTTAATTAATACTGAGGCCCGATTGCGTTCCTAACGACTCGTAGCATTGTCTAATGCTTAAAATCTTGGATATCATATCGCATGATCAAGACTATTAAATGTCATGCGACTCATGTCTGATAGAAGAGATAATCATAATCATAAAATAAAGTTGTTCACTTCTTACGGCTGATAAATTTAATCTTTTTGTTAGCACCAACTTTATTCTCCTCCGAACAAAGTTTAGGTGGGCAATCACATGGATAATGGATTAATCACCGATGTTTCTATTCCACACTCCGTTCCCATGTCTGATGTCTTTGCTGGAACTTGTGTTGTGGTCTTGTGGACCCCCTCATTTGGTCAGAGAACAGACAAGCCAACTCCTCTCTAGACGGTAGCAGAATTCATTTTTTGAGTAATAGCTAGCGTCCACTCTTGTTACTTATCTAACAGTCCACCGTATTTTTAAAGAGCAAATATTATTTTTGGGTAAATATTTATATCTTTCTGCAAATATTATTTTTGGGTAAACATTTATATCTCTCTGATTAATAGATATCATTTTCCAGTAAACAGATATACTACAAATTTTCAGTAAAAATTTATGCAACTATGCTAAATACATAGGAACACATTGTGTGTCACAATTATAAGAAGAGGTGGATGAATGACCTAATTCATCGGGTGGAATCTACATGTTTCTCAATTTTTTTTTAGCTTCTGTCAAATAAAACTATTGACAGTGACACGCATCGACTTCATTTTTCACAAAGCAAACGTTTTATGCATTGTGATTGGAAAGCAATTGGATTCAGACGTATAAAAACTAGACTATTTTGGCTGACCGAGTGCAAAGTGAGCACAATTATCTAGCATATCCTGTGTCCTATAAGAACAATGTACCTTCTTTTTTTTTCCCTTTTACTGTGTTAATTAGGTCAACGGAGGCGATTAAAAACCGAAATAATATTTCGACATTGGACACTGAGAGAATCAGACGGAAATATAAGAAAACAGAAGAAGTAATTTTCAAAAAAGGCCGATTATTTTCGTTATTTTCATTTAATAAATTATGTGTTAAACTTCTGGATTCAGGTAAGAAGCTGGAAATATATATTTGCTAAATGAAAAATATTCAACTTTTGTTTGATATAAGAACATTATATACAAAAATAATAATTGTTCCACACAATTGCTTTTTTCAGGCAATTACATGCATGCAAGTTAGTTAATCTCAAGACTATAAACTATTGGAGTTGGGAAAATAATTAAAACAAACGAATCCTGCAGGGTCTACTTAATTTTATACAAGCTATTATCAGCCAAATCGAAGTTAGGATTGAAAAAGGATAATACTAAAAAAAAACTACTACAGTTTTGATTTTCTAAAATAAAATTTAGAAATGTTAGGCACGCTGCCCGAAGAATTTAATTAGCACGAAGCAATCCTAACGATTTTCAGTCAAAGCTGTGATTTGAATAAACACTAACATACAGTGCAGATCATCATCATCATCATCATCATCATCATCATCATTTATTTATTATTATTATTATTGTTTTTGTTGTTATTATTATTACTATTACTATTATTATTATTATTATTATTATTATTATTATTATTATTATTTGTTGCATTTTCTTATATGGAATCGATTCCAGTTGTGAGTCGATGAGTTGCCGTTTCAAAACAGATCGGGATCACCTGCTTTTCTTTTTAGAAAAGCAGGCCCTACTTTTCTTGATCCGATGGTTAAGAAACGCCGAAGTACTTTGATATCTGTGCAGAAAATACTGAAGTTGGCGAAGTACTTTGAGATCGGTATGATAACCGATCCCGACCATCCGATTGGAAAAGCAGGCACTGCTTTTCTTCTCACAAAAGCAGCAGATTTTTATCCTTGCAAAACTGGTCAGACTCGAGAATTAAGAGTCACAAGATGGTTAAGCTTTTTCATTAAAATTAACTTTCTCGGCAGGAATATTAAATCGGTATAAAACTTTCAATAACGTAGCTGGTTAGACTTTGAATATGTGTTTATTTCAGTGGGCAGAGAGAATTGACTCCATTCGGAGAAATAATATCATGTAATTTTAGTTGTTATCCGTTCTCTACCTTTTAGTATGAGAGGAGACTATGAGGGATTAAATGCCCAAATTATCTCTGAAAGCATGCCAAGATATGTAATTATTTACATATAAAGTTATGTTGGAACAACTGTGTTGGACATATAATTTCGATTTTTAACTATTATCTTAATTTCTTAGTTGATTGTCAAATCTAATATTTTTTTTTTTGGAAACGTCAAATCTAATATTCATTATTTGCTTTTCCTCTCAATTGTTGCTTTCATGAACTTCAATAATATTTAATCATATAGTCTTAAACATATATCACTATACATGTCATTTATTAGTTATTACCATTAACCTTGCATTAATAATTTTCTTATGATAAAATTGTACCAATTCCATTTCAACAATCATGTTTATAAACACAACAAATCACTTTCAAGGTTGCCATAGTTTCCAAGTTCTAACCTAATCTCTTGTTAAAAAAATTCCAACAAAAAAGTAAACTGACTGAAAGTGAAAGACCATTAATAAACCTCATAAATAAATAAATAAATAATTAAATAAACAAACAAATACTTAGGAAAAAAAATACAAAATATCATCAAACGAGTAATAAGTAAACGGAGTTAATTAACAAAAATAAACAACGAATCCCATATTTCTATGAAAGACTAGACATCATCAAGAGGGCTCGGCCGCTCGATTCCATATCCCCTGCTGTACTGCACTGTGCAGTTCACAACGTCAGCCGTTATATTGTCTCGAGATTCGTTCCAGAGCGGATGTCGAGATGATCTAACGGTTGACGTTGTGAACTGCACAATGCATAAGTTAGGGGATGACGGATGAGCACTCGGGGGCCGTCGGGACTCGGGCGCCAAACAAGAATCGAAAATTATATAAAGCGAAAGAAAAAGAAATAAAGAAATGGAATAGAAGTATAGAAGGCATCGAAGGTATCTAGATTCGCACTCGCCGTGCTCATCCCCTGACTTACTGCACTGTGCAGTTAACAACATCAGCCGTTGGATCAAGTCGAGATTCGAGCCAGCACGAATCTTGGGACAATCCAACGGCTGACGTTGTGAACTGCACAATGCAGTAGAGCAGGGGATATGAATTCCTCCTGCCCAGCTGTCTTTTTTTACCATCTTCCCTCTTTCTTCCTTTTCCTTCTTTCCCCCCTTTCTCTCTCCCCACATCCCCTTCAGGCCTTCACCCACCCGAACATTGACGCTTGCAAGCACCAGACGGCCGTCGCTCCATCCCTCTCTCTCTTTCCCTCTCTCCTCCTTTCTTCAAGACCGACAGACAGAAGTCATTTCATTACATTACACGCCCCGCCCCAAGAAGATCTTTTTTTTTTTTTTTTGCCCCCTTTCTTTTTTATTGTCCTTCTTGCAATTAAAGAAACTTATTAGAGACTCCTCCTGCCCGGCCCCCGATTTCATTCTTTTCGTTAAAGAATTGGGTGAGAGGGTCAAATCCGGAGGAGGATTGGTAGCGGAGAACGAGCTGGAAGGGAGGAGGAATCGGCGCGGTGAATCCGGCGGTGAGTTTCTTGGATTCATTTACATTTAAGGGTTTGTTATTGTACCGAACCAAGAACTAGAGGCAACCGGATTCTTTGATTCTAAAGATTATGCAATAATCAGATCCTCAGCTGCTGGTAGATTATCTAGAATAGGAACGGGGAGTCCGGTGGTGGTGGTTGTTGGTAGGGACCTGTTGATGAGGGTTAGGTTAAGCACCCATTGCCAGCTCCTCTGGCTTAATTGAACGATGATAGACATTGAGCGGCCTTGAGATGTTGTTACATGAGCTATAATGATTTCTTGTTAGTATATTTCACAATAAATTTGCGTTGCGTTGGGGAATAAAATGCAAGACTATTGGTACCGGCAGTATAAGTCTTTTATTAGAACTAGTGTATACTACATTATGTTTTTTATTTTTGGTAACTCAGAGGAGTTACAATAATTGCTGATTTAGAGATGAACTAATATAGAAAGTTAGAAACAAAAAGAATTAGTATCTTGAAGCCAAGGCAAGAACAATGTGGGTGCCAGATTCGGCAAAGCAACTGCTCTCTTTTGATTTTATATGTCCCATTACCTAACACTTGCTTTTTCTCTGGAACCAAACAGGTTTTTCCTTGCTATTTACTGGATTGCTGCGGCGTATAACTTGGAGTCCGCTATACAAAATTAGTTGTCAGTTCTGTGCAAGAAAAGCTTATGCAAAGGATTTTTACCGATTCTATAAAAGAAACTCCAAACTTCTTATTTAATGGGGGAGTGGGTGATTGGAGCTTTGATCAACATAGTTGGGAGCATTGCCATAAACTTTGGTACCAACCTTCTGAAACTGGGACACGATCAGGTAGCTTTTTGTACATTTCCTTTTTTACACCATTAAATAACACATTAAGAAGAATCTTTAATATTCTTGCATGATCCTTCCTTTTTTTTGGGCAGAGAGAAAAGCTTTCCACTCAAAGTATTGATGATGGCCATGGAAAACTTGCATTGAAACCAATAATGCATTTTCAGACTTGGAGAATAGGTTTTTTATTTTTAATTCTATAAACAATTATACAGTAGATACTATATAGAGATGGGCATTATTGGAGCCAAACTGTAACGAGTATTTGAGACTGATATGTACCAATTGTGATGTAGGCATACTCTTTTTTGCACTGGGAAATTGCCTCAATTTCATCTCCTTTGCGTATGCTGCACAGGTTTACCTCCTTTATTAGATAATTATTCTTTATATTTGATAAATGTACTTCTTCATATTTGATAAATGTAGTTGCTGAATGTGTGACAGTTTGCATGATAAACTGTTAAAACTGTAAACTTTCTGTTGTCTTGTTTAATAGAAGCTTCAAATAAAGTATTATTTTAAAATTTAAAAGAAGATAGGTTTAGCTCAGTTCACTGTATGATTATGTGCTATTTTTTGTTGCAGTCTCTACTTGCCGCTTTGGGATCTATTCAGTTTGTATCCAATATTGCATTTGCTTATTTTGTTCTAAACAAGACGGTGTCAATAAAGTATGCCATTTCTTTATATGTTTTCCGGATTTTCCTTTTTTGCGGGATATATGATGTGTACCCCTGAAAGTTTCATAATATCATACATAAAATTAGCTCAGATTCTCTCTATATATATTTTTTTTAACAATTGCCAATTTTTGTCTTGTGCAAACAAGTAAGGAGTGTTAGTTTGGGTATAAACAGAGGAATGGAAAATGTTTGTTAGTTAATTCTTAGTCGTGCTTATGTACTTGTTTGGCAAGCTCTTTGCTGTGTGTTGTGTTGGGTACACATGAAAATAATGTGCCTATAAAACATCATTACAGATTAATGATTCTTACCAAAAATTTCAGGGTCATGGTGGCTACTACTTTTATAGTATGTGGAAACATATTCCTGGTTTCATTTGGAAATCATCAATCACCTGGTATTGATTATGAACTATTCTCTGTATGATGCAAATCAATTAGTTTATTTGTTTTGCTCAGTGATTATCTAATTCCTTCTTCTTTTTTTTTTCCAGTATACACGCCGGAACAGTTGATTGCAAAATATAGCAACTTGGTTTTTGTTCTCTATTGTCTCTCCCTGGTTTTCATTGTTCTGCTCAACCTGTACCTCTACAGGTATACTACTTTGTTGGTGCCAAAGTCAATCAATACTAATGGGCTACAATAGAAATATAGTAGTTATATGGTTCCAAAGAGTAACAGAGAAAATAACTGCCTTTTTAGTGACAATCAGGCAAGTAAAACGAAGAATCTGCTCTGTTGAATGAAAGGGCTCCCTGTTTATGGTAAAAAATTTACTGAACATTCGCTTAAACATATGCAGAAAAGGAGAAGCTATTGTGTCTTGTGGGAATGATATAAGTGCATATTGGCGTACACTTCTACCATTTTCATATGCTGTAGTGTCTGGTGCTGTTGGCTCCTGTTCTGTCTTGTTTGCCAAGTCCTTGTAAGCTTCTCTCAAGTACACATAATAGATGAAGCAGATATAGCTTAACAGTAATATACTAACTGTCAATTTCTCTATAATGTAGATCAAATATGTTGAGACTAACAGTGGGCAGTGGATATAGCCTCCAAAGCTGGTTCACTTATTCGATGTTTTTGTTATTTCTGAGCACAGCAGGATTTTGGGTAGGTTGACCTACATTAAGGACACTGGTCCCTTTTTTTGTAACTTTACAAGTTGACACCTGTTTTACCAGCCATTCTTTGTTATCCGTTAGCACCTTTACTTTTCCGGTTATCAGTTTCTCACATGCTAGTGGGAAATAACTGTTGTGGTATGGTAAACATCAGTATCTAGTAACAGGAGCTAACATTGTTGAGAATTAAATGTTCGATGATGGTGCAAACCTTCCAAATTATAGAGACATATCATTCCTTGTGTGTATTCAAATGCATGTACTTTGTTTCAGATGACTAGGCTGAATGAAGGGCTTTCTCTATTTGACGCGATATTAATTGTACCGATGTTCCAAATTGCATGGACCTTCTTCTCTATTTGCACAGGATTTGTTTATTTTCAGGAATACCAGGTTTGTCTCTTTACATGCATGTGTTTTACACTTTGACGTTTAACCAGTACATCGCTGATACCAGGTTCAATTTAGAAAAACTGGCTGTGATGTCACCTGTTGTAGACGTGCATTTCATTAAGATTTGAAATTTTTGTTGCGTCTTCATTTTGTAATTTACTAGACAAATGTCTGAACAAATTTGACAGGTTTTCAGTGTGCTTAGAGCAACAATGTTTGTACTTGGCATTTCTTTTGTTTTTGTCGGAATCTCCTTGCTGGCACCAGATGATGCCAAAGGTACAAATTTATAGAGTCCTTATTAGAAAAATTCACAATTTACTTTTGGTAATAATATTGAGTACAGCTTTGTCGTACTCAAATTAGTACAACACATGCATTTTTGTTTGTGAGATGTCATGCATTCATAGACCATAAAAAATAAGTTATTAGGTATACACTAAATATGTTTAACTTCGAGTTCCCTCTAGCTTGAAATTAACAAAATATTAATATGATAAGAACTAAAATTTATATGATTGGTTTATCAGTTAATGAGATCAAAGATTCAGCCATGGCTAGTCAAGCTCCTGCAAGTGACGTGAAAAGGTGATTGTTGATACTTGTTTTGTTAAATAGTTGATAAAATACATGGTGGATCTAATAAGATGGGATCAGATTAAAAAAAAAAACAAAATTGAAAAATCTTAGCATTGGTTGCAGGCTCTCGAAGCTGCTCAAGGAAGAAACAGAAATACATGATTTGAAATCCTTAATGATTGCTGTAGCAGAGAAAGCAAGATCTGTTCTATTCAAGGCGAAGGTTTTTTTCTCTTTCATTTGTTTCTCTTTTTGTAGTATACCTCAGAAGTTGTTGGTACCGTAGTATGCAAGTGCACCTAAAATCCTGGATTCTTTACATAAATGCTGGTCTAGTTGGGTGTAGACTTTATTTTAGAACAAATATATCTTGCACAGACAAAGTCAAGGAAGCACAACCCGACTCGCATCCGAACCTTGCGACATGCCTATTTCAAAAAATCCAGGACGCGACAGACTAACATGTGGGGCACTGACATCATTGTTTAATAGGTACATCATAGCTAAGATAATGTAGCACTATTCCCAGTGTATAGCATTTATGTAAAGAATCCTAACCCACAGTCATGTGAAGTATCACGTACTTCTATGAGCCATGAAATATATCACTAACAAATTAACAAATGATAACCCTGAATGAAGGTTCCTCTGGTATATCTGGAGAACAGTTGGAGTGTTTCATTACTCATGTCGTAAAATGGGTTGTGTAAAATACATTGTGAGGATTGTAAGGCATAAAAATAAATGCCAAAGGGAGAATTATTTATTCACATATTTTACTGTCATTGGTTACATGATAATTCAATCCCTTGCAGTCAACATGCTCGCTATCACTAGGGATGAGTGATGAACCGTTGGGTGCATCATCAGTACTTGTGATGCCTATGGTGTCATCGCGTACCACAGGATTCAGAGCTGGTACATTATTTGATCGAACTAAATTCAGTCCTTTACGAAATTCTGATGATTGGGGTCATTTCTCCCTTGATGAAGACGACAGTGGAGATGATTTAGACATTGCAGATAATAGATCCTTACTCCCGTAGCAAAGCTGGAAAAATGGAATGACATCATATCCTTTTTTTAATCTCTTTTTCCTCCTTTCTTCATATTTTCTTCTGGGAGGGAACTCGACTTTTAGTATAGTTGAATTGTATAGAATTGGTGTTCTGCTATACGTATAGCTTAGGAATGTAATTCTTTTATTATATCATATTGCTGAAATGGCAGTAGGTGGGCGATATCTCTCTGCCATGGCCGGCCTTTGTGGTATCATTCTTTTGATATTCCACTGGAACTACTTGTATTTTGATAAAAGAAATATATATGTTTCATCATACAATTAATATACTCGAGTGTACTGTGTGCATGTGTATAGATGTTTCTGTTTCTGTATCACACACCTATGACCTCTTGAATTAGTCAGCTTATTCTGCCCTATTTTTTCTCTTATTTGCAACCTTTGGATGAGATAATATGCTCTCAGGTTCATTTGGTGGCTTCATTCAATGATGCAAGTATATGTGTCCTCTCTTTCTTTCTTTTTTCTTTTTTTCTCCTGCTATTGCCGCACAAATTTGTGCCTTTTAGCCCTTTATTTTGCTTTTGTTAACATCGTTTTTATGATTTTTATGACAAACAGCATATACAACTCAGAGGGATGTTTTTTGATCTGTGTAGATGTAAATCTTGTATTGTTTAATTAAAGGAGATGAAATACAAATTCTTTATTCTTCTCTGTGATAAAAACATCTCTTACTTTTAAGAACGAGGATCAAAGCTTTCAAATTTTCATTAATAATGATCATAGAATGTGATCTATAGTACAAAGGAAAATCAAGTTTTAAGGTGTAATATTACAAATATAACTTCTCAGGTTTAAAGAAAAACAAAACAGATTGAACCACAAATTCTCTATGTAAAAGAACATGCCGAAAAGCAATTGAATGTTGATAATAAAACACAGGCAATAAAAATGTACTATTCCATGTCAGGAGCCAGTTGGAATCTGTACACGTGATGATGCGCAAGAGAAAAAGTTGATGTAAGAACTAGTTTGTAAAAGAAAGGAATTTTCCAAGCGTCCTTATTTTAACTATCTGCACGTCCATACATACACAATTTTGGTAACTCTTATCTCAAATTGTATAAAACTTAATTCAAATTGTGTAACAATGTAGACATGTAAACTAATTTTGTTGATGCTAGATATGACCTAAAAGAAAATCTCTCTACTGCTATAATATCAATGAAAAGGAGGCCCAAACTATCAACAATATAATGTAACAAGTTACAACCCAACTACTGGTTATTATATAGCCCATTCTTAATTTGATCCCGTCTCCTTTACAATTCTTTAACCAGAATACAAAAGTTCAAAGATGTGACATTCTGTCACTGTGATCTCTGTTTTTCTGTGTATAGAGAACCGCCTTCTTTCACTGATATCTTTCATGGAGTACATAATTAGTATTAGCTGCCTTTAAATTGTGAATTATTAATTAATGGTAAGTGATGATAAGTTGCTTTAAGGATGAATGATTAAGACAAGATTGGGATTTTTTCAGATTAGTTAATCACAGAAAGAAAGGGCAAGGAGAAATTAGTAATTAAATTTTACAAGAAAAAAAAGAAGTCAAGATTCTGG
Source organism: Cyperus esculentus (assembly GCA_030179965.1). Taxonomy (NCBI): domain Eukaryota; kingdom Viridiplantae; phylum Streptophyta; class Magnoliopsida; order Poales; family Cyperaceae; genus Cyperus; species Cyperus esculentus. Next base: position 2,687,738 of record JASGLE010000015.1, on the reverse strand, counting down.
TGATTGGTATCGCTAACTAAAAGTCTATTTGGAAATAGTAAAACTACTGAGAGTTCACATCATTACAACTGAATGAAAATATGAAATGAAGTGAGGACGATGACGATCACAGAAAGAGAAGTAATGCTGTATATTGTACGGCGAGCAGAAAAAAGTCGTCTTCAATATAAACTGACGTACAATTCAAATCTCACAACCAGAAAATTAAAATTTTTGATGTGATATATACTTAATTAAATAGCGATAAAATCTTGTTGTGGCAGTAAAAAATAAAAATCAATGCACTAAGCACGGAACACCTGGAATTAGCCCTTTCGCATAATTATAGTGCCTTGACATATTTTTTTTTACCTTGAGCTAAACTTATATAAAAATATTTGCATTGTAAATATTTTCGAAGTGAAATGCTAACTTCGAAATGCAAACAACTTACATTATACATTGCCATATATGAAATATCGATATATAATGTTTAATAAATTTATTATATGAAAATACTAGAGAATTCAAATTTTTTTCAGTTTAAAGTTTCCTAAGTATTTATTTTGTTTTTAAATATGACTATAAAATATCAATAAAGTGTTTGTTTGCATGTGAATTTAAAAAATCCGAAACTAATAAATTAAATTCCAAGAATGAAAATTATTTTTATCTCTTAATATTTTAATATGACGAACTTATCGAGAACCATAAATCGAAAATTTTATACATAACAAGATATAATTAAGCCTTAACGTTTTTTTCACAATAGTTTCATTAGTTTTTTTTTTTTTCTTTTTTTTTAATCACAGTTGTATTGTATCATTACTTTTCTAGGACCAGCGGGAGACTTGACTCGGTCCCTACGGAAAGGGATTCGAAAGAAAAATTGGGTCCAAACTGAAATTTTTTTTCAGGCCCGTCAACTTCTATACGACTGGTAATTTTTTTTTTATTTGGCATATCCTACATTTGTAAACATAGAACATTGGCATAATGAAAATTTGACAAAATTTTGTTTCAAAAGTGAGCTTTCATATATGTCAAAAAAAAAAAAAAAAAAAAAAAAAAAAAAAAATATATATATATATATATATATATATATATATATATATATATAATAAAATGTTTCAAGCTGTATTGAACTCTTAATATGATATAACTTTTTATTGTTCTGCAAAATTCTCATGCAATCAATTGATATTGCATGCTTTTTAATATATATTTTTTTTGATAAAAGCGAATTTTCATTCACCATTTCCCAATTTTCTCGGAAAAAATATGCAAAATTTCTTAGATTATATATTCTCTTTGGTAGAACTTCTGTTATATCTTGTTAGTATATTATTTCTTAACCTAACTCTGATAAATTAACAAAGAACAAACTAACAAATGAAAAAAAAAATGCAACAACTAATTAACATCAACCCAAAATGTACTATTGTACTAATTAAGTTGGCTTTTGATCTTAAATTGCCCATCCATCGGTATCTAGTAATCCTCACTATCAATCAACGACTCTTTCATCATGTTCCCAATCAAAGAAAGACGTGCACCTTGCAAATTGCAAAGTGCCAGTCTTTGCCGGTAGTGATACGGACTCTCCTCTCCTCTCTGGCTTAATTACCCCACAAATAGCAATCGACAAAGACACCACACGACACGAAATTTCCTCACCTTTGAATCCGTCTCAGCTCTTTATTTCATGGAAAGTAAAATACACCAACAGGAATTCATATCCTCTGCTGTACTGCATTATGTAGTTTAAAGCGTCAGCCATTGGATTGTCTTGAGATTCGTTCCAGCGCGGATCACACGACGATCCACGCTGTGAACTGCACAATGCAGTACAGCAGGGGAAGAACACGCAACAAACACCATCGAGTGCTCATCCTCTGTGGCGCTACAATGTGTAGCGCAGGACATGAGCCGTTAGATCATGTTAAGATTCGGTCCAGCAAACTCAAGATGATCTAACGGTCCACATCCTGGGCCACATAATGCAGTGCTACAGAGGATATGAAATCCCAACTACCAGTTCAAAGACTTGAACTATCAGTCTATCATTCATTTATATCGTCTCCACAGAGTCACAGACTCACTCACTCCCCCTCCCGCGTTATATTCCCTCCACACTCTAGAACCCTCTTCAACTCCCTAAACAATAACCAAATTAAAACAAGAAGAAAGAAAGAAAGAAAGAATAAGAGAGAAATCCAAATTCCATTTCATTAATTTTCTAATTCTTCATTCATTCATTCATATATTGATCATTCCATGGATAAGCAATCGATTGATATAAAATACATCTCCGGCCGCGGCATAGAGTCCCCGGTCCCCTTCCACAAGCCCTGCCTCTACACGACCGTCTACATCTCCTCGCCTTCCGCCGCGCCCCGGCCGCACCGCCAGAAGACCCCGACCGATCCGCAGGGCGGCAGGAGCCCTGAGTGGAACCACCCCATCCGTCTCTACTTCGACTCCGACCGCCACCCGACTGATAATAATTCACCCGATCTCAGCCTCAGATTCGACATCAGGACCCAGGTTCCGTTCCTCGGCGACAAGCTGGTCGGGTCCGTAGACGTCCCGATCGCCGCGCTGGCATCAAACGACGGACCGACCGGCGCATTGCAGCACGTGACGTATCAGGTGATCGGTACCGATGGCGCCAAAGTCAACGGCTTTCTCAGCTTCTCATACATCTTAAATGATTCCCCGGCTAGAATTAGCTCTGATCATCCGCCGGTGCAGGATACCCTTACGTTGCACCGGGGAACATCTTACCAGAGTCCGGCTAATGATATGGATCACCAGAAAGTGTACCCAGCTGTGGAGAAGGCCGATACTAAACCCCGAAACTTGTACCCGGCTGTTGTCGAGCGTGATCTCAAGCCCCAACTTTACCCCGCAGTCGATACATTTGAGAATGTTGATGGTAAATGCTTTGTTTATCCGTCTGTAATACCGGATTCGAGCGTGCAGGTGTACCCGCCGCCGACTCCAATGCCGGAGTCGAAACGGAGTCTGTACCCAGTAGTTTCGACTGAACCGGTGATTGCTTACCCTGTACTGGATCCTGGGTATCCTCAATGCCCGTCTTCGTTGACGAGTTATCCACGGGTTGAACCGGCAGTCGGATTGGCATCGTATGCTTCACCGGGTCATTACCCGCCACCGCAAACACCTGGATACTACCATGGATGGGATGGAAGATATTACTAAAGAGGTTTTGAACAAGTTTTTGAGTTTAGTAAATTATAAAAAAAAATTATAGAATAGTAAATATTTTTCTCCTAGAATTTTAAACTAGTCTATGTAACTATAACTATGTTACTATGTAGAACCTTAGAGAGTTTATTTTTGTTTAGTTTAGGAACCACCAATTAAATGATGAAAGCAATGATGTTCTTACATTTTTTTTATATGGTTGGAAAATTAATAAGAGAAACATCTTCTTTCCATTGAAAAAATGTCCATACGTCCACAGACGTGTACAGAATGTAACAGATACATGCCGAAATGTAACAAATACAATCCGAAATGTAACATATGGACGCTATGCACGGTTTTGCTAGGTATTACTCAATTAATAATTGGGTTGATGATTGTACAACAATATCAGTGGTTGCTGATGAATTTATAATGGTTACATTTTGATCGATATTTTTTCTCCTTATTTGCAATCAAATTCTAGAGCTTTTTTTGTACTTAGCATGTGGTAGGCAACTAATTCTTTCGATGAAGATTTTTATTCTTATTACTGTTCAAAGTCAATGAAATGAATTGGGTTTATGGCTGGAATTATATGTTTTTATTTAGAGTCAACTCCAGCTGCATTCCCCCAAAAAACTAAGTCATATATATGCTGTACAGCTATATATATTGAAAATATCAATATAAAAAATTGGAATATGATCTGTAGTTAGATTAAATTAGCCCCAAAATTAAATTAATGCATTTGAAATCGAATAATTAATCGATTATTATTTCCATTCAATCTGATCGATTATTTGTGATGGCTTGATGGGTGACTGACAGTCGACAGAGTGAGGTCAGTTTCTTTGTGGGTGTTCATAATTTTCGTACAAAACTTGTGCTTTTGCAATATTTTCCTGACAGAACGATAATATTAAATTATGAATACATCAGGTTAATTATTTGCCAAATTGTAAACTAACATTGTTTAAAAAAAATAATACGATGATGTAAACATATAAGTTGGCTATTGAACTAAAATTGAAGTACTACTATATATGTACTAATGTACAAGATTTCTTGACGAATTTACCAGAGACTCACAGTTGCGAAAAAAGAAGCTACCAAAGAATATTTTCAGCTAACATGTATATATATGTAATTGTATTTATAGAAGATCCCTAATTAATTAAGATATTTCATTTTCTTTCTCCCTCACACAAGTCATATCCTTACTAATAATAAAAGCATATTAGAAAAAATGACATGAAAGAGCTATCCTAACATCTGAGCCGTTGATCACTTTCTTCGATAGATCATAACCGTTGATTTGTTTTAATGTCTCAGCCTGGTTAAATTAAGCAGGCCCAAATGCATTTATAAGCGTTATGGGCTGTTCGATTTTTACCGGCCCAAATCTGGGTCAACTATTTTTGCCGAGTTCCCATGCACTTTTTGACTAAAAAGGAGAGAACCACCTCATTTACTATCCAATACCTGTACACTCCTTTCTGAACAAGCTTTGTCCCCGTCTTCTTGTGTTACTTCTTCCTGAACAAGCTTTCTAATTTCCTTTAAAAGGAAAAAAAAAAAAAATTTCTGAACAAGCTTTATCCTCATTCTCTCCCATTATGCTAACAGTGGCACTACCCTTTCAAGCCTTGAGCACAATTATTCTCTCATCAACTCTAGAGCTCTTGGTAGTTGATCGGAAACATTTTCGTCATGGTGAGCCAGCGGGGTCACATCACTGCTCCGTTTGATGAAATCGGCAGTGAAGCTTGGCGGGAGGGATCTGATGAAGCAAGGCCAGAGGAATATTTGCTTCTTCTCCCTTCCGAGCGTCCTCGAGCCTCTCTGGTTGTCTCAACAATGGTGAGCTGGTGAGTGTCAGTTATCATGTAATCAACCAGTATCAACTTGCATGTCTCCAAGCAACTTGAAGCCAGTATGCCAGTACGGATATCAGTTTAAATGGCATAGGAGACAGTAATAGGAAGTGGAAATGATAAATGATCGTCATTTACATAATCTTGAAGGCTCCCTTCCTCTCTTTGGTGTTTGGATCAAGAGATGATGTTGTGCATATGATATGTTTTGTTACCATTTTTGTCATCTATTATTATGTTTTTTTTTTCTAGCATTAAAACAGAATTGTTTTATAGATATTGTTTTGTATTAATTTGTTATTACTATATTATATTAGTGTTTGATTATATAAATATGATGGAGTAATTAGAAGTCATGTATTATCTTAATATTTTAAAAAATATATTATAATGAATAAAATTTTATAGCCCATAGCAAGGCGTGGGCTGTATATATATATATGCCATAAGTTTCTTTGTTTATATAAATTAATATATGACAGGGGATTGATTAGTTCAAATAAGTAACAATATTTGTTCTTACTTAATTGCTTGACAGCAAGCTAATTAAACCCACAGTAATGGACAATGTATTATTTATTAGAATATTAATTCAATTTTAAAAAATATTTTTTCTATTCGCCCATTTTTTTTTTTTTTTGAGGTTATATTCGCCCATTACTCCTACATTTGAATAGATATCACTATGGATCATATATATCATGTTAGTTATGAGTTATGACCGTGTGATAACATGGATTAAATATTGAGTCATATTGCTTTACGCCCCTTAATTAACTGCACCTATATATTAGATCGATATAAATACTTTCCAAGTATACATACATACTCTCTAACTTCAAATTGTGAAATATCTATGTAGATTTATAAGATTTACGAGCTAGACTAATATGAAAACGTTTACATTTTGCTCTGAAATGCTAACGATCCAAATTATACTTTGTTATGCCCGAAATTTCGATTTATAGTTTCCATTAAATTCATCATATGAAAATACTAGGGGATACAAAAAATTTTCATTTTTTGAAATATTTTTAAGTATTTATTTTGGATTTTTCAAAATGACTCTAAAATATTAATAAAATATTGCTTCTTTTTATATGGATTTTTAAAAAACCAAAATAAATACTTAAAAGCTCCAAAAATGAAAAATATTTGTATCCCCTAATATTTCTATATGATATATTTAATGGGAACCATAAATCAAAATTTCGGGCGTGACAAAGTTTAATTTGGACCGTTAGCATTTCAGAATGAAATACAAACATTTTCGTAATAGTTCTACTCAATTTTTACACTTAACATTCAGTGCAAATAAGGCTGCAGATAAGTTGTCTCAAATAATAATTTTCTCATTACTTTGTAATTCCAGCAATCCTAAGACGGATCCTGAAGTACTGACAAGTCAACATTGAGTACGCGTTTCTTAATTATTGAATGAAATATCTTGTTTTTCGTACAATTATATAAAATGTTTTTTAATTGCATCTTCATCTCTTGATTCCTCTGTTATTTCTGGGTATGGATTACTAATTTTATTATTTTATACATACTTTCATTCTTTTTTTCTTTTGTCGGGAATAATTTTTGCTCCGTGATGTTTCACACGTACAGCGAAGCATTTTAAGGTTAAAAGGACTTGCTAGTCAGTTAATAATACTACCGGTGAAATGCTAATGATCAAAGAAGATATTTCCGAGACATTTTGTTGAACTTTAGTTTTCCTTTGCAATTACCAGTACTCTGCCAAAGTAATACGTCTAGAAATAAATTCAGGTGTTCCGTCAGTATCGAATAGCGAGAGGAAATCAACCACACGTTAGTAATTTTTCTTTAAGTCTTTAGGACCCACTCTTGTGCTAATTCCTGGAACCAAACAAAATAATCAAGTAATCAACCTCAACAATTTAAGTCAATATTGAGGTTGTTTTTTTATAGAACGAACATTTAGAAGCTTCTGTGGGCTTGAAATATATAAAGAGGCTTTCTTTTTTTTTTCTTTTTGATCCATTCAGCCCGGGGAACTTCTGTTTACATTAACAGACCAAATTATAAACACACACAAAATGTTCTTGGGCCAGGTTAAAGTGGGCTCAAAGTCATTTCATATTATAGTTCGAGCATATGATGTCACTTAAGATTTAACCAAGTCGTGTGTCATTTTCCGATAGAGCACGGTCACACAATGGACGTCCATAGATGTATTTTTTTACGCTGACAAGTGACAAATGGGCCTCACTGAGCCCCATTTATAATCACTACACTAATACACTTACAAAAAATAACTATGGATGGAACGTATATTGTGTGGACGCTTAATGTTTTCCTTTCATATATTTGATGCTTAATTTACTGTTTCCTTTCCTCTTACAATATTTCCTTTCACCAAAATGACGCACATATATAGTGGGATGATTTTTTTTTTCCCCAAATGTAGTGAGGTGGAATGGAATTAAAAATATCTAGAAACTTCGTTTCTGAGCTTAAGAAAACTTGCCTAGAATCAGAAGCCGGTGCTATTTTGCGTTTAAAAGATACCTCGGATACACGAACATCAACATTCCTCCTATTTGAAACCTGGATTTGTTGAAGTTGGTTACATTACTCTCACCAGCAATGCAATAAGGATGTGATTTCAATCTGATCATTTATAGTTGGCATGCAGAGAGAGATTGTAGACATAGATAGATGCTTGGAGTAGTAAATGAGTGATTGATAAAATAATAATGATCTTACCACGTCCTTCACTAACTTGACCGTGTAATATATACTGCTCCATTATATTTATATTGCTTGCCACCTCATGACATGCATATTTTTTATTTATTTATTTGATATTCATATATACTCTTCTCTATTTAATTACATTTGACTATTTCTTCATATTTTTGGATTATAGATAATCAATGAGCTAGTACTTAATACTTTCTACTGGCCAAGAGATTATAATACATACCTCTTATTTTAAAATCAATAATACGAACTACACACTTTCTGACTTTCATCTATGATATACAGAGACATTTAAACTGCTGTTGATTATTTTATTTATTTATTTATATATTTTATAAAAAATATTTATTATTTTATTATTAAATTATTATTATATTGTGCCCGGACTTATCGGATGTCTGGATCCCCCTGACTCGACTCCATACATACGTCCTTCTAATATAACATTATAACTGATGCATGAATTCATTTATTAAATATCGTGAATTTTATAATTTTTTATTGGAATTAAATGAGCATATATTAGTTTGGTCTGGTCTTCAGATTAATCTCAAGGTTTGTTATGATATCGTTCTTAATATTAACTAACCTGAGTTATTCTTCTATGGACAGCCGTTTATTTCTAATCGAGTGGTTCGGATTTCACATATCAAGTGTCTCTTTTTAATTGTGCTCTAAGAATATACCATAACCACTCTATTCAGACAAATGAACAAATCCATATTTCCTCCAATCCATAGAAGAAGTCACCTTTGTACTGCCCTATGTTTTCTCTTTCGATCGAGCTGAAAACAGAAAACAGCCTAGCCCTTCTTCACAGACCCCTAAGTAATTGTATCCTACAAGATAAGTCAATTAATATCCTATTAATTATGAGTATGACCTACCGTCCATAGAATGGACAACTATAGAAGACACAAAGAGAGTATAACAGGTGGGACCCACAATGTGACATTGTGTCTTCTGTGGTGATAAATTATATGTACGCAAGATGTTTCCTATTAATTATTGTCAAATGTCAAGTAAAGAATTTTCTGTCCAGTGGTGGATGTAGTGGGAGGGCTGAGCTGAGGGTGGCTAAGCCACTACGATTTTTGGAAATTTAATCATACATTACTAATTTGATTAATTTTTCTTAGGGGTAATACCACCACACCCCCTAAACTATCTCCTAGTGACAAGTTGACCCCCAAACTTTAAAAAGTGACAAACACCCCCCTAAACTATGTATTTTGTGATAAACACACTCCAACCAGCTAATTAACCCTTTAATGATGCATTTTGATGTGTCAAAAGACTAAAATGCCCATGTATATTTGTGTCACAATATTTAATAATTATATAACAATGTATGTTACATGGAATTTATGTTACAAAAAATCTAGATTTACCTAAAAGAATATAAATTAATCAGAATTTTTTTATTATTATAATAAATTTTGCGTTCAATATTTTGTGTATTTATTTTAAATGCGTTAATTTAAATTTTCCTAACACATTCATTTCATCAATAATAATAATATAATACACTACTTTTATAATTTGATTTAAAATGCTAAACATTCTTTAGTTTGACAATGTTGTATTTTTATTTTAAAATAAATAAATGACATCAATTTTTAGTTTTTTTTAAAAATTGTTTCAGTTTATTGTATAAATATATTTTGTCTATAATGATAATCTTAAAGTGTCAAAGAAAATTGAACTAGAAATGATATACCAAATTAAATAATTTATTGTGAATATTTATTGAATGGTGGCATAAACATACGAGGCATAAATTTTGATTTTTTGTTCTTAATTTATTAGGATTTTTCGTAAAATAAAATTCCATACAACATAAATACTTTAAATATATTGTGACACAAACATACAAGGGCATTTTAGTCTTTTGTCACATCAAAATGCATCATTAAAGGGTTAATTAGCTGGTGGGGGTGTGTTTGTCACAAAATACATAGTTTAAGGGGGTGTTTGTCACATTTTAAAGTTTGGGGGACAACTTGTCACAAGGAGATAGTTTAGGGAGGTGTGGTGGTATTACCCCTTTTTCTTATGTGGTATGCATCAGCTACCACTATTTTAATTTCACAAAGACATGAAGAAAGAACTTGCAAATTATGCAATTGTAATTGTAATCTAAATTAAACTTTCTAAATATAATACAAATTATGCATAATCTGTGCAAGAAAATTAGGGAACAGTTAATATGAAATTCCCCATATGATATGATAATATGATTTTGGTTGGATTATGACAAATACGATGGTTAATTGATGATTTAGTTTAAAAGACATTGTAAATTTATGTTATTTTGTACTTCAAGAATCAAATTTTGAATGCTAACGTTGTTTTTGTTACATGATTTCATTATGTTATAAAAATATTTTTATGATATTTTAGCCACCCTTATATAAAAAAAAAAAAAAAATGACCGAAGTTTTGCCCAGTTGTTCTCATTCTCAAGTCTCAACAAATGAGAAAGTAAGGGTGTATCCAATTTTGGATGGATGCATTAAGTTAAGCGAGAGCTATTTTTGGAGGGAATTACTTGAGCACCGGCCTAATGACATTCTTATCCTTAAATAAATGTATATGTACATACTATAAATAAATAGGATAAATTTGTCAAAAGAAAAAGAAAAATAAAAATAAAAATAAAAATAGGCGCCGACTGCCGATCGAAGACCAGATTAGAGCAGCACCGACATTAAGCCAAGTTAAAAAGGAAGCCCCAGCCGCCGCTCCGCTGGCTAGAATTTCATTGCGCTCTCTCTCTCTCTCTCTCACCCGGACGGAAGGAGGCTGCTGCTGCTTCGTCTTCTTCTTGGCTGCAGCTAGCGCATTGAAGGTTTGGTTTTGTTTTCCCCTCCCCTCCCCTCCCGTACTATCTATCTATCGGTTGTTTATTTATTTGTATCGGAAATTAATGCTATGCTGCGATAGATACTGATCATCGTACGACTCGCTCGCTACTGATTTTGCAGCGCCATTCGAACGCAATCCAGAATTAATTTCCGATTTCCCTTCGGATAAGCTCGAAAGAGTGGAAGACAAGAATCAAGATAAGATGGGTAACAATCTCAACATTATTATGCATGTTTTGTTTCTTTACGGTTAATTAGTTAATTAATTCTTATTAAATTGATGATCCATCCAACGATGATTTATTTTTGTTTGATGATTGAACTAACTGCCTGCCTGCAGCTGTGGATGAGGCTTTGTCGTCGTCGTCGACTGATTCAACAGTCAAGCTTCTTCACTATGATTTCTCGTCATCCAATGATTTGCGCACCTTTGCAAGTAGCCTTTATCACAAAATTCCTCATATGCAGCAGTCCATTTTAAGTGTAGGCTCTCTCTCTCTCTCTCTCTCTCTCTCTCTCTCTCTCTCTTTCCTTCCTTGTTAGTTTTGAAACAAACTAAACTAAAACTAGCACGGTGGTACCTAGCTAGATTTCCTCAAAGCACCTCAACTTATTAGAATAATAATTAATGGATCTGCAAGCATTTTATTTTATTTTATTTTAGCTATATATCATGTTCCTTGTTGTCCCAAAAACCTGTCAGCCAGTTGCTTGCTGCCATGATTGTTCCTTGTTGTCCCAAAAACTTAGTTGTTTAATTTGTTCTTAAATTAAAATTGTAGTCTGAAGAAGAACAAGCTCTTAGGAATGATCAAGCAGAAAGGGCACAGTTGGAAAATCATATGCGACTGAGATATGCTGCCAACACGCGCAAGGCAAGTTGAATTCTCATGCCTTTTCTTTTCTTTTCTACTTTTGTTTCCCCCGCTCCTACTACATTTTATATTCTGCACAATTAATTGGCATGACTGATACCTTCTTTTCTGATGCTGTATATATTCGCTACTCGATGTTTAATCATTTTTTCTGTTGTTCTTATAACAGTTGACTGAACCAAGACTATCCAAGCAGCAGCAAGGTATATATTGGTCCTTAATTTCCAACAGTTATTCTTACTTCATCTTATATTTATCTTTTGTATTTTATTTTATTGCAAGCAATTATCAGTAGATTGTTAATTTACCTGTGTTTTATTTAAATGGCAGACGAGATTGCTCGCAGATCAAAAGCATATGAAAAGGGTGACTTTGATGATCTACGGTATGTAATGTATTCTTCTTCTTCTTTTTTTTACTCTTCTTGCTTGAAGGGTTGAATTCTTCTTAGTTAAAAGATTTTTTTCTCATTATTTTTCTCCTAAGATTTTCCTTTTTCTTGCTTTTGTATAACAGAAAGCGCTCAAGACATGCATACCTTGAGAAAAGAAAAAAGAAGAAGCTGCTAGAGCTCGAGTAAGTTGATACTTCATTCAGTAAACTAGGCAATCTTGTCCATCATTGATCACTGAACCTTGACATATATATATTCTTTTTTTTTTTTTGGGTAGAGATGAAATAAGAGATCACGAATACATATTTGAGGGCGTGAAACTGACTGAGGCAGAAGAAAGGGAAATGAGGTATTTATAATTTTCTTTTTCCACTTTACAATTTTTTTTTTTTTTTGTTGAATTACCACCTAGGACATAGTTGAGTCAACTGATGATAAGGTTATTAATACAAAGGTTTTCTTAAGAGGGTTGTCACTAATGCTGTGGGATTTAAATTGTTTCATAAAAAGGTGGAAAACAAAATTAATGAAAATAAAAACTTACAACGCCAAACAGAGCGAATTTCTCATTATCTGAATAACACTTTCCTATTTATTGTGCTCAAGGTATAAAAAAAAATTATGTGAACTTGCGAAGAAGCCACTGGAGGAGGATTACGATGATGAGGTACCTAGAAATTTTTTTCACTTCTGATTCACAACCCCATGTCCTGTACGTTTTATCTCTTCATTTAACCATTCAATGTCAATTGTTGTGTTGTAATGTAGATTCGGTATAAGATGCCTGATGCTTATGACGTAGATGGAGTGATAAGTCAGAAGAAGAGATTTTCTGTTGTGATAAATCAGGAGGAGAGATTTTCTGTTGCAAAGAAACGCAGACGCTACAGGTTGGTCTCTTTAGATATATTTTTGTACAGTATGGGCACATATTAATTCTTTTACTATTTATTTGTTTGTTTTGAGTTGTATGAGCATATTAGATAATATATTTCTAGCATGCTAATCTTTTTTTTTTTTTTTTGTGCAATTATAGGGATCCCCAGGCTGCGGAAAAGATGAACCGCTACAAGAGACCAACCTACAAGAAATAAGAGATCACAAATGCATATTTTTTTTTTGCCTTGTGACTTGTGAGTTGATGTTTTTAGTATGTTAGCTGTAACCTACAAGAAAGTTGTAGGATAAATTTTTGCTCTACCCTGCATTCTATCATATGCAGAGGAAAAAAAAAAAAAGAAATGAAAAGGTGAAGAGGAACAAGAGCTTAAGCTGTAAATAATGTTATTTCGTTAAGTTCACAGAGCTGTGGTGCTAATTCATTTCTTCATTTTATGTTCCTTATTATTTAAATATTCAATAATTTTCATGGAGAATTCTGGTCAATGTATTGCCCTTGTCTACCGTATCTAGTGGCTTGATTACACCACGGAAGCAGCAGATGTATATTATATATTGCCCTTTGAATTTTGATTTAATGAATGAATAGAGTTAGAATAGTTTCGTCGCTTTTGTCTGGTCAGGCTCGTTTTGTATGAGGAGAAAACTCGGCGAGATCAAACTTTTTACATGAGAGGACAGTAGTTGTCTGAATTATTGGTGCAATTCAGTTAGCAGCATCTGTTAACTTAAAAAAAATAATAATAAAATAAAATAAATATTGGTGCAAAACCTAAAAAGTTGTTGAAGGAATACCGTAAAGCAGATTTCATTTGTCTGACAAAAAACTTCTAGTTCTATTCATTTTCACAGTCGACACTCCATACATCAATGCAAGAACTGAACTATATAAAACATTCCCTTTTCTTTTATTTCCCACCCCCCCCTTCGCAATAGGACATGACATTCCAAATCTACAAAAAAAAAAAAAAAAAAAAATAGGGGTAATGCCATTGGACTCTCCCATCCAATCTTTTCCCAAGTGACAAACACCCCTCAATTTTTTTTTTTCTAAACAAACACCTCCCAAAACTCTTGATTTGTGTCAAACCACCACCACACCTTGTTTTCCATCCAACAATACAAATATCCATTATCTTAAAAAGTTGTTTTGATATATTATGATGATTTTTGTAGTTAATCATTTATCAAATGAGCTATATATAATTAATTGTAAAAAAAATATAATTATACCGTGACAATAATTTATTGACATTGTTTTATATATTTGGATCTTTTTCGTTTTGAAACATGGTTTACACGTTAACAAATAAAATAAAAAATAACATTTCAATAGTAAAAAAAAAACAAGAACGTGAGCCTAATAGAGCAAAACAAATTCATTTAATAAAATAAATCACCAATATCGATTATCTTATTTGAAGTGTTTTTTTTTTTTGAGTTTTACATCAAAATCTCATAAGATACACAAATTTTCTTTTTTATAGTTTATGAAGTATTTGTTTTGAATTTTATAAAATGACAGCTTGTATATAAATATAGATTATTTTATTATTATTTTGAGGCTATCTTAAAAACTCTAAAAATGAGAAAAAAATTGTGTCCAAGGAGATTTTTATGTTAAGAAACTATAGGGCACGATAAATCAATATTTAGGTACGATTAAGTAAGTTTTTTAGTTAGGAGCATAACTTTCGAGTTCTTAGGAGTACCATAGATTTACTCACTCTATAAATTCATTATTTATAATCATAATTTAATTGATAATTTATGTTAAAATAAATTAAAATTATTTTGATCAGTTTGTGCCAACCAACTAAATATTTTAACCGAAATATAAGTTTTTTTTTAATTATATCTCAATTAATTGATTAGAATATATATCTTAAAACAAATTAAAATAATTAGATCAATAAAGTTTATTAAATCATTAATTTTCTAAAGTGATAACAATTTTGTTAGATGGATGAGGTGGTGTTTTGTCACAAATCAAGAGTTTGGGGGTATTTGTTTAGAAAAAAAAAAAGATTGGAAGAGGGAGTTGTTTCTGAATTCACATCGTTTGGGGTACCCACGATACAAGGGTCAAAAAACCCCCTAAAAAGCTACTTCGGATCTACCTGCTACAGTACTAATACAGTTACTCTGTGTGTAAATTTTGACCATTTCGCTATTTGGAATGGCTGACCATTCCTGAGGATGCAGACTCATTGTTTCTCACTTGAGAAAAGATTGGGGGTCCAAGGACATTACCAAAAAAAAAAATTAAAAAAATAAAGCATAAAATGACTCGAGAGTCGGGACCCTTTAGATTACTGTTTAATCTTGCATTTGCCAAAATGTTTGCACTCGGTGAGCGCTCTAAAAAAAACCAGCATAATATGCGAGGCTCGTAACATGTTTCTTGCAAAAGCATTGTATCTTGGGGGATGACTTACTACTAACCATCCAGTCACTATGGCCTTGTTCGGTGAGAGCATAATAGTGGAATTAGACGGAATTGAGACTCTCTTCCCAACGAACAGAACTGGAATAGACTAGATTAGAGGAGACAAAATAGGTTGGATAATTGGGAATTTGTGGCTATTCACTTGTTATGTGGTAAAATATATTAATTGTTGCATATTTTATAACTTTGTGCTTATCAGTATGGCTAATGTTCCTCCTTCTTGGTAGGATGTTACACCCTCATATTTTTATAACTTTCAGGGGAATGGATTACTAATTTTATGATTATTATACAAACTATTCTTCTATTTTCTTTTATCGGGAATAATCTTTTGCTCCGTGATGTTTCACACGTACAGTGAAGCATGTTAAGGTTAAAGGACTTGCAAAGTCAGTTAATTAATACTACCGGTGAAATGCTAATAAATTAAGAAGATATTTCCGAGACTGAAATTTAGTTTTCCTTTCCAATGTAACGCATTTACCAGTACGTACTCTTGCATAGTAATACTTCTAGAAATAAATTCAGGTGTTTTGTCAATGTCGAAATCAACCACACGTTAGTATGTATACCTAGAGGTGGCTGATTCACGTGTCGGGTCGGTTCGGTTCGGTCGGGTTCGGGTTGACGGCAGCCGATATTTTTTTCGGGTCGGGTATCGGGTTGACATCTACCGACAATTTTTCGGGTCGGGTTCGGGCGGGTCGGGTCGGGCGGGTTTTTCGTTTTTTGTCCTATTTTGCACCACTATTCCAAGGTCGGGTCGGGTTTGGTCGGGTCCGGGTTAGTCTGACTTTCCCTGGAACACGGATCGGGTCGGGTTCGGGTCAGTCTCACTTTCCCTGGAACACGGGTCGGGTTTCGGGTCGGGCAGATTTTTCGGGTCGGATCAAATTTTACCACCTCTAGTATATCTATTCTAGTCTTTAGGACCCACACTTGCGATTCTTATCAACTGACGTACTGTATTGTGCAGTTCGTCACGTCAGCCGTTGGATCAAAACATGATTGTTTGGAGATTCGTGCCAGCACGGATCTCGAGATGACGGCTGACGTTGCGAACTGCACAATGAAGTAGCATCGGTATCTGCTGAGATCCAAAACCGATCTCAGAGTCTTGAGATCCCGAGATCCGAACTCAACAGATACGGACCCTGAGAACCGTCGGATCGGGATCTCAGGACCCTGAGATCGGTTTTGGATCTCAGCGGATACCGACCCAAGATGCAATACGTGAGGGGATACCTATCCCCCACACTTGTGCTAAATCCTGGAGCCACACAAAACAATCAAGTAATCAACCTCAACAAATTAAGTCAACATTGAGGTTGCTCTTTTTTAAAAAAAAAATGAAATGAATGTTTAGAAGCTAATTTTGTGGGCTTGAAATATATAAAGAGGCTTTCATTCTTTTGATCCATTCAGCCCGAGGAATTTCTTTTTACAAAAGACCAAATTATAAACACACACAATATGTTTTTGGGCCAGGTTAAAATGATTTCAAGCCATTTCATATTATAAACACACACAAATATTATAGTTTTTGGTCCTAATTTCTTATTTTCCTTTCCTCTTACAATATATATATTTCCTTCCCCAAAATTCCGGAGTTACAAGAACGTAGGCGATTGTGACGCATATAGTGGATGAACTTTTTTTTTATTTGAAATGTACGTAGTGAGGTGGCATATATAATGATATATAATGGAATTGGAATTAACACATGTAGATATCAAAATTGATACCGACTGTGTGTTAGTATTTATATTTTATGGGTTTGTATTCATATAATTAACCTATTTAGTATTCAAATTATTCGTATTACATATATAATTAATCCACAATATATATAAATTAAGTAGCATATTAAAGTCATTAATTTGAATAGTTTTAATTAATATGAATATTAATTCAGTCGGTATCAGTTTTAATATCAACTTTACTATCAACTTTGGTGTCTTTATAACATTTTCCTAATGGAACGGTAAACTTATCTAGAAATTTGGCTTCTGCGCTTAAGGAAACTTGCTTAGAATCAGAAGCTGGTGCTATTTTGCGTTTAGTAAAAGAAACCTCGGATACATCAACATTCCTCCTATTTGAAACCTGGATTAATATATTGAAGTTGGTTATATTATACCCTCACCACTAATGCAATAAAAATGTAATTTCAATCTGATTAAATACAGACACATCTGATCAGCACATCAGATTAAAACAGAAAACCAAAAATAATTAGTTATATATATATAGTGTATACAAAGCACTCATATTTAATTCATTATATATTAAATATTCAAAGCCGATAATGAAAAAAGAAAAAAAATACACACACAAATAAAGTAGTAAACTGGTAACTATGTAATAACCACATTAATTAATTAATGGCTATAATATCCCTCAACTCCATAGAGGATAAAATTGTTACCAATGCTTTGAGCCCTCAACTCCTCATAAAAACTCTCAATGAACTTCTCAGCTCTATAATCCACATCATTTTCAAACCCTAACCCTGCCTCATCACCATCACCCCTCTCTTCCTCCTCATCCGAACCGCAGCCGGGAGCAGTGATCACGTACGGCGACACAATACATTTTGTCGACGGTTCATAGATGTCACGAGTTCTCGAGAAACAATACTTACTATGATCAATACCGCTCCCACCATTGAAGCACGAGAGCAAGCCGGACTTGATCCTGGACCTCAGCCTGGCGGTCATGATCGGATAATCAGGGCTGTTGCTGCAGGAGAACTCGTAGTCCTGTAGCTGCAGCGGAACAGGGTAAAGGTGGTGCCTTTTGGGCTTCAAATGGTGGTGGTGTGAGATAAGGTTGAGTATGGTCTTGGATAACAGTTTGCCTCTCTTGACAAGGCCTCTCTTGGCCATGTAAATGAAGGTCAACTTGAGGTAGTTCCAAAGCCTCTCCATGAAGTGCAACTCCATGTTTGAGAGTGCTTGGTGTGTGTGTGATATTGGCCCCTAGTAATTAACAAGTTTGAAGACTTGTCATTCTCAGGGGGTTGAGAGAGTGAAAACCGGTTTGAGTTATTTATAGGTGGCATGTGGATGCTTGGAGTAGTAAATGAGTGATGGATAAAATAATGATCTTATTACCACCTTCACTAACTTGACCGTGTAATATTGCTCCACTATTGCTTGCCACCTCATGGCATGTATATTATTTATTTATTTATTTGATGTTCATATATATATATATATATTATGTATATATATGAGCAAATATACCTTGAGCTTAACCTCTAAAAACCTATCAAATCACCTCCAAATTTTGATTTATATGGCTCAATAAATTCTTTATATCAAAACCTTACGGAATACAAAAATTTTCCATTTTTAAAAATTTTTAAGTATTTGTTTAAGATTTTTTAAAAGTGTCACATAAAACTTGATTATTTTATTAATATTGTATAGTCGTTTTAAAAAAAATATCAAACAAATATTTAAAAATTTTCAAAAATGGAAAATTTTTGTATCCCATAAGGTTTTGATATAAAGAATTTATTGAGCCATATAAATCGAAATTTGGAGGTGATTTGATAGGTTTTTGAAGGTTAAGCTCACGGTATATTTGCTCATATATATATATATACTCTTCTCTAATTTATGTTTGTTCATATTTTTGTTGGATTATGAATAATGAGTATTTAATATATACTTACATAAGCTCTTTCAATATTTTGTTGACTCCATATATATATATGTCCATCTAATTATATGATTGATGCATAAATTCATTTATTAATTAATTGCGTGAATTTTATTGGAATTAAACGAACATATATATATAGTTCGGTCTGGTTTTCTATTTAATGTCAGAGTTTCCTATGACATTGGATATCTTTAATTTAGATAATTTGATAATTGACATTTGTTATTGGCACCATTTTATATCTCATAATATATTTTCTTATGATACATGACAGGATGCACAAAGATATATACTCTTATTAGTAGTAACTAGCTAGTATATTACAAATTTAGGATTTCTAGAAAAACATATGTAAATGGTAGGTAGTTGATCAGAATTTGAGATATATATATAATATATTGCGTTGCCTGATGGGGGTGGGGTGGGCACCCACAGTTCCCCACCGTCAGGAAGAGGAATTAAGAAGAAATGGAAGATTAATTAATTGAGTCAGCCGTGAAGTGAAAACAGCAGTTGCATGAATCGGGGCAAGAAAGCTCCGGTCTTTGGTTGAGTAGCGCCATGACCAAATAACCAATCGATCGTGCGCAACAACTGCACGCACCGTTTGTTTTAATTTCGTTCCTTTTTTAGAGATCTAGAGCTAGCCACTATATACATTTTGTTCTAGCAATCTAGCTTAATTAGTTAGACCTGATTTTGAGTAATTATCATTTTTTAAATTTTAGTGGCTTTGAATTTTCATTGCTAATTTCATTTGTCATAAAGTGATTAATTAATGAGTTAGCATTGCATGTATTAAAAAAAAAAAATCAGTTTTTATGAGACTCAAACTTGAATTTCTTCAAATTTGATACACTTGCTTTAAGGAAGCAAGAACGCGTAATAATTTTAGTTGTTTCATTTATAAATAATATATTCTATAGCATAAAATGAGGATACATAGAATCATAAAAATATCGGAAATTGAGGAGCGAATTTACCTTCTGTCATGTATCTTATAGGTTATAAGACCAGACCACTTCTAATTATTGCTTGAGTTGCCGTACACTTGTTAATTAAGGTTTTGTCATTAATGGAGATAGATTTTCATGTAATACAAATGATTGGAGAATAGTTACTTCATTTAAAGCAATTATTATTATTTGTTTTCAATTGAAATGGGTAAAAGCATTTTAAAAGTATAAATCATAGTATATTTCGGCGTACTTAATACCAAATTATGCCTATTTTTCACTATTACTAGTATTAAGAGGCAGTATAATCTACCATTCTCTAATGATACATTTTTCAAACAATAACAAATAAATATTAACCGTACACGTCATGGTCAGTTTTGACTTCTGAACGATGCAACACAATCAAATTTTATTATCATAAAATAACCCAACATCAATTAAGAGAAAATAATGTACGTAAAAGCAAGTCACAAGATATATAGCACAAATCACAATCACTACTTCAAGGAATAATTATCTTTTAGTTTATTACTTTGTTAGTTAAGACAAACCAAGGATTAACTAATTAAAAACGTAAAAGAAAATAATATTGTATAATTTGTAAGGTGATATACTTGCACATGGTTTGCTTCAGGGTTGTCCATCTCAATCAGGTTAATTTTCCCCAAATGATATTTATAATCCCCAATTCTCCAAATTAATACAACTGTCCATACACCTGGATCTTAAATAGCACAAGCTTTCTGCATTCAAGCAATGTTAGATATAAATATGAAAAACAGTTTAGTTATACTAGCTAGTACCTGAAGTGAATTATAATTCATTTCCTTTAGTACATTGAAAACGACTAGTTGAGGATATAGCGTGTTATATCATGTTATGCAGTACCGATCCCAGTTAAGTATTAATTATCTAACCAATTATAATAGGTTACAGCACTAATCAGTCCAATTTGTTTCTTTATTAATTTCTTCTAAGTTATCAGTCAAATTTGTGGATTCAAAACCAGATTTGTTGTAAGGAAAAAAAAAAAGGAAAAAAATATCAACTCCAACTTTGTATGGTACAAGGAAACTTGAGCTGGCTTATATATTTGCCATACCATTTTTTTTATTTTTTCCAATAGAACTCTCCTTAATTTAGTGTTTGATTAAATAAAATTTTCATAGGTTTTAATAAAAAATGCTGCGCGTATATATTTCGTCATTCTCTATTCAAGTCAAAGGCATTAAATGCGAATGTATATAAATTCACAAACGAATCCGGCCTGAACCTAACTGGACCAGCCAACACAACAATACCCAGCATATATTCATCATCTTGAAACTTTGAAAGGAAAATAGTTGTGATTATGGACATACAATTTAGATATCAGGCACGCATAAATAAATAAAAAATAGTTGTTAAAAGAAACTTCACATTATTTTTTTTTGAATTAATTCGGGTCAAAATTTGCAGTGAAGCTCATCTTATGAGGGCTTAACGGCTTATCTATGCGTGAATACAGGCCTGAGACATGGGCCTCTCTGACCACCTGTTGTTTTGTTACCTTCTGCTTAATTCTTTTCCTTTTCTTAAGCAGTACCTACCCTAAAATGTAGAATTACTTTCGTATAGTGAATTCCGTTGCTTTACTTTTATTACACTCTACATTTTAATTTTTAACAGCATTTTGTCCTTATTTTATAGTTTAGCATGATTTATATACATGGCCTGATGCCCACTTTGGGTTCTTTTAATTTCAAGTCTTTTGTAATTTGATGACTTGATCTTAGCATACATGAGGAGTGGTTCATTTTCTTCTTGTGCAGATTTTCGTCATTTGACCTTGACTAAGCTTAAACTCAGTAGCATCACTCATATCTTAATTATGAAATTATTATAAGAGGAGGGATCAGATAATCATGTTTTTGGTGACCGATCGGTGCTCATGAAATTAAATCACCAAATAAATATATTATAAACTCTTAAATAACGAAATTAATTGATGGGATATGTGTTTTATGTATAAAAAAAATTATATCATTCTGATATTATTTCGATGAGCATCAAACATTAACAAAAATCATTGGTTAAAATTTCATCATTTTTAATGTATATCTTATTAAGATGATTTATAATACATCTAACGGTTTATAATTTGTCAAATTGTCGATAAAGAATAGAAAGCTTATTATGAACACCAATGCCTATAGTTATTGGATCCTATCTTATTACGATTTCAGAACTTCAGATATCAAAATGTGAACTAGACAGCCCAAGACTTTTGTTCTGGTCTTATGGAGCATTAAAAACTGAAGAGGGATCACTTGACAATGCTTAATTTTGACAATGAGATATAAAATAAATCTTAGAAAAAAAAAATAAGAAAATTGAACAGAGTTTATAGATATATTATTAAATTTATAGATTCGCAGTGTTTCAAATTCTATACAATTTAGATATTATCTGATTTTTTATTAAAGACCATCGAAATTTTGTGAAATTCCAAACAATTGTAATTAACGGTATTTGGTATTTAATGGATTATCAAATGACATTTAAATTTTGTGAAATTTGAAATTAGCCTGTGTAACACATCCATTCATTCTCTTAAAAGATAAAAATTTGGGCCGAAAATCGAATTACTATTGAAGCCCAAACTTGGCAAACAAATTAGCCTGGTTTAAATTACTGTATTATGAGCTTGTCTAATATTGACCCATTGGACCACAAAATGTGCATTACACAGAATGATAAGAGGCCTATAATGTGCAGAAACCAGAAAGGAATAGTTCACCACTTTCGCCTTCGGAAGTTTCTGCGATCTGCACTCCTCAATTCTCAGTCCCAAATTTCTTTCTGAGGTAACTCATGTCCCAATTTCAATATTCGGTCAATCTTGATTACAAATTTACAGTGACAACGTAATAAAACTATTTGTCTCAATCAAAAACTTTTATTTTAATATTTTGGTTTGATCTATAAGTTGCAGTGATTTGATTTATTTCTGATTCTTAGATGCGGCAAAATTTGACCCAAACTGATCCGACTCATGTTCCAGGGGAAAGTGAGACTGATCCAAACCCGACTCTATCCGACCTGTGTTTCAGGAAAAGTCAGACTGACCCGAATCCGACCCAACCTGGGAATAGAGGTGCACAATCTGACCAGACTCGAAAAACCCGCCTGACCAGATCCAACCCGAACCTAACCCGACCCAAAAAAATGTCGGCAGACGTCAACCTGATACCCAACCCAACCCGACCTGAACTCAACCTGACTCAAAAAAATGCCGACAGCCGTCAACTCAATACCCGATCCGATCCAACTCGACATTTCCCATTTGGTCAAACTAATCCGACCCAAACCCCACCTGAGTCGACAACATGGCACCTCTACCGATTCTGTTGTGCTAATAATTAAACAGTGATAGCGAGTTGTACAAACGTCGTATGATCAATACAACATACACAAATTAAAGAAGTCAATATTCATATTACTAATCATATACATTTTTTATTTTTTTTGAAAAAATAAGTTAAAAATTTTGTTTATGTATATAATCAAAAAATAATGATTCACCCAATTAATCTTCTAAAAAAAACAATAATTCAACCCACAACCAAAACTCTAAAATTAATCTCAAATTGTCAATCAACCCAATTGACAAAGACTTTAATGATTAACAATCTAAGTTTAGACAACCACCATACCAACGAGTGTTTTATACTTTTATTCGCACGAACCCCACTCCGCAGCCACAACAAAGCCCCTCCACGACAGCTCCCCTTGCGTGGCAGTCCGCGATTGGCTCGCTCTACGTGCCCCGCCATCCCATTGGCCGGAACAAGTCACTCGCCCCCTTTTTATTTCCCTCGTTAAATCCCAAACCCAACCCAAAGCAAAGCAACACAGAAAAGAAAAAAAAACACACAGAGGAAAAAAGAAAAAGAAGAAGAGAAGACGGACGGAGACTGACTCACCTTTACCCATCCCGATCCGTCAATCCTGTCCGTCCATTATCCGATCCCTCTCCCCCCATCTATATCTAGTTCTACAAAACAAAAACAAGACCATTCCATTTCGTTTATTTTCTCAACACATTCGGGACTGATCTGTTTTTCGAATTGAGAAGAAAGAGGGAGTCGGAGAGAGTTAGGGTTTACGATGATGGGAGGGTCGAAGATCGAGCGGCCGCGGCTCGCCCTCGCGCTGATCTGCGCTGCGCTCCTCGTCCAGATCTGCGCTGCTTCCGATCCGGTAAGCTCGCTGTTCTTTGGATCGACTGTGTGAGGTTTGTAATTGGGATTATTGATGGATCGTAATTGTTTGTTTGATTTTTGAATAGGTGTTTTATGAGTCGTTCGAGGAGGGCTTCGAGGGGAGCTGGATCGTCTCCGAGAAGGACGAGTATCAAGGTACTACTTACTGATCAGATCCGTCTTGTCTGTGGATTTGTGGTTTGTTGTTGAAGGTGTTCGGTGTAGTGTAGATCTGATGATCTGATCTGTTGTTGTTGTTGCGTGTCGAGAGATCAGTGATCTTGAGAAGTATCCGGATCGGGTTGTTTTAGAACAGAAGTAATTATAAATTAGCTGTCTTTTAGTTTATCGGTTGAATAATTGACAATGCGTATGTTTAATTCTGTGGATTATGATGATCTGTACCTGTTTAGTTTTCCACGATATTGAAGTTAGGAAGTAGGGGCAGATCTTTCGGTTATATATGCATTGCCAACATAATTTGAACTGAAAAGCTTGAATTGTGTTTGGTGATTAAAGACTGATGAGTAGTTTCAGTTACAGTTTAGCATTGTACATGCACAGAACAAACTTTGCTTTGTACATGCACAGAACAGACTTTGCATTTCGCAATTTATTATTTCATGCTATAGCTATGCAGAGTGCATCAAATTTATGTTATTATCATGTGCTGTGCCACTCTTGGTGTTTTGTTTATTCTTGATACCTTATACTGGTATCTGGCTTTGCAAATTACTGACATTTTATGTTCTTTTTTTTGTCAGGTGTATGGAAACATGCAAAAAGTGACGGACATGAAGATCATGGACTCCTCGTCAGTGAGAAGGCGAGAAAGTACGCAATTGTCAAGGTACTCGACAAACCTGTATCCCTACAGGACGGCACAGTTGTGCTCCAATACGAGGTCCGTCTCCAGAATGGCCTCGAATGTGGTGGTGCCTACCTCAAGTATCTCAGGCCTCAAGAGGCTGGTTGGGTTGCAAAGGAGTTTGACAATGAGTCGCCTTACACCATTATGTTTGGACCTGACAAGTGCGGTTCAACCAACAAGGTTCATTTCATCTTGAAGCACAAGAACCCCAAAACTGGTGACTTTGTTGAGCACCACCTCAAGTTCCCACCTTCTGTACCACATGACAAGCTCACCCATGTCTACACTGCGGTTATCACCCCGGATAACCACCTCCACATCTTGATCGATGGTGAGGAGAAGAAGAAGGCCAACTTCCTGTCAAGTGAGGACTTTGAACCACCTCTCATCCCGCCAAAGACCATTCCTGACCCAGATGACAAGAAACCTGAGGATTGGGATGAACGCGCTAAGATTCCTGACCCAGAAGCAACCAAACCTGATGACTGGGATGAGGATGCCCCAATGGAGATTGAAGATGAAGATGCAGTTAAGCCCGAGGGCTGGTTGGATGATGAGCCTGAAGAAATTGATGATCCTGAGGCATCCAAGCCTGAGGACTGGGATGATGAAGAGGATGGTGAATGGGAGGCACCGAAGATCGACAACCCGAAATGTGAGGAAGCACCAGGTTGTGGTGAGTGGAAGAGGCCCATGAAGAGAAACCCGGCTTACAAGGGCAAGTGGCACGCACCTATGATCGATAACCCGAACTACAAGGGTATCTGGAAGCCAAGGGATATCCCTAATCCCGAGTACTTTGAGCTGGAGAAGCCAAACTATGAGCCAATTGAGGCTATTGGAATTGAGATCTGGACCATGCAAGATGGTATTTTATTCGATAACATCTTGATTGCCGATGACGAGAAGGTGGCAGCTTCATACCGTGAGACTACATGGAAACCCAAGTATGATGTTGAGAAGGAGAAGGAGAAGGTTGACGAGCCTGCTCCAGGTTCTGGTGCTCTTGCTGAAATTCAGGTAAAGCTCATTTTCTATATTTCTGATACCCTTCCATGATTTGAGTTACAAATGTCCATTTCTGTCACCATTGAGGCCATAGACAATTTGTCACATCTTATATGATTATTTTGTCCTTCGCAAAACAAGAAGTTAATGTAACATATACCTTATTTTTTCCTTTGGTGGTTTCAGAAAAAGGTGTTCGAGCTGCTGTACAAGATTGCAGATATCCCCTTCCTGGAGGCATACAAAACCCAGATTCTTGTAAGTATTTGTTCATTATTTTAATAATTTGGTGCTGGAATATACTGGTATAGTTTGATGATTGGTATTCACTGGAATGGTGACCTTGAGTATCCCAATTTAATCTGTTTGTTAATTCTGTATAATCATTCTTTCAGATAAATCATCATAGACTCGATATAAAGTGCAAAATTGGGTTATTGAACTAATTTATGTTTGTCTGTGCTCTTTATAGTTTCAATAACGTAACTCTTTTATTATGTTTTGAAATTAGGATCTCATTGAGAAGGCAGAGACTCAACCAAACCTAACTCTTGG
Organism: Cyperus esculentus; assembly: GCA_030179965.1. Classification (NCBI taxonomy): domain Eukaryota; kingdom Viridiplantae; phylum Streptophyta; class Magnoliopsida; order Poales; family Cyperaceae; genus Cyperus; species Cyperus esculentus. The sequence continues at coordinate 2,661,145 of JASGLE010000015.1, read as the reverse complement.
AGTTCTTGCTTCAGTAGTTGTTGTACTTATCACTATTCTCTTCAGACTCCTTTTCGGAGGCAAGAAGCCCGTGGTATGTGATTTTCATGTAATTGTACTATTTTAAAGCTTTTTACCAGAATATGTAACTTTCAATAACTACTGTTATGTGATTGTAGATTGTACTTGTTTAAACCCACTAATAATTGAACTTGTCTACTTGAATTATTCTTCAGACCCCTGTAACTCCTGCCGCAACTGAGAAGAAGAGTTCTGAAGCTACCAAAACAAGCGAGGAAAAGGACTCAGCTGGAAGCAGTGGTGAGAAAGAGGAAGAAGAGGAGGAGGATAAGGCCGACGGTGGGGTCCAGCGTCCCAGGCGCCGCAGAGCTTAAATAGGAAATTTGGTTTTCTTTCAATTTTGGGAAAACAGAAGCCTTGTGTGTTGTTTAAAAGTACTTTTTTGGTGCATTAGGTATTTTTTAGTATATATTTCTGATTTCCTTAAACATGTTATTTTGTTTTATCCGGTCGTAGCTGGTCCAATTTCACCATTTGTAGTTTTCTTTTTTTTTCTTTCCTTTTTCCATCAAAAGGACGTCCGTAGTATGGACAATTGGACATGTGCTAATCTGTCATTTTAATGAACTGAGAGATGGAGAACTGATAAGCAATTGGCTAGAAGTTTTGCACCTTGTATCACCATCTCTTTATAGAAACATTCTGTAGAATCTTATGTCACATAACGTACCTTTACAGTTTACATAACCTCATTTCACTATCTTATTTAAAAAAAAAAAAAAATTACATTTGCACGTTAGAGACATTTTATGAACAAAGTAACCTGTTACTTTACCAGCAAGTACTTTGGATTAAATTTATGCTATAAGGTGTAATAATCTAATGGGTATGATTTACTACACTATCTTGAATATGCCAGTGCCCAGTATGAAAGCCTTTGCTGCAGCCTCAACTCAATAGTCTAAAATCCCTGTCAAATTTGGTTTTTATATGGATGATTTGTCCCCTCTTATTTCCCAAACAGATCATACAGTTTTTGCCTGTGTTGATCAGAGCTGAGACAGCCCGGCTCCATATCGGACCCAAAGTTGTATGTTCGTCTCTGCCAGTACCCTTTTAGCACCAATTTAACTTCTCTCAAATCTTAGTGTCCTTAATGTATCCTTCTTTTATGCATGAAACACAAATTTCCCTGGATGCAATATAGTGCATATGCACGGGTAGACTGATTGTCTACATGGTAGCAAACTGGCAAATGGCAATGCATCATCAGGTACAAGCATTCCGCATTAACATATATACCTAACTACCTTTGGTTTCTACCATATTCATTTCCCATGTCATGTTGAGTTCCAAACAAATTAAATGGCTAGTTGGCTACTGTATTGTGGCCGACTGGCCGTGCTCCCTTTGGTACGGAACAGTCGAACAGAAGATAAAGGCCACCAAAGTGTCCCATCAATATTTAAGTTTATGAATATTGAGAAAATTGGGCTTTATCTGCCTCCCGTTCCCTGGCACAACACAAGAGGACCAGAGCAGTTGCATCTTTCAGTCTGTATCTCTGGGCCTGAATAGATTTCGAACGTATGCTGCTGCCACTTACCAACTTTTGGTTATTCAGGACCACTGCCTCATATTATTCGTTCCCCTTTTCCCCAGACAGTCTGATTTTTGGGATTCACATTTCTAGTTCAGTCTTCATTTCTCGATCTTCTTTTTGGAAAAATAAAAAAGAAAAAATTATAAAGATGAGGATCAGCTAATCAAGCAATCGAACCTTCGGATTTCCTTTTCAATTTTAGTCATGTCCATATTCTAAAGAGGATGGATTAGGATATTTTTTTTTTTTTCCCGACAAGTGATATGTGATATGACAATAGAGTTTTTCAAAAATATGATAAAGTTGTTTTAAAAATCTGAAAAATGGAAAACAGCGTATATATGGAGCATTTGACTTATAGACTGATAGTATCTCAAATATTAATAAATTTGGATATCACTTGATAGGTTATCAAAATATTGTATACTTGCAAACTAATGAATTTTGATAAACAATTAAATAATTAAATATAATTTTGATAAACTAATGTATAAACTTTTTCAATTTTAAAATGGGTAAATTTTCTGAGAGGTCACTAAACTTTACTTGAAATCCATAATTGGTCACTGAACTTTCATTTATCTATTTTTCCTCACTAAAGTTTGATGTTTGTCCAAATTTGGTCATTCCGTTAAGTTTTCCATCCAACTTAACGGAATAATTAATACAACATGTGAGTTTTTAAGTCAAATTAAATTTTTTATATTTATTTTTCTTTTACAAAATTTATTTTTTCTAAAATTATTATTTATTTATTTATTTTTTCATTATGAAGTATACAATTTGTAATATGTCTAAAAAATATAAAAGTATTTTTTTGGCATAAAATAAAAATAAATAAAAATAATTTATGTATTTATATTTTATATTTTTAAGTTTTACATGAAAAAGATATATGTCAAAATCATAAAATTGATGTCATATCAATTATTCTGTTAAGTTGGATGGAAAAACTAACAGAGTGACCAAATTTGGATAAACATCAAAGTTTAGTGACCAATTATGGATATAGAACAAAGTTTAGTGACCTCTCAGAAAATTTACCCTTTTAAAATTTGTTTAAAGTTTTTGAAAAACCCCTATTATCAAGATTTTCAAGGTACCTATTGTCAACCATGCCTCTATTATGAAACAGATTTTAAAGGTAACAGCTTCCATCCATTCTTAAAAACGTCTTCTTCATCCATGGTACCCAAAGTTCGTATTACGGAATTAATTTTTGAGGATAAATTCTGCTTAATGGTGCAGGCCGCATGACAATTAAGCTTCTATACATTCTTTTTGTCCCTCTTGTTTCTCTCTCTCTCTGTTTTTATTTTTTTTTCCTTTTTTTTTTTTTCCCATAGTTGACAGAGGCTGCCTATATACATTTTCTCAGTTGAGCCTAGCTAGTCGACACAACCTGTGTGATACATACATACCCTAGGAAATAGTTTGAGCTTTGACTGAGGCTAGATCGCAATTTTTCATTTCGAGTTAATTTTGTTTCAATTTGGTGGGAAACGACAGAGTTGTAAATTCTGAGTCAATGCTCCGAATTGAAATGATAATAACTCACTGTCCAAGCACGGGCCAGGGACGCCCCGCCCCCCCTCGCCAGGGAGAAGTTGTTGAATCCCGGTTTTCTTTGGTTTAATTCAAGCTTATATATAGTGTAAATTTTTAATAATTTGATATCAAAATTCATTTTATTTTATATCAAACATAGACAATGGTTAACAAATTAAATATTTTGTTATTTAAGTACACAATTAACTGTTAATCATAATTATTTTGTTGAATATATATAAAAGTCGTATATTATAATAGTTATTTTTGGATCTGCCGGAGGACCTGTGGTCTGGAGAAGAGGAAATGTGAGCAAAGGGTCTGGTTTTTTGTCCAAGATGTAGGAAATATGACTGCATGTCTAAATACTTTTTGTTATAGGATGACTCAGTACTTTTGTTGCAGGTTGACTCAGATAGTTAAATCTGGTCACTATTAAGTAGGTTAATTGTTGGCTTATATGACTATAATGTTGTTACTGTGATAACAGGTCTAGATAATGGTAGTATATGTTGATTAGTTGTTAAGTAGCTGTTAAGTACTTTTTTAGGACTTAAATTCCTCATGGATGCCGAGGATTTGTGGCATCCAAACATTAGTTTCTTAATGAAACTGGTGAAACTCCCACTTTTTTTCAAAAAAAAAAAATATATGAACTGGCCTCTCTAACCCCTTTGGATTAAACCTCAGAGCATTGAAACTATGACTCGTCACCCCATCCCCTTTTATATTCATCCTGGATCTACCCTGTGTCCACGTGTCCAGACAGAATAGCCTGCTCCCCGGCCTGACAGTTGGTCCACTTGATTATTAGGATTAAATGCCAGATCTGGAGTAGGAATGTCGTCACTACCGGGGCGTTGTTGGCTTCTTGCTAAAGCACGAAAGTTATTCTTTCTTTTTTTTTTTTTTTGGTTGTAAATCTGTTATATTTCGTGTAATTATTTAATTTAGTATTGTAAATTTATTCAATGCGTTCTACGCATATATTATTAAATTCTGACAAACTAAATCAGACCATGTCATTGAATTCTGACAAACTAAATCAGACCATGTCATTGAATTCTGACAAACTAAATCAGACCATGTCATTGAATTCTGACAAACTAAATCAGACCATGTCACCGTCTGGACTTTAAAACCAGATAACTACAGCAGACAGAATTTTGGAATACTAAATACAAGTTTAGACTAAGCTGCTGCTCTACAGGGACAATCCATAAGAAATTTAGAACAACATCAGTACCACATTCCAATTGGCAGCCACTGCCAATTTTTTTTTTAAAAAAAAACATCAGTACCACATTCTTCAATTCAGCATCAAAATTATGTCGTATTTTGCTAACTTTTTATGGTTACAGCGATAAATGTCATGCCGTACGTAAACTTAGTTCAACGAAATAATCCATACTGGTTACGCATGGTAACTAATGAGAAACCCCTCCCAATCACAACACAAAGAACCCACGTAGAGATTAGAACCTTGCAAGCTTTTAAAAAATGTTTAACGGCTCTTAATTGTGAGGTGACCATTTAATGGTTTGACGTTAAAACGGAATTACACGGCCGTTAAATTAAAAAAGGGTCCTCATTTTCTATATATTTTTTATATTTAAAAAGGCTTATACAATACACTCTTATACAATTATACTTAATTACAAATAACAATTACAAAACTAATTAAGTACATAAAAAGTTATAAATCTTATGAAACGGAAATTATAACATTAAAAAATTATATTGGAAAAATTTAAGAAAATAGTAATAAGGAGTTTAAAATTTTTAATTGTTAATATGCATAGGATAAATATTATTGTGAACTTTTAGACCGTCAATAATGTGCAAACATATTTTAACGGCGTTTAAACGCCTCTATAACACGGATTTTAACAGTTTTAACGAAATAACGGTTTTTTTACAAATACTTTAACGTAAGAGAGTCCAAAAACGGTTTAACGGTTTAAACGAAGTTAAAACTAAGTTTTTTAAAAGCTTGGAACCTTGTAATAAATCCTAAACCATTACTTCAGACAAACTACAGCAGAAAACTAAACTACAAAGGACAGAGCAAAACACAAATCAAAAGCACACCAGTGATATGTCTAATCTTTTGCTTTGATGTCTAAGTCAAATTTAAATTAAAATATGGATTACAACACACAACTCTACCCCTCCAAAATTGGTGATCTCCGGGAGATGGACACGGCATCTCTTATGCCGACTACAACAAGACCTTATTAAGTACGGGGAAAACAAATGTCTCTCAAATTCAACCTTTCCGACAACTAATTGGACAACAACATTAAATCAAACTATATTAACTCTCAACTCTCTGTTCTCTCTAAGTCTAACCCAGGTACCAAAATCTTTTAAGCCCATGCCGCAGATCAGTAAATCTACATAAATAACATAGGGAGGGGCAACCAGGAAATTCCTATTAATCTAACGACGGCCCCAAGCCTTTGCTGGTGGGCGTGAATCTTCATCGTCAGACTCGACGTCTCCATACTGCCACATGCCTTGCCTCCCCTTTCTAGCCTTCTCCTGGAACTCCTCCAGTTTTTCCAGTGCTACTCGTTTGTCCCTGGTAATCCCTCTCTTCTTCTCCAGTCGGGCTAACCCTTCCTATATAATAAATACATTTAGAATTTATATCAGACAACAATTTAGGAAACCAGAGAGAGAGAATGCTAGAAGGAGGGGAAAAAAAGTATGGAGAAGCCATACCTCAAGCATGGCAGCATTGATGCTAATCTCTGAGTCAGGCTCCATGAGAGTGACAATGTGGAGACTGCCAGTGCCTCGTCCCTTGGCCTTCCCAGCAGTGTTGTCCCTCTCTTCAATTATAGCCTTGAATTCTTTGGCATCTTCTAAGATGCGGTAGCTGAGGAACTCGGCTGCTTCCTGCCCAAAATCATCCTCCAATTCTGGCACCTTTACATGGGCCAGACTACAGAGCAGTGCCAGGCCAGGCCTGGCTGAGATCTCTGCTTCTGCTGGGCGAAGACGGCTGTATGGCACCTTCTCTTGGTTCCCATAATCTATATAGAACACCTCAAACTCATCGCTTGCAGATTTCACCCCATCCTTTGGCCCACTGACAATCTGTAAATATTTAATCAAATTAAATTAGCATGAATATTTTTATCAAATTTTGGAACTGGTGGTATTTGCACACTAAGAAAAGGAAGAAAGGTGAAGGTAGGGTTCATTAAGTAACAGCGCATCTATGTATTAGTGTGCTTACCATAGCTCTGTTCCAAGAATTATCTAATGAGAATTGTGCAAGAACAATGCTGCCCTTTGCTGGGTTGAAGGAACCAATGACAGGTGCATCCTTGATCGATAGTGACGCCAGCTTTTGTTGAATAGAAGCCACTTCCCCATCACCAACCTTTTGCACATAAAACTTGCCCCCAGATAATACGTCGGTCACAACAACCTTATTGCATACAAAAGGAAGGTTAAAAAATAGCCCAGATTAGAAATAACTATAATAAGTACGATTATAAGCAAACTTTCAGAACCTTCATTGATTCCTTTTGCTTCCTTTCATGCGTCGAACTGGAACCGTTGGAAACCTCCTCTCCTTCAACGTAGTTCTCCCAGATCTTAAAATAACAGAAAATATATAAATATTTTGTACTTTTGCATTTAATAAATAATGACACAAACACATATCAGAAAATGCTTACCTTCTTCTTCTGCTGCTTGGCATTCTTTTCGGCCCGTTCAAGGAGGACAGAATCTGGGACTCTATCCAAAAAGGGGGAGACCTTGGCAAGCCCTTCCTCGACAAGAGACAAGGCAACGTTTGTCTTTGACTCATACAGAGAGCCCAAGAAAGTGCCTGTCCTATCAACAGTTTCTACCTCTATTTCTACATCACGTTGTAGAACCTTACGCCTCATGAAAGCAAGGGCCTCATCAGAATACGGCTCAGAAATGTTCTTGGCTGCATTCCTAGCAGGAGCCCTGACACCAGAAAGAGCGAAGGCAATGCTGCACGTCTCCTTGGGGATATATAACTTGAAGCGGTGGCCACTGAAAACATATTCCACCACCGCTGTGTGTCTTTTAGTCTTTTGTAGAAATGGTAAGAAATCCCTCGCCTTCTTGACAGACCCCTAAAAATTTTTTCAAAACAGAAACATTAACAAAACTTGAAAATTTCAAGCTATATCTCAGCCTTAACATGACATTTCGAGGAACCAGTTAGTTAAATAATATATGCAGCATTCTAACCATTGAAAGATCAGCAACATGCACAGCTGGGGGGTCCTTAGAAGAATGCATCCCTTTTCTTCCACTTATAGCCCTTGACTCGGCAGTCACCAAGGCATCATAGTACTTGGACCTCTCCTCAAAATCACGATGCCTGACCACAGTCGCCAATCCACGAGAAACAAGCATTTCTGCCACATTGATCCCACCAGGTAGGTTAGCTGAAGGAGCCTCCTCCCCATCATTCTTAGATGGAGATGCCAAGATGACTGACCCAAAATCCATCACTCTTGCATCAGCTGAGTTTGTTGCCACGGCACCAGGCAAATCAGCAGTAGGCATCCTCCTAGAGTACTCCATTGATACATTGACCTGCAAAGAAAATATATTAATTATATATGATTCTACAAGGTCAAATATTGAAAGATTGACAATGCCGGTGCAGAATGAACTTGGTACCTGACGGCCAATAAGACGGGTGCGCAGAAATTCTCTAGCCTCACGCCCAAAAGCACGAGTGCGCAGTACTTCGTTCAATTTCGCTCTTTCTTCAGGATTGGTGGGTTCAGGGTCCGCATCACGACGAGGATTGCCCATTTTTGGAGCCTTAATACTCGAAAGATTAATCCTTCTCTCTGAACCAGGGCTCCCAAGAGGAAGTGAATCATCTGCTACTATTATGCAATCTCCACTTACAACCTCTACCACCTAATAAAAAAATTGAGAGAGATACAAATGCACATATTTTAAATGCTAACAAACAAAAAGGATTATAATTCAATTAAAAGAAAAAAATTAGGACATACCTTTCCAGTGAAATTTTGATCATGGATAGGTTTAGAATTTGAAGCAGGAGGCTGGTAATTGGTCCACATTCTGAGACGCTCCTTTTTAGCTTGGAGCTCAGCAGCCTTCAACTTTCTTTTTGCCTCATCCTCCATCATGTTTCCACTCCATTCAACATACTTGGCAAAACCCTTTACTCACATAATAAATAGAATGAATAGACAAACCAACAAAATTGTACTCTGTATTCTTTTATGTCCTTTTCTATTTCCTAATAGAATAAAGATAGCCTGATTCCAAAGTGGAAGGCATAGATGAAGACACTAACATTTTTAACAAGGTCAAGAGCTAAGTCCTTAGCGGAATCGCCATCAGGGTAATACACTGAACCAATCAAGTTGTTGTTCTTGTCTACACCCTCTAGCACAATCCTTACCTGCAAAATCAACATAATAAAAAAGCATGAAAAAGTATAATTTACTCTGCTAACTGTGGAAACAAATATAAGTGGGGCCAATAGAATCAAGAATTGGGACAGGAGAAAGACATTACATCTCTATTCAAGACACGAACTTCAGTGAAATGCTTGGCCTCCCTTGCAAAAGGATCTGGAGGAACCTCAGAACCTACTGACTGAACAAAACGTTGTGCCGATGTCAGAGTTGCTCCACTTCCTGACGGAGCATCTCCATTGGACCCATCAGCCAATGGCTCTGTCTCAGTCACCACATAGTCAGGTGTTGCTCTCCTTCCCATTGATGGAGCCTAGTAAAATCCAAAGTGATAAGCTTCCCATACCTTCACCATACAAAAACATTGCATTTTATATTTGATTAGTGAAATGTCAAATTTACCTGCACTCCAGCAACAAAGACCTGAACAAACTGGAAACCAGGAAGAAGATAAGCACGGAGGCTGTGTCCATCACGGACCTGTTCCACAATGGCCTCAATAGGCTTTCCCTTGTTAGAAGCACAAAATCCCATTGCATCAAAATTGGTGGGGTCACCAATGGCTGATGGAGGCAGGTCTCTCATTGATGCTTCAGATGCCCCTGGCACCTGCAACAATTTTGAAATGAGATTCATGTGTAAGAATAGGAAAATAGAGAATTCATCACACATTGTTGAAAAAAGTTTGCAGAAATAACTGCATTAGTTAGAATCCATGGAGAAATTCAGAACCTTGGTCCAACGGCCCAAACCAAGTTGCTTTGCCTTCTCCTCAGCTGCTCTGATATCAGGCAAATAGGAGCTCCCTTCACTCTTCTCCTTCTCCTTATCCTTTGACTGGAATGGTTCTCTCACCTAATAAAGATAGCAGAAAACCATAAATGTCAGAAGAAAAAGATATCAGTGATGTCAGAAGAGTAGAATACCTAGAAATGTAGTAGGAACATTATATTACCTTTGCCCATCCTTCACCAACAATCCAGGAGGCAAGATTCTTGTCTTGAAAGTACACAGTGCCAAACTCTCGGCCAATTGAAGGCACAGTGTAATCCACCTTAAATATAACCTCCTGATAAGGAAATGAAAAAGAATGTAATGCTTCTGTATAGTGCATAACTGATATTTTGTTAAGAACATACACACTGAGGCAGTAGAAATGGGTTATCTAGAAAGAACCTTTCCCAAACACAACTTCCTCAAAAACTCTCTGCTATCCCATGCAAAAGGTTCATCGACTCCGCCACGCCTGGCCTACATAAAGTCAAACAAATAGTTGAAAAGACATAAATTTGATCAAACAATTATATACCATATGCATTTACAGTTTATCATATAACTCCCTAAATTCTAATTAAGGATCCCAAATCAGAAAGTAACAACCAAGTTCAAATTACGCTTCAGTATTTATGCACAATGGATAACTTGCATATATTTGACAATAACAATGGATACACTTACAATATCTGATTGTGCAATTTTTTGGTGTTATCCTTACATTACATGTAAAATGCACATGAGAATGATGCCTAGGGAAACATTCTATTATCTACTGAGCAATTTGGAAGTCATAACCATGTTTATCAACTTTTAATGCATATATAGATATATGCAAACAATGCAAACGCCAGCAATGAAACTATCTAAATGTCCAGCATGCCTTCAAATAATCCTCTATTTCCGTACATTTTTAATTGATCTCGAAACTGCAATCAGATATGGTGCTACCCTTTTTAAAAAAAAACGTAGCAAAGTCCTGTTTCCAAAAAATTCTCTAAAACTTTTAGCCTTTTTTTAAATATTTCTTCACCATCAAGTATAAGTAATGCAACATAAATAGGCTATGGAAAAGTATAAATACAGAAAGATAAATATTTAACATCAATTACTACAAAGCAGTACGCATTAATATTTATGCCAATATTCTTTTATTAAATATTTAACCGTTACCGAGATACTTAATACTGGAATTAACACGCACGCGCACGCACACACAGGCGCACAAAGGTGATGAATAAATGTATGCTATAAAACATGTGAAAACACAGCATAATTCTATCTTGAAGATCCCACAGAAAATAAGAGATGATGCATAATAGAAAAAGTTTAAATGTGCCTACAGTGTACTAAAGGCATCGTATTAAATGCAGCATGCAAATATTTATTATTCTGTCTATGAAAGCATACCAGTTTGGGTGCCATAATCGAAGACAATGTGATGGTTTTTTCCAGCGGTAAATCACTGTTTCCGACTGCCATGATGACGAGACAGTCACCAGAAGGCACCGCCTTTACTCGCCCCCTTAACCATGGGCCATTGGAATTTGAGGTTGCCATATCAGCAACAAAATCCTAAGCCAAAACAAACAAATACCATAAACAGAGTATCATGCAGTGAGTGCTATGCTGTATTGCGTGTCATTGTAATGTACCAAAAGTGACCAACAAAAAAGAAAACAGCAAAGTTATGGCGACAACATGTAGAATAGCTATTTATTCATCTTAGATCTAAAATTGATTATACCATACAGACATCTCAATTACGCGGGAAGCCCATCAGAGTCCATTATTCCTGTCCTTAATTATTCTTTGACCGTAAACAATGCAATACGGACAGAAAGACTACTACAGCTAGAAACTTATTTTTCATTTACAAATTGTAAAAATAACATACAGAAACTCAATACAGATTTGCAAGATTTGCTAGATCTAATGCATTTGAACTATTTAATTCCTAGAATCGAATTCCTTAAACCCTGACAACCATAGCAAATGCACTATTGATAATTGAGAGATGTCAACTCGAAGGATACATGGAAACTATTAAGAACGCGGCCAATGTCAGATCAGCTAAACAATTAGCTCAGATCAAGCATAACACCCCAAAGGAAACAACAAGAAACAACACAGATCAACGGAATTATCCACCTGCGCGTCCTTTCCAACCACTTCAAGAAAAATTCCCCAACCACGATTCAAATCAGACCTACGCAGGACTCATCCCATCCAAATCGACCAGAACAGACACCTAAACCGCTAAACTACCGCAATTGAATCAGATCGCGGTTGTTCAACGCATAAATAACCCGGATCTACCCCGATTCCTTGATCTCGACGCGAGATCAGGCAATCGGGACCCGATCTCCGATCAAACACGACACAATTCCGCGCGATCGACCCCGATCCGATCCGATCGGGATCGGGAGGATCCAATTGAGACGATCGCATTAACACCCGCGCAAATCTGGCGGATGGATGGATACGGAGGGGGGAAAGAGAGAGGGTTGAATTGAACCTGAGATTTTTGTTCGGATAGCTGCGAACGAAAGCCTCGCGCAACGCCTCCGCGAGAGAAAGAGAGAGAATGAAAGAAAGAGAGGAAGGAAGGATCTGAGCGAGGGATTTGTATTGTTGTGGGGAGACGCTATAAAAACCGAGGGACCGAAGGGGGGAGATCGGGTGATTCATATCCTCTACTGCGCAGTAAATTGCTGAGCAGTATTCTGGCCGTTGGATTCGCTTTAAGAATCGTGAAACGCAATCTGAAGAAACTATCCTATATTCTGCATCGTTGATGCTCTTCGCAGTACAATACTACGTAGCAGAGGATAAGAACTCGAGATCGGGGGGTCTAGGGTGGACCTGGCTTTTATAAGCCGGGGAAGGGTTTTGCTTGGGTATAGCGTGTAGCGTATAGGTATGATATGATATGACTCCGACCCTATCTTCTGTGGACTATGGATGGCTGTATGGGTTATTTTTTTATTTTTTTTGAGGAGAAGCCCGTAGGCATGTATGGGTTATTCAAGGAAATGTCGTTAAATTAGACTAGCTAGGATATTTTTCATTTTAGATTTTATGAGATTTTTTTTTTTTTTTTTGTTGCAGATATTTGGAAGCATAAAAGTAGAATGAAATCTGAAGAAGTGTCTAGTATTTTGTTTGAGTGTGCCCAAGATTTCTTCTTGGATATGATTTTAATATTTCATTTCATACCCCACGATTGGTAATTTCTTTTTAGAATGCTTTTTTAAAAGAAAGTTATCATGTTCCACAATCTTAGTACGAACAGAAAACTTCTCCAAATTCTTGAAGGAATGAAATTAGTTTGAATATAGTTTGAAACTATATGAAAATAAATGATGCTCATTATGAGGAATCACAATATTAACGGAAAATCAACAGTAATGAACACAAAACCAACATCTCCAACACCTCTCAATTTGATAAAAAAAATGGAGACAGTTGAAACTTATACAGACCATCAGATGATAAGATTGGATGGTTATGAAACTCAAATCAATGGGATGTTAGTAGATATGAGTAACATGATTACTAGCACTTTTATCATCTCTAAGTATGCAGTTCTAAGACGCATCATGAAAGCCCATAAGATCTTCAAACACTGTAAAAATCACATCAAGTTTTGTGAATACAAATAATAAAGTTACCTTTTCTGCTAGTATCCATGCCGAAAACTGTGATCGGATCACCAGAAATCCTGCATGGCAATCCTCCCAGAGATTTCTCTCTTTCTCCTTTCCTTCGCCAATTGATGTGAATACTTTCAGGAATTAGATTATGATCTGTTGGAGGAGAGAGAGGATCTGCCTAGGGTCTTTTATATGCCCCATATGCACCTTTTCAGTGGCTGATTAGCATAAAATTTATATAAAAGGTTTAACTTTTATATTATGATAAAATAAATTTATGTATTAAGTGAAAATCAATTTGCTGTAATTTTTTCGGTTTAACTCAATTTTATATTTGGTGTAAATTTTTGTCAATTTGATGCCAAAATTTATTTTTTGTATATCAAACATAGACAATGATTAACAAATTAGATATTTTGTTACATAAGTATGCAATAAACTCTTAATCATAACTATTTTGTTGAATATATATATAAAAGTCATATATTATTACAATTATTTTATTATCGTTTTAATCGTGAACTGGCCTCTCTAAACTCTCTTTCAGATTAAACCTTAGAACATTAAAACCATCACCTTTCCCCCCTTTCATAATAATCCTAGATCCGCCGCTAGCTCCATTCCCCGAAGTGGTATATATGTCTAGATTAATTTTCACTCACACATAGAATGCATACATATACCCTGTTAATCTTTAAATCACGCCACTTTTTGGTGAGGAGAGATGTATTACTTAATAACAGCTAACTTCACAATTTGTTGATAAAAGCAAAAAAAAAATTGTATAATTTATTAAAAAAAAGTATTATTTCATTGTGATGTAGATCAAAGTTTTGTTTATAAATCTTTTTTATTCGAAGAATCTTGCAAAACAATGGCGTGCATGTCCATAAAAAGGCACGGTTTTTAAGAATAATCATTATTATTGAGTGGCATGTAATTGTTTTAGATCAATTTTATGCTTGCTAGAAAATTTTAGCAACTATAATCGCCGGATGTTCTGTGTATACAGAAAGGGCAGATATTCTTGTGCATGCAGCACGCGTGAATGCAAATTCATTTCCTGGTTTCCCTTCAAAGCAACGTTACATTCTTATTCTTTTCTGAAAAAATAAAAAATAAAAAATATTTTGTATTCCTGAGCTAAGAAGCAGAATATTGTTGATGGTAGCCATGATTATTTTTTTCATACAAACATTTTGCATACAAAATAAAAAAAATGGAAAATTTTGTGTTCCACTAAATCCTTACTTATATATAAAAGCATATTGGAAAAAATCACATGAAAGAGCTATCTTCCCCAAATAAGAAACCTGAGCCGTTGGTCATTTTCTTAGATAGATCAGAACTGCTAATTTATGTTAATGCCCGCTGACGTTAATGTCTCATCCCATTAAAATTTAAGGCTTATATCAATTTTCTCAATATAAGGCTCACCACATATTATCTTAAAAATTTATTATAATAAATAACAATTTAAGCCCAAAGCAGCGTAGGCTCTTTACTGCTTTTAACACAAAGTAGTTGTTCGGCAAGGTGGTTGACTTAAATATTTGAGCCTCACTAAGCCACACTCGTTCGGAAAAAGAAAAATGACTTAAGAAAGTTTAAGCCTTAAGCCATGGGTATTGCTTCCTTAGAAATCCGGGCAAGACTTAAGCCTCGGTCAAAAGGAGGCTTAAGGAGAAACTTTTAATCCGTGTTAAGGAGCTTGCGTTCGGAAGGATTAAGAGACTAAAGAAGCTAAAAGAAGTTTAAGGAGGGATTGCCGAACGGCTCCAAAGTCCAAAGAGTTCTCTTAGCCATGTAAATCAGACTTTGGAGGTGAACAAATACGACAAAATTCATTTTGTTCCCTTTTCTTGTTTAAAGGTGTAGTTCACGCCTGATATCGATCCGAACGTATCATGTGCGTTTAGAATTTGTCGATACCAAGGTTCTAAATCGCGATTATAGCATCATCGCGGCGGGTCTTCGGAAAAGCTATCGCCGCTATAGCGTGCTATAGCGGAAGCTATCGTACGTAGCGTGTCCATTAATTTTATGAATTGTATTATATTTTTGTATTAAATTTCAACATTACTAAGAATTCTTATAGAATTCTGTAGAGCAAATAATCAAAACAAAATAATTAACAAACTAATGTTTTTGCATTAAACTAGTACAAAGTCCGAGTTGCTATTCAAAATATCTGATATAGGATTGTTTTCTATACAAAATGATCTAAACTGTCACAAGCTGTGTCATTTTCTGCACAAAAAATGTCATTTCCTAGATTCCTGTGCAAAAAAGTTATTGATCCTAAGTCATTTTCTGCACAAAAGGTCCCTAATCATATTATCAACCCTATACAAAATATCATATATATCAGGTTTACTCTAATTTCAAGTCAAACTATATATTATTCTATAGATTCTTCAGACACTTCATTATCTGTTGGCTCAGTATCAGACTTAACTGGCGGCTCATTATCCTCATCTTCTGAAAAAATATGTTTTGTAGCATAGCGCGCTATTTTGGCGCTATCACGCTATGCGCTATAGCGCACGCTATTTACGCTATAGCGGAAATAGCGCAACTTGCGCAGTGTTGGCCAATAGCATCGCGTTTTGGGTCCAGAAAACGCTATAGCGCGCTATAGCGACGCTATAGCGCGCTATTTAGAACATTGGTCGATACACAATAATACCACCATATTTTAAATCCGTACATTGGATCTGTAATTCCGCATGCAGATTTGGAATGAGGACGTATGCAGTGGGATTTGTGTATGCAGTGCAGTGCAGTGCAGTGTACACCTCACAGAGGAGGGGGGACGCCACACATTTCAGAGTTCCCAGTTTTGGCACGTGGAATTTATTGAATGTACCGATAAACTTTTAAAACAGGGCCAGGGCTATTTTATTAAGTTTGTGAGTAATGACTTTGATAAAATTTAATTTGCAAGACACATGATATACGGATTTTAATTTTATACATACAGATACTACTCGACAATATGTGACGCACAAAAGAGGATCCAAAGTTCAAAGCTCGCCGAACTTGCGGCCCAACAACTCTACCTCTGTTTCATCATTTTGTCGAGTCCTATAATTCGGTATATGTCTCTTTTGAAGCAAACCGGGACAGTAAATAATTTTTGCGGTGCCGGTCAATTTTGCCATGCATGGTTTAACGTTCTACTAGGTTCGACACCTGCGCTTTGCGGCGGAGAGTTTTGCAATTTGTTAGAAATTTTTTTGCCGCTTTTTTTTTTTGCTCTATGTCATTTATCAAATGGTTGTCCAACAACAAAAAAATAACAGCAAATGGTTTATCTATTCCAATTATCTTTTATTTTTCATAAAGAGCTTAGACATTTAAAACTTTTATGTCTTATTCACAAATATAAAAGCAGTTATGAAATAATTTGAAGATGCTAAGATAAGTTCCTAATGTATATAGTTGTTGTAATAAAAAAATTTTGAATAGTTGATTTTTGTTAATGCTTTATACTTATATAAATAAAATCAAAATGATATAATTTTTTGTGTGCACGTGAGAAAGTAAATTTACTGTGAGCTCAATCTCACAGAGCCCTTTCGTGAGCATACCTCCAAAAGCATATAAAATCACATTCAAATTTCGATTTATATGGCTCTTAAGTTTTTTATATCAAAATCTTATAGGAAAATAAAAGGTTATTCATTTTTGAAAATTTTTAAATATTTATTTGAGATTTTTTAAAAGTGACCACACTATATTAGCTAAAGATGATCATGAAAGGAATAGCACGATGGCTAGAGATGCGGAAATTAAAATTTTTCTAACCAAAGCATGTGCAGTTCAATCAGATCTTGCCAAACGAACGACTTATCGCTGATCTACACAATAACATGCATAGAGAGGCAGTAGTTATTATACCTTTAACGCGTGATTGGTTGCTCTCGGCTGTCCCGTCGCGCGTGTCACCCTTGTCCACCAAAGGATCGGCCACCACCGTCCGTCTAGGCGAGAAGACGTTGCCGGCGGGTCCTTCGATCTTTTCCTCGCACGAATCTCAACCCTAAACCCTAGGTTTGATAGAGGAGATTTCTCAACACATGAGAGAGAGAGAGGAAGAAAGGTGGCTGGGAAAAACTTTCCTTTTCGTGCATGAAACCTTCCCTTTTATACTTGTCAAGAGTGATTAAGGAAACCCTAATCACATACCCTAATCTGCCTTTCTGTCAGGTTGCGTTATAACGCACCCAATTTTGCGTTATAACGCAACACCTGACAGAACCAGATTTCTGTCACAGATTCCGTTATAACGCAACATATGTTGCGTTATAACGGAACTGCTGACAGAACCAAATGACAAGTATTCTCTCATATGTTCGAGACATAAGATCAAAACATCATAGCCATGATGATATTCAGGTTATCATGATGCCCAATCAAGCTCAAGTCAGGCCGCGCCTGATTTGACTTATTGCCATCACTCGTTACACGTTCGCCGACGTGACACGAACCTGAACAGGACTAATGGTCGAGAGCCTCTGTAGGTGTGACCTTATAGGGATCTGGATCATGTTGGGTTGCATTAACAGTGATTCTCATCTACCTGTTCAATGCTGATCATCATCAGTGTCAAGCCATCCACGTGACGATCCCCAAATGATACAGACAGTACGCACGTCCATGTAGTATCTTGATCCTGAGTAAGAGTACCTTACTTGTGTTGATTCTATGTCATATGAATATCCAAGATAAAGTCTGAGGCAGGATTGTGTCATCCTCACAAATATATATCATTTACTTGACGTCCGTATAGATTAAACACATGATTAATATTAATCATTGCGCGCGTGTGTAATCCATAAAGTCAAAGGGCCCAGAGGATATCATAACTCATCTACGATGAGAAACATTCCAGTATCTTGATCATCCATGATCCAAGTTACCATTTCTACACACCGAACTAGAATCCCTTATGCCACATGTTACGGTTGGGGTAGGAGACCAGTCACAGTGCGCAGTCATGATACTTGACCATGACAACCTCAACTGTGAATCCAACACTGACAAGAACATGAATGACATAACACATCCCTTGTCATGTTCTCGTCACAGTCAATCCAATACCATGTCACAGAGAATGTGCACATGCATCCATATGATTTAGTTGATAGCCGCGCTATCAATGGGACGTGATACAAACCCATCTGCTAGACTCATATGCTGATCCTATCTGATCAACTAGAGTACCATGCTAGTTATCATAGATCAGGGAGGGTTTTAGAATTGACGTCATACCCATCATGGCATATCACTTGCTCTTGTCGTAAACGACACAAGCCATGACGTCACATCAATTCATGGAAACTAATGAATAAATCATCCAAATCAGAATAACCATGAACAAGTGAACACCATATATATATAAATATAAATATGTATGTTTCTCTAGTACATAAACACTAACAGATCAATGTTTATTTATCACTTATAAATTTCAAAAATAAAAATGTTTTGTATCCCATAAGATTTTGGTATAATTTGGGCCATATAAATTGAAAAATGTGAAGGTGTTTTGGTATGTTTTTAAAGGTACGCTCATGAAAAGGATCTGTGAGCTTAGCTCACATGTTTTACTCTAAAATAAATATGATACATGCAACACATTCTATCAATTAGTTTTTGTTGTTTAAAAGTTTATAATTTAGTTATTAGAGATTTAATTTTGTGGTCACCGATATATCATCAAAAAAATCATTTGATCCCTCAATAAAATAAGTTAAATAACATAAAGTGGGTGAATTGTACAGTGGTGAAATTCTCACAAAAACAAATAAAAGAGTCGAATCAAATCTGACCGTTCATCCACTCAGCCCCACAAATCCAATGCATCTGAGAGGCTAGCATTCTCCCCCTCTTTAAGGGTATTTATTTTAGACTTTAGTACTTGAGTATATTGTGGTTTTTCCTCTTTTGATAGAAGAATAAACATTGGAATGACGATGGTATACATTGTCATAAATGAAAAATCTGACAATGGGCGTCACGTAGCCCGCAAGTTGAATTATTATTATTTTTTTCTTATTATCAAAAATGGGGTCAAGCACTCAAGCCCCCAAGTTTTATGATTTTTTTTTTTTTTTTTTTTTTGTGGAAAAGGCTGGGAATTACCTGTGTTGTTCGTTGGATAAGGATTCAGTTACTACCAACACGCCAAAAGGGACATATATGATATATATCTCGTCTCGTTTTGTATGCTACCACCAAACGAACGTCACTCTTCTGTTCTTCCTTTTTTTTTTTTTTTTTTTTTTAAATAAAGGTTCATATATGTCTTTAAAGAGAATTTTTTTTAGGGAGATGATAATTGCCTCTCTTAAAAGTCCCCTTATGTATCCTCCAATATATTTTTAGTTGAAATTTTCTTTTAACATGTAACAAATACTTTTGATGGCGAAAATGCATATCATTAATCATGCAAAAAAAAAAAAAAACAAAAAAAAACTCATACATGATGAAAGGAGAAAAGAATAGTGAAAAAAATTCACTTAAAAAATGAGATAGTATGAAAGAAAATGAGAATAAACAATTTAACTAGGGGATAGACAAGTGGGAAAGCTAAGGAGAACAAAGATAATTTCTTTTTTTTTTTTTTTTATATGCTTTTTGAGTACTTGCGCCTCCATGCATAGCCGAGATCACGAGATTGCTTAAAGATGTAATCTATTTGAAAAATCATAAATTTAATATCAGGCATACAGATATCGTTTAGATAATTAGACTCGGACACATCCCTATAATAGTAATTTAAGTTGGGACGGTTGCTACAGTGTAAGCTACAATTATTTCTACAGTATTCGTTTTTTTTTTTTTGAATGATTTTGGAGCATATGAGTCAAATCATCAAAGGGAGTTTGTCAGAGGAGCAATGAGTTTGCACCGGTTATACGGATATATGAATCTACTGCTTTTCTTCTTAGAAATCCGATCGGATGGTTGATCTCAAAGTCCTTCTGTTTTTACTGCACCGATCTCAAAGTACTTCTGTTTTTGCTGCACCGATCTCAAAGTACTTCGGCGTTCCTCAACCGTCAGATCAAGAAACTTTTCTTTTTAGAAAAGCAGGTAATTCTAATCCCAGTTATACACGACTTCACTTTTATTTTTCCTTTCTTTTATTTTTTTAATAATCTTTTCCTAAAGATCGAAAAGCAGATAGATAACCAATTATATTATTTTATTTGAATGGGCTATGGTACTATTAATAGTACAAATTGCACTATATTATTGGCTCATATCTCCAATTTCAAAATATTAATAGTCAATTCAATTTGCTCATTATGATTTTCATATACAATTTTAAAATATCTTAAAAAACATTAAAAAAGTTCTTAATATATAAAATTTGGTTCATAAGTAAAATTGCATATGAAGATCATAATGAACAGTTTTAATCGACTATTAATATTTTGAAATTAGAGATACGAGCCAATAGTACAAGGCATCCGTACTTTTAATAGTACTATAGCTCTACTCATATCATTTTCCTTACAACTTCATTTCAAGAGACAAATGGAGATATCCATTTACCTCTTTTCAAAATCATTTTTTTTTTTATTATTCACAAATCGTATTTGAGAAAACTATTGTACATTTCACGAATAATTTGCCAAAAAACATATATTATTTAAGAGTTATTTTAGATAATTTTTTTTATATTTTTATAACCATGTAATGAATCCCTTTGACATTATGAGGGGTAGGATATCCTAAGACTTATTATACTGACAATCACAAAGAGTCTTTTATTATATTAAAAACTACTTCAAAAATAAATACAAACATGTTTTTAACATGTATTTCAATTTTTATAGAATTTGGTAGCTTTTGATAAATTGTCAAAGACAATGAAAATTATTATTTTTATACCTCTATTACCATTAGAAATTCAAATAGCTCAACATCAATAAATCATACAACTCAATATTACTGCCAAAACATGTATTTCAATTTTCATAGAATTTAATAGCTTTTGATAAATGGTCAAAGAGAATGAGTCTAATTTTTTTTTTTTTTTACTTTTATTATCATTAGAAATTCAAATAGCTCAACATCATTTAGTTATATAGCTCAATAGTTACTGTAGAAGCAAAGCGAGACGCTCTCTTCTAGTTTCATTTAATTTGTGTGTTTTCGACATTTCATTTACTAATTTGTAGTTGATTGAAAGTTAAAAACAAACTAGCCCTAAAGTTGCAAAACAAAAACGACGTCAATTAAGGCCTATTTCAGGACTTCGACGTAAAATGTTAGCTAAAAAATAAACTTAGATTCGGCCATTTGGGCACAGAAAAGCCCGTGGGCCCAGATATTGTATTTCGTCAAAACTCAAGAGCAATCGTGAGCAAAAAAAAAAAAAAAAAAAGTCCAATTCTGGCGTAGTGCCAAAGCCGTCCGATCCGGTCAAACGGATTCGATTGCGCTAATTTATTAATTCAAAAATAAACAAACACTCAATTGAGTCAATTCATTACACAAATGGCACTCGGTATCTGCGGCAATGAGACGCCACCTCCTTCCCACTCACTCCCAAGTCCCAACATCTCCTCTCCGAGTCCCCGACATTCCATGGCAGGCACAGTGATGTCAAGTCTTAACTCTTAACTACATCCGAACCGTCGGGTCGGAACGACCCAGACCAATCTGAATTCCATGCCGACATGCGCACAGCCAGCGCGGACCGGATTCCATATCCTCTGTAGCGGCATTATGTAGAAGCAGGATATAAACCGTTAGATCATCTCGAGATCTGTTCTTGCAGGAATCTCGAGGTGATCTAGCGGTTCAAATCCTGCGCTACACAATGCACTCGCGCGGACCGTCGAGCGCCTTCTGATTCCGAACCTCGCATATAAAAAACAACAATAAAGAACAACACAGAAAGCAAAGCAACGCAACGCAACGCAGAAGACTGAAACTGAAAAAGTGAAAAGGTTCAGTTCAGCAAACAAACAAACAAAAAAAAAAAAAAAAAGGAACAAAAAGCGAAGCAAACGGACAAACGATGCTGAAACCGCCGGAACACCAGGTGGCGGGGCACGAGGCGGGCGCGGGCAGCAAGTACGGGCCGCTAATCGACGGCGCGGGGCAGTTCTACAAGCCGCTCCAACCGGGCGACGAGCGCGGGGAGCACGAGGTCGCGTTCTACACGTCCCTCTCTTCGAATCCGGCCGTGCCGGACTCGATCCGTTCCTTCTTCCCTTCGTTCGGGGGCACGCGGCAGATCCCGAATTCAGAGGATGTATCACTGCCGCATCTCGTGCTGGAGGATCTGCTGTACGGATATACGGGTCCGTGCGTCATGGATGTGAAGATCGGCGCCCGGACCTGGTACCCCGGCGCGTCGGAGAAGTACTTTGATAAATGCATCAAGAAGGATCGGGAGAGCACCACTGCTCCGCTTGGATTCCGGATTTCCGGACTTCAGGTGAGGTTTGGGCATGCACAAACTGACATGCATTGTCGAAAGTCGAAACAAGTTTAGATATTTTTATAGTTGCTTTAACTTTTCTTCTAAAAGATAAAAAAGAACAAGAAGAAGAAACAAACGGTTTGTCTTTTTAAGCAGCCAGCAAGTAATGTGGAATAATTTAATCAATGGATTGTAGGACTACTTTTCGGTTTATTAGTAACTAATACAGTTTAATTAGATTGCATGTAGTATTTAGACTATTGTAAGTGGGTAACGAAGGATCTTAAGATCATATCTTGGAAGTTGGGAGTTCCTTTTTGTAAACAATAATGAAATCAAGCAAGATTGGCTGCCAGTATGGGGGAGGTGAATTGAATACCCTTTTGAACAGGGGTTAGAAAGGGAAATACCATACTATATAACTAAAAATAATATCAAAGATCAGTATGGGAAAGCTTTTAGTTGTTGAAGTGACCTTGCAGAGGATTTGGGGCATAAAGTTTTTGTTTCCTCACTTGAGGGCAACATTTTTTTGTAATTAATACTTCAAACAGAATTTAGTACTTCTCCATTCATACTGGTACATAGCCGGTTGGTACCCTTTGATGTACCAAATTCTGAACTACCATAGCAGATGCAATGCAATTCTCACAAATTGTCTATTGCAAGACTCCAATCAGATTGGCTAGACTAGCTTAGCGATGAGTCAGACCCATCTGGCCACCAATGATTTCTTTTAATTAAGCTTTCAACACAACAGAACTATTTGACACAACTTTATGCATAGAGAAAAGATAGTTTAGTCCCTTTGATATACTAATAATGAGCTATAACACTAGGTACATCATGAATCGGGGCGTTGGAAGCCAGACCGCAGCATAGTGAAGAAATACACAGCGACCGACGTAAGACGAGCCCTAAGACAGTTTGTCTCAAAAAAACCTGATGAGGACCACCCAGACTGTGCATTGGCATCATCAATCTACGGTGGCTCGAACGGCGTCCTGGCACAGCTACTGGAGTTGAAGTCATGGTTTGAGGACCAAACACTGTTCCACTTTTACTCAACTTCGGTTCTGATCTCATATGACAAGGGTGGGAAGGCGGCACGAGTGAAGCTTGTTGATTTCGCTCATGTCCTGGATGGGGAAGGAGTCATTGACCATAACTTTCTAGGTGGGCTCTGTTCTCTGATTAAGTTCGTGTCTGCGATCCTCACTGAACCCAAAGCGGGGAATGGTCCCTCTGATAATGGGAATTCTGAAGTTCATAATGAAGAAGTCATCTGATCTAATAAGGAAACGTCAGCTTATGCAGCACTTGGTAAAATTCTGGTGTTATAGCTCCTAGTTTATGCTGATGCACTTTTGCTCCGAGGTTTTTGAAAATTTAGTTACCGAGTCAGCATCATTCTGGGTAAACTCCTTGCACTTTCTGTTTTTTTGCCCCGATCAGGTGCTTCTTTCATACCCGGGATCTAATATACAAGGTAATAGAATAGCAAATCTGCCAAACTTAACTCTGAATCGGGATAAAAAAATAAACTTCATTATTTTATCTTGAGATAATTATATAAAACTAAAGTAATGGTGTTTTGTTAAGTCTTATGACTGCCTGATTATTGATAAAATGGGCCCAGCACTGTTGGGCTGTCAGGCTGCCCCAATCTTTTTGGGTTTTGCTTTTTAATCCTTCTTTTCATAGTGGTTGTATTTAATTTTAGCAAATGCACGTCAGCACATGCCATAATTGTGGCTTAGTTTGCTGTTAAACATGGGTTAACAGAAGGAACTCGGAAATAATACTTTTTCTTTTTTTTGGGAACAAAGTGGACCTGATATGTCCACCAATTCCACTGCAGAATCGTTATATATGGTTTACAAGGTTCAATTTTAAAAGGAAACACAGAATAAGAGTGAGTTAACCCTCCCAACTCCTCACTGGTTTACATCACTATTAGATATAAAGTTCATCTAGCACCAAAATACTAAAAAATTAACACCTTGGAGCCTGGAGGTACACCACTACTTCCAGGTCTGGAAACCAAAAGAAAAACCGAGTATAAACAAATACAGATTAGGAAGCAACACAAATGACCGGACCAGTCATGCTTGCATGCATGTTGTATGCTGGAATCTGAAAAGTACCACTACTAAACTTGGTTACTGGCTGACATAAAATTGCTTACACAGTATAATACGGTACTGTTGATTGGTAAGACTACGTATTGAGTTTTTATGTTGTAATCGTAGGCTGCTTCTGGTGCTCTTGAGGATTTGGGTAATCTTTGTTAATCATTATCCAAGACCTCAATTTGAATGCAGACCAGGTAAGCGGAAGAAAAAAATGCAGAACAGGATATATTTGCTTGAAATTAAATCGGCGTCATTAATTATGTCTACAATAGTACAATACATAACATTACTCATTCACGATACATTCACACGAACGGGTTACTTGGTATTGATCATTAACAGTAAGTACACTGGTGATTGATTATTTGATTTGACATGAAAGACCAAGCAGCAGCATCTAGTTCTCTAAGATGTGCATAATTCGAGTAGCCTAATTTACATGGCTTTGCAACTAAGCAAGTGGAGTGAGAAAATCATTACTAAACAGTCAACACTGGATTAACGCAGACACGCAGAAAAATTATTTAAGATTTGACTAAATAATTATTTAAGATTAAAAGTTATTGTTGCAAAACAATAAAATCATGGGGATGGACACACAAATTTATTTAAGATTTGACTAAATAAAGTAACAAACCAATAATAAGTGTACAAATGATGACTTTTTGTTTAGTATTTGCATATATGTTTTACATCAGGTCTAGATTAATGTTTTAAATAGCGCGCTATAGCGTCGCTATAGCGTTTTTTGGACCCAAAACGCGATGCTATTGGCCAACACTGCGCAAGTTGCGCTATTTCCGCTATAGCGTAAATAGCGTGCGCTATAGCGCATAGCGTGATAGCATCAAAATAGCGCGCTATGCTACATAACATATTTTTTCAGAAGATGAGGATAATGAGCCGCCAGTTAAGTCTGATACTGAGCCAACAGATAATGAAGTGTCTGAAAAATCTATAGAATAATATATAGTTTGACTTGAAATTAGAGTAAAACCTGATATATATGATATTTTGTATAGGGTTGATAATATGATTAGTAACCTTTTGTGTAGGAAATGACTTAGGTTTAATGACTCTTTTGCACAGGAATCCAGGAAATGACATTTTTTGTGCAGAAAATGATACAACTTGTGACAGTTTAGATCATTTTGTATAGAAAACAATCCTATATCAGATATTTTGAATAGCAACTCGGACTTTGTACTAGTTTAATGCAAAAATATTAGTTTGTTAATTATTTTGTTTTGATTATTTGCTCTACAGAATTCTTAGTAATGTTGAAATTATAATCGCGATTTAGAACCTTGGTCTAGATATGTCGATATCATTGAGAATACTATTGGGATATCATATAGTTTGACTTAGTTAAACGAACTAATTATTCAGCTAAACTTGCTAATTATTCAACTTAACATCAACTTAACATATATGTACTTAAAATAAAATAGAAAAACAACTAATTATTCAACTTAATATGCTAAATATTTAACATAACATTAACTTATAATTAGTATGTAAAGTTGATGCTAAATATTTAGCCTGCTAATCATAAGTTGATATTTAGTAAGTTACGTTGAATAATTAGTATATTATGTTAAATAATTAGCTAGTTTGATTATATGATATCTCCAATGCTATTCTCAATCGTATCACCGTAGCATTTTCCTTTACATCAAGACACGCCAGTCACTTCATAGAAGGTAACAGCGCGAAATGCAAATGTGTGAACTAAGAAGGAGAACACAGGCAGTCAAACAGATCCTTGGGACAAAAAAAATGATATATTGAGAGAATCAATTAACTACAATAACACACGCATTAACCAATAATTAGATATATACACGTATTATTTACTCTATACACTAGTACACTACCTACTCTTCACAAAACCAACTTATTTGGGGCCCCCCAATAAAAGAAAAAAAAATGAAATTCAACGACTATTCAATTAACAGTTCATGCCTAACTAACTGTCTTCTTGTAATAAGAAATCATCATATTTGATCTGACCAGATCTCTTAGTCATTGAGTTAGGCCAATAATCTTCCTGGTTTCCACATTTGTGGCTTTGGTAATCTAGAAGCATGTTGAAGAAGTCCTGATGGTGAATTGATGATAATCTAATCTTAGCTGTACAAAATGACTCTATATTTGGGTTCATATTGTCTAAGTCTAAAGATACTGAGAGGGACTTGCATATGGTATCAGATCTTTTAGAAGTTCTCCTTGTGGAACTCGAATTTTGTAGTCGAAGCCCGGGAGAAATCGAGCGCATGCTGACGCAGGTCTTTTGTCAGTGCCGGGGCTCCGCAGTAGAACACACCTGTTGGACCACAGTATCAGAACAGATTAATTTTAAGCATATTGTACTGAAACTTGATTATGACTCAAAAGACAAATATTACACACTTTTGGTTTTTGGCAGTGACAATCTGTCTACTAAATTCTGTACATGAAAATGATTTCTTGTTTGGTTTATAGAAGTCAGGTGATTAACCAGCAGTGATTAAGAAAAGGAGATGTTACCTATCCGTTGCCCGCGGTGGTTAAGAGCCAGGCGCTTGTACACATTGCGCCAGTTGGGGCGGGCGAAATGGGTCTTGACACGGGTACCCGAAACCACGTCGACGCCGTTCTTGGCGTGGTTGAGGGACTGCAACATGGCGATGAGCGCTGACCTCGCGTCCCCTTCTTCGTACACGCTCGTGCAGTAGTTGTGCAGCTCAATGACGCCCTTCTTGTCGGTTTCGGCTATGTCGTTCATGACGCCTCTGAACCAGTCGAACGAACCCTCCTCTCTTGTGACCCAGTAGAAGTAGGCCCGTCTCGTCTTGAATGTGGTGGTCTGGTTCTGGTTCTGGTTCTGATTGAGCTCACCCGATTCAAGATCTTCGTCAAGTTGCTTCATGTTGTTGATTATGTCTTTGATGATGGAGATGAACGGTGTTGCACCAATGCCGAGCCCGACCAGGAGCACAACCTCGTACTGCTTGTAATCCTGCGCCGGTGCACCGTAGGGCCCGTCAATCAACACCCGGGGAAAGCTGTACATGACAATATTGTAAAAGAAATTTATAAAAGTCCACTAGTTGCAAATGGCCTAGTAGCTCAAGTGATAGCTAACTAGGATGGCTTTTGAGAGGTCATGGGTTCAATCCTCCATGGGTGTAAAATAAAAAGTTCCAATGAAATTAGTGAAGTATTCCACTTTCTTCAAAAAAAAAAAAAAGTCCACTAGTTAAGACATTGGATAATCTACTGTCAGTCAAATTTGGCTAGCAGACTTGGCTGATCATGTGCCCTTTTATTCTTAACAACCAGACAATTTTATTTGTATTATAATTTGACGGCTTCTAGACTCTTCACATGATTATCATATGTTATTGTCAACTAATTAATCACAATATATGATTAGTCTGTTAGTTTGGATTCTAGTCAAATATTTTAAGTTGAAGACAGTACACTAGATAAAGAAAGATGTTACATATCAGAGTTAATTTAAATAATAACTTTCTTAATTAATTGTATATTAATGTTGAATACTAGTTTGTTCATATAGAACAATTAATGTTCATATCTTATATATGGTACCAGAGTCTACAAATGCACAATATCTAATTAATTTAGACTCTTTTGTAGAACCACTCAGTTCAAAAGTTATTTTCCTTTTCTTTTTCTTTTCAGGTGAACTTAAAAATTGCACTAAAAATTTGGTTTCAAAAGAAGCATACTTTGGAACAAAACTGTTGTCATTGTTGTCAAAGTCAGCCCTCAGAAGGCCACTCTTCCCTGCAGCAGGTCTCTGGCATACCTATTCACAACCAAAACCCATTTTTAGAAAACATCAGATAAATTCTAAGCATCTAACAGTAAACAATCTTCCTTAAAATGCATATATATAGCTCATTTGCCAATCTATGGTTACCTCAGAGAAGACTGTTCTGAGCTGCCGGGTCCAGTCGCCGAGAGTCCGTATGTGCACACCAAGGTAATCATCTTGTGGAGCAGATGTGATTGAGAATGGATGCCTGTTTCACACAATTAATGTTATTTTTTGATGAATTTCAATTTCACACCTCAATGTCAATTGAACAATATTGAGTTGAATTTTGGTTGTTTATTGATTATTACCATTCAAACGGGGACACGGCGGCGCAGTTGATGAACATGTACTGCCCGCTCCTGTATCTGAAACCCGGCGGTTTCGATACCTGCAATGCAAGCACATTTCCGGGATATACGGCCACCTTCAATATCTTTACTGGACTCACTCTCGACCGGAGAGCCCTTAGCAACCGTTCTGCTGCGTAAATTATCATCGGAACAGCAAGATACATCCATGTCTGTTCAAAGAGGAGAATAAAGTTAATTATCATTTAGTTAATTATGTTATGATAAACATACAATATGAAAAGGTAATTAAGGTTTTCGTAAGCATACCGATTTCTTGTACCACTCATGGGTGAGATAGAGCTTGTAACCGTGGAGTATGAGGAGTCCGTAGACAATGACGAATAGGTGGTGCGAGTACCAGAACGCATTAAAACCGGTGATACGGTTGAAGGGTTTCGGCAGATTGATCCGTCCTCGTCTGAACCAAGGCGATGCCAACGTGAATGCGATGGCCATCAGAACCACCATTATGATACCGCTCCATCCCTCGACTCCTTTGACGAACCACCAATAATTATTCGGCCTAGGATTCCCGAAGTACTGCTTTAAAGGTTCGTAAGCTGCGTCGCTGGCATGTAGAAGTTTAGGGAAATCGCATGTCAAGTGAGCGCCGGCATGCAGCACAACTCCGACGATGATGCCAATTGCAATTACCTTGTGGAAGTTGAGATTATCGTCGAACGGAATTACTTTCCCGAGCTTGGTCTTGTTACGGATCCAAGTGATGGTGTTCCGACAGACCGGTAGGAGGATGAGTGCCATGTTGAATTTAAGTGTCTCAGCCGCCCCTTTCGCGGTGCAGACGCAGTAGCTCATCACATGGTACACGTAACGGTTGCGGTACTGGATGAACTTGAATACAAACAGGCCGATGCAGATACTGAGCCACAATGCCATGATCCAAACTCTCTGCCAGTTGTCCTCGAAGAAGTACCTGGTCCGACCGTACCACCGCCTTACTGGGTTCGGGTCTTTTGTCGGCTTCAGGCTCTGGCTCAACATCTGTGACAGATTCCTGCTGTTGGTATTGCCAATCTGCACTGACTGGCTGGGTGCTTGTAACAGCAGCATCTCCAAATTGTATATCTGTTGAGAAGTATAATAAATAAATAAAAATCACACTTAGAATTATTACTTAATTAACATATTGAATTTTTTTAAATCCACATTTTACATTATTACAATTTTAAAAATTGAGTTTAGGATTAAGTAATTGCCTCAATGTATCCCAGGTTATTAGGATCCAGTTCCTCCATGATAAGGCGAGCATACTCTTCAGCCTGTTCCTGGAGCTTGGAGAGCTTGTTTGCAGAGGCACTCATTGATATAATCTGTACATACAAGTTTACAAAACAAAATTATTCAACATCAGTATATTACTCAAATCAAAAGTTTACTCTTATTTAGTTATTTTTATCCTTAAATTATTTATTTTTATTTCTATTAAATGTGTTAATGTGGACCATGTCTAAACTAACTTAAGACTTAGTCACTACTAACCATTCAGCTAATTAAAAGGGCCATTAATTGTTGCTTATTAAAAGTCCAAAAAGAAACTCTTAGAATTAGGTGAGAGAGTTTTGTACTCAAAAAAAGCAAAGAGGATATATTAGAGGAGTTAATACCTCCTTGACTTCTTCTTCAGTTATTCTTCCATCTGCATCCTTGTCAACCCTACATTAATTGACCAGTACATAACTTAACAATTAATTAATTGATGAATTAATACATTTCCCATTACTTGTAACAGACTCTTACATTAAAAAAAAAAAAAAAAAAACTCATATCATAATATCACATATATGTTCACTGAAAATGAGAAAATGTGAGGAAATAAATATGTAAAAATGAATGAATGAATGAAATTAAGCGCACATGTCAAAGAAGGTTTGAAGCCTGGCATCAAAGCTCTGGTCCGAGATCTGATCCCAAAAATCCCTTAATTCTGCCTTTGTGATCAATTCAGCAGTTATGTTCCTCCTCCTTGCAAGTGCATCAAACAACTCCCCAGCAAACTCCTTTGATTCTTTCATACCTGCACCACTCATTATATTCACTTATTCACATCCCAATTCATACATCATTTTCCTAATTTCTACATTTTAAATTTAAAAATTAAAATAGAGTACTTGACTATCATCTAACTACTCAAAAATCAGAAGAAAAGGAATATATATAAGAATATATATTGCAAGTATTAAAATGCTATGTCAATTGAGTAATATATACCATACCTATGCACTGGCCGAAGCGGGATCGGTGGAGCAATCCGCTGGCGGTGGCCAATTCTGCGAACCGTTTCTCGACTGCGAGCCACCCGGCGGACCCGTCGGTCCTGCTAATGAATTTGAGTCCCTTCAAGGCATGTTTCGTGGCCGACTTGGACCGGTCCACCGGCTTCCTGGACGTTGCGGACGCGAGCCGTCTCAGCTCCTGAGACACCTGTCGAAACCTTGACGAGGCGCTCCTGATCATCGCGGCGGCCGCGGACGCTCTGGCAGACGACTGCTGCTCCAGTCTCTGCGCGAGCAGCGTGACCTCCGGATCCTCCTCCTCCGTCGCGGGCTTGACGCTGTGCACTGCGACTAAGTCGTCGCGCACATCGAGCGTGATCTCAACGTACGTCTGATCGTCGTCGCTCTCGTCCTTGCTGCTCGGCCTCGAGAAACTGAACCGGGCACTCTTCCTGCTCCCCTTCTTGCTCAGCGGTCCGCTGTGCGGCACCGAATCGGCCTCCGATATCTCCGAATTTTGCATTGTGTTGACTGTTCAGATGATCTCAGTCAATTTTGGAATAATATAATTGAGCTATTCTCCAGATGCTGATATTGATATATATTTTTCTTTCTTTCTGTATGGATGGATGTATGTATGAATGTATGTGTGTGTGTGAAGGTATATATAAGAGAGAAGGAAGGCAGTGAGAACTGATAGAGCAGCGCGTGGAGAGAGGTTGAATTGTTTGAATAATTTACTTTCTTGTTTTTTTCTTCCTCTTCTTCTTCTTTTTCTTTTTTCTTTTTAATTTAGTTGGATTTGATGACATATAATATATATGTGCTAATATGCATGAACGGAATGAATTCATATCCCTGCTGCACTGCATTATGCAGTTCACAGCTTCAACCATTAGATTGTCTCGATATTCGTGGAAGCGCGATCTCAAGATGATCCAACGGCTGACGTTGTGAACTGCACAATGCAGTAAGTCAGGGGATGAGCACTCGAATGGAATGGTAGCGAAGAAGAAAAAGATGAGGTTGGTGTGTGTGTGAGTGTGAGAGAGTCCGTATCTGCTGTTAATGTTATTCTTAGGGGTAACAGGGTTTTGGTAATATGGACCGTCGGATTGAAATGAACGGTTCAGATTTACACCAAAGTACAATTTTTCATGGAGAAAAGAATTTTCCGAATGAATCTGATCCGTTTATTTTGATCGAACGGCTGTGATTAGAATAATAGGGTCCTGTTATCCAATATTAGGATAACAGGTGATTCGATTCCGTGTGTGTGGCTGCGAGTCAAAACGCTCCCTTGGAATTTCTTTGGATTAATTAGGCAAGTGAAATGAAAATAGTGAGCTAGCTCTCTTTGTTGTTTGTCCGACTTGCAAACGAGTTCGGTAATAACGCATTCACCTAGATCTCTTTCGGACAGAATTTTAGCTAAAGTCTAATTTAGAGGCATCAATAAATTTCGGGGCATAAATTTTCTTTTTTTTTGATCTGACGACTATAAGTAAATATTTATCCAATATTAAATTCATCTGTCACAAGTAAAATTATTCGGATGGGATTATAGAAGCAAGAAATATTATCCAATATTAAATTCATCTGTAACCAGTAAAATTATTTGGGTGTGACTATGGAAGCAACACAGTCAGTTTTTTTTTTTTTTTTTTTTCAATAACAGTACACTTATCTTGAATATAGAAACTTTTCAAACATTTTAGAATTTTGTACCATTATTTAAAAATATAAAATATAACAAACAGTTGATATGAAACATTCAAAAAGAGGATTCAAAATTTTGAATGGGAGTTGTTTGATTCTCATTTATTAGCTGATGGTTACTCTACAAGTGGGTTTTATTCAGTTGGAATTATATATATGATTGCAAAATTTGTTCTGGAGTTACATTATTCAAAATTTAGTCACCTATTTACTGATCCTTATATTCATATATCTGACCGTTGAAAAATTCTGTTCGTCTCAAAGAACGAAAATACGACATATTTGTTTTTCAGATTTTACTCCGGTTAATTATATTCTGCATAAGTTCAGCATCCTTTTTGGAACTAATTATTAAGCATATTTTTCATTTCTAAACCAATTCTTAGCTAGAACTGGTCTCAAATAACTATATAATATCATAATATTTCAATTATGGAAAGACGCAAAAAAAAAGAATAAATTTTAAATAAGGTGATTGCTTCATGCCCAAAGTTGAAATACGTACTTGACTAAAAAATTTATATATGTTTGTTGAGAAGACAACCATTAAATTAGTTACAAAAAAATTATACAGCATAGTTAAAATATATATTTTTTAGTCTAACAAGTTATATATGTCGTTGAACTTTGAAATTCATCACCCATTAATAAAAAAAAATAAAGTCCAAATTTGTTCTGTATATTAAATACGGTATATATAGTGGATAATTTAGCCAAGTAAAACCACAAAGAAAAACAAAAAGGAAACCAAAGATAAAAAAAGATAAAAAAGGAAGCAAAATAGCAAATATAATTATGTGAACGCAGAGCTGGTTGTTGACCGGGAATGTTAGGAGTCAAAATAAAGAAGAAAGCGACAGACAACAGTCGTTAGTCGTATGGAATAATGGAAAGGGTATGATTTATGGAGGCGTAAATATTGACGATGCAGATTGAATCACACGCCGGTTTGAATATTTTGAATTTATCATCCTCCCGTACGTGCATCCAGCCGTTGTTCCACTGATCTAATGAAGTGCAAAAACCAAAAAAAAAAAAAAAACACGAAAAAAATGAACAGAAAATTTAAAACACGGCGTATATAGTTTGACGCGCATTGACCGGCTCTGATCTTCTGATACCTTGACTGTGTAGAGCTGTGTTGCGAGTTGTTGCTGGGTAGTAGTTCAAAGCATAGCCACAAGATTCATGAGTTATTGCTATTTTTTTTTTTTTTTTTTTTGCAAAACATTTTTTTCACCCTAGTCGAATTAATCTGCATACAGAATGCCCAACTATATATAACGTACCTTATCCACGAATAAAAACATATCTTTTTTCTGTGTTTCTAATATTTTATTTGTGATCTAAAACCGCGAATATAAGTATAAAATTATACAATGTATAAATTAAAATTTTTTTTATTTTGAATTCGTCTTTTCTTCATTTTTTATGTTGAATATTTCTTTATTTTATCAAATTAACTGAGTTGTTCCCCAATGACATGCTTTTGACCCAGCCCCACCAAACATTTGCTACAAAAAAAAAAAAAAGTGACTGACTGAGACTGACTGACTATGATGCAACGAATTAATCAAACATACATACCTGCAGCATAATTAGTTACACAAATGCAAAGCATAATATTCTGTTGGAGAGCATCTGCCACATTACTAAATAAGTATATATAATATGATATGTGACTACGTATAATATTGTATGTATGTATATATTTCACTAGTAGTGCCAAAGGTTAGGTGAGTGAGGCCACTCGTACCGTTTGATTAATTGCCTCCTCCCGGGAATGCTGACAAATTCTCAACGCGTATAACATACTACTTTTGTTGAATCAAATTAATATGAAATAACGGTCAACGACTATTATTTGCGTCCAAAAACACACTCTCTCTCTCTTTTTTTTTTTATGTGTAAAACTGAGAAACAAAATTTGAGTTAATATATAAGCAATCAAAGTGAGGTATGATTATTTTTTTATTTTTTTGCTTTTATAAAGAAGCTCAGTTTTCGTTCATGGAGAAGATGAGAATTAAAGGAACTCGGATCTTTGTTTATTTGACATCTGACAAAATTTGGTTTCTCGTAAAGTTGTTCTTTGGAGGCACTATAGCTGCTTTATTTTTTTTGATCGGGTTTAAAGACAGCAGCCATATTAGTTAGGACAGCAAAATTTTTGAATTATATAGAAAGAAATTTGAGAAAATCATATCATAAATAAATAAATTTTACTGTCCCCAAGTAAGGACAAGCAATATCCTTACTGTTCATGGGCTAACCTTTTTTTTTTTTGGTGGGGGAATAAAAGGCATATAGCTATGAATTATTCGGGGAAAAAAAAAAGGCAAGAGGTACCAAACCATCTGAAAATTTAACGAGAAAGATATATGTCACATGCAAGTCACCAAATATTCTTTGGTAGGCCATGTAATTATCAGGAATTATTGGTAACCAATGCATTATATATATATTCGGATCATTTTATAAAGACCAATTTAGAAAATTATTAAGATTTGTGTAAACTTCAAAATGTGTCTAAATTGTTCATAAATTAATTTTAAGCATTTGGACTAGGCAAGTAATTGTCAAGTATATATTTGGATTATTTTTTTAAAGTTAAGAAGTTAAGCCTCCATAAAATATTTTTAAAAAATTAAAAAGCACTAATAAAATTATATATTTTTTTGAGTGATTTATCACCGATAAAATAAAACACACACAAATTAATTAATACGGAATTAAAGTGTGACAGACAGTGTGAGCATGCTAGCTAATTTCACACGGTACACATATATTATATATGTCCTTAATTAAACATGTCATTTTGAGTACTCTTCCGTTAACCAACACGTAATTAAAATCTCGTTCAGCTGAAATCCAATAATACAAACAGTCCACTCTCATATCCAAAACAGATCATGTTTGGTACAATCACGTCACAAAACAAGAAGCTTTTTCAAACCCTAATTATATATAGATGAAGAACACAGATGGAATTATGGATAGAGCTAGCGAGCGTGCTAAAATGCTGCCTAACACACTGTTGAATTATACCTCAACATATATATAATTTCATCACATGGAAAAACATAGAGTCATAGCTAGGTAGCGACCACCCCTTTTATTTATCTACCGGTCCACTGTATTTTTTATGAACAAATATTATTTTTCAATAAAAATTTATATCTTTCCGATCAACATATATCATTTTCTAATAAACAGATACACTACAATTTTCAGCAAACATTTATACAAATGTGACAAACACATGAGTGCACGTGGGTATGTCAGATTGTGAGAGAGGAATGGAAACATATATATTGTGATCATAATATCATATGATAAATGGATAAGACAGTAATTAATCTGCGTAATCGCACCAACTACCGATGTCGTGTTGCACATAATCTTGTGTTACGTTGGTTATAGAAATGCTAATTGATCCAAGCTGCAATCTTTTTCGAATAATTAGTAGTTCTTGTTTCATTTTCAAACAGGAGATAAATATATATAAAACACAAATTTATAATTTTCAACAACAGGGACTCGTGTTGCTGTGTGTAGATTCTCCCGGACTGAATTTTGCAGCAATTGTTGTGTAACAAGTTGAAATCAAATTCTAATGTACTGATAAATCTATGGATTGGTCAAGCAATCGTTCATTTTGAATCGAACAATTTTTATTTTGCGGATCAAACATTCATCTTTAATTGTGTCTAATATATATATATAGTCACACCTATTTCTGAAAAATGAATGGTCTATATTTCATCTTATTCATATCAGAATGGGAGTTCATAATTGCACCTCTTAAACCCCCTTAACTACATCCCAATACATTTTTACCCCACCCCAATATATTTTTAGTTAAATTCTTTTTCAAATACAACAAATCACTTTTACCGGTTGCAATTCACATCCTCAATCGAACAAAGCACTTATATATATACAATAGAAAGATCAAGAATAAAAAAAAAAAATTTCATTTAAAATTTATAAGAGTATGAGAAAAAAAGAGAAAATATTACCAATTTAGTTTGGGATGGATGAAGGATAGTTAAGGGGACCAAAGATAATTTCTCTATCAGAATTAACCAGAAAGGATATGTAATTAGGTACTCCTTTACCCGCATTGTAATAGAGCACACAAACAAAATAACATAATTTGGCATACAGAAATGGCGGCTCAGATACAGACCCAAGTATAAACAAAACTAGGTTGTTTAAATGGTGATCTCCTTTAATTTTAATGAGTTGAGTGGTTGTTTGTATATTTAAGTTCATCCGGTTTGAAAATTTTGCCTTTTAGATTTCAGATTGATTCGATTTGATATTTGAAAATCAAATAGTGATCAGTTGGGTGAAGGA
The DNA here is from genome assembly GCA_030179965.1 of Cyperus esculentus. Lineage (NCBI taxonomy): Eukaryota > Viridiplantae > Streptophyta > Magnoliopsida > Poales > Cyperaceae > Cyperus > Cyperus esculentus. The sequence goes on along the minus strand of JASGLE010000015.1, from coordinate 2,624,025 downwards.
AAATTTAAACTGCAGAAAGTATCAATTATATATGTTAGTATTACAATACGTCACTATTAATTATGTGATAATATTTATATTAGTAAAAATAGATGAATATGTTATACTTATTTAATTTACTTGAAAAATTCAGATAAACAAATTGTGGGTATGTTAATGTAATGCTCTTCGGGTCAATTTTTTAGAAAAATTTGTTTTGCCTTTTGGATATATAATGTAGACCACAAAGGCATGCGTGTCGAACCATTTGGTTCCAATAGTTGTATTTTAAAAATCTTTGATCACTTCGAAAATTTGGTTCCAACGAGCTTTAGACGTCACACCGCACAGCTCGCTTGTTTAACCTACAACATTTTCCAAATCTTTATGCAATATTTAGATAGAGATAAAAGAGTCAATTCGGTCATCTCCTATAAAAAATTTCCAATAAAATATTTATACGAAATTTAACACCGCCCGCCCCCCCCCCCCCCCCCCCCCCCCCCCCCCCGCGCGTATATGCTCGCGCCCGATAGTGATTACAATAAATGTTATTTGTGAGTTTATCAATGTAAAACTATTTATACAAAATTTTAGTAGTCATTGTATAAAAAATATTTTTGTTTACATAAGATTATTATACTAGTTACAAAAATTGTATATATTAAGATGTATGTCAAAAAAAATAAACACTTAAAAATTGATGCCCTAGAATAATTCTCCAAAAAAAAAAAATTTTGAGTCTATGCATTTTTTGTTGCTTTTCTAAGTCTATAGAGTTGACATTTTTTACTAAAACATCCAACAAACATAAAGGGCATTGGCCTTTAATTTGCACCCCAAATAAACACATGCTTGTATGATTAGATTAAATTAACAGTACTAATTAAGATAATATAGAATTTTGTTAACTAGTAAATGACAATATAATATTTTTATGAAAAAAATATAATTTGAATTATTGGCATTTGCAATTCGGTACATCATATAAATTTGAGAACCCAATACACAATTTATTATTTTTTTATACCACAATTTTTATTATTGTTAAAGTGATAATGGTTCACTTAAAAGGATTTTAGCCGAATAGAAATTCTGTAGCATGCCGAGCATATATTGAAGTTTGAGAACCAAGAATCCAAAATTATATATTTAATAATTTGTATTTTGTAACTTGTAAGAATTTGACGGCCCCACATTTCTAAATTTTTATTTGACCTGAGTACCTGACTTAAGCTTTGAAAAATGAAAATTTACAAATTATTCTCGTCTTTTTCTCTGTCTCTCTCTGGAAAAAAAGTTCTAACGACCCACAAAACCTTTTCAGGTTCCTATTTTTTATTTTCTGCAAACATAAACTAACTTGCCAAATTTGAAAATTTCAACACGCGCTTTTCAAATTGACCTTTTTTGTGAGTCTTACACACTCTATTAGAGTTTTGCGACTATAAAACTGTACTACTGTTCAATTGTCTGCTCCAGGAAAATAAAAAAGCCACTTTACATTGGAGAATTGAGAATTCAAAAATCAAAATGAGATTTCAGCAAAGCAAAAGGGCACATATATGAGATGTTGAAACCTTTTTTTTTTGTTAGAGGTGACAAAATCTGATCCGAGAAATTAATTTGCCAGAAATACAAATTGACCCTATCTGACTTAACCTGGTTCAATCTGAAATCAAATTGTCAACAATTCAACCTAAATTAGCATGTCTCTTAATAAATTAATTAATAAGCAAATTGACTTGACCCGACCACTTCAAGAAGTCAAACTGACTCGATCCTATCTGGACACAATCCGAACCTGACCTGGTTGCCACCTCTACTTTGCTATTGCATCCGGACTACCACCAAAATTTTGGTAGGGCCGGGCTGCTAGTGACCCAGAAAATTTTTTTTTTTTTGCTAAATATATTAGCACATCCTTTTTTGTAACAATAATTTTTTCCAAATATTGCATTTGCGTATCACCAGCTTCTTAAAATGCATCATAAACATATTTGTTTGTATGTTCATGATTCTCTTAATCATTAATATTATATTTGTATTATAAGCTCATCAGAACTATCAAGTAAAAACTAACTTGTGTTATTTTTGTGAACATAAATCTACATGTGCTAAAATTAAGAAAATTCATGAAGAAAATACACATACATTTAGTTTAAATTTAATAGCATCACTTATAATGCGTAATTTGTTTATGACTTTAATCAATGCATATCAAATTGATCATTCTTCTTCAAAACTGCAATATAGATAGAATTACAATTAAATCATGTATTTTACATGTGAAGAAATATACCCTACTTAAAATAAACTAATTTGCAAGTGGTGTTAAGCATCCATATGTCATCCTTATATATATATATATAGAGAGAGAGAGAGAGAGAGCTAGACTGTTATACTAACGTTAGCATTTCGGATCGAAATGCTAACACCTCAAATTTTATGTTATCGTATCTGAAATCACGATTTATGGTGCTCAATAAATTCTTTGCATGAAAATATTAGGGAATACAAAAAATTTTCATTTTTAGAGTTTTCTAAGTATTTGTTTTGCATTTTTGAAAAGAGCATACACAAACATCAATAGTTTTCTAAGTATTTGTCTTTATATTAAAATATTGGGGAATGCAAAAATTTTTTATTTTTAGAGTTTTTCTAAGTATTTGTTTTGAATTTTATAAAAGAGCTTATAAATATTAATAAAATATTGATGTTTGTACATGCTCTTTTCAAAAATGCAAAACAAATACTTAAAAACTCTAAAAATGAAAAATTTTTGTATTCCCCAATATATTCATATAAAAAATTTATTGAGCACCATAAATCGTGATTTCGGACACGATAACATCAAATTTGAGGCGTTAGCATTTCGGAATGAAATGCTAACGTTAGTATAATAGTCTAGCTCTATATATATATATATATATATATATGTACTATATGTTGTGAAAGATACGACTCTTGTAAGATATCACATTGCCAAATGTTCTTTTATACACATGTTAAGATTTTTTTTTCCTTCTTTTTTCTGAAATTAGACTGACTGAAAGAAATCAGACCGAAATAAAATCTGAGAAACAATAAAAAATAAAGAATGTACGACAAATTGTGCAGTTTTATAAGTGGATTTTTTGAGAGACTAAGGCTTGGGTCTTCCAGGAGCACCAATTATTTCGGTGTTATACCCTCTTTATTTTGATTTACATTGCTTAGTAAATTTCCTTATAGAAACTTGTAGTATACAAACTTTTTATTTTAGAATTTATAATATATTTGTTTTAAATATTTGAAACGATGTAAAAGAATTTATTGTGGTATTTAAGAATTTTGCAAAACATAAAGTATTTTTTTAGCTAAAAGCACCCGAAGCGTAGTGCTTTTGGAAGCATAAGTATTAGAATATGATATCTATTAATCGGATAGATATATCTATTAACTAAAAATAATATATGTTAATTGAAATACGGTGGATGGATATACAACAATTAAAGGTGAACTCTACCTGTTACTCGGTGTGTGCAGGTGCAGGCTAGAGTTGGAATTTGGAACTAGAGTAGGCCGGCGGAACTAACAATTTGTATCTTCTACCAGACTACTATGCTCTATGCTGCACTATACCGTATTACCGTGCAATACGTCGACCATTGGATTGCTTCGAGATTCATACCCACCATGGATCCCAAGTGATCTGACGGTAAATTCTATGATTATATTGAGCAAAATAATCACAAGGTTAGGAATGACATCCACTGCCATAGTTTTCTATGGCCGGCACAACGGTGTCATAGTTTTTTTTTTTGTGTCTATATAAGTGGGATCCACAATTTAAAGACACCCTCTATTTCTTAACACTTGGGCTATTCAAAATGATCCGACAGACCTTTTAAACTATAGCAAGATCGTGTCATAATTTTTTATGGCAGCAAATGCGGACCCCACAAAGTTATATATAGTATTTGGACTTTTGGGTTCATAAGTCCGTGTTCTACCGATCGAGTCTATATTGAATTATTTTATTTCTTTTTTGTTTGAATTATTTTGTTGCAGATGCTTCTAACATAATTTAAATTTCTACCGAGTCTATATTTATTCACTTTGGATATGACTAGTGAATTCTAATAGGATCAAAATTGCATATCTTTTTTTTTAATCGTGTTTTTATGTTTCAGCTATGTCTACACTACATTTTAAATCCTATATATACCTTTTTTTGTTTAAGGAAAAATAATATTGATTACCAATTTGCTTACCACTTGAAAAAAAAAAAAATGGATATATTCGCCCCTGGTTTTTTACCTGCTAGTGATCTGGTTTCATTTTATTAGTCAAAGGGCTTAATGTTTTCGTGCGTAAATACAATTATACAATTCTTTCCGCAATCTATATTCGGTGCAGATTTTTCGTCACTACTAATTATTAGGTGATTGCTTGTGCACACCAGCAAGGGTTAATTATTTTATTTGATTGGACCGTATGATTTCTAATACTAAAGAGGAAGATCACTTGATATATATATATATATATATATATTAATTCGCTGTTATTCTCACACTACCACAGAAAAAATCATCAACGGCGGTTATTTATGACAATTCCCAACGGTTCAGCGAGGGTTGGGAATACGAGGGTTGCTAATGCTTACTAAAGAACCGCTGTTGATGCCGTCAATCATCAACGGTTAAAAGAGAATAACAGTTGCTGTTCCTACGCAATCAACAACGGTTATTAATAAAAAACCGTTGGCAAATGACATTATCTGTGATCTGAAATATTTAAATAATATATCTTTGCCAACGGTTCATAAGAAGGAACCGTTGTTCATGACCGTAATTCACAACAGTTTATAAGAATTAACCGTTGGCAAAGAAGCTAATCCACAACTGTTCTCTCCAAGAACCGTTGGCAATGAGACGAATCAACAACGGTTATTTTGGAGAAACCGTTGGAAAATGACGTCATCAATGATCTAAATTATTTAAATAAAATATATTTTCCAACGGTTTACAATAAGGAACAGTTGTTGGTGTTGTCAATCAACAACGGTTTACAATAAGAAACCGTTGTCGGTGATGCCAATCAACAACGGTTCCTTAGTAAATAACCGTTGGAAACGACTTTAATCAACAACGGTTTTTATAGTCAATTGTTGGCAATTATATGAATCAACAACAGTTTTTTGGTAGGAACCGTTGTTGATTTCATCATTTGACAACGGTTTTTTATTAAACCGTTGTTGATTGTCGTAATTCCCAACGGTTCCTTGTTGTGGAACTGTTGTTGATTATTTACATGTTTTATTACACAGCGTTATTACCAACGGTTTTTTTAAACAATTAAATAACCGTTGTTAAGTTTTGTCGAACTGGGCATGTTGTTTCTGTTTCATTCAGAGAACCATACACATTCACATATATTCTGTTTTCTGTTTCATTCAGAAATTAACCAATCTAAATTAATATAAATCACATAATTAACACATCTAAATTAATTAACCAATCTATATACATACAAAATCAATTAATTATACCTATTTTACAATTCGAAACCTCCTAATAATATCTACTACAAAAATCCGATCGAGATCACAATTCGTAACGCAAAAATTCGCAACAAAATTCTATTACCTCGTCGAGTTGATGTCGTTCGTACCTTTCGGATGCAATAGCCTGTAAATTTAAGAGGTTGCATATATTTGAATTAGTTTGATATATAATATGAAATAAAACATATATACTTGATAAACGAAATAGGTATATATACCGAAAGGTAACTTCTCCTCATAGCACGTATTTATTAGGTCATGCATCGTCCGCATGACGTAATATCCGCACTCGGAGCCGCCCGGTTGCCTTGGGCCCTACAATAATGAAAATAGATCAAGAATCAATATGGATTTCGTACGTTTTTCTTTTTTTCTTTTTTTGAATATTTACAAGCCTAATTGTATATATAAGTTACGTGTATACGTATATACCTTGATCAACTTATACGTGAGCTTGCCTCCGTTCTTCTTGATCACTCCTCTTTTGGTCCAATAATTTCGGAAGGCCCTACAATTAATATAAATTAGTGCGATGATTCATATTTTGTTTTTTAATAAAAGGAGAACGGAATTTAGTTGATTATTAAGCTTACGTATTCAAATAGCCCATAATCGTTAACTTCGGCACCTCGGTGGGACACAAGGAATCCATGATGTAGCACCGAGACTCGGCTAGATGCACGATGAGAAGCCACCAGTGAGACCTACAATATTAATTATTTCAGTTTATTTGCCATCCAAACCAACGAGAACGAAAGGTAAGAATTTATATATTTTTTTGTTAAAGTAGAGTTGAGTAATTTCGAACCCTTCGTGATACGGGAGGAAGACGATCGAGTCGAGCTCCATCGGCTCAATGAAGTCGGTGAGGTAAGTAGCACCCTCTCTCGCAATGTTGTCGGCCGCACATCGGTAGGGGTCCAGAAAACGGAAGCGGCCGAACAACAACATCTTGCACCGACGTGCGCTTGCACTACATTGGAAAACCAATTATCAAATTTTTTTACGCTAACTACAGATTAATATTTCATGAAAGAAATATCAAAGTCAAATAATCGATCTTACATGCTAAACATTTGAAGTATTGTTACTTCGAGCCAATCATTCTTTAGCATGTCGGTGATCGCGGTGGTGGTGAGCACCGTTGTACCCCCGATCCCTAGATCCTCCACACCGTAGTCGACCTCGAAAGTGTCGACCTCTGACGATTGGCTCATCAGCAACTGGTAGAGCGCAAGGCCATGCTCCTGAAGTCGGTGCACCTGAGAATCCTCAAGTAGTGGCACCCGACTCGCAGCTTGTGACGACCTCGGGGGCGGTGTACTCGGGCTCCGTGCCGATGCTCTCCAGGCCTACGATTAATGAAACCTATGCAATTAGGACCGAATTGGTATATAAATAGTTTTTTTATTTTTTTAAAAAATATATACCTGACCGGTCGACTTGGTCTCTATCAAGTGCACCGGCCACAGAACAAAACTCCCGACTGCTTCATGGATTTCCACAAGATCCGCCACCGGAGTCGGGAATTTGTGTGACCGATTCGCCTCGACGCAAAAATCTATCTGCACCTTTCTTTGATCGGGCGGGATCGGTTGACCGTGGCATGTGGCGCCCGGAACGGGTAGAAACATCCTTCCGGTCGCCACCTCGATCTGAGTATCCGCCGCCTCAACATAGAGTTTGCAATTGCGTGACCTCTGGAATGTAAATATTATTGTTAGAAGCTTTGAATTAACTCAACCACATTTTTTAATTCGTCGAGTAGTGTTGGACTACAAATAAAACAGAAAAAAAACGTCTACCCATATTTCGGACTGAAATAAAATATTTCGGTCCTAAATCTGTCTTCTGTTTCGACAGACAAAATTTCGGTCCGAAATATTTCATTTCGTTCTTGTTTGTCGATTGTCGTCTCCTACGTTCGTGCATCACTTCGGACCGAAATTGTGTCTGACACTTATTTCAACAAGTAGAAAGGTAAATTACCTTGTTCTCGGGGGCGGGCGGTCCCTGCGGTGCCGGCGCCACAGACGAAGAGGTACCTGCCTGCTGGAGCTCACCTCCGAGCAGTACCTGTTGGAAGTTACCCGGGACGCAGACGGAGGCCATTAGGTCCTGGATCCTTGCGTTCATCTCCTTCGTCATTTCCGCCGTCATCTCCTCCCGTTGCTTCCTCAGCTTCTCTTCGAACTCCTCTCTCATCCCGTCAACCTCCGATTGGGAGTAGCAACCGGAGTGAGAAGTCGCGCCCCGTCTCCTCTTTTGCTTCCCGAAGACGTCTTTCCGGCGTGTATACTCGGAGCTGTGGGCCCGCGTTCTCCCGGGATGTTCCGGCGTCCCTAGAGCGGCAGTGAGGACATCATTTGCGCCGTCGGGGACGAATGATCCCTCACTCGCTTCTCTTATTTTTCCTTCCTGCAGTGATCAATTGAGTAAAATTAACGTACATGATATATGTTCAGTTTAAAATCAATTGATTAAAAACTGTGAAAGCATCAACAACGGTTTTTACTAAAATAACCGTTGTTGATGATAACCATCAACAACAGTTCTATACATAAATAACCGTTGTTGATACTTTCCATCTCAAAATTCTAAAAAATAATTTTGCTTGTCATTAACAACGGTTCCTCAGTTAAAACCGTTGTTGATGACAACAATCAACAACTGTTTCTTCAATAAATAACGGTTAATTTAAAATGTGCAGTTAATTTAAAATGACGAAAGCATGTGCAGTTAATTTAAAATGTTAAGTTAAGAATATATACCACTCTCTTCTGGACCTCCCGAATAGCCGGATCGTCGATAACGGCAACTCCATCGACGATGCTCTTCGACCTTGCCAACATCCAGTCGCGGCTCCGTTCGTCCAAATCGGCACTGATAGGAGTGCCCGATGGTTCCGTCGGTGGAATTACGACATTGCGAGTCCACTTCTTCCTCCTTGCACTCGCGTAACCGCCCGAGCCGAGCCTGTGAGGGTACACGTTCTTCTTGGACGCCTCTCGCCCTTGCGCACTCTTTTTCTGTCAATTTATGAAACAGCGGCGTCAGTACAAATTAAGTAATTAGTAGTGCAGATTTTTAAATAACAGTGATTTAATTGATGAACCTTAAACTCGTCAGTGTTGCAGTTCCTGACAAACTCTTCCCACACATGTTGCGGGATGTTATGCTTTGCGCAAGGGTCCTCCTCACTCTCCTGAAGAATGTAGGTTCGGTTCAAGTGCGATTTGAACTCCTTCCAACGGACTCCCACCTTTATCAAGACCTTCCTCTTCTCCCTGTCGTCCGGGAGATGCCAGAAATCCTGCAGGACATATAAAGTAATTATTCAGTTAATCAACGAATTCGGTTAATTGTACAATCAATTATGCAATTTCTATTTTGAATAAAGTTCGAGATTAAATTTTGCAATTTCTATTAATTATACAAAATCAAATGAAGGTATTCAATTAATAATATAATCTGAGATTAAAGTTCAAGAAAACACCTTTATTTTGTTCCAGCAATTCGTCTTGTAATCCAACGGGACCTTCTTCCAGTCCGAGAAATTGATGGGCACATGATCTCTCGCGGTTTGGCCCACATAATTCGCGAACGACCCCGTGGCGGCCCCTGTGGTGTTGCCATCTGTCCAGAACTCTATCTTCCTTTCGGGGTCTTTTACCTTCTTGCGGTAAGTCTCCCTGGTGGTTGGCCCTCGTCGCCTCCGGGGTTCTTGTTCGGGTTCGGGTTGTTGTTCGAGTTGTTGTTCGGGTTGTTGTTCGGGTTGTTCGGTGGTTTCGGGGTTTTCAGGGTCCATGGCTGAGGAGCAGAGGAGAGGCAGAGAGGGAGGAGAGGAGAGGCAAGGCAGGGAGAGGAGAGGAGAGGAGAGGCGAGGCAAGGCAGGGAGAGGGGGCGGCGGCAGAGAAGGAGGAGAGGAGAGGCAGGGCAGGGAGAGGAAAGGCGGCAGGGAGAGGAGAGGAGAGGCAAGGCAGAGGAGGTCGGAGACAGAGAGGAGAGGCAGGGAGAGGAGAGAGGAGAGGAGCTTACAGAGAGGAGGGAGAGGAGAGGCAGCGGCGGCACGGCAGCAGCGGCGGCGGCGGCGGCACGGCAGCAGCAGCAGCAGCGGCGGTGGCAGTGAGGGCTTGATCGCCTGAACAAGCGCGAGAGAGGGTTTTAGAGAGGTTTTGGGACTTAGAGAATTTTACAGTGAAATTTGAAATGAAAGAGAGGAGTACAAACGATTAAAAACTGTGAAAGCATCAACAACGGTTATTTAAGAGAAACCGTTGTTGTCGCACTCAACAACGGTTTTTACTAAATAACCGTTGTTGATGATAACCATCAACAACGGTTCTATACATAAATACCCGTTGTTGATACTTTTCATCTCAAAATTCTAAAAAATAATTTTGCTTGTCATTAACAACGGTTCCTAAGTTGAAAACCGTTGTTGATGACAACAATCAACAACTGTTTCTTCATTAAATAACCGTTGTTGATTCTTTCCAGTTTTCAATAAAAAATATAATTTTTCCTTGTCACTAACAACGGTTTCTTTGTTAATAACCATTGTTAATGAAATCAATCAACAACGGTTTTCAATATAAAAAACCGTTGTTGATTTATTCAAAGTTTTAATTTAACAAAATTATTTTGTTGTCATCAACAATTGTTTTCTTGAGTAACCGTTGTTGATGACGGCAATCAACAACGGTGCTGTAATTAAAAACCGTTGTTGATTGTTTCGCGCCTTAATAAATATGAATCGCGGGGTTTCCAGAGACTTCAGATGCGCACTGGCACCAATCTCGAGACCCAGTTAATGCGGTTGCCAAGAGTACTTTTAATCTAATCAACAACGGTGGTTCATGTAGGAACCGTTGTTGATTCTGTCCAGCTTTTAAATCTGAAAAATTACTTTTTGTAATCAACAGCGGTTTCTCAGTTGGAAACTGTTGCTGATTCCTTTCAGCTTTTAATTTAAAAAATTACCTTCTTGTTATCAACAACGGTTCCTGATTGATAACCGTTGTTGATTATTTTATTGTGGGATTTTCTGAGACCCAAATAATGAATGAAATTATGTTTCAGCCTATCTGATAGAGGTAAATTATGGTGACACAATACAAATAAAAATCTTAAGTGCCTTGCATGATCAAATTGTCGTCCATTTCAGCCAACTCAGCTGCTTTAGCCGGCAGGAAGAGAAGAGTTGCAAGGTGTGTAAAAAATGGCAAGACCATTTTTTACTGGAGCCACAGGGGTCCTACAGGTGTGTAAAAAATGGCAAGACCATTTTTACCTAACCCATGTCTCATGACCGGCGTGCGCGCAGCTCCAGTTAGCAGCAAATTAATAAGTGCAACAGTAATTAGGGAATAAAACAAGGATGGAAAAATGCTAGGAGCTGGTGCACCGTCTGAGTCCATTCTCTGACGGTTTGCGTCAGATGGAGACCCAACTCAAGTGCCCTGCTTGGTAACTAACTAACAGTACCCAAAAATGATGAGTTATGACCATGCTTTGCAGATTTCGAGGCATTTCTGCTATCTCTACAGCTTGAGTTGGTAGGATCAACCCTTCTGCGAGGTTTTGCCTGCGGGTGTGGCATTGAGTTGTGAACCTTCTGGTTCTTCTGAGGTGCTGCAGGTGTGGTCCTGCCGGTTAAAGCAGATTGCTCATGCAAGGCACTTATCAGATTGCCTTTTCTTCTGAGGTGTTGCAGCTGGTCCTGCCGGCTAAAGCAGCTGAGTTGGCTGAAATGGACGACAATTTGCTCATGCAAGGCACTTAGTTGTTATGTGTGTTCTGGTATACTACCTCTATCAGCTAGGCTGAAACAGGAATTCATTCATTATTTGGGTCTCAGGAAATCCCGCTATGAAACAATCAACAACGGTTTTTTTAATAAATAACCGTTGTTAATTTTGCCATCCACAACGGTTTTTTAATAAATAACCGTTGTTAATTTTGCCATCCACAACGGTTTTTTAATAAATAACCGTTGTTAATTTTTCCATCCACAACGGTTTTTTAATAAATAACCGTTGTTGATTCTTTCGCAGATTTTAGTTTAAAAAGTTATTTTGTTGTCATCAACAACGGTCCTCAGTCAGTAACCGTTGTTGATACCTCTATCAACAACTGTTGTTCACTAAACATGATCTTAGTACGAGCAAATTATTTTGTTGCTTATAATAAATATTTTGAAATATCTAATTAATTACAAATAGCAAATTATCTAAACGTACATTAATTACAAATAGCAACACACACAAACAAAACAAAAGAAATATTAGAACTCAACAGGCGCAAGATCCCAAGCTTGTCATCTATCCGATACATTCGCTGAACATGCACCTGCATTAATGAATTAATTTAGTTAATATATCTATATATCTAATTAATTTCAAGTATACCTAATTACTTTAAGTAATTATTCTATTTAATTAATTAAAAAAATGTATCATTTACCTTCTATGCGGTTTTCTTTCTTTTCTTTGATCCCTTCGATTTCTTCCTTTTTCGTCTCTTCAGCCACGTTCCTTCGTCATGGTCTGTACGGATGTAGATTGTCTCTGGCGCATCATCAACTGGCTGGATGGCGGTACCATTACAAAATGGTCCGGTTTCGTCAAACTTATCGTAGTCGTCCTCATCGACAACGTCTCCGATCCCTACAATGTGCCGTTTACCGGTAAGAACAACATGCCTCTTTTTGTCGGCCGGGTCAACAACATAAAACACCTGCTTTGCTTGCTTAGCCAGTATGAAAGGATCGTCATGGTATCCCAACCGACTGAAATCAACGGTGACAAATCCATCCTCATCCCGTTGGACTCCGCGTCCGTTGTCGATCCACTTACAGTAAAATAGGGGAATCTTAAATTTAACGTAATCTACTTCCCATATTTCTTCAATCCAACCGTAAAATGGCTGGGGCATATCTCCAGAAGCCGCTAGAGCTACTAACGTCACACCACTGTTTTGCACGGTGCTCTTGCTGTCTTGGGTCCGAGTGTACCAAGTGAAGCCATTCAAGTCGAAACCTTGGTAGGTGTGCACTGTTGACCCGGGTCCGAACGCTAACCACCTGACAGTCTCACTTACGTCTTCATCGGATGGTCTGGAATGTACACTGTCTTCGAACCATCTTATGAATGTTCGATTATGCTCATTGGTGACCCAACTTTCACTTCTCGAAGGATTTTTCTCACGTAGCTCTGTCAGGTGCCGGACGACGTACGGACTTACATCAGCAAGGTGCTGAAGAATTTTGAGATGTGCAGTCCGGATCAAATCGTGATCCGGCCTCACCAGTTTGTACCCAATAGTACCTACACCTTGGAGTCTCCCCTCGTGCCGAGGCTTGGGAAGGCCGATCGGGTCAATGTCGGCCACGTAATCGGTATAGAAACCGATGATCTCTTCAGCATCATACCCTTCAACCATACTTCCTTCGGGCCTCGATCGACTACGGACCAGCCCTTTCAACTGACCCATGGCTCTCTCAAAAGGGTACATTTGTCGCAGGAATGGGGGGCCACAGAGTTTTATTTCTCTAACGAGATGGACTGTTAAATGCACCATGATATCAAAAAATGAGGGTGGAAGATACATTTCCAGTTCACACAGGGTCGTCACGACATCGGACTGTAAGAAGTCCAGCCCTTCGGGATCGATCACCTTCGAATTAACTTTGTTGAAGAAGGAACAGAACCTGGTGATCGACTTCCTAACATGCGGGGGGAGGATACCTCGAATGGCAACCGGGAGCAGCTGAGTCAGCAGGACATGATAATCATGTGATTTCATCCCGATCAGTTTCATATCTTTCATGGACACCCTTCTGGAAATATTTGAAGCATAACCGGATGGCACACGAATTGATTGCAGGCATTCTAAAAAACTGATTTTCTCTTTTCTCGATAGAGTGTAGCAGGCCGCCGGTAAGAAGGTACGCTCTCCCTTTTCTTGGGGTGCTAGCTCTGGGCGAATGCCCATTTCAACCATGTCCTTTCTAACGTTGATGCCATCCTTTGTTTTCCCTGCGGTGTTCAACAACAAGCCCACTATGCTCTCAGCGACGTTCTTTACAATGTGCATCAAATCCAAACAATGCCTAACATCCATATGCAGCCAATAAGGAAGATCCCAAAATATGGACCTCTTCTTCCATAAGTCGTCCGGATTATCGTGAGCAACAACATCCTTCCCAAATTGGACTCTTATGTGCTTCACTTTTGTGTAAACTTCTTTGCCGGTTAACGGGACCGGAGCTTTTCTCCTCTCAGACTTGCCATTGAATTCTTTCTTCTTCCCTCGATATGCGTGGCCAACCCGAAGGAATCGACGATGCCCCATGTACACAATCTTCTTACAATGCTTTAGTCGTATGGAACAAGTTTGTTCTCCGCAAATAGGACACGCCTTGTATCCTTTTGTTCTGCATCCCGACAAGTTACCTAACGCGGGAAAATTGTTGACCGTGCAGAAGATCATAACATGGATGGTACACCATTCTTTCTTATATGCATCGTACACTCGTATTCCCTCTTTCCATAACTTCTCCAGTTCCTCAATCAGAGGAGCTAGGAACACATCTATGTCATTACCCGGTTGTTTAGGACCCGATATCAGTAGTGGCATCATTAGGTACTTCCTTTTCATGCACAACCAAGGAGGAAGGTTATAAATGCACAAGAACACCGGCCAGGTACTGTGTGAAAGGAATAGCACGATGGCTAGAGATGCGGAAATTAAAATTTTTCTAACCAAAGCATGTGCAGTTCAATCAGATCTTGCCAAACGAACGACTTATCGCTGATCTACACAATAACATGCATAGAGAGGCAGTAGTTATACCTTTGACGCGTAAATGGTTGCTCGGTGTGCTGTCCGGTTGCGCGTCGCCCTTGTCCACCAAAGGTTCGACCACCACCGTCCGTCTAGGCAAGAAGAACGTTGACGGCGGGTCCTTCGATCTTTTCCTCGCACGAATCTCAACCCTAAACTCTAGGTTTGATAGAGGAGATTTCTCAACACATGAGAGAGAGAGAGGAAGAAAGGTGGCTGGAAAAACTTACTTTTTCGTGCATGAAACCTTCCCTTTTATACTTGTCAAGAGTGATTAAGGAAACCCTAATCACATACCCTAATCTGCCTTTCTGTCAGGTTACGTTATAACGCACCCAATATTGCGTTATAACGCAACACCTGACAGAATCAGATTTCTGTCACAGATTGCTGACAGAACCAAATGACAAGTATTCTCTCATATGTTCGAGACATAAGATCAAAACATCATAGCCATGATGATATTCAGGTTATCATGATGCCCAATCAAGCTCAAGTCAGGCCGCGCCTGATTTGACTTATTGCCATCACTCGTTACACGTTCGCCGACGTGACACGAACCTGAACAGGACTAATGGTCGAGAGCCTCTGTAGGTGTGACCTTATAGGGATCTGGATCATGTTGGGTTGCATTAACAGTGATTCTCATCTACCTGTTCAATGCTGATCATCATCAGTGTCAAGCCATCCACGTGACGATCCCCAAATGATACAGACAGTACGCACGTCCACGTAGTATCTTGATCCTGAGTAAGAGTACCTTACTTGTGTTGATTCTATGTCATATGAATATCCAAGATCAGTCCGAGGCAGGATTGTGTCATCCTCACGACTATATCATTTACTTAACGTCCATATAGATTAAACACATGACTAATATTAATCATTGCGCGCGTGTGTAATCCATAATGTCAAGGGGCCCAGAGGATATCATAACTCATCTATGATGAGAGACATTCCAGTATCTTGATCATCCATGATCCAAGCTACCAATTCTACACACCGAACTGGAATCCCTTATGCCACCTGTTACGGTTGGGATAGGAAACTAGTCACAGTGTGCAGTTATGACATTTGGTCATGACAACCTCAACCGTGAATCCAACACTGACAAGAATATGAATGACATAACACATTCCTTTTGTCATATTCTTGTCGCGGTCAGTCCAATGCCATGTCACAGAGAATGTGCACATGCATCCATATGATCTAGTTGATAGCCGCGCTATCAATGGGACGTGATACAAACCCATCTGCTAGACTCATATGCTGATCCTATCCGACCAACTAGAGTACCATGCTAGTTATCATAGATCAGGGCAGTTTTAGAATTGACGTCATACCCATCATGGCATATCACTTGCTCTTGTCGTAAACGACACAAGCCATAACGTAACATCAATTCAAGGAAACTAATGAATAAAACATCCAAATAAGAATAACCATGAACAAGCGAATACCATATATATAAAAATATAAATATGTATGTTTCTCTAGTACATAAACACTAACACTGTGCCGGCTGCTCATGTTACCGTAAGGATTCATTCCGTCGGTACATAGCCCTAACCTTAAGTTTCTAGGTTCGCCACCGAAATCAGGGAATGTCATGTCAATCTTTCTCCATTCAGAAGAATCGGCGGGATGTCTGAGCATTCCATCGTCTTTTCTACACGTGCCAGCCCACTGTAACAACTCAGCGTCTCTTGGATTTGCAAAAAGACGTTGCAATCTCGGTTCTACTGGCAGATAATACAAGATTTTCGCCGCAGGTTTTTTACCTTTCTTTGATGGGTCAGTTCCCGGTTTGTACCTTGAAAGCCCACACTTTGGACATTTATCAAGATTGACATGCTCTTTTCGATATAGTACACAGTCTTTCGGGCATGTAGGAATCCTATCAATTGTTAAACTCAACGGACACAAAATTTTTTTCGCTTGGTAGGTTGTATCCGGCAACTCGTTATCTTCTGGGAGCATATCCCCTAAGAGTTTTAACAGATCTATGAAACTTTTATCGCTCCAATTATTTTTTGCTTTTAGGCTAAATAATTTGAAAACCGCTGATAATTTTGAAAATTTCGTACAACCGGGAAATAATTCTACATTAGCATCTTTGCTCAGATTAATTTCAGAAAATTCTGGTATGTCCACAAAATCGTCGGGAATGTCGTGCATCATTTCATCTACTTGATCATAGTCCGTACAATTAGTGCTATCTATATTTTCTATATTTTCAACCCCAATTTCCTCCCGTACATCATTTTCCCGATCTAAAGAGGTCTCGGACACATTGGAAGCCTTGCTTGACTCCGCATTTGCCGATTCTTCGGAGCACTCGCCATGCCACACCCAACGAGTGTACCGCTCCTTAAATCCACGACGGATCAGATGGCCCCTCACTTCTCTGACATCCCTAAATCTCCGCAAGTTCTCACAATCGGAACAAGGGCATAAAATAGTTTCATCACCCCTACGCCTCATATGTTCCTTCGCACAATTAATGAATTCTTCGACTCCTAACAAGTAAGCACTTGTATCACGCCTCCCATACATCCAACTCTTACGATCCATCTGTAAGAGATAATTAAATATAATTTTTATTATGCATGCAATATTAGTACTAGGTCCCTGCTGGTTCTACAATTAATAGGTTCCGGGCCGGCCAACCATCCTAACCCACTCTTTGAATACCTTGTCTCATTAGCGAACATGCGTTGGGCAATTTGTTGTTCGAGAAAAATTCGGCAGCATTTCCCATTAGCTCCCCCGAGTACGCCATTGCACGTACCCGTGAGAACAAATGGAGAAATGATCTACCGAATTTTTCTCGAACAACAAATTGCCCAACGCATGTTCACTAATCCTAAATGAGACAAGGTATTCAAAGAGCAGTCCCAAACGGGGACTATTCGAGATTAACCCCTATTGGATTAATCTCGAACGGGTAACGACCTAAAGTTATTCAAGTTCCGGTAGTTTGGTTCTAATGCATGACAATACCCACATATAAAAAATGCTAACATGCATGCAATTATATGCTAATTAATTATATAATAACTACTGATTATTCAATCAAGTAGATAAATAGAATTAACCTCAATATCTCGAAACGAAAATGGGAGTCGGAGGGGAGAGTGGTATGCCTTCCAATCAACTTCCTCTTGAGCTAGATTGAAATTAAAGGAGGAGGGGGAGGGGGCGCTGCTGCCTGCTGGTCTGCTGGAGAAGGAGGGAGGAAAAAAAGAAGGTATATATGCCTTATGATTAATTTGCTAGCTACTGGGTGAGGAAAAAGTGTTGTTGTTGCTTGGAGAGAATCAACAACGGTTCCAAATGAATAACAGTTGTTAAATGGGCCACAGGCGGGAAATTCTCCCGCCACAAGAAGGAATCAGCAACGGTTCCCAACAAAAAACAGTTGTTAATTCTTACACAGGAATTACTTTATGTTACCCAAGAATCAACAACGATTTGTTCTTTAGAAACAGTTGGGAATGATAACGGGTTAGCAACGGTTTCTTATAGAGAACAGTTGTTGATTCTTGCACATGAATTTTATGTCAACAACGGTTTCTCTTTGAAGAACCGTTGGTAATGATTATCCCTTTACCAACGGTTTTTAATAGTGAACCGTTGTTAATTCTCGCACAGGAATATTTTATGTTACCAAGAATCAACAACGGTTTGTGTTTTATAATCCGTTGTGAATGCTCCACCTTTTCCAACGGTTTTATGTAGAGAACCGTTGTTAACTCTTGCACATGAATCAACAACTGTTTCTTCTTAAGGAACAGTTGGGAATGATATGCCTTTCCCAACTGTTTTTTAAAGGAACAGTTGTTGATTCTTTCTCAGATTTCGGGGTTGTCTTTACCAACTGTTCCTTCTGATAAACCGTTGCTGATATGTTTAATTAAATTTCCAAAATGCCACTGCCACTTTTCACCAACGGTTTTCTTGAAAACAGTTGCTAAGTTGGGGTTGCTAATGCCCATCTCTGTGGTAGTGTCAGTGAAAAACAGGACCTGATATTCCAATTCGAACCATTAGATCAGAAAAAACAATCAAATCGGTTCACTTTCGATTTCTTTTTTTTTTTTTTTGAGGTACTTTAATTTTTTATTAAACAAATAAAAAAGTTACAGATAGTAAAGAAAAAGAAAAATGAAATATAAGCATTTCTTTTTTTGTTTTTTTTAGGTTCACTTTAGATTTCAGCGAATTTTTTTAAAGATCTTATCTGTTAATATTGTTCCAATGGTCTAAATTAGAATAACAGAGTGTTTATTCTAATTAGAATATATAGTAGCGGATATGACCTGCATTTGAATGATAATTATGGATTAATTATGTTTTCAAATTTCAAACAATCTAAGTATTTTTTTTATGATTTACCGTACCGTAAAAGTTGAACAAAATTTTGATTAGCTATCAATGATATATAAATAATTTGAAACTTAAAACACTCTCAATCTATCGATATGTTCAAGAATCATCTAAAACTTTTTCTTATATTTTTAATAATTTAATTGAAATAAAATACTCAAATTTGTCAAAATAACAATGGTCAATATATCTCCCCTTTAATATTTTGGCTACGCGTGGAGGTATTTTCTATGCTCATATATATTGACAACTGTTTATTTTTAATCTAGCGATTAAGATTTAGAGATCAAGTATCTCTCATTACTTGTGCTTCAAAAATATATCGTAACCATCCAAATCAGACAAATGAATGGTCAATATTAATTTCTTCTAATCTATACAAAGAATTTACCATATTTTTAATTATCCGATCATATTTCACAATTTTGGTCGCTAAACTGAGCTTGATTTTGTTCTTTCTTGTTTCTTCGTCTCAGAAGAACATACACACTTATCATGTAAGCTATTGCTTGACATCCTATGCTAGCTTAATTAGAATTGTTCAGACTCCTATCGTATTAATTAAAACATTTCAATAATTAATTGAACCCAGAAAATGAATAGTTTCACCTCACATGTATATTGGTTATAATTTGCTGTCTCTGGTCATGGAGTCTGGCTACGGTGCTTTTGCAAATAAATCATTATAATCTTGACATAATTAAGTTGATGATTCCAAATTTTATCTTTTTAGGAATTTTATTACTATTTTTAATGTTTTTTGAAATATGGCTCTTAAAATAATTAAAAATAAATCAATTTTGTATGCCAATTTTTAAAAATTCATTAAGAATAGCTAAAAATGGAAAATTTTGGGATTCTAAAAGTTAATTATGTCAATATTATTATAAGCTATTTGGATTAAAATTTTTAACGACAGATTTTCAAATTCAGACCATAAGTGTTTCAGTCTAAAATGTTTACGAAAGCAACGTAGGCAGACTCCTGCTCATGACAGAGAATCTTTACGTAATTAATTTTGTTATTGCGTCTCCTAAAATAGAGACATCTAACTGAAATAATAACAAAACATGGCGTGTTCCACAACTTATTTCACGATCTCGTTCCCATTATTTTATTTACTGATCTGGACGTAATGAAATGTGAAATAAAACGAGATTTAGACTGCACTATTGTATGGATATATAGTATATAAATAAGACATATATGTAGTTGACGTTTGGACAAATTATTTTCTTAAGACGTGTGGAAGTTAAATATAATCATCATTAGGAGGTCAGATTGGCGCAATCTTATACAATATATGTATATCAACTTAATTATCTCATTTACATATATTAAATCAGGTCACAAATATTGGTCAAAAACTCAAAATTAAACATCGCATGTGAGTGGAATATATCGCTGTCGTCTTTACCTGAATGTCAACATATATACAGCAACATCAGTTAACTGTATATAGCCCCTTTAATTAATTTAATTTCCCAAATTAGCTGAGAAATGTCAAGATGCATGAAGAAAGAAATTCTTGTATTGTACAATGCAAACAACACAACTCGCAATTGATTTTTGGAGGAGGATTCGGTTCTGCTAGCTTGACTTCTTGCGATATCTTTTATTTTTTAAAATTGGCAAGTTTGGGTCATAAATTTGATTTTTTTTTCACTCGCGCGCACAGCCAGTGATTTCCAGCAAAGGAAAGAAAATTAACAAACAACTAGAACCGAATAGTGAATGGACCGTTCTAGCATACTCCTAAATAGCACTTCTATAAAAAATTCAAAATCAAATTATATAATGCGTTCAACTTATAAAATTTCTTCAATTTTATTTAAATGTTGAGTTGTAATGGTTTTTTATGACACGACAGAATTCAAAATAAAAACGAGACTTCATTTCTCTACCGCTTTCACATTGAGATATGAATTGAATTACAAGATAATAATGCAATTCTTTAGGCACATCTCATTTTCCATCAACATAACAAGCAGTGCCAACGGCTCTCCAGAGGTTTCGTATGTAATTACCATAATCAACTTGATTACATATCGTCAAAAGTTCCTTGCTTGGGACAGCTTGACACCATCTAAAATTAAATGTCGTTAATTATGCAATGTATTTGGGGTCAATTAGTACGTTTGTCTATATCCATTGTCTTTTTTTAATTTTTTAGGGGAAGTCTACATCTAATGTCTAATCCAAGAACACTACCAAGTTTCCGGTTTTTCTTTTTATGACAGTACTTTATCCCTTGTATCGAGTCACATTAACCCATTTGGAATTCACCACTACTATAAGTAAACTAGCTAGAATATATATGACTATAATTGGAGCTTTCCGTTCCATCAATTGCTTGTTTTGAATTTCTTGACCATTATCCATGCAAGAGCCGGATTTGTAAACAGAAAATTAAGCTGATGCCCCCTTTGTGTCACCTTGACGCCAGCTCTTGCAAAATTTACATTGAGAATGCTAATTTTATTTAGTGTTTTTTATTTACGCGCACCATGTATTAAACAAGGTGTTATCCTCTCAAAAGTTCATGTCTTTGCTCGCAGAAAAGATATGTATATATAAAGATGTTTCTCCCGAATTTGAGACTATACATGTAAGAAAATATTAAGTTGTGACAATATTATAAAAATAAAATATGATAGCATTTAAGCCTACAAATCAATTCATGCAAGTCCATACATTTGGGGGAAAAAACATATATAAATGATTATGATAATATATTGAAATTTGTGTTCATTTTTTTTTTTGAGTAAAAAAAATATATATTGAAATTTGTGTTCATTTGTACCTTGGAAATGATTGTGTGTAATTTTCTTCATGCAAGACTTAAATAAATATTTTGATATCTATAAGAAGATTAAAGAAAATTTTAAGAATGCCAAACTTCATGAAGAATATGAACAAATGAACATTTTATATATCTGCAAGGCATTAATATATAGATAGAAAATTTTGATATAATTAAGGAGATCAAGCCAACCGTCTCGTGGGAAACAAAACATAACATGGAGTTGACATTCTCAAAAAAAAAAAATAATAATAAAAAAAAAAAACATGGAGTTGCCAAACTTGTTTTTGCCATCATTTTAAATAGACTTTGAGTCGGAATGATAACAAGGCCACAAGGCAACGCCGTCTCATGGAAAAAGAAAAAACACACACAAAAAAAAAGGTTCCAACGAAGTCCTCAGCTGTTAGAGAAATTACTTGCTTAATTTTTTTTATATCGAAAACTAAAAAATTTGTTGCTCATTTATATGCCTACTGTTGTTTTAAGTATGCTTAGCATGTATGACGATAGTCATAGTCATATCCTTATAAAATTTTATACATAGACATGCACAGAAATCACGTTTATAAAATTTGATTATTTTTAACAAAATATGTATATCTATGGACGTATGGATAGGGCTGCAAACGCAAGGCCCGTTTGCGTTATATCGTTTCGTTCCGTTATAACGAAACGATTAATGCAACGGGCCTGCGTTGCGTTGGGCCAAATGGAATGGCAGACGACACTAGGCTCAGTTTCGTGGCCCATAACGAAACGAAACGCAAATCTGAGTTTTGCGTAATCGTTAATTTTTGTTTCGTTTGGAATTCTACCTGGCTGCAATTCGATTATTGCTGGGATCGAATTGGAGGCCGACATATAAAATAACTCAGCGGCTGAGTTGAACCCTAGCCGCTCTCCCTCTTTTATGTCCCCTCTCGTCTCGACTCCTGAGTCTCCTGACCTCCTCCTCTCTGCCTCTATCTCGCATGTCTGCTTCGCTGATTGATGGCGATGGCTGATCAGGTGATTGTCTCACCTTGTCCCCCGAGTCCCTCTGGGCTCTGGCGCGGCGGCCCTGCTCCCTGTGATCTCCTTTGTTCCCTTTTTTGCCCAAACAGAAACCCTAGATCGATCTGTCTTTCCATTTCGAGTTGTGCACGCTGTGATGATGATCTGTTGGGGTACTTGAGTGCTGATCGACAATCAGAATCACCTAGTTTCTAGGCTCGAGTAGAGTGCTGAGAAGCAGGTCGATGTGATCGTCGACGAGGTACTCAACTACTCTTGCTCTTGTGCCTGCGCTAGAGAACAAAGGGGAAATCATGGTTAGGGCTTTAGGAGGGGTGCTTAACTGCTTATATAAGAGAGGGAGAAAGGGAGGGGAAGCCTTCTGGCCAACTGCTTCACACAATTCAAACAGAGGTAGATCTGTTTTGCTTTTTTTTGTTTTCTCTTTGTTTTTCTTTTCTGTTTGTTCTATTTTTTTTTTTTTTTGGTCTTTCCATGTAGGCAACTTTGGTCATTTCTTCTTTGTTTCTTGGTTGATTTGTGATAATGGCTGATTTAGAGAGGCAGCAGCTGCATGATGATTCTGTGTCTGACGATGCAGATGAGGTTGAGGCTGAACCTGAACCTGAGTACTCAACAGATGAGTAAGAATATTTGCTTTCTCTAATTGAGGCAGATTGCTTGCTTAGTTGTTTGTTGAGTCATTTGCTTGAACTGGCAAAAGTGTTTCTTGAACTGTTGCTTGAACTGGCAGAACTGGCACTTGAACTGTTGCATGATCTGTTGCTTGAAAATGGCACTGGTCTGTTGCTTGAACTGGCACTAAACTGTTGCCTGATCTGTTGCTTGAACTGGCAGAACTGGAACTGAACTGTTGCATGAACTGATTAACTTGAAAATGGCACTGATATGTTGCTTGAACTGGCAGAACTGGCACTGAACTGTTGCTTGAACTGTTGCATGAACTGATGCTTCAAAATGGCACTGATATGTTGCTTGAACTGACACTTGAACTGTTGCATGAACTGATGCTTCAAAATGGCACTGATATGTTGCTTGAACTGACACTTGAACTGTTGCTTACTGGCACTTGAACTGTTGCCTGAACTGGTACTTGATTGGTTGAATTGGCAGAACTGGCACTTGAACTGTTGCATGAACTGTTGCTTAAACTGGCACTTGTTTGCTTGACTTGGCAAAACTGGCACTT
Source organism: Cyperus esculentus (assembly GCA_030179965.1). Lineage (NCBI taxonomy): Eukaryota > Viridiplantae > Streptophyta > Magnoliopsida > Poales > Cyperaceae > Cyperus > Cyperus esculentus. Next base: position 2,600,253 of record JASGLE010000015.1, on the reverse strand, counting down.
GAAGTGTTACTTGAACTGTTGCTTGAACTGGCACTTGTTTGCTTGAACTGGCACTTGAACTGTTGCTTGAAGTGTTGCTTGAACTGTTGCTTGAATTGGCACTTGAACTGTTGCTTGAACTGTTGCTTGAACTGGCACTTGAACTGTTGCCTAAACTGGCACTTGAACTGTTGCTTGACCTGGCACTTGGCACTTGAACTGTTGCCTGAACTGGCACTTGAACTGTTGCCTGAACTGGCACTTGAAATGTTGCCTGAACTGGCACTTGAACTGTTGCTTGAACTGTTGCTTGATCTGTTGCTTGATTGCTTGAACTGGTAGGCACTTGTTTATTGTTTCAAAGTATCTGTCTAGGTTGTACCACTCTTAAGCCACAATCTTCGATGATGATATCCTAATATCTTAATACACTTGTATCTCATACAAGTTCTTAAGAAGAAGGCTTTTGAGTGGTGCAATCTTGACAAGAATGCTTGAGACATGACTGAATGACATGTCCATGGGCCAGTTCAAGCAACAGTTCAAGCAACAGTTCAAGTGCCAGTTCTGCCAAGTAGAATATGGGTAGAATGCTTGTGCAAAAAAGGGTAAGTCAGTCATTATGTTTACTGTTTCATGGTATCTGTCTAGGGTGTACCACTCTTAAGCCCAAATCTTCGATGATAATATCCTAATATCTTGATACAATTGTACCTCATACAAAATCTTGAGAAGAAGTCTTTTGAGTGGTTATAACCTGACAAGAATGCTTGAGACATGAACTTAATGACATAGTTTGGGCCAGTTCAAGCAATAGTTCATGCAATCAAGTACCAGTTTTGCCATGTACAATCTGGGTAGAATGCTTGTGTAAAAACTTTAATTTAGTCATGATGTTTACTGTTCCAAGGTATCTGGCCAGGTTTGTACCACTCTTAAGCCCAAGTCTTCGATGATGATATCCTTGAATATTGGTAGTCATGAACAGATCTTATGTATTCTGAGAAGAAGGCTGTAAATTAGTACTAACCTAACAAGAATGCTTGAGACATGGACTGAATGACATGTTTGTAGAAACTAATGTTTTATTTGTTGGGCTGTTTATCAGTATGGGGCTAGATCCTTTGTACACCCCAGAACAAATTGAGAGGATTGAAGCAGATGAAGAAGCTCGAGACGCTGTTGTAAATGGCACTGCAGCAGCACCTCAGGCTGATGCCCCACCCACTCAGGCTGATGCTCCACCCCCTCAGAGGAGAAAATTGACCTCAAAAGTATGTGAGCATTTTACAAGGGGGCCTGAAAATGATGATGGATCATATGAGGCTCGGTGCAAGTATTATCAAGATGGTAAATTCAAGATGGGGAACCAAAGGAGCACTAGCTCCTTGAAGCACCATATTGTGAAGGGGTGTAAGAACATTCCTTCCAATAAGAGGAACAGGCCTAGTCCTTTGCAGACGTTGCTGGAAAAGGCCACACCAGAGGGTAAAATTCATAATTATTTAACTGTTGTATCCTCTTTTTTTCTTCCCAATAGTTATATCATGCAACTCATAATTGTTTAACTTTTTTTTTTAGGTGACAAATATCCTGCAGTTTGGGAATTTGATCAAGCTAGATGTAGAAAAAGCTTTGCCAGAATGGTCATAGTTCATGAATACCCCTTTAATTGTGCATGTCACCCATTTCATGAAACAATTCCTAGCTGATGTCCAGCCCAGGTTCACCTTAAAGAATAGGATGAATATTAGGACTGATTGTATTAAGGTCAATCAAGAAGAAAGGGATCAATTGTATGAACAGCTTAGCAATCTTGATTGTAGGGTTAACTAGTGATTTGTGGACAAGTAATAGTAGAGATAGAGGTTTCATGTCACTCACTTGTCATTACATTGATGAGGGTTGGAACCTAAGGAAGAGACTCATCACCTTTGCCTATTTGCCTTCCCCACACACTGGGGACCGTATTGCTGAGACTATCTTTGATAGGTTGGTCATGTGGAACATTGAGAAAAATGTTTTATGCCTCACACTGGACAATGCATGCATCATTGGATGCATGCATTAGAGAACTGTTGAGAACTGATATGGTATAATTTTTTTTTAATAACTAATTTGAGTACTACCTTGTCATGAATTATGTACTAACTTGTTTCTCTTATTTGCAGGCCAAATCATTTCCTGTACAAGGCTCCATCTTCCATCAAAGATGTGGCTGCCACATCTTAAACTTAATTGTAAAGGATGATGGCCTAGCTGTGCTGGATGATATTGATAAAATCCAGAAGATGATGAAGTACATTCGACATTCTGAATCCAGAATGGAGAGATTTAAGTTCGTAGCACAACAGGTTGTCTTCAAACCCCTTTTATTTATTGCTTGCTTAGTTGTTTGTTGAGTCATTTGCTTGAACTGGCAGAAGTGTTTCTTGAACTGTTGCTTGAACTGGCAAAACTAGCACTTGACCTGTTGCATGAACTGTTACTTGAAAATGGCACTGGTCTGTTGCTTGAACTGGCACTGAACTGTTGCTTGAACTGTTGCCTGATCTGTTGCTTGAACTACCAGAACTGGAACTGAACTGTTGCTTGAACTGTTGCCTGATCTGTTGCTTGAACTGGCAGAACTGAACTAGCAGAACTGGAACTGAACTGATTGCTTGAACTGGCACTGAATTGTTGCTTCAACTGTTGCTTGATTGAATGAACTATTGCTTGAACTGGCACTTGATTGCATGGATTGTTGCATGAACTATATTACTTGAATTGACACTGATCTTTTGCCTTGTCAGGCTCAAGTCCCAAACAAAAAACATGCTTGGGATGTTCCAACCCGTTGTAATTCAACTTACATCATGTTAGAGCTTGCCTTAGAGCTCAAACCAGCCATCCAGAGGTATACTACTCTTGATAAGAGGTTCAACCACAACTTATCTGATGATGAATAGGAGGCAGTGGAAGTTTTGGCTGGTTACTTGAAAGTCTTTTATAGAGCCACATTGAAGTTGAGTGGCACCAAGTATCCCACACTGAATCTCTTCTTTCCAGAATTCTGTGAAGTCTTTCTGTCCATTAAGTCTATGGCCCAAAGTTGCTACTCCTTTGTTGTTTTGATGGGTAGAGAAATGCTTCCCAAGTGGGATAAGTATTAGACCAGTGGGAATTTACTTTTGGCAATAGCTTGTGTCCTAGACCCAAGATGCAAGTTAGTAGCTATAGAGTACTATTTGGGTCAGTTATATCCTACTGAATGTGAGGGACTGGTTACAAACTTGAAAAATTGCTTGGGTAGTTTGTACAAAGAATACTTGGAAGAACACTCTAAGTTAAACCAGGCACAAGGCAGCATCACTGTGAGGTACAAACTCCTCTACATTATCTCATTTCACTAAATTATATCAACTAAAATTGTTTCTTGACATAACTTTTCTAATTACACTATTTTGTTAGGTCTACCAGTCAAGGTACAAGCTCCTCAGCCCCAGTCAGTAACACTAAGGCTGGGTTGAAGGATTACATGAAGGGAAAGAAGAGTACTGCCCCAAAGATGACAGAACTGGCACTATACCTAGCTGATGATCCTGATGATGCTTGGATGAAGATTTTGACATCCTAGGATGGTGGAAGGTTAATGCCCCTAAGTACCCTGTCCTAGCCCGATTGGCTCGGGATGTCCTGGCTGTCCCGATATCAACCGTTGCATCAGAGTTAGCATTCAGTGGTGGTGGGAGAACATTGTCTCCTGTCAGGAGCTCTTTGAGTGATGAGAGCATTGAAGCTCTCATGTGTGCTCAGGACTGGTTGTGTGCTTCTGTAATTGGTAAGCTCTCATTTATGTTGTAATTGATTAAGTTATATTTGGTTCAATTTAATTAATGTCTGTCTTTTCATTGTTTCTTGAAATGCAGAGAAGGGCTGCTAAGTTGGGAATCAAGTATGGTGCCCTGATGAAGAGGCAGGATCAGAGGCCTGTTTGTGACTGAGTATGTTACTATGTTACCCTTGAATGCCCTTGTTGATAGTTTGTTTTTGGGAGTTGCCCTTACCATGTCAATGTAGGCTAATATTTTGTGCCCTTGTTGCTAATTGGTGAAGCCTGGAGAGTATCTCTTTGGCTCCCAAAATCTCAAGCGAGGATTCTTCAATGATGATAAATGTGTTTACATGTTTTAAATACTTTTATTTCAAACAATTGACTGAGAATGGTATCTGAGAAGAGAGCTTGAGATAATGATCTAGGTCTTCATCTTGTTAGGGATAGGGATTAGGGTTTTGTGATTTGCGTATTTTGATGACTGATGGGTCATAGGTAGGGGCAGCCGGCAGCAGCATAGGGCATTTGGCTATTAGGTTTTGGAACTGGTAATTTGATTGCTTGAACTTATTAACAGTTGAACTGATTGCTTGAACTGATTTGCTTGAACTGATTGCTTGAACTAAACTTGATTGCTTGACTGGTGCTTCAACTGGCACTTGATTGCTTGAAATGGTGCTTGAACTGATTGCATGAACTGTTGCTTGATTGCTTGACTGGTTATGGTTTGTATTTGAGGGTAATTTGAGTAATTATGCAACTTAAATTGTTAATGGTTTATTGGTTTGTATTTGAGGTTAATTTGAAACTTGTAATTTGTTATTGCATTTCTTGTTTTCTATTTGATGTAATTGTAATTATATCAATCAATAAGTGCTTGAACTGGTGAACTGCTTGAACTGTTACACAACATATTTCAAAAAGAGAAAAACGGAATAGATTTGTAACGTTGTATCGTTTCGTTTCGTTAAATAACACGGAAACGCAAACGCAAATATTTTTACTTCCGTTGCCTCAACGCAACGCAACACGGAATACAGATCCGTTGCGTCAAGCAAAACGGAATGCCAAACGCAACAGGCGATTTCCGTTGTGTTTTAAACGTTATGCAGCCCTACGTATGGACAGGTTTCTGTGGACGGCTGGAAGCAAAATGTTTCTCCTTATAGATAGATGCCTGTTTTAATTTCACAAATTTTGTTTAACAAATTAAAAGTGTTAACGAAATCCTTCACATTCTAACCAAACATGTAACATTCGGTTACATCCACTCTCCTGTCTTTGGGCTACCACTTTCCATAGTACACAAATTTGGGCCAGCAAATCCACATTACATACATATTCATCCCACCCCCATTACACCACCAACTTTGGGCCTACCGCCTTTCTTGATCTTGACTACATCCCCATCCCATCCCCATAAGATCACCTACAGCGCAGTAAGTTGCTGTGCATATTTTTGTCCGTTCGATCAGATCTAAGATCCGTGCAACTCCAATCGCAAGGACCCCGTGATGATCCAAAGGTCGATGAATCGCGCAGTACCCTTGCTGCGCAGTAGCGGACAAGCACGCCATCCCCGTCCCATCCCCAGCCGCCTGCTTATCCTCTCCTGCGCGGTATTGTACTTCGCAGAGAATCAACGATGCAGATTATAGATGGGCTTTATAGAGATTGGAAACACGAATCTTAAAGAAAATCCAACGATTGGGGAACTGCGCAGTAGTTTACTGCCCAGTAGAGGATATGAATTCACCCGAGTTCCCCACACGGCTCATCAATCGTATTCATCCAGTGATCGTTCGTTCCCTTGAACCGCGTCAGGTGCAACGGCGCTTCCCCACCTCCGTGTAGCGGGTTGTTGTCCAACGACTACGAATCGGTCTTCCGTTCCGAGTTGTTCCGACTCCGTACATACCCAACCACACAGAACTCGGCACACCGCATCTACTTCCATTCCGAACCTCGCCGTTCTTCCCCAATTGGTTCGTACTTCCTTTCTTTTTTGTTTCCCTCGAACTCAAAATCCCCAACTCTCTTTCGCGATTTCGCTCTTCTTTTATTGCGACAGCTCCCGATTGCGATTTTTCAACAAGGTATTCATGTCTCTGTCCCCTTTAATTTCTAGTCGGTTTTGTGAATCCTGCTGCTGTGTGCGGATCGGAATTCTGAATGTTGCCAGTCGATCCCAATTTTGATTTGTTCTTCAGTGAATGCGGAGATCTTTACCTAGAGAGTAATTAGGGTCGGACAGTTAATGTAGTATATTTAGTTCGGTATATTTCATGAATTAGAAATCAGACGACCTTATAATCTGTGTGTTTCACTTTCTCGATGTTACTTTCAATCAAATTACTTATTTGATGATATGTGTTATGATACTTGAAGTAATCTTTTGTAGTATTATTGTTGTTCTGGTAAATGTGGTTAGAAATTCTCCCTGATGTTATGTTCGTAACTCAATTCACGGTTTTGTTGTTAACTGTTAAGAAGAAATCAGCATAATATTTGCTGACCATGTCAATGCAAGCCCATTCAAAATGTAAGAAAAACTCTAACACTGTGCTCCAGAAATCACATCGGAGGGGTAAGGTATGGAAAGGTAAGGAAGGGATCAGAGAGGAGTCCTACCCCTCCAAATCGGGGTGTAACCGTCGGGGGTAAAGTCTTCACAATTTTTGTACGTTTCTCCCCTCGTCTACCCTCCTCTCCCACTGTTTCCCCTCCAAATAAAACGTTTCTGGAGCAAGTAACACTGGGTTGGGCAGGCAACTCGCGATCCGGTCAGCCCCTCTTTCCCCTCCCCTCCCCTTGGGTACCTTCTTCTGGAGCACAATGTAAGACTGTAGGGTTGTTGGGGTAAGAAGTTGAGTCAATTTAGCCTCCCTTGAGAAGATTATTCACTTGGTGGATGCTAATGTTTGCCAAATTGACACTCAGTTTTGTAATTGTGGCTTTTATTTTGAACAAGGTAGAGCAAGAGTCTCGTTTGTGGCTGAATCAGGTGACTGTGTTATGGAATGAGATCGATCCAATGAATGAATACTTAACTACTTTGCGTATCTAAGCTACTATTAGGAGCTAGGATCGTTCATTTTAGATAACTTTTAGAATGCTTGTTATCAGATTGTGTTGTACGTTCTACAACTTACACCGTTCCTATATCTGTTCTTTGCCTCATAAATTTCAGAACAAGTGGGAGAATCTCGGTAATGAACCGGTACAATGATGAAGGGGCTTCATCAAGCTCAACTTCACGGAGCAGCCAGCAAACAGAAACAGATGATGACAGAATGATTGCAATTGTTCTTTCGGAAGAATATGCCAATTTGGATAATGCTGTTGCCAAACGACTATCTAATCTTTCTTCAATACCTGTAACTAAGCCTATAATCTCTCTCTCTCTCTCTCTCTCTCTCTCTCTCTCTGAGCTCTACATTATTTAAAATTTACATTTCATGGGACTAACGTGGGATGTTATGTTCCTTGCAGCACGTGCCTCGCATAAATACTTGCATTCCCAATTATAGTGATGCTAGTTTCGATCATGAACGCCTTTTCCAAAGGTATAATTGTAAGCCATTTCCAGTGTGGGGTGGTTTATTTTCACAATTACGGAACGATGAAAAGTTTAACGATTTTCTGTCAGGTTAAATGCATATGGTCTACAAGAAGTAAAAGTTTCTGGAGATGGAAATTGCCAGGTGAATAAATTTTATTTCTATACTTTGCTTCTATTATTTTTATTTTTTCTATTTCCAACTTATCTATTGTTTACTAATTCCCTCTCTTTGGACAACAGTTTCGTGCATTGTCAGATCAATTATTTAGGTCACCAGAACACCATAAAAATGTGCGCAAGGAAGTTGTGCGTCAGGTGAGGCGTCTTGTTCTTTTATACACTTGAAATAAAACCTGTCTAATTTTCTTTCCTAATTACTAAATTTGTATTTGTCATCTACTGAAGCTTAAAGAATATCGATCCTTGTATGAAGGATACGTACCGATGAAGTACAAGAAATACTGTAAGAAAATGGCCAAGTATGTGATCTGTGTTCTTCTTAATATTAGTATTTATTTTGTTGGGATTTTTCCTGGAGTAACAAAGAGAAGTCACTCTTTCTATGAGATTCTAAATTGTGACATACTTTTTGCAACACTTATTTTCAATGTTTGGTACACAGATCTGGAGAATGGGGAGATCATGTAACACTACAAGCTGCAGCTGACAAGGTAAAGTAGTTGGCAGAACACTTTTTGTTTATATATTTGCTAATATTGTTTATGGGGGTGACATTCACATAGTGGTGGTTGTCCATAGAAGGCCCCCCTGTGAGCTCAACTCAGTAGTTTTACACAATAGATATATACAATGTGTTTTTTTTTTGAGTAAATTACACGGATGGTCCCTAAAGTATTACTCTTTTACCAAATTGATCCTTAAAGTTTCAAAGTTACCAATTTGGTCCTTAAAGTATTGATTTGCTACCAATTTAATCCCTAAAGTTTGGGATGTACCATTTTGGTCCTTAAAGTTTCACTAATATATCGTTTTGGTCATTAAAGTTTTAAATATATATCAAATTGGTCCCAAAATTAAATATTTCATTCAAAATTATTATTTTCATGTATCTTAAATTAATTTTTAGCATTGCAAATAATGATAATTATTATTAGAAAATTTATATAATGTACAAATAAATATATTTGTTCATGCCATCAAATACTTATTAAGTACATTTTAGCATTAATGGATAATGATATAACCAATTTGGTATGGATAAAATATTTTAAGGACCAAAACGATATATTAGTAAAACTTTAAGGACCAAAATGGTACATCTCAAACTTTAGGGACCAAATTGGTAGCAAATCAATACTTTAAGGGCTAAATTGGTAACTTTGAAACTTTAAGGACCAATTTGATAAAAGGATGATACTTTAGGGATCATCCGCGTAATTTACTCTTTTCTTTTTCTTCTTCTTTTTTTTTTGTCCTTGTATACAGTAGTTTTACACAGTGTTAATTCAATTATGGTATTTCAACAGTATAATTTGTCATGGTTGTGCTTCATTTTCTTTTGTACTTTTTTCCTTGCATCTATGAACTTCTCTTTTTGCTTCTTTGAGTTTTATATATGAACTTGTTAGTTGTGCGTAATCCATTTGCTCAAGTAATTAAATTTGATTTGAGCAGTTTGTAGCGAAGATATGTCTCTTGACGTCATTCAGAGATACATGTTTTGTTGAAATAATTCCACAATCTCAAGCTCCCCAAAGAGGTAATTATTTCAATCCGTTTGAGTCATTCTTCAGAGCGGATTAAAGCAGAAGCTAACTGTCAGTTGTCTCCTTAACCATCGAATACATAGTTTCATACAGTACCATATTATGCCATTTATTTACTATAGTAACCATGCATATCTGGTTTGGGTTTGTTCGGCCTTTAGGCTTTTTATTTTGTGCTTTTATGTTGTCAGCTGCGGTTTCTGTTGACATACTTGTTAAAGCAATTATCCTAAGAGTAAACCTAGACTGGTAACATTTAGCCCAAACAAAAAGCTACAATACATGTCCAGGCCGGTAGGTTGTTACTGATACTCTGATCGCATATGGTTGCAGTTAGGAAAATCTGTTACTTGTCTGTGAGATATATTATTATTACTATTATTATCATTATCAGGTGCATGTTTACCTTTATCTTTCAAGCTGTCGTTTCATCTTTACTTACACCTATCTGTTACCATCTTTTACAGAACTGTGGCTGAGCTTTTGGTCAGAAGTTCACTACAATTCACTATATGATGCCCAAGGTTCATATACTGCTTATTTATATATTCTATGGATATATATTTGTTTTCCCTTTGTTGCTTTTTATGACGTTTTATTATGTATCCACTAAATTTATGACTTCTATGTTTTTGAAGAACTTGCGGTGAGATATAAGCCAAGGAAGAAGCATTGGCTCTTTTAGGCTGTTCACCACTGCTGGGCAATTTTACCATTGATGTTCTGGTAGAAGTTTGGGTGTGCCGTTTGACCACAGTAGTACTCCTCCATTTCGGTTGCAGGGTGCATGCCTAGATATATTGTACTGGTATGCGTAGATATGGTGATTTATTGCTTATTGTTTTACATATGATTCCTTTCTATAGCTCTTTCAGCTTCTTATACTGATTGGAATGTACTTTGTATATATGTGAATGGACATAGCAGATTATCTCTGATAATCTTGTGGCGTACATCTATATATGTGAATTTACATAGAAGATTTTATTGAGAGCCAATTTTTCCTATTCTTTCATTTTTTTTTTCTCTCTTTATCCTTCAATATATAATTTTAAAAATGGAAAAGAGAACCCAAAACGCTAATACGTATGCAATGATAATGTACAGACAACCCGTCTTTCATTCAAAAATGTCAATGTAATTGCTATTCTCCCGTCTCCAACAACAATTGCTATACGCCTGTTTCTAACAAAAGGTACTGGTAAACAATGGTAGGCTTGCGCATTTACCAGAAGTCGCCAAGTTTCTTCTTTCTTTTTAGTTCTAAGTGTGTTTGCAGCTTAACTGTTTGTTATCATATTAGATGTTTACATTTGGATTTTGCTTTATTTCAATTTCCCTGCTCAAATAGTTTGGTTAGGCTAGTTTAGAGGTACATGCAGGAATTTTAACTATTAGGTCGGTCTAGCACTGGTACTCAAAGTTGCAATCGATGTCTACTCAGAAGAATGCTGCAGCATGTAATCCAATTCATCTCAAATTAAGTCTCATACGGGATTTTCATTTAAAAAAAAATACTACATTTATTTGTTCTTGTGCTGACAATTGGCACTTGTTTGATTAAACGTACCCAGGAATGTCCGTGCAATCAGGACTCTCTATCGTGTAAACCAAACACAAACAGGACATTTTTTGTTTGCAGATGAACTGAAAAGGAAATCACGTGCAGTGTTGGCAAAGCAATCTGCTTAATTGAACAAACTTCCAACTTAAAAAATGTGGCCATCTCTATCATTGTGTATAAGTGGGTTTCGAATAATAAATGGGAGATATATAACACATTTGAGAATACCAATTTTATTTGTTCAAATTAAATGGTGTTATATCTAATTTTATGACTTCATCATTTTACTTGTTTTTTCTAAATTGAGTATTAAATATATTGTACATAATAAGTTGAATAGTAAAGTTATTAATAAGTATCTCCCAGATATTTAATTTCTATACTATGTAAAGAAGAGGACCAAAAATACCCATGAAAATTTTGAAATGGACACTTGATATTTTCTTTCTGGTACCTTTCATTTGGATTGGCATTTTCCCTTAGTTGGTCCTGCTAATCTTTTGAGTTCTGATCTGTGTGTTAATTTCATAAAAATGCGCGTCTCATAAACACATAATACGTTAACATGATTAATACCATAAATGGACAGGATTGTCTTTGGTATCATGACGTCCTGGCGCATATATATATCCTTACTATAAAAAACATATTAGAAAAAATGACATGAAAGGACTATCCACCCACATGAGCCGTTGATCATTTTTTTGGATAGATCAGAACCATTGATTTACTTTAATGCCTGTTGACGTTAATGTCTCAGCCCATCAATATTAAGGCCCATATCAATTTTCTCAATATAAGATCCATTACATATTATTTTAAAAAATTATTACAAGAAATAACAATTTCAGCCCAAAGTAAGGCGTGGGCTCTTTACTAGTATATATATATATATATATATATATATATATATATATATATATATATATATATATATATATATTTTTTTTTTTTTTTTTTTTTTTTTTTTTTTTTTTTTTTTTTTTTTTTGCATGAGCGAGACAACAAGTGATACCAAAAATGAAGTTTGAAAAGGATATATATGCGCCAAAAGACAAAAAGAAAATTAAAAAATGTCAGGTGCAAGATGTGATGGAATCCATACTCCACAACCACAAGTGTGTTTTGGTTATTTAGTATTACTTTTTTTAGAATTAAATTGTTCAATAATTGATTACTTGATATCTGCCACTTATTCTGACCTACTTCCCTCATCCTCTCTCTTGAGTTCCCAACAGCAATTCATCTTGCAAGAAACCCAATTAACTGTTAGATATTGATTAGAAATCTTAACTAAGAAAGTGTGATCTCAAATCCAATGTGAATATAAGGAACTTAGTGTCAAGAACCTGAGTAACAACAAATATAATTATATGGATTTTTTTTTTTTTTTTTGATGTAAAGATAAGTTGTATAGAATTAGAATTGATGCCAAATTATAATGCACATGGAGCCATATTAATACTTCCAATTTACCATCTCATTGTGTACAATCAAATATTCAATTATTCCTACATAGGAGAATACATACAAAAAAAAAAAAAAAAAGTTCTACTACAAAATTGTGAAGCGCACAAATAATTAAGCATGCATGCTTACCCCAGTTCTTTTTTTACTAAACTTATGTGTATATGCAAGTGTATGTAATTTGATTTGTTTATCCTATAACATCAAGTATACCATCTTAAAATACGTAAGGTTTACATCCTATAATTAATATTCATTCTTCATTTAGTTATTTACTCAGCTCTTGATGTGCAGTTTAATTTTTATTGAAAAAAAAAAGTACAAATTCAGTCATCTAAAAAATAATTTCATAAAAAAAAAGGTAGTATATGTTCAAATGGAGCAACCCAATTTGCTCACAAGAAATCAAGAAATGGAGAGAACAACAAGTACCTACTCTTCTTAATTACTCAGTGCTTTAAGGGCAATTAACCTTCCTTAAACTGATTTCAATTAATCCCTCCACCCTCCTCTGAAGATGCTTTCAAGCAAGAAGAGCATCTTTTATGTAGGGGAGGGGGGTGGGGGTATCAACACATCTATCAGGAATATTCATGCAAAGAAGAACTTGGCACATGGAACCAAAGGTATAGTCAGGCAAGTAGTTCAGTCGCCCGCAGAAGGGCATGTCGGCCTTCGAATAGCGATACAGGAACATGTTCATGGATCAAACATAGTCCTGAAACCCCTGATTAGTAATAGCAGATATAAAGAGCTGCTGAAGGAATGCTACCTTTGCAATAAGGTGCTAAGCTCTCATATGGATGTTTACATGTATAGGTACCGTCTTCCGGACTGTTTTGTTTAATTATATTCTGTATGCCTATTAGCAACTTCTTTTTTTCTTGTTTTGGTGCTAATTGTACACTTTTTTAAAATTTTTTGGTGTTGGTTCTGAGTTCTGACCCTAATTAATTAATTAAGCTTAGTGATGTTTTTTAATCAATCTATTGTATTGAATTGAAAAGTAACTTTGAGATGCATTCTACCTCAGAAAACTTCAAGATACTTTTTAATCATGCAAGGCAAGTTAATTAGGTGATCAGCTATAACCAGTATTAATTGCTGACCCAAATACATAAGCCAGTATTTAGTTTGGAATAGGAACTGAGATGGTGTTTAACTATATATTATCACCTTAATTAAACGCTCATATTTTCATTCCATTCATCAAGTCTAGATTATGTATTAGAACTTATAACGACGTATTGTCAGTGCTGATACAAACTGACATTCTATATAACAGTACCAAAATACCAACGGCCAGGCCTCGGCATAATTATCACGAGTTGCAGGAAGTTCACCAGTTCACACAATTTTTAGTCTGTTTATCTGAACAATTGAAAAAAAAATAATAAATCCTCAATTTTTTACTTTTTTTTGACAGAGGTGACTTGGGATTTTGCAGCAAGGAATGCAGGTGCCAGCAAATTTTGAGAGATGAACAGTCCGAAGCAATCTCAAAACAAATGAGGCTCGACTTGACTCGTCACAGCCATCAACAAGCTAACAAATCTAACATCGATATATCATACCATCACATAAGTATATTGCTTATGGCTTGATTAATGGTCGGCGTAATAGCGATTAGATATCAATTATGAGTCAGGTAATTGGGTTTTATACTGCTTGAAAACACAGCCATATGCTTGATAAAATGTATACATGCATTTTTTTTTTTTTTTTTTTTTTTTTTTTTTGCGGTTTGTATCCTTGTTTTCTTCTTGCCTTTAAAAAAAAAGAAGTATTCATATAACACATGGAAACATACCTGTTGAACAATTTGGTCACAAATTTTGATCATGTCTGTCAATGTGTCCTCGTACAAACGATACTTCTCCTCAGGTGCACAGAGAACCATCTTTTTTCTATTATAACAAGAAAAACTGAAGAACAGGTGCAAACCTCAGACTTCATTGCTGATTCAAGCTCAGAATTTCATTTGTAGAACTGAAAGAAAATATCAGACAAGCAAAACAACAACACATTAGATTTTAGAATTAAAGGAAGAAAGCAATAATCATCAACAATGTCTAAGTGGTACACCAAAAGGGGGAAAAAATGCATTATAGCCTAAAATAAGGTATCACAAAATCTAGTTTGTAACAGTTCAATGCCTGCAGGTAGGTGATAGCTACCCCTAGCTAATATGGAACAGGTACAAAGGGTCAAACCAGTTAATGCTTATAAGTAGGGCTGTCAATGCAACGAAATTTTACGTTATTTCGTTTCGTTTTGTCCAAACGAAACGATTAACACAACGATTTGCGGTTTCGTTAAACGAAACGAAACGAAAAATGAAACAATATATTCTATTTTCATTTTCCATTTTCATGTAATAATACTACTATGAAACGATTATTTTCGTTCATCCGTTACGTTTCGTCCAAACGAAACGAAACGATCCATTTTCGTGATTGTTTCATTGCGTTGACACCCCTACTTTTATAAGTTATAACCTTGTAGCAACCAACAAACTATTTCATGATATCAATATATATCATATATCAAGCGTTATCAACCTAAAATTAAGGGTAAATCAGCCAGGAAAAAAATCAAGTCACCAAATTAGGAGCGAAAGGCCGCTCCAAGACTGCATTGCAGAGCGCTAAGATGGCATCTTTCTGTTGATCCGTCAACGGTGCATTCTGCGAGAAAAGGCAAAATATAATCAGATCAGTCAGGTAACTACACAAGGTCTAGTAAATTGATTATATTCATGTTCCTACGGGAATTATATCGATTACCTGATTCCATGTGGAAACGAAGCTGTAGCCACTCGGGGCCGCTCCCGAGTTGGACAGTGCAGCCGTTGCCATGGATCACAAAATGAAGCACTTCTTCGTATCCGTTCAGTTTCAGTCCCTGTCCCGCCATTTTTCTGACAAGAAAATGAAAGAGAGAGAGACAAAAAAAAAAAAAAAAAAAAAAGAATTCGTCTGATTCGTATGTTTCTGAGTTTCGAGTGAGAATCAATCAATGGGCCTTGTTTTCTCGCTTTCTGTTTTTGTAATTTCAGTTTGTTTTGGGCTGAAGATTTTATTACAGTGACGAGATAGCACAATTTGGGCTTGTTTTATTAAAGGAAGGGATCACTGATGAGGCCTCTTGACAACAGATTATAAATTGAAGAAATAAAATCAATCCAATAACATTTTGCAGAAAATATATATTGAATTATTGATGGTGGCTCAATTTTATGTGACTACTTTTATTGAAAATTGTGTTTTCGGGTTAAATTCGCAATTTTGAATTGGAATAAGTTTGGGATTTGATCAGCATTGTAAGCTTTTTTGATGAACTTGTCATGTGGGCTGCAGTTGGGTATTGACATACTTGTTAAGGCCCAAGTATACAGGAACATATCAAGAGAGGTGACACTGGACCAAACAACAGATTAATTACCAGTACAGAACTAAATCAGTTGCCGCCAAACTTTTAATTAGAGGTGTCAGTTTGTCTTGTCGGGTCGGGTCGGGTATCAGGTTGATGGCTACCGGTATTTTTTTGGGTTGGTTCAAGTCGGGTCGGGTATGAGGATGTGGTTGTCGGCATTTCTTTAGGTCGGGTCAGGCAGGTTTTTTGGATATGGTCAGATTTTGCCACCTCTATTCTTGGCTCGTTTGGGTCCGGGTCGGGTTCAAGTCAGTTTGACTTTCCTTAACACGAGTCGAATCGGGTCAGACGGGTTTCGGGTCGGTCAGATTTTGTCACCTCTACTTTTAATCGCGTCAGGTAAGTAGGAAAACATTTTCTTAGTTTTTGCAATGTACTATTATTAGGTGCATGTTTTACATTTTATCTTAATTTTTCAATTTTTCATACATGTGGTTTTTCAGGTCAATTTACATTTATCTGCCACTGTCTTACTATTGTTTTCCCCAGAGCGTTGGTTAAGTTTTTGTTTGGTCAGAAGCTCATATGCACCATCTGATGCGCAAGGACAAGTCCATACATATTGTCCCTCTCATGTTCTTCAGATGGGATTGGATTTTGTCTGAATGTGAAGCCATTTGAATGGTCTCCGTCCAAATGAGTTCAGAGAGAACTGTACGATATAATTGTTGAAGATACATAGCTAGAGTAAATTATATGCTAGTAGGAGGCATATATGTGGTTATGTCTTATGTAAATATTGCTTATTGTTTTGTGAATATATTGATTTCAGTTGTCAGCTCGCTGAGTGTATTTTTTTATACATGTACACTACATAAAGTTATCTCCGATTTGTTCTGATTTTATAACTGTATATTTGAAATCATTATTCAGTGTTATATATAGATGCAAGAGCTGTGGAAAGTAAAGTGATTCGGAACCCAAACCATTACTCACTACTAAATGATAAATTAAACAAAGTAATTTAAAAACAACTGTTCCAATCTTTCATTTTTATATATATATATCTCTTTCAAAATGTAATCTTCAAAGGGGAAAACAAATCCAACCACTACCAGTGTATATACATAAGCAATGAAATCGTCATGCACAAGTATATCTTTATTTAGAGATGTATATCTCAATCGTTGTTTTCCAACAAACACCAGTACTGAACAAGGGAAAAAACAAATAACATGTTGTCTCCCTTATAACTTTTTCTTCATGGGCTGGCTAGGCTATGATTCTGCCACAAGCATGACAACACAGAAATTAAAGAAGAGCAATAGCTACTTACCACTATTTTTATCTATCCGCTGGTTTACCATATTTTTATCGAACAAATATCATTTTTCAATAAACATTTATACACTTCCGATCAGCATATATCATTTTCTAATAAACACACATTACGGTTTTCAGTAAACATTTATGTGACTGTGACAAGCACATAGGTGTACGCGATGTATCAGAACTGTAAAATGGATAGATGGGTGGCCTACTTTATGAATTCATATCATCTGCCATGCTGCAACCGAGCCCCGCAACGAGAGAAAGAGAGAGTGACCGAGGTGGGACACCACTGAACCGAGCTCTGTGATTGGTGGCCATACTTTGCCATATGTCAGAGGATAATCGTCCCTACTTTATAGGGTGGATTCTACATGTTTCTTTCTCTAATAACAATAATAATGCAGAGGAAAGAAAGGAAGGAACAAATTCTGTTTGCATAGGCCACGCTTTGTTTAGTTTGGTTTGGTTTGCACTTCTTTAGCAAAAGCAAGCAGAGGCGCAAGTAACATCTACTTGAAGCAGCAGAGCGTATCTCTTTTTTTTTTGTGTATCATCAAACAAAGGATCACTTCCACTTTTCTCTCTTTGTAAAAAGTCAAGATCCAAAGAGAAACCACTCATTCGTTTCTGGACTCATTTGGCTGGGAATTTTTTTTGTTTTGTTTTGATGGAATTCTTTCCGGCCAAAGATTTTATGCCACGGATAAAGCTTGTGCACATCCACCTTTATTGATATTGATTTTATATTTTTGGAATATGTTGTTCAAATTAGAAAATTCTTTTTCAGTGCTAAGTGGCATGTGTGTCATGTTCTGAATTAATTTTATTATGATGTTCAACTTTTCATCAAACAACTTGAATTGTTAACATTAAGTTTAATTTGGTTGCTTTTGAATGGATGGAAAATCCACAACTAAATTAAATTTTTTATGCAAGTTCATTATATGTATAATTATGTTTATTCCACAATACACAATCATGTATTTTATTGGGAAACGTTAAGTGTCCACACAATGAACGTTCATAGGTTATTTTTTGTGAGTGTAGTGATTACAAATGAGATTCATTGGAGTCCATTTGTCAGCCTATTTGTTACATCTACGAACGTCCATTTGTTGCATCTATTTTATTCATTTCAAATCAGGAATTTTCATATAAAATCTGATCCAACATTTGGCCAAACCGAAAATCAAAATTGACCGGTAGTGTTATCATCATTCATCAGTGTTCAAAATTCTGACTACAACCATTCAAACAAATTGATGAAACCAGAAAGGAACTGATCTCCTTTTGCCCTCTCTTTGAATATGCTTTTTCAATTATTCACTTCACTTTCACTCTGTTGTGGCATTCAATTATCTCTTTATCCTTTTTGGCAGTAAGATATATGTGGATTTTTTTTTTTTTTGGAACATATCCCTTTATCTCTGAAAAAGCATCCACTCCCTTCTCTCTGTAGCTTGTCATAAATATATTCATATCTTTGCTTTCTCCCCCCCCAAAAAAAATATATATAAATAAATATTCATGTATTGCAAATTTGCAATTTCTTTTAAATAATACATACCTTTATATGCATATTAATTGACATGGTACAAAAGAGATAGATGTTCATGAGTGGAATGTGGCAAAGCAAGCACCACTTAAAAAAAATTTCACCTGTCTCTTTGAACGAATCCATAATTCTTAAATGGAAACCGATGTTAAACAATATTATCTCTTGCCATTAAAACCGAAATCCCCGGCCCATTAATCAGTAGACTAATTAATCCAATTGTATAAACAATCATTAGCTAGCTAGCTTAGTTGCTTTGGTTCCAAAGTGGATAACAGAAGATGTAGATAAAAAAAAGATTAAAAAAAAAAAAAAAAAAAAGAATTCTCTCTTGACAGATCCACCAACGGTCTCACTCTCACATACATAGCCGGAAAGGAAAAAAGGGAAACAAATTAAAGCTAAAGGAATTTTCAAGAAAGATGATTAGTGCAGCAAAGGAGTTGGGGCAGGATTTGATGTGTACAATAATTATAAAACTCCAAAAGTCAATTGAATTCCTATTATATGGCGTCTTCTTTAATTAATGAGTGATCTGTGCCAACTAATGGAGATTTAATTAGCAGTTATTAAAATGGCCACTTGGTGTTATGTTATCTACCGGAAGTGATTTTCTGGTACAATTCTGATTATAATTTATAAGTGGTTCTCATGCAATTGCAACACTTTTGATTTTGGTAGTATATTATTTTATGAGTGATGCTATTGATAGCTTCTTAAGCTCATCGAACCATTTGATGAGCTTCACTCGAAACAACTTCAATATCTCCAGCTTTACAAAACAATTTGCAATTATTACCACTTCAAACTATTGCTGGAATGGTACTCAATTTGATTAAAATTATCAAAATTTCTCAAAACCGCAGTTTAGATAGGTTGTTTTGAGTTTTCTTGAATTTTAGTGATCATCTCTAATCCAAATTGATCACAGACACACCCAATTAGTTTTATATTAGCTGCTTAACCTAATACAATGAGTAGCACTTCAAATTATTCCTATTATAGCACTCATTTTGCTTAAAATTATAAAAATTCTCAAAAGCCTATTCATCAAAAAAAAATCTCGAAAACCGTAGTTAAAATAGACTGTTTTGAATTTTCTTGAATTTTAGTGCGAGTTTCCAACCCAAAATGATCCAAAACACACCCAATTTGTTCTATATTGCTTACTTAACATATTACAATGTTTAGCACTGCAAATTATTCCTATTATGGCACTCATTTTGCTTAAAATTATCAAAATTCTCCAAAACTGCAACTTAAATAGTCTGTTTTGAGTTTTCTTGAATTTTAGTGGTCAATTCTGATCCAAGTGGATCAAAAACACACCCAATTTGTTCCATAGTGCTTGCTAAACATATTATAATGGTTACCACTTTAAAAAATATCTCCAGCTTTGGTGCTCATTTTTTAATTGATCATATAACAAAATTTAAATAATAGCTGGGGTTAAAGAGCTAATTATTAACCCTCAAAGTTACAAGAATTGCAATCCATGACTTATTTGAGGCTATTGTAGTGAGCTATCACCAAATTACTGAATCATATTTCATATTTGTGACATCTGATCAACTCACCTTCAAATGTTATCAGCAACAAAATGTCAAAATCAGTGAGAATTCACAAATCAATGAAGCATGTAGTCGGATAATATTGAATCTATGTTCAGTTCAGAAGAAGTCTGCTCGTTAGGTTATATATACTGGCACTGATGGATCAAATCATAGCTGTTACTTAGTTGAAGAATTGCTCAGTGATAAAGAACCAGCCTTTGGTCTAGTGGCTAAGGCAATGCTCTCTATGTGAGAGGTCGCGGGTTCAAAACCCGGATAAAGGGTTTTTTATAGGCATTTAAATTTGAGTGGCTTGACCTCATCTTTTATCTCAAAAAAAAAGAATTGCTCAGTGATAAACAAAGATATATAATATCAGCTCCAATAACGGATATAAATTGTTGCCGACAGTTTGTCAATGCTTATAACTTACAAGAAGAGAAAAAAAAAAAAATGAAAGTTGATATATATATAGATGGACCCTTGACACATGTTGTTAGTTAACAATTACTACACAGCTTCAGTATTGCTGTCGAGAGATACTTTTCCAACAAGATTGCCATTCAATGATTCACTGTACTACTACTGCCTCAATTATTCATGATAACTACTTCTGGAATTGTGGCGCATTCACTGATTTATTACTAAACTAAAAACAGTGTTCAATATGGTTCACAATTATTAGTCAATTAGACTGACATTTAATAATTAATACAGCCCAATATATTGAGATTTTTCTTTTCTTTTTCCTGTCTAAAATTCAGATCTGAAAATTTCATTTTCTGTCTTTACTCTCAAAATACTAACTTAATCCCAATAATTCTCTCTCAAACAAACAGCTTTATAACTTCATAAACCAATTAAACATATATATATATATAAGAAGAGAAACCTCTTTTTCACAAGTGGGTCCGATATATTTCGCTGTTTCACGATCATCACTACCCAAACTAATTGCTACACGAGAAAATGAAATGACAAGCCAGTTATTATACGGCCGAGTTTTCATCACTGTACAGCATGAAAATAACCCTGTAGAAATATACACGCATTAATTAAGTCCTTCGAAAATGAAATGTTGTACTTCAAAGAAAAAAAATGTATGCATAAACAGATACCAAGAAGGTGCTAGCTAGTGAGCTCTACTGCTCTACTTAGCTAATTTTCTCTTATTTAGCACATGAAAATCATATGCAAGTGCAACACTGCAACCGCAGAGAATCAGGCAATCTTAGTACCAGTAATGCATGCTTAATGGACCCAATCATTTGCAGGAGATCATGTGTTTGTTTTAAGTGCGTTGCCAGTACTATACTTGAATAGATTTCCATGGGCCCTCATGTGCCCACGAGCAACCAAGTGCCCTCTCAATTCTCAAATGAGTCAAATCAAATGCCCAACTTTTTTTTTTTTTTTCGAATCCCGAGTAGAGGTGGTAGATTCCCACGTCGGGTCAGTTTAATCAACTGGAAATGTCGGGTCGGGTATCGGATTGATAACTGCCGACATTTTTGTTTCGGGTCGGATTGGATATCGGGTTGACGTCTGCCGACATTTTTTTTTGGTCGGGGTCGGGTCAAGTCGGGTCGGGCGGGTTTTTCGGCTTTGGTCGTTTTTTGTCAGATTTTGCACCTCTATTCCCGAGTCAGGTTGGGTCGGGTCGGGTTCGGGCCAGTCTGACTTTTCCTGGAACACGGTCGGGTCGGTCTCACTTTCCCTGGAACACGGGTCAGGTCGGGTTCGGGTCAGTTTGACTTTCCCTAAAACTCGGGTTGAGCGGGTTTTTCGGGTCGGGTCAAGATTTGCCACCTCTAAGCGTACATCCTGAGAGAACTGAAATCTTTGCTTGCCTGACATAAATAATCTTCAATTATTCAACTAATACCGGAATAAAATTTCATTAGTATTATTTGTGTATCGTTTTCTGTCTAGCTTTCTATTAAATTAATACTGATGGTTCCGTTGGTTAGAAGTAGGGGTGTTCAAACGGATCGGTTTATTCGGATTTCAACCAAGCCGTTAAACTTTGGACTATTCGGTTCGGATATTTCGGTTTAAAATTTTGGTTCAGATGAAAAATTTATCTTATTTGGTTATTGTTATTTGGTTCGGTTTGTATTTTGGTAAATCGGATAAACCAAATAAACCGAATAGTCTAAAATATATTAAATAAATCTATTTTATTTGATATAAATGATGGTTAAATATAAAAATTGTTTAATATTCTTTCTTTTGTAAGTTTTATGTGCTTGCTTGTTTTGTTTTTCAAAATTATATGTCTATTTTATCTTATTTGGTAACACAATATTTTTTGTTACTCGTGAACAAGTGTTAGTTCGGTTTAATTGGATAAACCGAACACAATTTTGGTTTATTCGGTTATCGGTTTATTCGGATGTCATTTTAAAAAGATTGGATCGGTTGGTACTTTGACAAACTTCGGTTTAATTTGGTTGTATAAAATTATTTCGGTTTGAACCGAACCGACCGATTGAACACCCCTAGTTAGAAGTATTGAATGAATAAATAAATGGTCAGAAAGTGAATTCAGCAAGCATGTGACGCCAGAATAAAACCAAAGCCAAAACAAGTTAAAGAACTCTAAGTGGCTTGCACTGTTGCACATCAAAAATCCTTTTTTTTTATTTTTGTAACAATTTTTTTTTTCTATTTTCCAATATCTATTTTGTCTTTGTTTCAGTTAAACCGCATAAATCTTGGCAATGATGTCATGCTTATGGGTAAATCACATTTTTTCCCCCTTTTTTAGGGTAATTATTTTTTTTTTCAGTCTGCTAGCATCCTCCATAAATGTTGCTGATGTCATCGTTTACCAATAAACAGGAGGAATGGAAGCAAGAAAATTGATGATACACAAACAACATCAGTACAATTAATGGCAAATTCTAATTTCTCTTTCTCAAAAAAAAAAAAAATTCTAATTTCTTGTGTATTAATTAATTGAGTTGTATCATGTCATGTGACACAACTTGCTCTGCCTCCATGTTGATACTATAAATATGTAATAATGCTTTGTCCCCACATGTACACATACACTGACAGGCACAGAAAAGGGAAAGTTTTCTACTTTTCACAACCATTTTTATATCCTTTTATGCATTGGATAAGTTTATTATTCATAAATCATAATTATAGGTTTTCTGCGGAGTAATACCTAGCAGGCTAGCATCCATACAAAAACTGTTCATAGTATTTATAGGTTACATTTCCGGAAGTATCTATTGCATTTCGGATTCCTAACACATCTATGGATGTATGAACGGTTTTTCTATGAAGACAAGACGTTTCTCTCTCAGTAAGACCTGTCGTTCATTGATAGACTGTCCACAAAAGTAACAAATAGCATAACAAATAGACTCTATATAAACTCGGATATAACAGTTATACTCACAGTGTAACTTCTATATATAGACCATCCATCAGTGGACGCATGAAGTTTCTGTTTCTCTTTTCCGGAAGGGCGGGTCAAGTGATAGCAACAACATAGGATCCGTATGAATCTGCCGGAAACACAAAAGGCCAAGAAAGTTGAGTGAGCGTTTTCATGGGAGAGAATTATTATTTTGCTTTGCCTGTGAGGGACACGTTTGGAATGTTGTTGTGGATTAGTTGGTTTCTTGATTTCTTCCATAGCGTCAATTATCACCGGCCCCCACTGAAAATGATTTCTCTTCTTTTTAATATTGAATAATCGGTTTTGTTTGCAAATTAATTTCCTTGTAATTAATAAGGCAAAGAAGATCGGTGAAGCTAAAAGAATATTAGCATGTTTGATTATTTCATTTATTTGATATAGATACTTATATGTTTTTTTTTTTTTTTTATGAATGGTACTTTTGTGTTTACTTAAAAAAAATTGTAATAGATAAATTGAGTTTCAATACAAGTTCATGCAATTTGAGTATTAGCTCTTCAATTTTTTTTCTTTTTTTTTTGTTACAATTGTCAAAATTGTCAACATAAATAATAAAACAATTTGATATTAACTTATTGCTAGTGCTATAAGTTCTTAAAACATTTTTTTTGCTACTTTTAGGTTTATATGTACTTAAATTGCAATTATATTCAGTATCTACAGACTCACCATATAATTGCAGCTAGTTGATTATACCTTTTATTTAAAATCAGTAACTTTCTTAATTACAAGCTCAAATATATATACTAGCATTGCTTAAATATATACTAAATAATCTAATAGAAAAAAATGTTGGAAAATCGGAATCGTTTGTTTTCAATTTCAATTGTACTTGTATTATTTGATGAGGACTGTTCTTCCAGTTGCAGTGTCAATTAAATTTGCATTTTCTGCCATCCATATATGGCACTGTGTCAACCCCCTCATTTATTTTAACCTGACACTGACATAATTAATTATGGATCTGCAATGTTTTTTTATGTTGTTCGTTATAAGTATTATTATTATGGATGTGTGTATTATATTCATTACAAGGAACAACTTATTGCTGTCAGAAATCACGAAACAATAATTGACTGAATATTTTTATTTTCTTAAAACAGTACTTTCCATACATTAGTGGTTTTTTTTTTTTTTTATAATTTTCATTCCCTGTGTTGATTTAATTTAAGAAAGTGTGATGGCCGGAGAATTAAAGTTACTCAAAAATACCAAAAAAAAAAAAAAAAATCATATCAAACCCTCTACAAAATACATCCGTCCGATCGCGATCTCAGCACCCTGCGATCGCATTTGGATCGGATATTAACTCATAGATCTATAACAATTATTATTGATCTATTTGTAAGTTTTTTTTTAGTCTTTAATACCTTAATTTCTCTGACCATCACACTTTCTTATCAGATTTGAAAAGCAATCAAAACCAATCTAACAAATCGGTTCATTAATTAGTTTTCTATTTTGGAATCCGTCCTGCTGACTATCTAATAGTCAGCTTCCATTCATTAATGAAATTATTTATTTATTCATTTATTTATTTGTTGCATCTGTTACCATTCAACACATCTAATTAAACAATTTAATTAAAAAAAATATCATCTGAACAAAGAAAAATTAAGTAAAAAACAATTGTATAAAAGCCCAGTCGGACAGCATATATTTGTTCTGTATTATTGCTCCCCATGATGACATTTTGAATAAAACTATAAAACAAATCAAGTAAACTCCAATTATATATTGATCACAATGATGCTGCTAGATCTTGTTTTATATATTCTATTATTCTCCCAGCGAACCTCATTAAAAATATAAATACAGTCAGCAAAGATGTACTAATCTGTTCCATTCATGATTTGGCCTGCCACCCAGTATGGTCCTTAATTTAATTTATACTGGCTAATAATAAATACACTCGATTAATAATAAATTAAATTAAATTAAATTAAATTTCACGAGCATAACATGAAAAAGAGATAAATAAATAAATAAATCATTATATTATTATAGTGGGCCTAATATATATATGGCCTCCAGGATAATTGAATCTCAGATTAAAAGCAACCTCACATGCTTACGCATATTTATTTTCCTTTATATCAACATCATGCACTATTTGTTATTTTTTTTTTTTCCTGGTATCGTATTAATGTCAGCGCTTAATTAATTTCCTGGCATAAACATGACAAAATGTCATGGTTGTTCCAGCCACAATTACAGCGACGTAATTTGGATAGCAACAACTGGGCAGCAATATTTGTCAATGAAAACGACCGGATTAATTCAATCTCCAGACACCCATCCTTTTCTGTGTATCGATCTGCAAGACTGTCTGTCGCATAAAACAAATTACATGAAATAATGTAAACATAAGTTCGTAACCAACGTCTCAGTTTCAGGGAAATGTATGATAATGAAAATTTATAAACTTGGAGCATCAGGCGTGTCATGTTAACAGATGCTGCTACTGCTGCCACATTTTTTTCATTTTTTTAATGATGGTACAATGTACCCACGAAAAATGCCAGAAATTTGATGTGCATTTTTGTCTTATATGTGGAGAATTTGTTTAATGTTTATCCTCTTTTTTTTTTTCTTTCTTTCTTTCATTTTTTTTTTTTTTTTTTTTTTTTTTGCATTCAATGTTTATCTTCGGTTTTGTAGAATGCAGTTCTGTAGTTGTGAAAATCAGATTTTGCTTCCATAGAAAAACACATCGCACCGACTACTAAAATGTATAGCACTTTTCAATTAATCATAAAAGTTTCAACCATAGATTTAAGAGTATAAATTTTAGAAAATCAATGAAAAAATTGAGAGAGAGAAATAACTGAAAATTAATTGAATTGGGCAAATATGATATATATTTTAGAGTAATAGCTGGGTAGAGTTCACCTTTCAGTGCTATACACCCCATTTAAAATGGTATATTAATAAACAAATATTATTTTTCAATTAACAGATATCTCTTCCTGATTATTATATATTACTCATTAGTTAACGGATACATTGTTGTTTTCATTTTCAGTTAACAAATATACAATTGTGATGAAAACATGAGTGCACATTTGTGTATCAGACTGTGCGAGAAGATGTAGAAGTGAGCAGCTTTTACAAGTGGACTATGCATATTTTCCACAATTTTATAGATAAATATGTCCAGCCCTTGACATTGCTCCCAAAGCTATGTGATGCGTTGGCAGATTGCTGCCCATTTAGAACGTTTTGTAAACTGGTATCTCAAGTTGACAGTTTTGCAATTTTGTAAACTGTCTTTTAGGAAGGGGGCCCATTTGTTGCCCATCTCTTCTCAGGATTCATTTAGAATGTTTTGTAATCTATCTTTTAGAACGTTCTGTTTATAATATATCAAATAAATAAAATGCCAACACATCACACGGTGTGGAGGGCAATGTGCGCGTCGCCTTATCACTATCTTAATTTTATCATGTTACTCATCTACTTGTACACCACTTTACACTACACAAAAAAGTTACATACAAAATACTAAACGAAGCTAATCCGAATATAAATAATTTCATATAATATACAGGGGACGTACGGTGCTAAGCAAGTCATGCTCCAACCAATTGTTCATCCCATCATTTGTACGGATAATATATGCATTGCAATATAAAACCAGAACAACAACTCTTTAACATCTCCACAATTAAATCCATCTCCACTTCTCCTGCCTCCATCTTACAAATTCAAATTGGCAGAGGAAGAAAGGAAACTATATCAAAAAGACACCCAACTGAGTTGATTGGATGAATAGCTACATCACCTCGAGTAGTAAACGCCCGCGGCGTCTCGGCCCGCAGCCGACCACCGCGAACATGGAGCTCCCTCCGCTTCCCTTCCAGTTCACATCCCCGGTGCTCCACGACGACAACCAGTTCCGGTTCGTCCAATCTCAGGCCGCCTCCACGTGCGGTACTGCCGCACCAATCGAGCACGATCATCATCATCTGCTGTCGCAGTTCAGTCATGATCACTCTATCGACATGGATTTCGATGCGTATCATATCCACCTTCAGGTACTTTTTGATCATCAACAATGAACAGATGCATATATCACAATGAATATCAGATTATCGATCACATTGCAAGTACTGATATTGTTTTGTGATCTTGTTGCGCTCTGCAGAACGAGAAACTGTTGGCGGGGTTAAAAGAGACGTGGAAACGACGCAGCAGAGGTTTGCTTCTGGCAATCCGGCAGCAAGTCACGAGCCAAATGATCGAGAAGGAGTCTCAGCTGGAGACCGCGAGGCGAAGGAATGCCGAGCTGGAGGACAGATTGTCACGAATTAACGCCGAGATGCACGTCTGGTTCGACATGGCCAAGAGCAGCGAGGCGATCGCCGCCGCACTGCAAACAAAGCTCGACCACGCGATGATCTCTTGCGTCGTTCATGAGGGATCCGGCGCCTGCGAGAACCACGAGACCGAATTAGATGCTCAGTCATCCTGCGTTGACGGATCGTCGGCATACCGTGCTGATGCGGTTGTCAGACGACAACGGAGTGTCTGCGGAATGTGCCGAGAGAACGCGGCGTGCGTACTATTGCTACCGTGTAGGCATCTCAATTTGTGCCGGGACTGTGAGCCCATGGCTGCAACATGTCCCATTTGCTGTTCAGTGAAGAATGCTTCCTTAGAGATCAACCTTTGAGTGCAGGGGCGGAACCAGAATTTGAAATTAGGGGGTCGAAATGCCGAGAGACAAAATTTAGGCGAGTGAAATTTAAAACTATCAACAAAATATACTACATATTAGCATATCTATATACAAGTTCGAAAATCATGGGGTCACACCCCCTCCGCCCCCCCTCCGATCCCTTCGCCCCTGGTTGAGTGCATGCAGAGGGAGTGTAGGATGTGAACCGTTAGATCATCTTGAGATTCGAGCCAGCATAGAACCAAGATGATCTAACGGTTCACGTTATGCGCTACACAGTGTAGCCCTACAGAGGATATGAATGCGCCTGAGCAGCACAAAAATGTGCCGATTTTGTTAGCTTAATTTGTTCGTTAAATTCTTCAATGTTGACTGTTGTAATTAGAATGGATGGAAATTAATTTTGCAAAGAAAAAACATTGCATGCTGAATTGTTTGATTCTGTGCTCGAATTGTTTACCACAAAATGAGTAAATTGCCCGCTCAAAATTTTGATTATATTTTTCTTCTAAGGTGGAAAGGAAAAGGGCAAATCCAGCAACTTTTTTTATAAAATTAAGACTGATTATTTTGCTGAAGTGTGTAGAATTACATAAGAATAAGATTTTTCATTTTTATGTCAATAACCTCACAATTATATTACCAATGCATGTTTTATAATGAAATTTTATAAAATTTGAGCATTGAATTTATTCATTCACATGCTGTCACATGCATCACAAAAATGGGGGAAAAATACAAACACAATTTAAATGTGTCAACTTGTCATCAATACCAAATTTGACAGTTCATGGTAGACTAGTAGCTCACAATACTACAATAGGATAAATTCATAAATACATTCACTGCGGACCACGCACGCATTTTTGTCAAGAAGCATTGATTATCCTTCTGCTCTAAATCTACCAGTAAAAAAAAAACATATCAGCACAAATTGTAACAGGAAATTAAGGTCCTGTTTGGAACAGATACTTTAATCAGTAAGGTATATATGGTCCATATATATGTTCTTTTGTTTTCTAATGTTTCAATATATAGCTTTTGGGTACATTTAATTAAATGATGGACCCATGAGGCAATGGCTCTTATTTTTATTCATGAAAACAAAGCATATATGGTCCATATCCTTACTGTAAAAAGCATATTGAAAAAAATAACATGAAAGGGCTATCCACCCATATGAGCTGTTGATCATTTTCTTGGATAGATCAGAACCATTGATTTACTTTAATGCCTGTTTACGTTAATGTCTCATCCCATTAATATTTAAGGCCATATCAATTTTCTCAATATAAGGCCTATTACATATTATCTTAAAAAATTATTAAAAAAAAAAACAATTTCAGCTCAAAGCAAGGTGTAGGCTCTTTACTAGTATATATATATATATATATATATATATGTTCCTACTTTTTAAGCTACTTAAATCTCCCTAATTATATATACTGCAAATTGGTGGAAATGATTATTGGGAATTAATTAAATATGATAGTGTTATTCTATCTGTATCCCTATTGCACGCAGCATTGGATTCCTTACTAGTTCTAATTATATATATACGATGCGAACTTCACCGATTTGCATATATTGCTGCTGTTGCACTGGTTGGCATTCTCCAATTATTGTAACAATATCATGATGAATGATTTATTATTTAAATCTGAATATATTTTCGTAATAGATCACACTCAGTAGTCAGTATATACGTATCTTTTATAAAACTACAATAATGCTAAAATTAAATAGTGTAAATAAATAAGTGTAATTGAAAATAACTAGTAAAAAGCTCACGCATTGCTTTGAGCTGAAATTATTATATCTTATAATAAAAGGCTGAAAGCTATCCCTTGTAAGGAAACTAACATGGGCCTTAAATTTTAACAGGCCGGGAGCCCGGGACATTAATGTACGTCAACGGTGGTAATCAATCTAAGTAAACAATCGACGGCTGAGGTATTTTCTCTGGGGAAAATAGAACTTTTATGTCAAAAAATTTAATCTCCTTTTATCAGTAGTAAAGGTTTTACTCTGTGCAACACCACTGGTGGGGCCATTCGGCAACCCCTCCTTAGCCCTCCTTAGACTTCCTTTAGCTTCGTTAGTCTCTTAATCATTCCGAACGCAAACTCCTTAGCACGGATTAAAAGTTTCTCCTTAAGCCTCCTTTTGACCGGGGCTTAAGTCTTGCCCGGATTTCTAAGGAAGCAATACCCATAGCTTAAGGCTTAAGCTTTCTTAAGCCATTTTTCTTTTTCCGAACGAGCGTGACTTGGTGAGACTTAAATATTTAAGCCAACTAGCTCGCGGAACGACATCAAAACAGGTACTGATACAGGTAAATTCTGATTCATTCACCCTTCACTTTCAAACCACATCAAAACACTGCTTCCAACAGTAACATCTGATTCTCATTCATTCACCCTTCAAGATGAACAGGCAAACAGGTACTGATACAGGTACTGATACAGGTACTGATACAGGTACATTTGGTCCACCTTTTTCATTTCTGATCTCCTGTCCTGCATCCCAACAACAATTCCACTATGCCCTAATACTACTGCACACCACACCGCACCACTCCAGCGTCATCACACAGTACTGTGACACTGGTACTGGTACCATACATACGTACATACATACATTTCATATGGTACCATGACATTGCATGATCCCCCCCTCCCAATTCGTGACCACTGGTCCTCTTTAATTAATCTGTGCATGCATTTCATTGATTGATTGATTGATGCAGCTGTTGTCCCAATTGGGGATCTCTCATCTCATCTCATCTCTGACTTGCCTTTTCGACCCAAGATGACAAATGGGTCCCAATCAATTCGGTTCCTCAATGCAGCACGTGTCGTCTATTGTTGTGATAATATTATCCATGCCGGTCCAAAGAATAATAAAAGAAAAGGCCCTTGCTTTTGTTGCATGTCTTCTTTCTTGGACCCTCCCAAGAAAGAAAGAAAAACGCATTTGTTCTCTTCCCCTCTTCTCTACTGTTACATGGCCTGTGCCCTGTACCCCTGTTCCTGTTCTCTTCCCCTTTACCTTTCCCAAGCAATTCTCCACCTCTGTTGATATATATATATATATACTCGATCATGATATTGATACAATGATGCCCATCAGGACCACTCCTGTACCTGTACCAGTACCAGTATCAATCTTTTTAATTACTCTTCTGGCTAGCTAGCTAGCTACATTACATCTGAATTGCAAGAAAAAAGGAGACCCAGATTCCCTAGCGCAAGGGATGGTGAATAAAGAGACGAAAAGATATGAGAGAATTGTCGGTTTGGAGGGAAGGGTCATGACATGAATTATTCATGGGTCTAAGCATGTAAAATTGTAAAAAAAGTAATAATAAGAAGAGAAAAAGAAAGATGAGGAATTGGGGCAATCGAACAAAGGTTGTGGGTCTACCTACCAGTAATCAGTCGTACCAGTACCAGTCCCAGTACCAGTGCATCGATCACGCTTTATGAAATGCAGAATCGATGCATGACTTGCGCATATATGATATCATATATATATCGAGTCTATCTGCTGTTATTCTTAGGATAATATAGTCCTGTTATCCCAGTTTGGACCGTCAGATCAAAATGAACAGTTCAGATTGGTACCAAAAGTACAGTTTTTGAAGGAAGGAAAGATTTTTCTGAATAAATGTGATATGTTTATTTTGATCCAACGGCCACGATTAGAATAATAGAATCCTGTTATCCAAGATTAGAATAATAGATGAATCGATTCCATGATATATCTATCAATCTATCTTTCTATCCATCCATCCATCTGCTACATAGCAAAAGCAAAAGTGTTGGTGCTTATTTATGTTGCATTATTGGAATGTGGATAGATAGATCGATGGATGGATGGAAAAGAGAATCAACACACATTCTCTTGTTTTTTCAACATGCTTTATCGATCCGTGAATTGAATTGAAATGGCTGATCGATCAGGTGGTGGTGGTGACAGACAATTCATAACATGACTATTAACCTTGCCTACCCTGTTGCGTCGATTAATCGATTGTTTGTTCGTTCTTGCACTAGAACAAGATATGTGAAGATCTTGCGCGATTAGACAGCAAATTGGTAAAAGGAAAGTTTACTACTTTTAGGCTCAAATTTTGGTGTTGAAATCAGCTGCGATCCAACGGTTCTGATTATTTTAAAAAATCTCCCCTAAAAATCATATTCGTCGGATCCAGCAGATACGGACTCCAAATTTTGTTGGGTGTGTTGTAATTTCAAGATTAAAGATTTAGTTTTATAATAGTGTTGTAATTTCTCATTCTCCTATATTTTATTTTGTTATTATTTTTATATTTCTCATGGCTTACTTGTATTTTATCCGTGTAAATTTTTCTTTGTTTTAATAAAAATTATTGGTTTGCAATTTACCAACCAGTTCAAAAAAAAAAAATAGTCATGAACTGTAACAATTCGTCTGTGGACTGTGAACCGTTGATGCCAGGAGAAATAGAGAATGGACACCAATTACTGTTCACCTATTTCATCGGCACATCAATATATCTATCTTCATATTTTTGTACCGGAAACTTTATACGTCTACTGTGATATCCGTCCATACATCCATAGAGCATAAAAGTTATACTTTAGATGTAACAATTATATCCTATATATAACATTTAGCATTCTATAGAAAATCTACAGTGAACGTTAGGTAGCGCTCTTTTTGTAATTTTTTGCCGTGACCGATTTTTTTTTTTGTAAATCTAAAAATTAACCAATTAATTTTTCTTCTCTTGGAAATAAGTGGTAGTTACTGTTCAAACTATCACCATATAAATCAGGAAGTGGCATAACATGTGTTCCATTAAATACAGCAAAAACTATGTGGAAGGGACAATAACATTCTTAATTCAATATGAAACATTATTAATCAAGCTAATTTTAAACATTTTTTTCAATAAAATATTCCGGTTCTTATTTTAGTGACAGAATTCTAATTAAATTTACAGAGACATAATATAATACATGCTAATTTTTCTATTTATCCATGATAACCATTTCCATTATATAAAATAATTCCCAACAACCGCACCTGTTAATTCCATTACTCAAAAAAAAAAAAAAAAATACAGCATAACTTCCCTTTATACATGCCACATCCAATTATTCGCGTATATCGGTTAAATCTTTAATTGTTCTGGTGCTGTCTCGATCTGAAAAGATGAATTCTGAGCAAGATTCGACTCTTCCTCTGCATGAAAGGGATCCATCATGGAGCCTGAATGCCTGATGGGGTTATTTATTTATCATCTGATCTGAAACAATGGTCAAAAGACTGAACAAATTTAATGTAACAAAAAAAGTTACCAGAATTATATTTTAAAGATATATGACAATACGAAATCGACAATTTTGAGTTTAAACTAATTAATTATTGAGTATCAAAATTCAAAACAGATATCATAATGTCCCGCCTCTATTTAATTAATTAATCAGATTTTTTTTAATTATCACGGATTGAAATGTACAAATTGCTTGAGAATTATACTGTGTCATTATTACTTGTTGATTTGGGTTTTAATTTGGATAAGATCAAACAATGAGATGAGTGAGATGCATACGTATAAGGGCATGTTTGTTTCGGTGAAGTTGAAGATGCATGTAACTCAATCAGCTGCAGTTGGATAGCGCACTTGTTTGATTCTCTGTATTTGCATATTATTACTATAATTGGAGTTTCCAAATGATGTCAAATGCAGTAGCTTATGCTACACTCTTTTTCAATGCAGGAGCAATTGTAACGCTAAGTTTGGAAATAGTTTTTTCCCTTATGTTTTTTAATATGAAAGGAAAAGGAAAGGAACCTGACTCTACACGTCTAATAAGTAAATAAATAAATTAAAAATCTCCATTATATGCTTCTCTATTGTGATGCAAACAAGCAAAAGACAGACAAAATATTGTATTAGAAACTAATGTATGAGAAACTTCATTGCTGCTCTAAATGTAAGAAGAACTATGTTCCATGAAACATACAGGCCCTAAGAGAATCTGAGCAACAAGACAAGTCTCTGTTCTTCAAAATAAACACAAGTGTTGGAATCAAACAAAATAAAACATAAGTGCATGCAAGAGGCCACTTATAAGTCTGGTCTCTGTTTTTTCAGCTCATTTTTGTTTCCTGAAAATGACACTTCACAACTCTTTAATTTGTATCTTAACGAGATTTCTGAAGTAAAAAAGGCTTATTTTATTATTGAATTATATATAATAAATTCGGTATTGTCTTGCATTGTGTACGATCTAAATAAAATTTATAATACAATTTTTTTCATATACAACTCACGATTAGTTATTTAGTTAATGTCGGATTTCATTATTAATTAGATAAGATTTTATTCTATGATAAAAAAAAAAACAAAGAGTTTCCTAATTGAAGTTGACTCTCCACATGTATATATTAATAACATACAAATCAAGCTCATCTTGCAAGTAAATAAATTATGTTCGATTTAAAAAATTAATGTAACACTTAATTGCAGATCATCATTTGCATTAATATGGTCAAATCTGGATCTTAAATTCAGCTGTCTGGCATGCTTTTTAAATAATTAAGTGGACACATACTTCTATTTTATTTGGAAAATCAGTATGCTTATTCAAATTGGTAATAGCGAGACTTCTTCGACATATATATGTGATCGAATTATGGTTATAAAGTTCTACTTTTGCTTTTGTAGATGTTTATGGTCCCGAATTACAATTTATTGGGTGGTGTCTTGAAGAATCTTATCGGCTGATTTATTAAAAATATCGTTTTCTCTCTGTTCTTTTTTTTTTTTGGGGTACAAAAAGTTTTTTTTTTTCTTTATCATTTTGTAGTCACCTTACAAAATCAATAAAACAAATAAAAGTGTTAAGAAAAAAAAATAAACATTTCTTTTTGGAACAAAACATTTCAACAAGAATGAAGATGGTTATGTTGTTTGTTTAAAACATATTAAGTACTAACGTGATATTTTAGCCAAAAAAAATGTTAATTTTATATGCTAATTATAACAGGTGTCTTTTTCACATTTTAAAATTTAAATTAGGAGTGTCACGTCTAGGGCTGTAAACGAATCAGATCGAATCGAATTTGATCTAAATTGAACCTGAACTGAATCGAGCTGGAGCTAAACCGAATTCGAGCTAAAATCAAACCAAGCTAAACCTAATCGAGCTCAATTATTATAATTTTATATTTATTTTTCATATTACCATAGATTATTAGAGCTAAAATAAATATATTATTTTGTTCTTCTTTGATAATATAAACAAATTATCTCTATTTGTACTAATTTTATAATACATTATAATTAAAAATTTATATTTTATTAATTTAACAATAAAATAAGCATATTTTGTTAATTAAATAATAAAATAAGTATATTATTACAAACAATTTTGACAAAATAGTTTAAAAAAATGTGCAAATTACTATATATCGAGCTATTACGAATCAAAATAAAAAAAATTGAGCCAAGCTAAATCGAACTCGAGCTGACAACAAATCAAATCGAGCTTAGACCGAATCGAACTCGAGAAAATTATGTGCTATGAACTTTTTTGTCAGCCCCAGTGACGTCAGATTTAATAATTAATTCGCACATAAGATGGATATTCGAAGGAGTGTTTTCTTTTTTTCTTTTAATTTCAAAGGATCTCAAAAGATGGAGAATTTTAAATTTCTACGATACACATGTAATATACAACATCCTTAGAATTTAACCAAACTAAACATGCATATAAAATTTAGTGTTTTTTTTTTAATATTGATGATACCATCTTTTACATATAAAATTTAGTATTTTTTTTTTTTTTTTTGAAGTGGCTGGTAATAGATTTTCATTAAAAAAGACATATAAATTTAGTTTGGACTTTTTTATATGTCTTTTTTAATGAAAATTAATGGTTGGCTATTGCCAGCCACTTCAAAAAAATAAATAAAAATAAATAATAAAAAAAAATAGTTTGAGCTTTGGATCAGTGTTACTATTTCCGCATGTATTTTTATTTCATTGCTTTATTAAAAGATATAATAAGCCCATACATAATATTTACATGCATGCATATATGTGTGGATTCCAAGAGAGGAACACAAAGCATCCACCCATTGTTGGTGCCTATCTTTTTGCCCCCATGATGTCGTCTCAAAGTGGAAGAACCTTGAAAGTTGCAAACTCCACATCCTTACAACAACACCAAGATCTTTTTATATCACTTTTCCTTTCTGTTTTTGATCTTGTATTCCTC
Source organism: Cyperus esculentus (assembly GCA_030179965.1). Lineage (NCBI taxonomy): Eukaryota > Viridiplantae > Streptophyta > Magnoliopsida > Poales > Cyperaceae > Cyperus > Cyperus esculentus. The sequence continues at coordinate 2,563,929 of JASGLE010000015.1, read as the reverse complement.
CAACTCAATCACCCAAATTGAGTGCTTACTAGTTTTAGTTTTGTGGGCCTCCCTCCCTCATCTCATTTTTTTTTTTTTTTTTTTTTTTTGCAATTTTGATTTCTTTATATGATAGGAGGTTTAGATTAGTTGTGACCTAAGATCTCCAACACCAATATTTTAAAAGGTGATAATAATATGCTACCCATGTGGGCGCACACGGCCACCAAATTTCCGCATCAAATTAAATTGCCACTAAAACAAATCACAAAAAAAAGGGCATTGAAATGCCATTATAAAAAGGGCATTTGATTATTTGAATATGACATCTGTGACTTGAAATGCTTGCTGGATGGACATCATGTTTTTTTTTTTTTTTTAATTAAAGCATATAGACTAATATGGGTAGGAGGAGCCTATAATTATTCGGTGAAATTAATTATGGCTCTAAGAAGAATTCCATCAATAATACACTCCACAAAAAATGGCATGATGTTGAAGCACTTTATTTATTTATTTTCCCCATTGTTTGTTTGATACTTGATAGGGATGCACTCAAATTCGTTTTCCTCACGACATTGGTTGAAAGGAAAAGGAAGCCATCATTCTCACAAAAATATAAGTTGTCTTTGATACTTTGACGTTGAGGTAAGAAACCCTGAAAATTCCAATGTTTTTCCAGTGTTAGTAATAGACGTGCATTTATTTATAGGCGCCGCCAACCAATTAAATTCTTGTATTTTAAATCTTCTATAATAGAATGAATTTCTATCCCACAAATTAAGAAAAAGACGGGATAGATTTTTTTTTTTTTATATAGCTCCCCAATATTTTTAACGTGGGAAATATAGTATTTATGTTGAAACGATTGTTACACATCTGTCGGTAAATTTCCCATTTTTTTTTTCCGTCTAACACAGAATTAAATGTTTTTTTTTCTTGTTATTAAAAATCACAAAGGCTTACAGAATTGATCTTTTTTCGGCCCTTTTTCATGTAAAAATACAGTACAAATTAAGAAGTATGCATGATTTTCTTTTGGACCAAAACTATTGTCGTAAATTATTTTTAATTGATAAAAAAAATTTAATATAAAACAAATAAGGAATAAGAAAACGTCTCAAAAAAACATCAAGGATTCAAATAACATGATCATAACCTCATTATTTGTATGAAACTTTAATATCATAGAAAAAAATTTAAAAAACTATTCTTCTTCGTTCCTCCCTTTCTTTTAAATTTGTATACGTTCATCAATATTACAACAACAATAACAAAATAACAAATGTTCCAATTAATCGAGCTCAAGCAATACATGGCCATTCACGATGTTTATTCACAGAAATACCCAAATCTTCTATATATGTTGCAGTGAAATGAAAGGTGGCTTTCCCGGAAATCAGATGGGGGTTTGTGTGTGTGTGTGGGGACATCCCACATTTCAATGCTCAGTAGCAACAAGATCTCTGAAAGACTGAAACCTAATAAAATCAGAGAAGATAAGATTAAAAGCACTGCTGCGGTGCTGCCTACTGTTACACTTTTTTTTTTTTTTTGAGGAATAACTACTGTTACACTAGCTAGCTGCCTTTTTCGAACCTGCACGAGTTTCTGAGTGGTATGTAGCACTAATCACTAAATTGTCTAAAAAAAAAAGCACTAATCACTAATTTAACGTTACTAGAGCGAATTCTCAAAAAAAAAAAAAAAAAACGTTACTAGAGCGGTAACTAGTGCTATCGTCTCGAAATAAGATGACAAAAAAATAATAAAACTTATAAAATAAAAATATTTATTTTAAAATAATAAAAATAATTTAAAAATTTTTGATGTGAATAATGATGATGATGTATAATTTATGAATTATAGCATATAAATGTTGGATCACTTTAAGGATTAAATTTTGTTTTAAACACATCATCTTATTAAATGGGAAGATAATAAATATAAACCATTTGATCAAAGTAGATGAAGAGATTTACACAAAATTAATGGTTAATAATATTGATGATGTGACATAGTTGAGGTGCTTGAAGAGTTACCCTCTTTCTAATTTATATATTATTGTTTTTTTTAAAAGCAAGTGTGGCTCAACTCAACTCAACTGACCACTTTGCAACATGTTGTAAATAAATATGTCGTTTTTGTATTTTTTTTTTTTAGTACAGTGTGCAGAGGCACCACCATGCTAAGTATAAAAAATTATAGTTGAACATTGAGGTAATGAAGCCTACGGATTTGGTTTTTTTTATTCTAAAGCAACAGTTACTATATGTTGGTTGATGCCTTGATGGTCTCTATAAAAAAAAAATAAAATAAAAATGGAGGATAGGTTTATATTTTTATATGGAAGATCTGCAGTATAACATGGGAACAATAATTGGCAGCCAGTATTGTATAATTTTTATTGTCTAAAGATATGCTAGAGTAGTTAAATCCATTTTAAATTTATTTAAGTACTGTATAGCCAGTTGTGAAACGGTGAGCTTTCATTAATTTTATACATTTTTTTTGTCTTCTTTATTTTATTTTTTTAAAGGCTTTTTGGTCTTCGATATAGGCTCATCATCTACTATTTTTCATAAAAGAATGCAAATCAGAGATTTAAACCAACAAAATACAAAATAATTTATTTGGAAAACAAAAGGTAAAATACAAATATTAAAGTTTTAATAATTGATATTTATTATTTTTTGGACTATTATTTTAATTAAACCAACAAAAAGTCATGAAATTGACATGTACATTTATTACTCGGAAATTAAATAGGTTGATCTAAACGGTTTAGAACTGTCAATTAAAATCGATCCTGGTCTTGCAAAGTAACAATCAAACTCCATTCCACATTTATTTTATTTAACATACGAACAAAACCGTGGCACAAGTTGCATAAGTCGCTGTATGAAAATGTTGCCATCTGTCTTGCAGATCGGTCTGTTCATATTTTAATTTTTAAAAACCTTTCACATCTTAAATAGTATGTGTATATATATATATATAGCTCTATTATTAAAATTGAACTTGTTGGGACTCATTTATTATATATACTTTTATCAATGGGGATGTGACTAGGACCACTCAAAATCAGATCAGACAATTATGGATGGATTTCAGAAGTGAGAAAAAAAAAAAAAAAAAAGATAATTTTTGGATGATTACAAGAAGAGGGTCACTTTCTTTTTTATGAAGTATGAGACATAATTTCCTCCAACAAAACAGATTATAAAAAGAAAATCCCTGACATATATTCCAATTAATTATATAACAGGTATCAGAAAAAAGAAAAACCCTAAATAATTCTCTCCCCTAAATCTGAAAGCAAAAGAAAAGCGTGTGATTCTTACACTGAACTTTTTTTTTTTTCTTCAAAATTTTGGTGGCAATTTCTGAGCAGTTTGACAAAGTCAATAATTGGGCGACAAGATTCGGTGGGATGTATTATTATTATTATCGGAGTCGGATCAAAATTTTCCACTATAGGTTGAACCAGATTGGACCTGTTACCAAGTCATATATATCTGGCATGCTCCAAACAACATAATTCAATTCAATCATGTTGAATTGTATTTTGTACTTGTGTGCCCATTTGTTGATACATTTTTTTCACCTTCTGATTTCCACCCACATGCCATGCCAAATGCCAATATGCCATGATGCCATGATGCCAGTCCTTTGACAAGCAAGGATCATTTATTTTATTCAATTAAATGAATGCTGTACAATTTTTATTACCAAAAAAGATGCTGTACAGTATGCACAGGGTACCAGCAATCCAGCATTCAAGAGCCTAACACTAACAGCAAAAATATGCTCTTGTACTAGCAGCTCATAATGTTCATATGACAATTTATAATACCCTGTAAATGTAATTACTTTGCCATTTTAATTGGTGTAACAAATTAATTTTTCATCATATACTCACTGTTGTAGTTGTAGACCTGTAGTGGCATTCAATCCACTGATTCTTTTTTTCCACCTTTTTCTTTAGTCAAGTTCTTCTATCTCATAATAATTAGATACCCACCAATTGCACAGTACAGATTTGAGATTTCCTTTTGCCATCTTTTCAAAAGTGAGAAATAGAAAGATGGAGACATGGTATGGTATGATCCAATCTGAATGCAACCACTGCCATAAAAAGGATGCAAATAAAACCATCATCGCCTGGAATTATGACTAAAACAGCTTGTGCATCTTTAAAGTATTTTTGAAGAGTTAATAATCTCATGCCAAATAATAATAATTATTATTAACTATTAAGGGAAAAGGACAAAATAAGATGAGATATTTGACCCACCACCATCCTGAATTGTTATTTATTATTATTGTTACAAGCTGCATAATTCATTGTCTAATATTGTCACAGGCAGCATTAATTTGTACACGGAAATTTAATATGTTAAGAAATTTTTGGTTACATCAAAGTTCATGCCTTGTCTAAAATCATAATATTATCAGTTGAAAAGTTCTTATTGACGAGGATGTTGCTGCCATGATTACGCCCAAATAATTTTATTAGTTATAGATAAATTTGAGATTAGGTAATATTCAATTATAGTAGTCAGATCGAAAAAATATTTCAAATAGTGAGATTATTAAAATAGATTCTAGTGGAACAATACATTATTCTCTTTTGGGGTCAAAATGTACAATTTGCTCTTACTTTCCTTTATTCTTCTCTTTTACATTATTTTACCTACTCATGGCCATATAGAGACATAAATCACATAACTCATTCACACATCCTTCAAATTGAAATCCAATCCAATCCAATTAATCCTTGAAAGTAAAGCTCTGATTAGAGGGCGTAAAATTGTTCCAACATAAATCAAATCAAATATTATGCGTTTTCAACAGGCGTATTTATCAATAAAAATCATCATTATCAACTACATAACACTTGCAAGATAAAAAAAATAAAATTTAAGAAAATAGGCTACCTTGCATCATCCCTTACTATATGACATGTTTATCATATGAAAAATAAGTAATCCGGCATAAATAAAAATTTTAACTGAAAATGATGATAGTGCGTCAAAATTTAATGTTGTGATCTATTTTCAAAAAAATTTCCAACAAACTTTTTTCAAAAAGAAAGCCTCACAAAAATAAAATTGGACAGAATATATAATGAGAAGGGTTCCAATTAATAACCATTTGGCATTCAAAACACAATTTTTTATCCAATATAACGACGATACCGGAACCATATCCAAAACAATTTTTATGACAGTATGATTCATTACGCTTAATTTTATCATATATAACACAATACTTTTCACAATCACATGTTTTTTTCATCGAAGTAGTTTCAGTATTTTTCAACATGACGGAAGAATCTAAATTCTAACATCTAGAAGTAGAACCCAGCTAGCTAATCGGTACCAAAATGGCAAATATCAGCATAGCTGGTAGCAGCAGAAATAGAGTATCAAAGTGAACATCCGTCCCAGAACAGCAATTTGGGGGGATTTCTACTTCCAATTCGAGCTAAACAGCGGCATTTACTGAACAAACAGATTGTCAAGCACAGGAACCATATTTACTACTCCCAGAAAAGATTCTATTATATCCATCTCAGTTTTCGCTCTTCAACATAAAAAACTTAAAAAAAGAAAAGAAAAGAACTAATTACGTTAAACTCCACAGTCCAAGACCTACCAACAAATTACACAAGATCTCAAAGAATAAGGCGGGTAAATATTAAAAAAAAAAAAAAACAGCCTAATTCAAGTCAATCCATAGCTCTATTTTTTACTCTTTTTTTTTTCACCGAAACCCACCATTTATTCTTCTTTTTCTTTTCATCCATCTCTTGTGAACTTTCTGATTTTTTCATTTTTCCAGCTCCAAATTTCCCCAAATCTCTTTATAGCACCACCAATTAATCAAATTGAATAAAAAACCTCCTCCTGTCAGCAAAAGAAGACCTCCAGGGCAGCGTTCTTGAGGGAGCAGCAAGCGGGGCAGGAAGTGACCGTTGGCTCACACTCCTTGCACAGGCAGAGGTGCCTGCAGGGCAGCAGCACCACGCACCCTTCCCTCTCTCCACAAACCCTACACCGCCTAACCCTCACCGACGCCGCGACAGCTTCCACATCGGCCTCGTCTCCGCCTTCATAGCAGCACGACCGCGCGTCCTCCGCGAAGGGATCCTCGGCCGCGGCGGCCGTGGCGGCGGAGAGTAACGCTTGATCGAGGGTGGAGCGTAACGCGGTGGCCATCGCCTCGCTGGTTCTTGCTGCGTCGAACCAGACCTGGCTCTCTGCACTGATGTGCCTCACTTTCTCCTCCAGATCGGCGTTCTTCCTGCGCTCTCGCTCGAGTTGAGCGTCCATCTCCCTGAGACGTTTATCGGCCTGCTGCGTTAGGGTTGCGAGGATCCCCCGGCAGTGCCTCTTCGTCGCCTCCTCTATTCCAACCCTAATTCTCTCGTTCTGCAACCAAGAATTAGAAACTCGATTAATTACACGATTATTCTCAATTAAATCCGCTTCAAGAATCAAGAAATCAATTAATCAAGCATGAAACAATCAAACAACAAGTACCTGAATTCGGAGAAGAGTATCCATCTCTAAGGTGAAGCTATGGAGATGTGACAGGAGCTCATTCGGGACAGCGGCGGCGGACGAGAACGAGCGGCCGCTAGTCGAAGTCCCTCGCGACTCAAGCAGCCGCTGCATCATCTGGCTGTTGATCCCGGCGCCATAACCGCCACTACCCCCCGCAGCAGCAGCAAAGCCGGTTCCGGGGAGTGGCGGGAGCGGATCCATCCCTAACCCCGCGGCAAAATCCTCCCTGGACCGTTTACGGCCCCCCGACGCGGACGCCATGCAGGTCAGGTCGCTGTGCGGTCCGCTTACCACCGTCGTGCCCCCGACCAACTGCGCCGGCAGGTCCTCTAACACATTGCCCCTGTTACTGCACGCACGGAGACAACGTATATAAGAAAGGGGGAGGGAGGATTGAAGGGAAAACGTATAAGGTGTTGTTTGTGAATGTTGTTACCTGGCGCGGAAATCATGGGAGAAGGCGTTGCTCCAGTATGGCGCTTGCACGGCCATTTATTTGAGAATCTTGATTGATGATGACTTGTTGTGCAGATGTGGTGGGAGTTATTGCGGATGCGCGGAATGAATGATCGACCGAACGGAAGAACGGACGAACGGAACGAGGGAGCGATTAGGAGAGGTGATGAAATGGCGTGATACGAGGGAGGGTGGAGCGTATTTATAAGGGATAATAATAAAGAGAGAGAGAGAGAGTGCGGGTGCTGTGTAGAAAGAAAAGAAACGTAAGGTGAGTGAGTGCAGGTGCGGTATAAGGAGACAAAGTGTTGACGTGAGTGGGGCAAAGCAAGGCAACAAACGAAAAGAGGACCAACGGGCACTGCGGGGCGCCTTTTTTAATGCGCCTTTTGTCCGGATTATGGGTGTGTATTGTGTATATATGGAGATTGATTGGTTAATTAATTAATTAATTAATTAAGTACTAATCGGATTTGTTAGTTTAATTGCGTAGCTAATTTGGTCAGGTCAGTACTACTTTGGAATTAACTAATTAGTTTTAGTGGGGATTGATATTAATTAATTGATTGATTGCGGAGGGGAGTACGGTAGTGGTAGCGTGGTCCATGGGGAAGGAAGGGGAAAGGAATCGGACTATAATAGAGGGAGGGAGGTGACTAGGTGAGTGCTGATGCCTGATAACAATAACAATAATAAGATAATAAGATAAACTTTGCTTTTAGTATCTGCTTTGTTTGCTTGCTAAGTTGTTGCCATTATCTTTATTTCTTTCTTTTATTTCTTTTATTTCTTTCAACTTTGCCTTTTTCGAGGAGGTGAGTGGGGTCCCGGACGAGGAGGAGGTGGTGGTGGTGCTGTTCGTTCGTTCGTTCGATCTACTCTACTGCTTCCACATGGCCATGCCACATGGTGCCCCACAACACTCATAAAGTTTGTGCAAAACTATGTCAAATAAATTAATAAATAAAAAAAGATATATATATATAGGCTAAAAAGGCATGGGAAAATGGGCAGAGCAGGAGCAGGGGTACCAGTAGGGCACCAACGGACGGTCAAAGCAAAGCGAGACAACTCACACGAGATACGAGTGAGAGGAATAAAGAGCTACTCCCCCCCATCCCACGCCACGCTATTCCCTCACTCTTTTCAACCTCTTTCCTTTTTTTTTTCTTTTGGGGGATGGGGTTCTCTCTCTCTATTCTCAATCAATCCTTATCTTCCTCCTTTTTTTGTTCCCGTTTTAGGAATCTTCTAGGCATAAGAGCTGGATTTACTATATTGATTAATTGATTGATTAATTTACGGTGGCGGTACATCGTCCTTTAATATAATATACTTATATAAATAAATTAATAAACTACAACCAATAAAATATTGTCCGTTTGTTGATATGAGAATCTTTTTTATTTATTATTATTTTGTTTGTATTGGGATAGAGATATGATAATATACAGTTATACAGATACAGAGGTGAATGCATCATGCTTTGTACCAAATTTAATTAATTAATTAAATATCACTCTCATTCTGACCGATTCTTTGAACAACAAAACATATTTTAAAGAGGAGTGTATAATTATTGAGATAGGAAAAAAAAAAAAAAAAAAGGCCATGAGAAAGTAACATCACTAATCACATACATTTCATATTTCCCAAAGTAAAAAAAAAAAAAAGTAAGTTTCTTTCAACGAGATAACCCCATCTGGCAGCATTCGGATTTGGTTTTGTTGTGTACCGTTCACCCCACACGTACCGGTGCCACCGCTGGACCACGTACGCATCCGCCAACAAGATACCACTTGTATCTGTTGTATGTATCAATGTATGGTACCCGCGGCCCTTACTCCAACGGGAACAACGTGACCGGGCGTAATGACACAATAAATAAGGGCGGGGCACTCAGATTCTTTCTCATTATTAATTCCGTGAGCCAAAACAAAAACAAAAGATCGTGTGATGTAAACGCCTAAACGGGGCGCACAGTTGGAGACCCTTATCCGCCTTTGGCAGCATGTGTGTGTAGTAGATTGACGTGGGAGATGAATGGACGGTTGGATGGATGGGTGGATTGATGGATGATGCTGCAATCTCCCCACGTCATTGCCGGTGATTTATTTCGTTTTCTGCCGGTTTTGTATGGCCCTAGATTTTTATATTTTGTGCAGCTCAACGGAGAAGAAAAACTCAAGAAACCAAGATTTATTTAACTGCTGTAGTTGAGCGGGTCTAACAAAATGTTCTCATCTCGTTTCTAAAAAAAATATGTTTTCTTTGGTTAAATGGACTAATTAGTAATTAATCCCTTGATTAGACATATACCCATATAATATTTTACAGTATATTATTCAAAACCATGGCAGGTGATATTAATTTTGATTGTCTTAGATTGAATATTTTCAATTAATATGACAAGCTAAATAATTTTCTACGATCCGTATTGAATTAGCAAATATATTTCCTACGATCTGTAATGAGTTATTGTGCTCTTTAAGTGTCATTTTGTAGCATAACTTGTATTATTTTTTAGTTCAGACCTCAGAGTTTAGTGCAAAATCAAATAAATTGAATATTTACATTACATATGTGTAACATTCTAGTTAAGTAAATATATGTGAGCTTAAGTTCTCAGCTGTTTCAATGAGAATAACTTAAAATTAAATCACTTCCAAATTTTAATTTACATAACTCAAAACAAATTCTCTGTATCAAAATTTTACGGGATACAAAAAAATATATAAATATATGTATTTTCGGAACTTGTTATTGGTTTTGTATTTTTACGTTTAAGAATTTGATATAAATATTTATTGACTTATTAAGTAAAAATTTATAGTTTATTTGGTACGTCTCTTACGTAAGCTTACCGTATCTTTTTATTGAGTCTTGATTGTAAATTATGAACAATAAATTTACATGATTTTCACTAAAACTCACCTCCACTACATTCCAATTTTTTAATCTATGCGTGTAATAGTACAAACGTTAATTTATTTAACGAAATGGGGGCATGTAATTGCTCATAATTATTTCCTTGAATATATGCTCCCCATTAAATCATGCATTTACTACTTTTTCAGATATCTGTTTGCAGTACAAGACCCATTACCTTCTGCACTAGATCTGTCGTTGCTATTGCTTGTCAATAATATAACGATTAATTTCGGTATTACACTGATTTAATTAAGAATTTTACTCCAATACTCCCACCAAATTTTTTCTTTTTATCTGATGATTATAAATGAATAATACCCATTATGATAATTCACATGTAACTGATAAAATTATTAGGGTATAAGCATGAAAGCAATATCCTTTAATTAATTAATTGGTTGAGCAACTATTTGTACATTTCTTCCACTGGTATGTATTTTATGGACACAGATTTCCCACCTCAGCCTTTATTAAATTTTGCTTTCATTAATTCATTTGCCAATAGTGGGTTAGTTATAATTCAAAGCAAACAATGTTATGTTATGATTTTACTAATCCGGATGAAATAGTCTCAATTGGAAATAGCCAATCGACAAGATTTTTTCGTCACTTTACTTACGTAGTAAAATACAAGTTGTTACGGGCGGTTCAAACTGAAAATCATATATATTTTGTTTATTTGTTTATAAATGGTATGATTCAGTCGGTTCACCTACGTAGTATAATATTTTAATTATTTTGACAACTGCCTTGTATACTTTCATGATGCATCCTTGATAAGCATTTTAGAGCAAGCATAAAGAATAGGTAGGTCATAATAAATTTAGCATCTTCAATAAAATTTTCCCCGTTTGACAGGTACTGGTGCAGTAAATTAAAACGGAGTAAAATGTTATGAGGAGAGATCTATTGATAATACTTATCTTGACAATAAGGATTTTAAAAAATTCATAAGAAAATGTTAAAAATTCTCAAAAATTGAAAAAAGCTTATAGAAATACTGTTTAACATATAGATTGATTATATTTTCAATTACATTCAATTTGAGTGACATTTGATAGTTCTTCAAAATCTCGTTAAATTACAACCATTAAAAAATTTTAAAATCTTGGTAAGACATGAAATGATATTCAAACTGATTAAAATTTGAAACCCTATTAATATATAAGTTAAAGAATGCATCCGTAAAAGTTTTTTTATTTTTAAGATTTTTTATGAATTTTACAACTTTTTCAAAATCTCCAATGTCAAGATTTCCAAGATAAGCATTGTCAATGGATCCCTTCTCAAATGTTAAATCACCTTAAAAGTAGTGGCTTTTTTTTTTTTTTTTTGAGAAGTTAACAAATGCTGCCAACTTGAAAAGGCAGTGGTGTTTGATGCTAGTGTAGTATATATGGATGAAATAAATAAAATAAAATATGTAGAAGTCGTAAGATGTTGGTGATTTAGCTTAAAACACCTCTATAGCTGCATTGACTTAAAAAACTTAAATAATATTTACTTAAAACGTCTTAAATAATTTTTACTCTACTTTTACTACAAATTGTCAAGTGGGAATTTTGTGTCTTAAACTAGCACTAATTAGCTGGACCTAGGAACTAAATCTATTCAGAAAAGTTAAATAGAATAAAGATTTATTACATCATCATAGGTTTCTGTCTCCACTACAGGAAATTAATTTCTTCTTCCCCCAAAAAAAAAAAAAATCCACGGATCCTCAAAAAAGGAAAAACAAAAAAAAAGTAATTAATTAGTCCACTCCAAGTCTCCAACCACTGTTTACACTTTACAGTGTTACATCGTTGGATTTTACTTTGTGGTGACGGATGAAATGAAATAAAACAACACTCACACTCTCGTACTATACAATAAATAAAAAAAACCGCCAGCATTGACCCGACAGCAAGAAATGGGACCCCGGGGTGACATCGGCAGACAGAATCAGGCGCGGTCCCTCCCCTCCCTCCCTCCCTCCGAATTCATATCCCCTGCTGTACTGCATTGTGGATTTCACAGCGTCAGCCGTTGGATTGTCTCGGGATCCGTCCCGGCTCGGATCTCTAGGTAATCCAACGGATAGATCTTTGAATTGCAGAATGCAGTAAGTCTGGGGATGAACACTCCGCCCGCGAGCCCCGATTATATCGGGAGCGGTGGGGTTGATGGTACTACGTACGTACATTTCTCAGTACGTGTACACCCCTCCCGATTTTCTGTGAATCGATCAAATGTCATAACCACTCGTTGATCCCATTTCGTGGGATCTGAATCCGCAGCGTGTTTTTCCGATCAGATGGTTAGGATCAGTTAGTACCGATCTCAAAGTTATTTAGTATTTTGGGTACAGATCTTAAAGTATTCCGGTGTTTCTCAACCGTCAGATCAAGAAAAGCAGAGTCTGGTTTTATTTTCAGAAGAGCAGCGGATTTGGATCTCATTTTGTGAAATGTGAAGTGCAGATTGCAGATCACCGATTTTTTTTTTTTTTTTTTTTTTTGAGTTAAGCAGATCACTGATTTACTGTAGTGTAAAATTGTATATAATACTGCTGTGTGAGGGAGGTGCCGAACTGAGAAGGGCCAGTCAATTGGTTCTGTCTGTTACCTATATCAGTATCAGCAACAGCAACTGCAAGGGATCTTTTCTTTCATCTTTTCATAGATAGTAAGATAGATACATAAATATAAGTAAATTAATGGATGAATTAAATCGAGGGGAAGGGAATAATTAAATTGTTGCACAGATCTGCGCATCAGACGGACAGTGGCAGCTGCAGCTGCCACTGGTTTGACAAATTAAATTAAATGTGAATAACTGAATATCAATAATGTCGTAGCGCTCGCTACTGGTACTGGGCGGGGGCAGCTAGCTGTTGCTCATTTCTACGCTAGCCAACTCGAGATGTGTGAATCTGTAAGGAAAGATAGATAATTCATATATATTTTGATCTGAGATTGTTATTTATTATAATAAATTTTTAAGATAATAGGTAATCGATCTTAAATTGAGAAAATTGATACAAGCCTTTAGTTTTAATGGGTTGAGACATTAAAGTACATCAAAAGTTGTGATCAATTAAGTAAACAATTAATGATTGAGATTTATTTCCTATAGAAGATAGATCTTTCATGTAAAAAAAATCCAATATAGTTTTATTAAGAGCAAGAATATTAATATCATATAGATATATAGATGTGATCATGTGACTTACCTAATGCCTAATAAAATGCAGTAACCTCGTAACAAACCGAGACTCAGAGTCTCAGAGAGAGAAAGAGAGAAAATGAATAAAGAAAATGAATAATGAATGAATGGAAATGAAACCGAGGACCACGACGATGCGGAGCCACCTCCTGAGTCCTGACAGACTGACAGTGCGCAGCAGCAGCAGGGGGCCTGATTTCGTGATTGTCCGTACATCATTTCTGTCGAGGGTGGGATGGATGGCTCATGGCCATGGGTGGCAAATGCCTACTTGTCTCTTTCCCTTTGCTTCTTTCCTCGGCTACTCAATTTACTGCCTTTCTGGGGCTGACAGTGGGAGCTGCGAATCATATATTTTTTTAGTGCATTTTTATTTAAGGTGCCCGTGCTGCTCGTCTTGATGGAGTATCAAATGACACAAAAATTAAATAAAATTTGGAACACAATAGATCTATAAGTAAATGAATATGTTTATAAAATATTTTCTATTTTTAAGATTTTTTAAAAATTTATATGATTTAGTATAATATTTGTGTCAAAAAATTTTTGTGTCATTTGATCCCTCCTCATCAGTATAATGTAACGTTCTCTTTTCTCTGTATATCGGTATTCAGTACAGTAAATGAATAAAGAAAAGGAGAATCAGATATACAGTATTACTGTATCAGTACCTAGCTACATACTACAGTAGAGGCACTCGGTACCAGTATCGTACTGTTTCTACTGTAGTATGAAAGTGGAATAATAAAGTAAAGCAATATCGTCACAAAATTAAAAAAAAAAAAAGATAAACAGTAAAAAAAAAAAAAATGGGACCTTAACTTAACGTACAGAAAGGTCTACTCAAAAAAAAAACGTACAGAAAAGTGGCGAGGAAAATTAGGTGTTGGTGGGCGAGTACAAGTTATTTTTTTTTTTTGAATAATGGCGAGTACAAGTATTACACGGTGGTCAATTCAATTGAATGTTGGGTTTTATTATGATGTTCATCTCAAAAAAAAAAAAAAAAAAAAATCATGATGATTCCCTTGTGCAGTTGTGCCTTGTTTACTGGTAAGAACTGAGAATTGAGATTTGAGAAAGCTATGCAGAAAGAAAGGGACGGGTCAAACGAGGTGCACATCCATCCATCTGTCTAACCAGGCACTGTTAATTGCACATTACATGTCCATATCACATCTGAATCTGATAACATAGCATAACATAACATAACATAACATTGCTTTGCTTGACAAAACAAATCATCTGCTTGCCATCTGGATCTGATATTAATAATAATGTTTTGTTTTTGTATTTCCTGAGAAAGTACTTACTGGGGAAACTGAATCTCGGTCAACCCAAAATATATTATTCCCTCGTTTGTTGAGTATTTCCTTGATTCCTTTCACACCAAGTGACTGTATTTAATTAATTGTAATTGTTTTTTTTTATGACAAAAAATAAGATCAGAGAGATAAATTTTTTTTTTTAAGAATCTAAGAGAAATTTTCATTCAGATAATTAATTAAGTCTACGGAAGTTCCAGAACTCTCTAACAAAAAGCAATCCTGTTTTTTTTTTTTTAGGCTGTAATGATAATCAAATTTTAATGATAAAGATGTTGTTATAACTTATAAGCAACCTTAATTAAATCGAGAGACATTAATCATGTTGTCAATGGGACAACGGTATGGTAGTGGGGTACAGACTATGAATATATGGACTGGATTGACATTTTTTTATTAATTAGAAAATCAAACATCTGATCATCAGATGGATTGAAAAAAATTAATTTGATTGATGGATGCATATCTGTGGGTTTAGATTATAATAAAACAATCAATAATCATGTCGAAATTAATTTATGATGTATGAATTATGATAATAGATTCGCCGGATATCCGAAGCATTAGATTATTTTGCAGCAATTATAGGTTACATAAAATTATAAACAAGGTTGCCCTTATTTTATTTTTTTTTTCCCCTCATTTTTGTTGGCTTTATATAATACAAACCTAGTTGTGCTGAATAGAAAGCAATATATTGGAAATTGGACTGCATTCAACATAGGATGGTAAAATTAGACTTAAAGGGTCCATCAAGGATGGTAAGATGCGTCATACTTTTGTTGTTACATAATTTTCTGCCTATCAATAAATTTTTTTTTAATGATGGAAACTGCTGCCTTAAAAAAATGTCAATGGTACAAAAATAATAATAATGTGATCTTATATTTTGATAAATCAATTTTCTGGATAAATATCGCTTAGTTTATATATAATATTATAAGATTTTAATTGATTTCCTTATTTTTTTTCCTCTCATAATTATTTCCACAAAATGGAAGTCGCTGATACCGAATAAATTTTTTTTTTAAAAAAAGACAAAAGAGCCACTAAAACTCAATTATAATCAGAAAAAATGTCTTTTACATTTGACTAGACTCTATAAAAAAAAAAAGATCTCCTGTTGTTATCATACACAGTTTAAATCCTTCATCTGAACTGTTAAAAATTAAAAGCCCCAGTGGAAAATACATGGCACAAGAAAAGGAGATGGTGCCAACCCGAAAAGGAAATTACCAAACAAAGACAAAAGTTGCCTCGCTTATTTTCTTGCTCATGGCAGTTCCAGATTTAATTTTTCTTCCTTGCGAAATAAGAATTTGATAAAAGAATTTGTCCGTGTTCAAATTAGTCAAGAAAAACATGCAAATCACTTTGTCCACTCACCAAGCAACCACCCCCATATTTATGCAGTGATGATGGAAAATATATACTCAATTCATTTATTATTTATCACCATTTTTTCTTGCTGTTTTTTTTTCTTTTTCTTTTTCCTATTTGTCGGTGTCATATTATATGCTCATGCATCATCACACAACTTTATTTTCAAATTTTGGTTTTTTTTTTTCTGCACACCTTATTACTTCTGTGGATACACACAATTTTAACTTTACATAAAAGTGACTGATTTATCATTTATCATTTATGTGTGTGGTGGTGGTGGTGGTGGTTCTATTAATTTCAGTGTGTTTTGTAAAGAGTAATACCTAATGTCCATAGCGTCTATAGGTTACACAATAGAATGTGTCTATAGCGTCTATAGGTTACACAATGGAATGTATCTTATACAAAATCGATATATCTATTACATTTTTCAATGGACGTTTATCTTTTGCAAATGCCGTGTGTTACCCATCTCTTCTTCGTCCTTTTTGTCCCCATTACATGACGATTTCACATCTCTTTAATTCTCTCTCAATCTCATTCATCTTTTGTATCCTTCCTTCCTTTCCTTTCTCCATAATTTCGGCCAAAAACCACCAAATGTGTGTATGTGGTCATGTGGATGGATGGGATGGGATGGATATATGATGATGACGCCTATCAATTTGGGTCCCTTTCGGTACTAACAACTGCTCACCATCTCCGGTCCCTTTCATTTCATGGCAAGATTATAAAGACCCTTTCTAAATCATGCATATTCATACACGATATATCATAAATGCGTGACAATAAAATAGATGACCCAATAAATTAATTAAGATTTGTGTATATGAGTTGTTCTCTATAAATCGGCTACGCAACTTTTTATTTGGATTCGAGCAGTTTTTATCAAATCTTTCTTATAAAATTATGGCTAATTCTGTTACGGATCAAATAAAATATAGACCGTTCATGTTTTAGAATCGGATAGTCGCGATATATCTTTTAAATATAATTAAAGAGAAATATTTAATAAAAAACTGTCCGATCCAAAATGAAAAGTTACTTATCCCATTTTTTTTTTTTTTGAGAATACTTATCCGATTCACAGCACAACTCATATATTATAGATGCACCGTACAGTTTAGTTTACATCAACTGGGTAAGTGCGGCACGCATACATACATACATACATACATGACATGATAGATAGATAGATAGATAGATAGATAGATAGATAGATATATATATAGCCATACTTCATATTCATATAGATCTAGCACTGTTATGGCATCTTATTTAATAGTTGGATCTATTTGACCTCACATCACATGGCGTGTCAATCATGCTGGTGCTGCTGCTGCCCCTGTTTCCTTGTAAACAGAACAGAAAAAAAAAATAGTACCAACTGCTGATTATTCATTACCAGTACAAACTACAAACAAACAATCAAAGCTAGTCTAGCTAGCAGATCACGCCAGCATAAGCGCAAGGCTGTTGTAAGGATAATAAAACTATTAATTGTTTACTTTAAACTTTGTTCCTTCCTGGTTTGACCGGGAAGAGAAGAACGGGCCGGATAAGTTATGCTACCCCCCAAAAAAATTGTAAAAAATAATACAATATTTTTTTTGGAAAAGAAAGATTTTTGCTGGTTTTGAAAAAATTGAGCAGATTGAAAGTATTTTTGTTAAAATATCCCCAAATTTTTTTGACACTAATTGAGATGCACAGTGATATATAATTGGACGTCTATTACCTTTTTAAAGCCAAAATAGGGGGGAAAAAAGGAAGGGGATGAAGAGAAGCAATAAAAAAAAAATACTAGCATATTTTAGGATTTAAAGGTTGTATTGAAGTAAATAATTTTAGTTGGTTTTGACCAGAGCTTGTACAATATTTTAGTGCTTTTGATTTGATAAAACAATAAATTTAAAAAAAGCTATAGAAAATTTATTGATCTTTTTGAAGAGATATAAATTTAGGAGTACTGGTCAGATTCAGAGAACTGTTCACCAAGTACAACAATATTTTTAAAAAATTCAAGTAAAACGAATTTAATAATTCATTGGTTATGTACTGTTAATCACCACTTGTAATCAAGTTTGTCTTCCACGTCTTGACAAACAGTTCCATATATTATACACATTTATTTATTTTCAATGCCTTATCTGACAAATTTATTTTCTATTAATGAATCATGAGCAGAATATTTTGTACCATGTGGTGTGGTGTGGTCTGGATGTCCAATTAATCTCCCATCAAAATGACACGCAACAGTTTTGTTTATTGTTCATTGAATAAGAAAGTTTTGTTGCTTTTCAAGAGGAAAAGATTAGGTCTTTGTCTTCTTATTTTACCTCATTATTATTTTATTTTTTGAGTTCTTATCAGGGTGGTTGATTGGTATAGATCTTGATGTATAAGTGGTTCATTGGTCATCTATATATGTTAACATTTTTAGCTAAGATCGAGAGTCTTAATCTACTTTTTTTTATTACTTGAAGAAACTGGAAGTATACAGTAAGAAAGAAACTAAAAAAATAAATAAAAAAAAGGCAATATCTTGGTGTTAAAGTTCTGGGTTTTTCGTGCCAATACTCAAAGGTCATGAGATAGGTACACATACGGTCAGTATTAATTTAACTAGAGTGTAACTCGGGTTTCGTCCCGAAAAATAATATAAAATAAATAATAAATAATTTTATAAATTTAATATTAAACAAAATATTGAATACAATTTTTAAATCTTTTGATATAAATAATAATAATATAAATAAGAACATAAATGTTGAATCGTTTTAAAGATTAAATTTTGTTTTAGACATATTATATTTATGTTATTTAATGTTAAGAGAAAAAACATATAGACATTGGATCATAATAGATAAAGAGTTTCAAACAGAATCAATGGTAAATAACATTGATGATGTGGCATAGTTGAGGTGCTTGGAGACCTACCACTCTTTATGGAGTATAGATTACTCGTGATTATGGGAGAAAATAGAGGATCTAAACATAATTCTTAATTCAGTTTCTGAACTAAGAACTCGTAATATTATCAGTTTTGACCGCTAAAAGTTGAATAATACAACCAATTATTGTCCAATATCTTTCTTTCAAGATTTTCAGCTGCTGCATAAAATAATGAAAAAATTTCTAAATATATTTACTTATTGAGGATTTTTAATTTATGTTGAATCAATCAACTTATTTATATGAAATAATTGAATTGAAAAAAAAACAATATAATAATTAGGAAACGAGTTGTGATTAAAGAATCACCTCCCCACTATGTTATTCAATGGGTTAAGAATATTTCTTTTGATGTAAATTAATTAGGGTACATATTATATCATATATGCAACTTGGATTAATAGATACTTTGCAGTCTAGATCAGTGGATCTATTGTCAAACAATATTTATTGCTTGTTGGAAAAGGTCTTTGGAGTTGTGCCTTTCACTTTTCAGACATGAGTGCATTATCCGGGCAATTGCCTACTTTATTATAATTAATGTTAAGACACAAATAATGCATGCACTTCTGCAAAGAATCTGTACTCCATAAAGAGTTGCAGGTTTTCAAACACTTCAATTATACCACATCATCACTATTATTAACTATTGATTTTTTGAAACTATTTATCTACTTTGATCTAATGACTTATATTTTTTTTATCTCCTCATTAAATAAGATGAATGTGATATGTTTAAAACATATTTTAACTCTTAAATGATCCAACATCTGTATATATTCTTATTTATAAATTATTACATTATTATTTAATTACATTAAAAATTTTTGTTCAAGTTTGTTTAATATAAATATTTAAAATTTTATAAAATTCTTAATTATTTATTTGATACCATTCCTTGGGGCGAAGCCCGAGTTACAGCTCTAGTTTTGTGTAAAACTCAAGAGGAAAAATAAAAAAAAAAGAAAAGATTTAGACATCAGAATAATTAAATTAAATCGAGAAAAACTAGAATCAGAGAACAATACCGGCCTACTAGTTAATTGTAAATATATTACATGTTAATTTGGACTTATTATAGGTACTTAATAATTAGGACCGTTAACATTTCGGAGTAAACTGCAAATATTTTCACAGTAAATATACTCTGTATAACTGATGCTACTGAGAGACTTGTAAGTTTCCTCTAAGAAAATGAAAGTTACAAGAAATCAAGCGGATAATTATACTTTGCACAGCCACTAATTCAAGCAGCCTAGATGAAACGCTAAGTTTGAACAGTTGACTATGTCGTGGGTGTTCTGTTCTGTTAAGAGAAATTATAAATTTATAAATTCTGCTGATGTGATTTGAGAGGTTTGACTCAATCTGTACTGAAGTGATAATATTGTGCTTGAGATTATATATATATATATATATATATAGCAATGGCAGCCTTAGGAAATTGTTTATTTTTCTTTGAATGAGCATATGACCACTAATTAATCATAGGATTTGGACGTCCAATATAATATTTCTAGTAGCGAAAGGTTGAATGAGTACAGATTCAAAGTTTATACTTGACTTCATGGATAAGGCTTTATTCAGAGCAGGGCGATCCAAGATAGAGATTGGACCATACAAATGAAAAAGATTGGACTAGCTTCAGAATTAAATCAAAATACAAATAAATGTTGTCATGTTGAGAAGAATGAAACAATTTTATTTATTATTTTTTTTTTTTGAGATAAAGATGAGGAAGCCAATCAAATTTAAATTTAAATGTTAAATGACCTCCCATTTGGGTTTCGAACCTGCAACCTCTCACACGGAGAGCGTTGCCCTTAGCCACTAGACCAAAGGCCGGTTGTTATGAAACAAGATTTTTATAAAATTGTAGTATGATTTGTCAAATTTCTAAAAATATGCTTAAATTCCAAACAAAACGTTTATTACTTTGTAGTAGACCACTAACCATTTGCTTGAGCTTCATGTTTTCTTTTAAATAACCTAACAAATATAAATATTTGTTTGAGGTTTTTTTTTTTTTTTTTTTGAAGTGGAATACTCCACCAATTTTATTGAAACTTCTTATTTTGTGCTCATGGAGGATTGAACCCATGACCTCTTGGAAGTTATCCTAGTTAGCTACATAGGGTATGTTTGGGTCGTGTAAAGAATAGTAAAGAATAGAGGATTTAGAGAATAATAGATAAGATTAGTAAAAAATAGCGACTTTGGATTAGTAACAGAGGATAGTAAAAAAATAGTGCTATTCGGGTTAGTAAAAATGTTGTTTGGATTATACGTTCAGAACAGTGATATAGAGAAACAAATAATTTGAGAACAGTACTACTATTAAAGTACTAGCCTAGGCTATTCCATGTTTTTGACAGAATAGCACTAACCTGGGCTATTCCCAACTTCTACGTTTTTGTTTGGATTGCACTTGATTTGAGAACAATAGTACTATTCTGAAAATAGAGCTATTCTTGGTCATCCAAACATACCCATATTTGTTTGAGTTACTCGAATGATTTTTTTTTTTTTTGGAGGAAAACTTGAATGAGTTAATCTTACCTGTTGAGAATTTGTGTCAAATTGGGACAAAATGAGCAGGAAATTCGTCATGTTCCTGCCATCATTTAGTGCGCAATGCCTGGCTACCATGTGATATGCTAGTGTTTTTTTCCTGGAATTGTTGAAAAGCAGTTGGTGCTCTGATTTCTGAATAAATCTATCAGTTGCAATATTGAATTTTGAAAAATCAAGTGATTGAAATTTGAGACAACTTCGAACGGAACACCATGCACAACAAGATCTAGAATTTTACAATTCCATATATAATGTAATAAAATGACTCCCAAATAACTTGCAATAAACAAATACATGACAATATGACATTATATGATGAGAAACATCATGTGTCCATTGAAAAAACCATCTATACATCCAGAAACATACAAAGAATATAACAGCTGAAACATATGATTTTATAATCTATATATCAAATCTGTAACCTATGAACGTATATTCTATGGACCATAGCTATTGATTACTCTTAAATCTTAAGTGCAAAATCTGGTACGTTACTCATGTAAGAAACATGGGGTTTTGTTTTTCTGGTACCGGTACCGGTACCGGTACCAGCAGCAGCACTGGGCCCAGTAAATAAAAAATGTAACTGGGCCCAGAGACTCTCTTCTTTCTATTCCTCTTTCTTTCTTTCTTGCTCGTGTGGGCCGTACAAACACAGATGCAGTGATGTAATGTAATCTGTATGATCAGTACTGGCCCCAATTTCACCCACCAAGCAGGTTGGTTCTTCATTGTTTTCTGCTTGCCCTTTTTGTTCCTTTCCTGGCACTTGATGCGACCTCTAAGATCTCTGTTTAGTTTTAGTAGTCTTAGTACTGATTTTTGTTTATTTTTATTTGTAGTTTTCCATGTGAATGCGTGGACTCACTTGGTAGTAATTTCGAAGAGCTTTCTTCCTGGTTTACTTACAAAGTTACAAACCTATTCGTTATTTTTTATGGGTTATATCTAGTGCCCTTAGTATTACTGTTCAGATATCTATATTGTTACAAAATTTGAGTTAAGAGTTACAGAATTTAAATAAGAGTTACAAATTTTGTGTATGTTTGAACATGTATAGTTAGTTAGGGAAAATTGTCAAAATGCCACTCCAAACTTTTGAGTTGCAAAATTGCCACTCCAAAACAAGTGTCCTTGCCAAATTGCCATTATATCTATATTTTTATACTTTCTAATTAAATGAAATACAATTTAGACATTAATCATAGATGCATTTTAGTATTGACTGTAATACCCTTATACTGTTATACAGGGGTGGAGCCAGGATTTTGGGGGGGGGGGGGGGGGGGGTCGGAAATGAGCAAGCAACATTCTTGATATTATAGCACAATTTTTGATAATTTTTGTCATAGTAATTATTTTAAAGTTAAGAGAAATCTAATTACGCGAATCTCAAAGCAAAAACAATTGTTCTTCTATTTGTTTGAAATCAAACTAGGACTTTACCGAGAAGTAGAAGTTTTTTTTTTTTTTTTAATTTAGACATGCAATACCTTTTATTTATAATTCTATTTCAGTATCTCAATTAATGTTTATTTATTTTATGAAGCTCATTTTCTTAACTATAATTATTAAGAAGTTGAAGTAAGAAATGAAAAGGAATACCAAACAAAAAATCTAAATTCAAAGATCAAATGGTTTAATCTGTAACAATCTGACAAAAATAATAGGAAAAAACAACCAAACTTAGTATGTAACCTCTGTCAATTAAAATGTTGAGACTCACATGTCTCATCTTTCTCAAAATTGCAGTAGGTAGAATCAAATCATGTAGAGATATTAACTATAAGACTTCAAAATTATTTAGATATATTAGGGGATTAGCACAGTATGTCATGAATATTATATATTAGGGGGGTTGGCAAACACATATTTTTCAAAAAGACTATAATTTTCTTATCTTAGTATAGGATCTTCAAATTTATGGGGGGGTCACGCCTCCCTTCTCTCCGCCCCTGCTGTTATATAACCCTTCTCCGGTTCTACCTTTCTCGTTTCTGACGACCTAAAATTATCAGATTGTTAAAATGTCACTCTAAAATTTTGGGTTACAAAATTGTCACTCCAAAACAAGTGTTATACAGTCAGTACTAATGGCAATAGAAACTTTTTATGTGTCTTCGTTTTGACATAAAAAATTCCTATTTATATATATATATTTAGGTCGTCAGAAGTCTGAACTCCACTTACTTTGCTTTGGCACCGTGACGATTTGGTCACTGACATTAATTATGGTTTTCAATATAATAAGTGTAAGCATGCATGCATGGATACACATTGCATGCCACCAAAGTTCACATTTCTCAATGTGTAAAACTCTTCAGCTGATTAATTAATTTCTTTTAACGAAGTTGTTTGTGCCTTTTTATTATAGTGCGTTTCGTACCAACTACCAATATATATATGATGTGTTATTTAATAAATCATGAGATTTTGGGGATCATCAGTCCTATACTCCTATATAACAAAGAAATGAAATTTATTAATTGTAAAAGAAATAGTAAATCGTATGCATCTCCTTTTCCATGAGATAGATATATAATTAATGGAAGTGGCATTTATTAGTATCAAAGTATTTGGTTTTCTGTAGATTTAAATTGTAAATATATATTGTTTCATTATTGATCTATATATGTAAATTAATATTGTCTATCTATTTTTGTCCATTATCTACTAACCAAGCAGATGATAATAGATACAAATAAGAATACCTCACAACTCACAAGTGAATATAATTTTGATTGGAGCAATTTCTTTCTTTTATTTTTCCTGATAAAATTCATTGGATCAATTTCGATTTGGGAACAGTATTTTTACGGCTTTACCAGACCCCTTTAATTTGGTAATTTTAATTGTAACGATGTCATCCAG
This sequence comes from Cyperus esculentus, assembly GCA_030179965.1. Classification (NCBI taxonomy): domain Eukaryota; kingdom Viridiplantae; phylum Streptophyta; class Magnoliopsida; order Poales; family Cyperaceae; genus Cyperus; species Cyperus esculentus. The sequence continues at coordinate 2,539,673 of JASGLE010000015.1, read as the reverse complement.
GGACGAAGCCAGGATTTCATCATTGGGGGGCCAAAAAGGTGGTACCGAAAAATATTTTTTAAAATTAAAATAGTTCTATATTAATTATTACATGGTCAAAACTATTAGTTTTTATTATAAATGCAATCAACATAATTAAAGTTGTTATATTTATGATTCCATTATTGAGCTATCTATTCGATGATAACATACAACTAACATCAAAATTAATACTAAAAGTGAAAAAAAAAATTACATAACTGCAACTAATATTATAAGAACTCATTAGCGAAGAATGAGTTGAACACGTCTAGTTTTTTGTCTTTGCAAAATCATCTATTATATCCTTAGATCGAATATGTTCTGCAATTTTTTTCTCAATATAAGCAATGAGATAGTTGTTTAAGAAGTCATTGTGCATTCTGTTATGTAGTCTAGTCTTCACATTTGTCATTGCTGAAAATGCACACTCTATAGTTGTTGTAGAAATTGGAAGTGTTAAAACAAGACGTATTAGCCTGTGAACTAGATAGAAAATTTTTAAATTTCCAGTTCTTACCAATCGTTGGCGAGTTTTCAAGTCTTGAAACTCACAATGATTTAGCACATCAATTTGATAATGTTGCAATTAATATCTTAGATGAAGAAGTTCATTATCTGGAAAATCAGCCTGATAGAATTTTTCAGCTAGTGTGCATACAACATCAATATTGAACAACTTGAAAGATTATGTAGGATCTAAGGATGCATTTAATCTATGTTATTGAAATGTTGTTTAATTGTGAACATTTTTTTACCAATCCGAAATTAGAATTAGATAGCATGAAGAATTATAGAAATATCTATTACCACATTGATGAAAAGAAACCTCATATACTATACAATTTACATTTAAGAAAGACCTATATTTAATATCTCAATATATTTAACATAAAATAGCATGATAAATTTTTTTTTCAAAAATCATGCCCCCCCCTAGCCCCCCTCTGTCTCCGTCCCTGATGTCATCTTCAGTTGTATTATTGTATAATATTTTCTAAAGTAAGTCTTAAACCTTGAGCTTAGCTTATGCAGTTGTACATGCTTATTATATGTTATAATTAATTGATGTGGCATCGTAGAGGGTAGAAAAATTATAGCTATACATGTACATCAGTACATGTACCTGAAATGAAAAATTATATACTTTGAAACAATTTTTTTAAGTAGTTGTTAAGCCTCAATCATCACTATTCTAAAGCATATATGAGATGATGCATTCTACCATTAAAATCAGTTCACCTGTTAATAATCAACAAATGTCATCACTCATCAGCTTCCTAACACCACAAAAAAAAAAAAAAATGATGTAAGTGTGGAAATTAAGTGAAGATGTTAGAAATATTAACAATTTTGCAAGGACAATTAATTAATTGCCTCTTGTCTTCATCAACTCACTTTTATTTATTCTTTTCAGTTGGCATGTTATGTTTTCATTTTTCTTACCCCAAGCATCACGTTAGCTAGGGACATTTCTTCATGTTTTCAACTGGGTTGCTTTCTGTTTTCACCTAAATCAATTGTCTCTTTATTACTGGATTTTCTTCACTTTTGAATCTTCTTCTTGCCACAATACTTGTAGTTTTGTCTGTGACAGTTCCTTTTTATGTCAGAAAAACGTTGAATTTCTACGTCAAGTTTTGAGTGTGATCATGCTTATTTTGTTCTGATTTTGAATTTTAACAATGACCCAAGTATGACAATTGAATAAATTGATTTAGAGCCATGCACTATACTCTTCAAAATTATTTTGGGTCTAATTAAATAATAGAAATTCAGTACAAAATGACAGTTAACATAGTTGCTCAGATAGAAATTAATATATATGTACCTAATTTCTCTGTGTATCCTCAGTGCTTTCATACTTGTGTTTCACTCTGATATATTATAATTTTAATTCCTGCTATGATCATCAACCTATATGGTAGTGACTGGGATTATAACACTTAAACCGATTTCAAATTTATCTTTGGATATACAAACCTATGTTTCGGTTTTGTAATTTAAGTTCGGATCACATTATAATTCACCAGTAACTGTTTATAGAGCCACGGCGTGCAATCTACTCCAAGTCTCCAACACATCCCAATATTAATCTTTTTTTTTTTATTACTTTTTTTTTTTACTTTTTTTTGGGATAAAACTGCTACTCTGTCTGAAGTTTTAACCTCTACAATAAATTAAATCAATTCAACAGACAAACAATTAATTCAAGGTCCCTTGGACAATGTGTGAGCTAACTCAAAAAATAATAACAGGGTCTAATTAATAAATTAAATACCATCAAAGCTATTAATTAGTAGCTAACCTTATTGGTGTGTCCAGCACCACATAAAAAAAAAAAAACCTAAGCTCAGAATAGTGCTCTGAATATATAATTATAAGGTACGATTGAATTCATTCATTCATAATAAAGGGAGTCAATGAGATTGTCTCCCATTTGGGTGGTTGCCTTAAACAAACTAAAAGGGCAAGGCAAGGCACCAAGGCCGGCACCAAGGATAATAATAGTAGTACTTGGCCAAAAAGTAAAGAAAAAGTGAAAAACCAAGACAAAGCAAAATGTCGACATGTGAATGTGAATCCCTGGATATATCATATATATATGCAAAGCAACAAAACAAGCAAGCACCCACCAATTGGTCGTATCAGTATCAGTACCAGTACCAGTACCAGTATCACACTATCATCATATATCATATCATCATATATCATATCATATCTCATCTCAATTCCAACTTGGCTAGGGTCCCCAATTGCATTTTTAACTCTTTCCCTGCATCGAATTAAATCAAATATATATGATGGCGTATATATCAAGCCAATGAACGGTCACGATCTGAACTTGATCATGATTCATGACAACTTAACCCATTCAAAACTTGCATTTGTTTGCTTGTTTTATAATTGGGTGGTTGTTTTTGTTTTAGACCGTCAGTTTCTGTCATGACTCTCACTCTGCATTAATAATTCATTTATTTATTAAAAAGATGGATGGATGGATGGATGTGCTCATGAGTGCTTTCATGGGCAACTGAGAAGATTGTTGGGACTATATTTTATATATGTATATCTATATTTTTTTAGTAATTTGTTTGAGGAATTTTTTAAATTTCTTAAAGTGACATGGATAAACAAGCTAGATGTAGAATGCCAATTTGTCATGATATTCTGGTATTGCTGGCCTACACCACATTATATATATCACTCTTTTTTAATAGTTGTGGACATGGCATGCAATAACTAAGATAATTAAGCAGATAATTACTAGGATATTAATCTTTCAATACGCACATAAGAAGATCTTGAAATAATCAAAGAAAATATTGGAGAGATGCTTAATACACTCTTCTAATATTTTATTTTTTTTAAATATAATTTTTTTAGAGTAAACACTTCTTTTTATTTTATGTATGTGTCAACCAATTATTGGAGAGATGCTTTCTTTACCCACCAAGTCAGTTTGACATCCAATCCAATTATGTAAAAAAGCTCAAATAGTACTGTAAAAGGAAGGAATTAGGGGTATTTACTTGAAACAAGAGACCAAATAATGTGGTCGATGGCGTTCTGTTTCTGAGCTTATCAGTAGGTGGACACATCTTTGTCTTGTCTGATAACACTGGCTCAAGTTCAGTCATCTTACTCGTGTAACAGGGTTAAAATATGTATGTTACCAATTTACTGTTACTTAATTACCAGTTACCAGGAAATTAAGCTATTTCTTGAGATAGGTTACATAGGTATGATGAGTTTTGTTTCTTGTTTAAAAAAGAATAAAAGAAATGCAAATGAGCTTTGTAACATTGTGAAAAACAAATAATATAAATATGAAACGATCGATCTGTCAACTGTCAAGTGTAATGCACTCGTGCTTAATTAATTAAACTCGATTGTTGGCACTTTGATGTTTGAAATGATACTGACAAAAGTTCAACTATTATTAGTTTTCGGTGACTTGACATCACATCTCGGTGGTGATTTGACGATATGGCAACAGTGTGACGTAATAGTATCTCATGTTTTATAACCAGATAAATTTGAATTTTAGAATTTTGTAAGGAACAGATTCCATAAAATTTTACTTCATTAATTTACAGATTGTACAAATTAAAGAACAATGGTTGAATTCGTGTACGTAATTTGTTCCAATTTCTGTACCAATTCAATGCCAAATAGTATAGTAGGTCCACATATATATATATTTTTTGATTGAAAGGTCCGTATATATATAGACAGCAAAATTTATCATGTAGAAATGAAAGCATGGCATGCGAGAAAAAAACAAAAAGAAAAAAATAGCACCAGAAGTCAGAAGCAGGCCACGAGTGATGTCTACGGATGAATTAATCAAAGAACATAAAAAGAACAAAAAAAAAAAAGAAGAAAACCAAACAAAAAATACTGGGATCTAATCTAACTTTCACTTTCACTTTCACTTTCATTTATTGGACTTTGGAAACGTGTGTGTATGCCTAATCTAGCTCCATTATCTATCTATCTCTGGTAAACAGGTAAAGCTTCTACATGCAATTCCTTGACCAGTTGGGTTGATTTGGAAGTTCTTTTGAAACTTGGTACCGAGTGTTGAGTGAGCCCCACACGTTCTCAAGCATAATTATATTGGTGCAATTTTCAAAGGGCTTGGAGAATGAAAAATGAACTCGTGTGTTTTCCTTTTCTTTATTTGTGTCCCCCTTTCTTTGTGTTATTGACCTTGTTCTTTACCTGTTCAGGAATCACGAGGAAAATGAAGGAGAAATTACATAAAAGTAGTATCTTTTTGGAATGACATTTTTGAATATTACAGCCATCCATTGTGGTGCAAAACAATACTAATATTTTGACTATGGTCGTCATCATCATCATCATCATCATCATCATCATCATCATTACCGTCACTTGATCATTATATTCACAGGTTAAAAATTTTGCCAACATATAAATACAGAAGGCCCAAACAAAAGCTGGCCTGATTATAAAACTGAAGGTCGAATATGTGATATGATTTTCGTATATTCAACTGGACAAGCAAACTCACTCACTGTAAACATATAATCTGTACTGCACACGGACATAGGCTAAATGGGCCTTGTGAAATTGGCTTTGGGCCTTTTGAACAAATTGAAGACGATCATCTTCTTGAATTGCAAAGAAACAACTTACAATAGTGGTGGTAGTATCCACAAACGAAGGGAGGCCTTTTTTTCAGTTCAATTATTGTCTTCAATGTTTTTGGGCCAATATAAATATATAATGCATATTGCAATGTCAATTTCATTTATGTAGGGATTGCTATTTAAAAAAGAAGGAAAAATATGTCAAACCTGATCAGTTTTTTTATTTTTTTTGAGATAAAGATGAGGGTTAAGTCACTTAAATTTAAATGTCTATAAAAGATCTATATTCAGGTTTTGAACCCGCGACTCCCCACACGGAGAGCGTTGCCTTTAGCCACTGGACCAAACCTGATCAGTTTCTTAATGTAAACTCGACACTTGACGCACCATAAAAGTGCCAAAAATTGTTCAATTGTTTCAAGTGAAGAGAAAAGGAGGGTGGCAAACTGGCAAAATGGCAATCATAGGGTAACAATTACATATTATAGTCCATTCAAAACAATGTACACATTTCCTATATATGGGATTTGTTCATGATGTTATTTTATGGCAATACATTCAAATGGAAAACCGGAAGAAAATTATAGCTCCTGTACTTCAGTATGCTCATTACATGGTTTTCCAAAAACGATATGTAGCTCAAAAAAAAGAGAAAAGAGAGAGAGAAAAAAGAAAAATGGGAAAGTAGTAAAATCACTTCCAGTTGACAGCAACAATGTCAGCAAGATCGACGACCCTCTGGGAGTATCCCCACTCGTTGTCGTACCAGGCGATGACCTTCACCATGTCGTCACCCATCACCATGGTAAGCGAGGCATCGACAGTGGATGAGACGTCGGTGCAGCGGAAGTCAACGGACACGAGTGGCTCGTCGCACACAGACAGAATGCCTTTGAGTTCGTTCGCGGCACTCTCTCTGAAGGCAGCGTTTACCTCCTCGGCAAAGGTCTTCTTTGAGACCTGTTATTCGAATTTGAATACAACAAATAACATTAAATTATGAATGAATTCTGGAGATTAGTTGGTGATGTTCATATATTCGGAACAGTAGTAGATATTGATACGGCCCAACTAAATTGGGTCCAAAACGGAGTGATTTAGGCCCATAATGCGTTGTGATTATTGGACTGAGTCGGTCAAACTAGGAAATTCAATTACAACATAGGAGGTCACATCAGTGGAGCTCAGACAATCCAAAACGAATAGGGTGCAACCTATAAATAGTACTAAATCTTAGAAAATAGGGGTTGGATCTTATCATTTATACTTTGTACTTTACTAGATCTGATATCAGTACTAGGTTAGTCAATCAGGCTCTTGTCAGACATAACCAAGTTCCCTGAAATGAAGGTTTAACAATATATACCTGAACGACAAGGTCGACAACCGAGACATTGGGAGTCGGTACACGGAGAGCAATTCCGTTGAGCTTGCCCTTGAGGTTTGGCAGGACAAGAGCAACGGCCTTGGCGGCACCAGTGGAGGTTGGCACAATGTTCAGTGCTGCAGCACGAGCACGGCGGAGGTCACGGTGGCTCGCATCCAACAGTCTCTGGTCACCGGTGTATGAGTGAGTTGTTGTCATTGTTCCCTTGATGATACCTGCCAAGTATTTTGTAAATTTAGTTATATTGATAGAGCTTACAAAAAAACAGAAAAAAGTAAATTAAACTTTTATTGTCATTTAAATTTATATGTTATGGAGGCGGGCGCGCATACCGAACTTGCTGTCGAGGACCTTGACGAAAGGCGCAAGGCAGTTGGTTGTGCAGGAAGCATTGCTGATAATGGGTTCGTCGGGGCTGTACTGATCGGCATTAACTCCGCAAACGTATGTCGGTATGTCTCCCTTTCCTGGTGCGGTAATCAGAACTTTCTTTGCGCCGGCCTGGATGTGCTTTCCAGCGCCCTCCCTGTCGACAAACACACCGGTTCCCTCAATGACCAAGTCGATGCCCAGTTCCTTCCATGGAAGGTTGCTCGGGTTACGGTCAGATACGACCTTGATAACCTTGCCGTCGACCGAGATGGCGGAGTCGCCCACAGCCTGGACATCGGCGTCAAAGATACCGAGGGTCGAGTCATATTTCAGCAGGTGAGTGGCTTGTTTGACACCGCCGGTGTCGTTGATGGCAATCACCTCAAGAGGTGAGTCGTCGCGCCCGTGCCAGCATCGGAGGAAGTTGCGGCCAATTCTACCAAAGCCATTGATTGCAACCTTTATTTTTGCCTCTACTGGTTGAACTTTTTTGCCGGTGGCGCCGGTTGTTCCGACCTGGTCGGTACATGTTTGCTGTCAGTCTCTTATTTATGGAAGTTTATATATGCGTTTAGCATGTTGGTTACAAATTTTTCTTTTTTAAACAAGAAATCAAGCCTTTGTTTTCACAGGCACCTAATTAGATTTGGTAACTAATATTGAAAACTGGTAAACACTAGGATTTGTAAGCACTTTGCATGATCTAAACACACAATCACTAATTTGGATTAGCGAGAATAGCTACTGATCCGCTATTCCTTCTAAAACATGGATTATCTACTATTATTTTTTCAACCATCCATCACTATTCTAAACATACAATCCAAATAATAGTTTTACTATTCCGAATCATATCAAACTTCTACTATTCTTTAGCTAATCCAAAAATCACTATTTTTTTTCACTAATCTCATCTACTATTCTCTATATTCCTCTATTCTTACACTAATCCGTGCATGATCCAAACGCACCCCGATCCTTAGAGATAATTACTAACTTAGAAAGTGTCTTGGATGGAAATTTATTGAGGTTAATGTAGCAGGAATGCAGGATAGTTGCACTAGTAACGGTCAAAACTCAAAACTGTCCTACATCTGAGAACCGGCCTTTGGTCTAGTGACTAAGAATAACGCTCTCCGTGTAAATTTGAGGAGGTCGCGGGTTCAGAACCTGAATAGAGGGTTTCTTATAGACATTTAAATTTGAGTGGCTTGACCCTCATCTTTATCTCAAAAAAAAAAAAAAAAAAACAAACTGTCCTACACCTGATCAAATATTTGTTGTGCAACACTGAGTTGGTACATTAATGTAGCATGGCAACATTAACATAATTCTGAAGAAATCATTGAACCATCATTTATTATTGCAATTCAAAGCAATGGAACCATCTAAGCAAGAGATGAGCGGATACAAAATATGAATATTGGAAGCCTGAGCTTACCAGAGATGACCGGTGAACCAGTGACAAGAACTCGTCAGAGCCGCCGACCCGTCTCAGTGGAACGGATGCGCTCCTCGCTCCTTCCGAGAACCCCTGGAATGCCTTGCCATTCACCTGCACACATTTGCACATCCATAATTATACACACACAAACATATGTATGTTATTATACCATAACATAACATGCATATTAACATCATAAATAAGTAAATAACTAAACATAACAGGTACAAGTAGCAACACACTGTACCTGAAGAGAGCCATTGGCCACTGAGAGAGCAGCCGAAGCCATGTCAAACTAACAAACTAACTAACAATAATCGGCAGCGACTGTTGTCTGGTTTCTACTTATATTGTATAATAATATGGTTGTCAAAACTATTATGATATGATCATTATATCAGATGTGGCTGTGGAAGAGCTAAGGGAATTGAGAGGAAGGGATTCAAAAGTGCTGCTGCGGCTGCACAAAGAGATCAGATTCTGGATAGCGTGGCTGCCAACCAATGGCTGGTACCGCTCCATCATCTATCGTTGTGTCCCAGGTGGACATTGTCAGCACTGTTAACGAATTCTGGGCCTGGGCTTTGAGTTTTTTGGGGATTTTTTTTTTCTTGGTGGTGGTTTTCTTGGGTTTTCCAGATGGATAAATCTGGATTTGATTTACTTGTGTCTATGATGCAGAGTTGTTTTGAGGTTTCTGTCCTATGGAAAAGTAGCCACTATTTTGTGATCTCGCTTTCCTTGGTTATCATATTATTGTCTGTGTGTGTTTCTCAATGATTTGCTTATTGCATAGATTTTTTTTTTTTTTTTTCCTTCTTTCTTTCTTTCTTTCTTTCTTTCTTTTTTTTTTGTTTTTTTTTTTTTTTCTCAATATCATATCATCAGCATCAAAATAATGCAACGGTAATGTATCATTTCTTTTCTCTGTCAATTGCACAGTTTTTTATAAATTGTCAACTACCAAGAACAAAAAAAAAATGAAACATATACAAGATTGAAATAAGAGAAACATCTTGCGTCAATCGAAAACCCGTTCATATATACATTCATAGATATAGAAAAAATATAACATATACATACGATTTTGTAATAATAGATACATCCAATTTTGTAATCTATACACGTTATAAATGGGTATTCCATGGACACGAGGTATTACTCTACAAATAATTTGCAATTTAATCCATGACAATGACAGGATTTGAGATCATTTGACTCTTCCATGACCGATTGACCGTTGACACCTACAAAGGCAAAATAAAACTACAAAAACTTGAACTTGTAAGGTGAAGAGTAAGTAAATCACTAAGGCCTATTCGGCAGCACAAAATTCTCTGGGTTTCTATAAAAATTGAGAGTCTATAGAAAATAATTTTTATTCATTATTTTGCAGACCATATTATCAGTTCCTAATAAGAATTTATTCCTCTGAAATACTTGTTTTTAGAGCAAAATATTAAGGGCCTATTACACAAATTCTGTAGGTTTCTATAGAAATTGAGAGTCTATAGAAAATAATTTATATTCACTGTTCGACAGACTATACAGTCAATTCCTAATAAAAATTTATTCCTCTGAAATACTTGTTTTTAGAGGAAAAAATTAATTATGTTGGACTAAATTATTTTTTTTTCTATCAATGATAGGCTCTTCGTAGGATTTCACCAAATGCAATATGGAATCATGTTCTATTAGAAATTTTTTTCTTGTAGGATTAGTGATTGCTAAACATACCCTAATTAGGTTGGACTGGATTATTTTTTTTTCTATCAACGAGGGCTCTTTGTAGGATTTGAACAAATGCAATATGGAATCCTGTTATAATATAAAAATTTTTTATGTAGAATCAGTAACTACCAAGCCCTAACAGTAAAAAAAAGTAAATTGGGCCTTAACCGGGCCGAAGAATTCTCGGCCCAACGCGTTCCTTCCTTCGCACGACTGAAATGAACTCGACGAAAGGTCGCGAGCTTCGGAAATGGCGGGAAAGCTAGGGTTTTACTTTTCCCCCTTTCCCTCCTGCTCTTCCAATTCCTACTGTTTTTCAATTGAAATCATTCGAAATTTACACTGTTATCATGGATCTGTTGGATCCGTTGTTGATGACTGATGAGTGATGACCAGAATAATTTTTCATTTTAGTTGATCTGATGCGTCTGAGGATCATCTCATGATTGATTCCTATCTGTATCATGGAAGAAGATCAAGAGGCGCCATTGAGAGAGGGAGAAAGAGGATCGGAAAGAGGAGATCAAAGACTGGCTTCAATTTCATCGAATGTAGGTTTCGCTTACCTCCGACTAATTGGTGATAATTTGAGTGAACTTGTGTGTCTAAGATCGGATCGGGTGTACGCCATCGGGAGAAATCCGAAACACTGCAAGATTGTTCTCGATTCGCCGGCTATCAGCCGCCGCCACTGCGAGGTTCTTCTCGATCGATCGGATTGTAAACTCAGACTGATCGATGGTTCCTTTGGCTTTACATGCTCCGGACCGTCCCGTATCGGATCGAAATACAGAGTCTGTAGGGTTTCTTCGAACGGGGTGTTCGTCAACAGGCGTAGGCTTCCCCATGGTGTTGTTGCTGAGTTGAACACCGGGGATTTGGTCTTGTTATGTGCTAAGAGAAATTACGGTTTTCTCCTAGAGAAAATTGTTTTCACTGAGGTCAATGTGAATGTGCGGTCTGATGATGTTTCTCAAAGAGCCGAGTTGCTCGTGGGGAAATTGAGGAGCATATTGGGCAGCCGGGATCTCATATCTTATCTGAGAACTTTGCAAGATGATGATTGCTTAAAAATAGGTGTTAATTCAGAGAAATATGTGATTAAAGATGCGACTGATTTGGAGAGAAGTTCCGATCCTAGCAGAAACAACGAACTTGATTTGGGTTGTTATTCAGATGGCAAGACGTTCTCTCTAAACCGACTGAAAAACATTGATCGTAGTGCTCCAGATCCATCTACGGGGGTCACTTTGCAGCAACTTCTTCACCCCATTGATAGCCTAACTCAGGTCTTTATTGCAACCTTCACTTGTGACGTTCCTTGGTACGTTTTTGGTCTATAAACCATGTACTTATCATTCACTCTTTGACAGGATTTAATGAATATGAATAATCTGTGTTCGTCTTCCAGGTTTCTGGATTATTGTAAAATTCCATGCCAATTACCTATTACGATTGCATGCCATAATGGTGAGAGATGCTGGAGTGCAAGCCACGAAAGCAGATGGGCCATGCCATTTTCAAGTTATCCTAATTTGCTTTTAGTGTAAGTAATAGCACTGCTCAGATATTCTGGTCAGATGACTGCATTGAATATATTTTTTAATATATATCAATGTAAAAGTTTTGTAATATGCGCTGATCAGTGTTGGTATGCACCGGCAAAAGATAATATTCATTGGCACTTTTGCATTTTGGTTCACCATTGATTCTCCAGCCCGGTTAATAAGGTTTGCCTATAGGACTTGCCAATTTTGTATTCTTTCTTAGAAATTGCGGAAACCTGTTATTGTCCATGCATTGGTCTAGCTGATATGTGCTTTTAAATTGATGTATGTTTTTAATATATCTCAATGTAAAAGTTTTGTAATATGCACTGGTCGGTGTTGGTATGCTCCGGCAAAATATAATATTCATTGGCACTTTGCATTTCGGTTCACCATTGATTCTTCAGCCCAGTTATTAAGGCCTATAGGACTCATCCATTTTGTATTCTTTCTCAGGAATTGCGGAAACCTGTTATTGTCCATGTATTGGTCTAGCTGATATGTGCTTTTATATTGATACACGTTTTCTAATATATATCAATGTAAAAGTTTAGTAATATGCACTGGTCAGTGTTGGTCTACACCGGCAAAATATTAATATTCATTGGTACTTCGCATTTCGGTTCACCATCGATTCTCCAGCCTGGTTATTAAGGCCTATAGGACTTATCAATTTTTTATTTTTTTTAAGGAGTTGCGGAAATCTGTTATCGTCCATGCACTGGTCTAGCTGATATGTGCTTTTCTGTCTATCTTCAGTTCTAATCATAGTTTTGCAATCACCTTTGATGCCCTATTACAGCCCCTCAGCTCAGACAAATTTGCTTCATTAACTTGCCCATAACTAAATTACACAATAATCAGTAAGAAAAAAAAAAAGAAAAAAAGAATCACGGTCTGCAGAAAGTCCAGGCAAAGAGCATGGTTATCCCCAATTGCAGTATATATAGAAATAATGTAGGGCATCTTGGAGATAATGATGTAAATTGTGACTATCGTTTTCTTTTGTTGTGAAGCTATCCCCGATTTCCTGATGAAATAGCCTTTGGAAAAGACCGCAAGAAGCATGGTGTGGCATGCCATCACCCAAAATTGATCCTATTACATAGGGAGGATGCTCTGCGAGTTGTAATTACTTCTGCTAACTTAGTATCGAGACAGGTTATATCTTTTTTTCTTTTCTTTTTTTTTTTTCTATATCACTGATTGCATTTGTGCACTTTCTTATTTTTCCTCTTCGTCTTACAAAACAGTGGAATCATATAACAAACACAGTGTGGTGGCAAGACTTCCCCCGCCGAAAATCTGCACATTATTCCTCTCTATTTGGTCCAACAGAAGAAGATAAATCAGATTTTGTTGCTCATCTTGCTGGGTTTATTGCGTCACTAATATATGATGTTCCTAGCCAAGCACACTGGGTTGACTTGTTAGCCAACTACGACTTTAGAGAGGCCACTTGTCATCTTGTTGCTTCTGTGCCTGGAGTCCATATTCCAATTCCTTCTTATCTGCAGTCTGATTATAGCCTTTCTGTAAGTGGGATTTAAAGTATACTATTTCTCTTAGTGCAATGAGGATAGTTTATTTTTTAGTTTGACTCCTAAAATTTGTGATAGGCTAAGCAGGTAATGCATATGAAGTCTATTCCTGGTAATTATCTAGGTTGTGTCCATACATCTGTAGTTGGTTTAAGTCATCGGTTTGGTGCCTCAGTTGATTCAAATGGTGGTCAATTTAAGTTGCTGACTAGAATACTAGGAAGATGCATGGTGAACAGTACTGGAACTGTTGAAGTTATCCTTAAACGGAATGCAAATATACCTGCTGACGTCAATGCTGTCAGCGTAATTATAAAAGATAGAGAAGGCGATTCCGGGGGAGGTATGAATGCCTCTTCTTCGTTGAATCAGCTTAATGTCTTTTTGATATTCATCTTATTAGATTAGGCTTTTGAATCAGTATTTTATAGATTATGAGTGAAGCATTACTGCATTTGTAGATTCTGTCGTGCTTGGTTTTTTGCCAAGGGAGATAGCAAAGTGGGTATCTCCTCTCAGTGATTCTGCTCTCGTGTCGTTTTCTGCATTCATATATCCTAAAGAAACACTGGAAGCTGCATATGCTGGAAACACTGGAATCCAGCTTTTTCTTTATCTATCGAAGGTGCGTCATATGCTAATCTTATTTGATTTACATACATCTTTGTACTTCACATTCCTTTTTATTATCTTCTCGTCACATGTTTATTAGTTTGCAACATTGTCCTATTGAGTTATTATAATTTTCCCCTTTTTTTAATGTAGGGACCAGACTTTGATAGAATGTCAGAGATGATTCATGGGGGCTTGCTCCTTGCTTCATTATGCTCCCTTTTGGCATTGTTGAAGAGGTCCTTTGGTCTTTGGCGCTTGCAAGAGGTAGCCATTTATGGTTTGTTTATTTGATTTTGATCCCAAATACACCTCAGTTGTTCAACTGCTATATAACAGTTTCATTTTCAGGTGATTGTTAGTGAAATCAACATATCCTTTGGATGCCTACTGATATTTTCATCTGTACTAGGGCTCTTTTTATTCCTGAAACTGATCTATGATAATAAAATTTTTATTGAAAGGGAATCAGAATGATTTGATGTGCAACTTTCAATTTTTACTTTCCTATATTTTGTTGTGCAGGTACTGTCTCAACACAAGTGGCCTGAGTCATCAGAGACGGATTTTATATATGGTAGGAATACATTGATGACTGGATTGCTCTCTTTTCAAAAATATATGCTTCTATTTGAGTGTTAATTCAAATATTTACTCTTATTCACTGTTGTTTCATGTTATTAAGGGTCTTCTTCAGTAGGAACTTCAGTTACTGCAGATTTTCTGGCAGGCTTCTCCACAGCTGCTGGTAAGAAATCGTGCAACTATTCTGACTCACAAGAGTCTGACCCTGAGGTACTATTCAATCCAAATTTTTTCATATGATATCTTTCTAACATTAATTCAATTAGTTAATCTGATAGTTTCGAAAAAGATGGTTCCTTGAGGCCTGTGTAAATCCCCTTAATCCACGTTATACTCTTCTACAAAGAAAAGGGAAATATTTGAAGTATGGTTTGGTTTGTCCTTGCATTTGGATACTGATGCAAAAATTTAGAAAGGTTCATGTTTTAATTTGTCATACTTTTGTGTATGCCAGTGGGGACGCTGGAGGGTCGAGCATGAACTAAAAAACCCTTCAATGAAATTTTTGTTTCCAACTATTGATCGAGTCAAAAGTGGAGTTTCTGGAGTCCATCTATCTAGATATCTGCTTTGCCTGTCAGAGGTGAACTCTATTTTTTTCTCACTAGCTGAAAATTACTGGCCACCTTTGTTGGTATAAATAGTTGCTTTTGAAAGCTGAATATACCAAAAAGAAGATAAGATAAATATTGAAGATGAGAGACCTGAATTATATAGGTAAATGATATTATAATTACGAGCAAATATACCGTGAGCTTAACCTCCAAAAACTTATCAAATCACCTCCAAATTTTGATTTATATGGCTCGATAAATTCTTTATATCAAAACCTTACGGGATACAAAAATTTTCCATTTTTGAAAATTTTTAAGTATTTGTTTAAGATTTTTTAAAAGTGATACATAAAACTTGATTATTTTATTAATATTGTATAGTCATTTTTAAAAAATCTCAAACAAATACTTAAAAATCTTCAAAAATGAAAAAATTTTGTATCTCATAAGGTTTTGATATAGAGAATTTATTGAGCCATATAAATCGAAATTTGGAAGTGATTTGATAGGTTTTTGGAGGTTAAGCTCACGGTATATTTGCTCTATAATTACCATTTCTTGTCAGTAGAGTGTTTCTTGGTTAGCTACATTGAAGTATCGCTGTAAGGGCTAAAATATTGCCAGTCAGAGAATTTGAAATATCTGTTTTGAATGAGTGGCAGACTAAAGTGTAGCCAAAAGTTGAATCAGAAAGTTAATTCATCCAAGCTAAATGAAAGAAAGTTCTCTTCTTCCCTTAATGTTTGCCCTGTATTCTCGAAATTGTAGTCGGCTTCTATCTGTTTTGAGAGAGGTTTTACAGGGCCAGTTCTCTTAGTATGTAATGCAGTGATGAAAAACAACACACTGGCTTCCAGTAGCTAACTAATGAAACCCTATAGCAACTTTGGCACGATCAAATTATATTAAAGTGTAGATGATAGATCATTTGATCCTATTCATTTTAAAACAGAAAACATGGCAAAGACTCAGACCTGCAGGTGTATTCCATGATGCAATTCCATATCCACCTGATAGAATTGGATATCCTATGCATGTAAAGGTATACATTTTCTTACCAACTACCAACGATGTTAGTTTCTATCACCAAGTTTCTCCCTTAAAATGTACTTGCGCTTGCAACAATGGAAACAATACTAGTTTCTTGAAATTGACAGTTTCTCCCTCTGTAGTTAGCCTCAAATTGCTCCAATTGTTCAATTACACCTCAAATAAGTTCAATTTGATCCTATCTTTGGCTAGAAATGCAATCCCCATTCCTGCATTATCAGAAGTTGGCAGTGCAATCAATAATTTAGGTCATGATATACTTCTTTATATAGACAATTAATGAGTCTGGATTCTTGCAACTAAGGTCGCACGTAGGTGCTTCCACTCCAAAGCAGACGGGAGCTCATTCGGATGGATATACTGTGGGTCCCATAATTTCAGCCCGGCTGCTTGGGGTCAAATTCTCAATCCCTCTTCATTGCCTTTAGGTTCAAAACTGCATATATGCAATTATGAGCTGGGCATAATTTTTCTTTATCCGGAACACAGTTCTAGTGGTGGAACAATGGTTAATATAGATGATGTCGCATTGCCATTTGAAACACCAGCACCGAAATATAAACCTGAGGACAGGCCTGCAACCGCACAAGCAATGCGCGAGGCCTTAGCTGAAGCTCGGTCTGTGTCAGTTGATCCTCAGGTAGAGATGAATGAGCTTAGTGAAGAAGCTGATGAGGATGAGCAAATAATTGAGCTTTCCGAAGAGGGAGACGAGGGGCGTATTTATGCTGAAATGCTTTGGAACCAGGTTTTTTCATCTCATGGTTAGTGCGTGCTTGCCTGTAATTCTTATGGGGTTGTTCGGCAAGGTGGTTGGCTTAAATATTTAAGCCTCACTAAGTCGCACTCGTTCGGAAAAAGAAAAATGGCTTAAGAAAGCTTAAACCTTAAGCTATGGGTATTGCTTCCTTAGGAATCCGGGCAAGGCTTATGCCCCGATCAAAAGGAGGCTTAAGGAGAAACTTTTAATCCGCACTAAGGAGCTTGCGTTCGGAAGGATTAAGAGATTAAGGAAGCTAAAGGAAGTCTAAGGAGGGGTTGCCGAACGGCCCCTATATGCAATTGTACATCCAACAGATACAGATAAATCACTATTCATTATTTTTTTTTATCACCCCATAAGAAGAAATTACATTTGTTATCTATGTGATTTGAAGCCAATAAAGTACAGAATGTTTGTTGTATTAGCATTGGTGATCTGCTATGGAACAATTTGCCTGCTTTTGTTCTACTGATTTTGGAAATGCTTGTAAGTTGGTACTGGAAGCCTTAACTTGAGAAACAATTAGCAGCTGAACTGCAGTTGATGTTTAAAAATTTAGTACTGTACCTTAAAACATCTAGAATCCTACCAACACAGTAGAGAAGCTACAAAATCTAAAAATCTCAATTGTATGAATGTGCAAATTGGGCTGACATCTCTAGGACATTAGTTAATTAGTATTCAGCCAGACATCTAAATCACAGTAAACTTAAATCACTGAACAGTCTTTCTATTGTTCTGCTCGACGAAGCGATCAATTGACCATATACAAAGTACAGCTAACAATTGCAGGGTTCAACCTCAAACTAACAAGACTAACTAACATTAAACCACTAAGCTAAGGTGTTCTGTTCTTCTCTCTATAAGCCCCCCTTGCACATACATTATGCAACGCAATCAATGACGAGACAATAAATTAGCACAAGTACAACAATAAAATACCAAATCCTTAAAATTAAATTTCTGTTCTTCTACCCGTAGTACATCTCAGACCCGAAGAATCTGAAGCTTCGAGGAGAATGCAATAGCAACCCAATCGGGCTGTGTGGACGACCACTGCAGCTGCTCTATCTCCGCTCCAGCAGTGTATGCCAGTATCGGGTCCAGCCCGCCTTCCGCCGCAGCAGCTGCTGCAGCCTGCTGGACCGCACCGGATCCCCCTCCTGCTCCCCCACCCATAGACGAGAGGTCCCAAATTAATGCCTGAGAGTCATCTCCTGCAGTGCAAATGTGGCATGAGCTGTGTGGCGCCCACGCAATGGCATTGACACTTGCCTGGTGTCTCTGCAACTCGACTACCGGCAATGTGGGAAAGCGGATGTCAAGCACAACCACCTTCGGACTATCCATTATGATGGTGGCCATGTACCGGGGATCCTGCTTGTTCCAACCTAGCCGTACCAGTGGTGTGTCAGGCGGATCAGACGACTCGTAAATAATGGTGGAGTGCTCTTTATCCCTGAGATCAAACACCCGCACCGATCCATCAGCTGAGACCGACGCAAAGACACCCACGCCACCCCACGCAATGTCATAAACCTCCTTGTCATGCGCAATCAGCTGCGTATCCACCGCCTCCCTATCAATGTCCCATATAGTACACGTGGTATCGATCGAAGAGGTGCCGACCCGGCGCGGCTCGGCCTCGTTCCAATCGAACGAGGTAAGCGGCCCGCAGAACTCCGAATTGCGGTTGCCGTTCAAGACGGCCTTCTGCTCGACCCCCGAGGAGTCGTCACTGATGCGCCAGATGCGGAGATAGTCGGCCGAAGTGGCCAGCAGGTCCGGCCGGAGACAGTCCCGATCGGGCACGAACATGGCCTTGGTCGGCGGGTAAGGGTGCTCGAAGGAGAGATTGGGATCGGAGCGGATCTCCCCCGTGGAGTCATCGAGCTGCACGATCTCGACGCGGTTGGGCTGGTGCTCCAGGAGACTGGCGATGGCGAGGCGGTACTTCTTGTCGCGCCGCACGCTCCAGTTCATGGCGTAGATGTGCCATGGAGCCTCGTAGGTGTAGATCTCCGACCGCTTCTGCTGCTCCTCGGACCCCTCGCCGTCCCTCTCGCCTCCGCCGCTCGCGGCGCCGACCATCCGGGACCTTCGCCGAGACCCCGACTAGGGTTTCTAGGGTTTGCCGAGTTTTCTTTTTTCCTTTTGTTTTTTTATTTTTCTGCAATGGAGAGTGCGGTTGCGGATATGCTACTGAATAGATACTGAATACGGATAGATTTGTTTGTTTGTTAATTAATTAATTAATTGCTGCAAGGAATAAAGCTGGGGAAAAAAGTAAAAATGAAAAGATGAGATGAAAGGGATTTTTTTTTTTGGAAAGGAAAAGAGAGAGTGGAGAGTGTGCAAAATGCAGAAAAATGATTTGATGACGGTGACTGGTGAATTCCAGACAGTGATGATGATGGGATAATAATAAATTAGGGTTAAATTAATAACAGGATAAGACTCAGAGCTGGTTTGGGTTTTGGTTTTTGCACTTGCAAACTCTAGTAGATGGAAGATGATAACTATGACTAGAACTTGATCAATAATATGGACAATGGAACTGTTATTCGGTCACGGTCTCACGGAAGGGATAGCAACATGCTATTGCTACATGCCTGGCATTGTGCTGGTCGTGGAAAAATGATACTACCATGGCAACTGCGTCAGAGGCCCAAAATTATTATGTAAAAAATGGTCTTTCTAACTTTCTCTATTATATTGGACAAATAAATCAATATGAGACGTGGAATATTAATTCTTTTTTTCCCAGTTCCTTTAGGTAATATATCCTTGAGTTGAGCCCAATGTTTTTGGCCAATAAAATCATGAAATCACCCGATAATCTAATTTTACACTGACCTCGGAAAAATCATTTATGTTTTTTTTTTTTCATTCTAAATTATCCAAATAAAAACTTCACTAATCAATTAATTCAAATAAAAGCTTCACATAAAGAAATGAATACCTCTATCTGCCAAAACCCTTCTATAGCACTACTATATTGAAAATTAAAGTTACTACAACTTCAAATGCAGTTTAATACATGAGAGGTCAAAGTACAATTAACGAATAACTGATTCAAAGTCGAATGATGTATTTTTAGATTGATTGATTCTGATTTTTTTTTTTTTTTGAGAGAACAGTTATATGCTGATTTCATTGTTGTTCTTTTTTAAAGGTTAGAGAAAGCACTAGATATTGTTCTGATTCTTATTATTTACCCGTAGCACACATACTGACAGTGACACAGTACTAGTGTTTTATTTTTTTTTTCTCCTTGAATTTCTCAGCCTTTTTAGTGATTATAAAATCTAGATGAATTAAAAAAAATGTCAATTTGATTTGAATTCTGAACTCTTCTTACTGGTCGGGAAGGAAAATTAAAGAAGATTGATTGGCATTTGGCATACAAAATATACCCCAGAAAATATCAATTTGATTTGAATTCTGAACTCTTCTTTTTTTATTCTTTTTTGGTTTGCCTTTGTGGGTTTTTCTTTGGTGTGGCTTTGAAGAAGTTGGATGAGGAGGGAAGGCTTGTTTGAGCTTTGAGGTGCTCCTGAACATTAGGATAATTATATATCATACATGGAATGGTAATTAATTCAGGAATATTTAGTTGGGAAATAATGTTTCTGGTTGCATATATGCTCAGAAGCACGGATCTTACTTTTACCTAATTTATTAAGTTAATAAAAGTATCAAAAGTAACTTTTAAAAAGATACAACTGAATCATAGTGAAATAAATAGCGTCAGAAAATCTATAGAGTAAAAAAAGCTATGATAATATATTCATCATGATTATGAGTGTATTCACGATTAAAATGAATTACGATGTAATTGTCATAGGAGTAATGCACCTTTTAAGAACAAGATTTCAAGTTGTATTTGGTGAAAATTTACGAAAAACTCATTATTATAGGACAAAAATAATCTAGTCTTACTTAATTAATATTTTTCTATAAAAACAAGTATTTTAGAGGAATAAGTTTCTATTAGAAAATTGCTAGTATAGTTTACTGAACAGTAAAGAAAAATTATTTCATATAAACTCTCAATTCCTATTAAAACCTACAAAATTTGAGTCCGCCGAATGAACAGGCTAAATGATTACTTCTACAGTTTTACATCTATTTTTGACTGTTTGTAGTAATTGAGTCACTGTTTGTAGTATTTGACTCAAACACTTAAGGCCCTGTTCGGTTGCCAAAATTTTTTGTGGGAACAGGAATGGTGGGTTTGGGTTCTATTGATATCAAATAATGGGTTTCCAATCAAAGTGGGAAAAAATTAATTGAGTAGGAGCCAATTGTATATTTTCCACAAATTTGCATTGAAATTGGTGGGTACAAGTGGGTATTTGAACCCAGCTCAGAGGAGGTGAAGTGGTCACCGAACGGTACATTTGTAAAAAAATCCACAAATCTCAAACCCACATTATTTTCCACGATTTCCCTACCAACCGAAAAGGCCTTATTTTGTTTTGAATACTCCCAAACTTGTATACTACTATATACATGCAACATTTCTGCTCATTTTTTTAAGGTGTGTTTCTAAGTATTCGCATAAGATATATAAAACTTAAGTCAATTTGAAATTTATTGTTTGATCTTGATCACTTTCAAAATCATACAATATTAAAATTTAATTGCTTGATGAAGCACTTATTTTGTTTTTTTTTTAAAAAAAAAAAACCAAATTTGAAATTGTTCAACTAATTGAAATACATTCATAATTTTTATCGCTTTGAATTAAATAATTACAAATTCTTTTAAATATGTATATTAAAGTTGGATTTACCACAAAGATAGTTGCACAATCAACTTTTTTTTTTTTTTTTTTTGAGAAACTTTTGAGAAAAAAAACTTATTTTTTAAATAATAGAAAAAAGAAAGATGAAACCACAAGCAATCAAGCAATAAAATAAATAAATAAATGACAAAGAACCCTTTACACATGCCCCACTAGCTAGGTGAGAACACCAAAGACCTCCTATCCTCTAAAATATCCACAAATGAACAGACGCGCAATAGTTTTTTTTATTGTTATTTTATTGTCTAAGACGTGCGGAACTCAACTTTTCTGAATGATAATTTGACAATTGTTTAGTCAGTGCAATGTACAGTAATGACGGTGAAATTTCTCATTTGTTAATTCATTAACCTTATCGCTTGGTCTCCTTCCAAGCTAAAGTTTCTGAGTCCACATCCAATAGAATTGTCAGATTATCCTAAATCATGGAGTGATCAGAAATTGTATTGAAAATAATATGTATTACTGTAGTGGGCAGTTTCGAGAACCGTACACAGTAGCTTTTTAGGAGGGTTTCTGATCATTCCTCGGTGGAATACCCTAGAGGATTTCAATTCAAAGTTTCCCACTTGGAACTAGCACCTAATGCATGTACCTTGCCGAGACAATTTTTTTTTTTTAAGAACAGATAAAAATGGGTTCAAGTCACTCAAATTTTAAAATGTCTACAAAATATATATAATTTTTTATTGTAATTTACTAATGTTAATTGTAATGTGTGGTGGTTCTTTTCCATCAAAAGCACCACGCAAAATCTATAAACGAAATTTAATATAAATCTCTTCGCAAAAAAAGAAGAAGAAGAAGAAGAAGAAGAAGTTGATTAACCTAGCATTAATTGCATGTACTAGAGTGGCAATAATTTGTGGAAACAATCCACATTAAACTATGCTGTCCCCAGTTCTGAAACTATGTTGCTGACTTTTCCTGTTTCCGACTCTTTTGACATGTTACTGGAAATTAGTGACGAAGCCAGAAAATATTTATTGGGGGGTAAAATTTTTCCATGATAACATTGTGGAAATAAAGTCGAAGAAAACATAATAGATAAATGATCTTGATAATGAGATAATTAAAAAAAAAATAAAATCATGCGCCTCTATTTCTTATTGGTTAGACTCTAAATTTTCATTATTTTGGTAATTTTTTTTTGAAAGATCATTATTTTGGTAAGTTCTTTTTTTTTGAAAGGTCGTTATTTTGGTAAGTTGCATTTCTTTTTTAAACATTCAATTCGGTAACATATGCACTAATATCTTTTTTATTTTCCCAAATCAGAGGATCTATGATAACATTGCTTTTAATAACTAATTTACTGTTGAGCTTCATTTATAAAAGAAAATTATCTACTATACTGTTATCTATTGCTAATTTTATGGGGGGGACAAAAAGTACCATACATCACATGTAATAAATTTGTTGTCATCTATATACATATTAGCAATTTTCATAAAGCAAGGGGGGGCAAGTGACCCCCCAAACACCCCCTGGCTCCGTGACTGCTTGAGATCCTTTGGGTCATATCTAGTATTCTCAATATAAGTCTCCACACTGTTACAAAATTTGAATTAAGTGTTATATAATTTGAGATAAATGTTATAATATTTGTGGATGTGTGGATATTGGATAGTTAAAATGAGGACGCTCGGAAAATTCCAAATCCTTTTCATTGGATTGTTCACAAAATATCTATCAGGCTCTGCCTTACCTATCACCAATTAACTTCACTAATTCAATACTCATAATGATGGTGCATTGGTACTAAGTACTGACTTGCAAAGTTAGGTGCTGGTCACAGACTCATCACAGTTTCATTATTTTGAAGGGAACATTGTCAGCTCTTAATTAATAAGTCTGATACCAATAAGGCAATAATTAACATCTTGAGTAACAGTATTAAAGTAAAATAAATAATTAAATATGTTGATTAACTTTTAGTGTGGTGCTTGATCTTATCAGCATCGCATGTTGGGCAGATAATTAGGGCACACGTAGCCAAATATATAGGCGGAGAACCCAAGACAAGAATTGAATAATGAGATTGGAGATTGGGGGATAAATGGTGCCAAGAACACCCCTATTAAAAGGATAAAACAAGAATCCTTAGAGGATGATTGATGAGTACTTTAATTTAGAAACCTTCCACAACATACCCATAATCGAGGAACTTATCTTTCAACCCATATATCTTATTGGAATGAGTAAACACAGTGTGAGGGCTCACGAGGCCATTCTGTGAGCACACTTCTAAAATGTATCAAAATAATTTGGTTAAGATTTTTTATATCAAAATTGTATGGAATATAAAAATATTTTGTTTTTAAAAATTTTTAAGTATTTGTTTGAGATTTTTAATAGTGATATATAAAATATTAATTATTTTATTAATATTGTATAGTCATTTTTAAAAAATCTCAAACAAATACTCACAAGTTTTCAAAATGAAAATTTTTTTTGTTTCATATGTAATTTTGATATAAAGAACTTATTAAATCATATAAATTAAAATTTGGAAGTGATTTGATAAGTTAGTGGGATGTGCGCTCCCGGAATGGTTCCGCGAGCTTAAAAGCTCAACCTATTTTTACTCTATTGGAATCATTTTATTTTATTTTAATTTTTTTTAACTACATCAAAAAAAATATATATATTTTTTGAAAAAATCATATTGGAATTATTATATTAGAGATTTCGGATATGATATGTAGATATATCCTTTTTTTTTTTTTTTGAACAAAGCCCGTAGGCAACCCCAATTATCTCCTACCCAGTCCCTGCTGGGACTTGATTCCGAATCTCCACAGTGGGAACCCATGTCACAACCACTAGGCATATTCGTATCAATAGTTCAATACCCAATTTAAATTGTTTTGCGTGCTTATTTTGCATAGTATATTAAACCTTTTACATCGTAAATAATTTAACATGATTAATAAAGACACATATATAGTCTACAAACTAAATGAATCAATTTACATATTAGAAAAGAACTCAAAAATATTAATAAAATATTGATGTTTGTATATATTATTTTTAAAAATGCAAAACAAATACTGAGAAAACTCTAAAAATGAAAAGTTTTTATATTCCCCAATATTTTTATATAAAGAATTTATTGAGCACCATAAATCGTAATTTCGGACATAATAACATAAATTTTAAGGCATTAACATTCCAATCCGAAATGCTAACATTAGTATAATAGTCCAAATCTAAATACATTATTATGCATAATAAAATCATTAATCTGTCTAATAGAAGTACTATACAAAATAAAATGAATTGCATATTAAAATTATTAGTTCATATAATAATTTACATACAGATGACAATAGCTATGAAAGTTTTTGCGTAACATTATTCTAAACATTTTGTTGCCATGCATATTTTATTAGTCCTTATAATTCCATAGTTAAGAGTTGCAACCAACCAAAGAAAACACATCGACAAATCAAAAGAACCACACTTCATTCATTCTACTTATTAATTTCTCCTATTATACAATGTGGTGGGAATGACAAACAAACAAACCAACTTCAAATCCCCGTGATCATGTACAAAATTATTTGACCACACATAATAAGTTCATTCACTCGCTCATTCAGCAATCAAAATAACCTTCCAAAATATGGTACACACCCCAGACAAGTCTGTGCAAATAAGCATTCAAGCCTTCAACACACCTATACTATTATACACTAATACCGCAACATGGTAGTTGTGCATTTTGCGTATCGATGCAACGTATCTCCCTACGACTGGAACTCAGTTTCAGCGACAAAGTCAAAGTGAAGTGGATGCAGTCAAGGTGCGCTGCTGCTTGTTAGTGAGGAGGATGACGATGACAGTGACGTCGTCATGATACTTCCTCTTCCTTCCAGCCGGCACACTCATCAAGTCTTCGACAGTAAAACCTGAGTAAAATTGACAAAAACAATTTGTTAAAAACTCGAAAGATAAAAAAAAACGCATTATTGAATTTCACCACACACCCTGTGCATGTCAAACAGAAATATAACGAGTACATGAAAAGAACTAAAGAAGGATAAAACAAACCATTTTTTAACCATGAGGATATTACAATTCACAAATGTACAGACCTTGCCTCTGTACATAGAGACTGAAAGACACAGGTTCACTTCCTGTTAGATGCATCTAGAAAACAAGATTATGTCTGTCAGCTTTGCGCGTGCAAAGAATTCACAGTATAATCATCACTTACAGCAGTAAGTTGACCCCCACTCTTTGCAATCTGCAAAAGAAACACCGTGCAGGCTATTTCTACAGATAGAGGCAGATTACACACATAGCAAATCCCTTGCCATTTCTGTACTGGCAGAACTTGGAGACGAACACAGAAAAGAACCGAGAGAAGTGAATCAAATATAAATCCTCCTACTGGGTCATACCACATTTAATAGCCAACAATGAAACTAGAACACGATCCGAGGGAACATTAAATCCTTTGTTCACATAAAAAGCCCATTTCTGGTGGTCTTCTCAAGTAAATAAGGTTTCCGACAAAACCCAACAGGCCAACACATCTCCAGCATATCGACACTCCATTGGATTTCAAGACTTCTTAGACATCATGGCACATCACTATTTTCTTTCTCTTTCATTTAATAGTGTTTTTAATGTGGCTAAGGTATTAGTAACAGTTTTTAAAATTGACACCATTTTTTAATCCTATATAATGTTTTATATAGCTACTTGTGTAATTAGTAATTACTAATTATACAATACTTTGATTAAAAAATTGGTTGCATATAAATTTATAATTAAAATTTATGTTATTTAATAAATATTTTTTGGGGCGAAGCCCAACAATAACAATGCATTGACCAGACTCAATTGCAAAAATACCTAATATTCAAAATTATGATACTAATAATCTAAAACAATGAAATTACCTGCTTTTTTAGCTGCTCGAACCACTAGTTGCTCGATGAGGTACTTTGCGGGGTCACCACACGGGTTCTCCTGAATGAACTGAGAAACAATGGTGACGACTTCATCATTGCCAAAAAAATCAAAGAGGCCGTCACTACCCAGCACAACAAACAAGTCATCTTCAGAAACCTTGTGGTGTAAGGTGTGAGGGTTTGTGTACACATATGGCGGACTGCGTAAATTCTTTACCCGCAGAATGCCCATGAGGGCATCATTGAATTCTCTCTTCTTTAAGTAACCAACACCAATTGCACGGGTAACTTTCAGCTTCCCTTTTATTTTGCCATAACTAACGATTTGGGCATCATCAGGATGGTTGGCCAGAAGCCTGTTGACCTCTGAATCATTCTCGCAATTATGTGTCTCAGTCAGTTGAACTCCTCTCAAATTATTGTTATCAACGGTTGCCAGTACAGCTCTACTGTCCCCCAAGTTGAGCACATACAGATCAGAACCGTGTAGCAGCACAATGAGCACACATGACCCAACTGACACCAAATCAGGTCTCTCATCCATCTCCTGCTCCACTCTGCTCAGAAAATCCTTCTCAGCTTGATCTAGTGCACGCACAAGGCAATCAGCCACACCATTCCGGAAGCTTTCAGACCATACCACCTGATCTTCGGTATCTTGTTGGTCTGCATCAGGAATTCTAATGGCCAGAGTTAACTCACTCCGGACACTCCTGTGGTTTGCTGGATACACAACCTGGCGTTGTTTAATGTGCCACTCCAACAGGTAGAGGTAGTATGCTATGTTGTCATACAAGGTACTGGCTAGGAAGTCAGCAGCATCTCGACCATTGAATCCATCGTAGATACCACAAAATAGCAAGCCATTTTTCTCGGAACAGACTGCCTGGACACGGTCTTCCCCTGCAGCCCCACCAGCAGTCTGAACATCCATCGAATTGAGAAAATTTGATGATTCAAACTTCATTGGTGCAATGGAAGACCCACAGGGGTCATGAGGACTTATTTCAAATATGCATCCATTGCTGATGTGGCACCCGGTTGTCGGTTCGCCGCTTCCAGGAGAAGAAGATGCCGAATGGAGATCGAGCTTTGACAAGGATGGAGAGGAAACAAACCTTTTGAAGGTATTGGGGGAGTCCAATTCAGGTAAGATTTCGCTGGCAATAACTCCGTTGCAAATGTTGGTATTTGCCAAGGTAAAATTGGCACTGATAGCTGCCCCAGACAAGCAAGAGAAGGAACTGCTGGTCTGGAGCTTTTTGAATGAGTTATCGACATGGGTTTTCACGGGGGAATCAATATCTGAAGGGGCTTCAGAGAAATCGCACTGATACCCAAAACTGACATTTAGGTCGGTGCCGTTGTTCCCTAGTTCTCCCATATATTCCACCATTTCTCACAAACTAAATGCAAACTTGTTTAATTGATTACGGGTGCTGACTATGGTGTTTTACGATCAAGGCCCGGATTTATACTTGAAAGCAAAAGCAAACCAAACCTGCAGAAGCAAAAATAGCAGCACTTAGTTAAAGAATAATGGTAATAATTTGGCAAAAAGAAATATAATTAAAGAACAAATGTAACAAGTAAAAAGTTAGCAAATCTAGTAATCATGAATTTGTTTCACACTAATGACAACTAATCAGGACCCTTCAATTATTAAACACAAATGATTTCCATCTTTGAATATAAGAAGTGAATAACACTTAATAAACTCCTTGAGCTACTAAAAACATAAAGAGCGGAATCGGAATTTAACATGACAGTAGCTTAGTCTTT
The DNA here is from genome assembly GCA_030179965.1 of Cyperus esculentus. Lineage (NCBI taxonomy): Eukaryota > Viridiplantae > Streptophyta > Magnoliopsida > Poales > Cyperaceae > Cyperus > Cyperus esculentus. The sequence continues at coordinate 2,511,432 of JASGLE010000015.1, read as the reverse complement.
CTCTACTGTGGCATCCCATAAAAATCCTTTAGAAACTAATTCTTTATTCTTCAGCTAAAATTAATTACATTTGCACGTTTTCAGACTCCTCATGTACTCTTCCACAAGTGAACATATAATGAAAAAACAACAATAGTAATGATAATAAAACAACAAGAATGATATATTGAAATGTAATTTATCCTCCTCTCCTCTCCACCCCATTCCCACCCTCCAAGAACTCTCTCTTTTATCAACTATGAGACTTCATCAGACCGTGATACTGTGAAGATTATAGTGCGCACCAAACAAATAAATTTACGATCAATTGGTTCAAAATACCTCATACAAAAGATGGAATCTTTTGAAATCTCAAAAATTTATGTTCCCAAATACATTCATGCCACGAATCTATCTAATTAAGCGTATATGGTCATATATCACCTTCTTACTCACTCATCCTTTATTGTGGTTTAGTATATCATACGTCTGATTGCTCTATAAGCAGAGTGAAACTTAGTGTTACCAAAACCAGACAAGAACCCTCCATTCAATTTAGCAACAACACGTGCATAAATAGGGACACAGGCACTTCGAGTGCATTATGTACTTATATTTTTACATTTTTTGCCCTCTATAAGTCATTAATTTGATATTAAGTTGGTTTTGGAAAGAAATGCTTCATTATATATCAACCCCCTCTAAGGTTTCACCCAACGTCCGCACGGTAACGACAATTAAAGAAGTTCTTTTTAAATGACAATATGGATATGAAAGACGTGCTTTAGAAGCTGAATCAGGAAGACGAGGAGACTTGGGCTTCTGTTAGGAAGGGAAACGAAAGCACCTTTGCAATCTACAGAAGATGACCAACAAAACATATACATCTCAAAATAGGGAGATCAGTTCTTAATTTCACGAATGATTACACATAGATTCCCCTTTCAGAGCTTCAGTTATTCAGTCTATACTCTATACTCAATTCCAAAGCCAGCTAACAAGCGAGGTAACCGACTCCACTTGATATTGAATTAGTCAAAATAATCAAACTTTGTACAATTTTAGTCCTTACAAAACCATTCCTAATTTACATATTAAGCAGCTCAAGCAGTAGGGTGTTTGATCGAAGAAACCCAATTTGTGTCACTAAATTCATTACCAGAAAACTGTACTCTATTCTGAAAATTGCAATTAACTGTGAGATTAAGATTAAAGTCACAAGAAAACCAAAAAAAAAAAAAAAGTCTTTCACCTGAAACAAGAAGCTAGATGGTCTTCTCCAGGGACACCATTCAACAAGATTAAATCCGATATTTACTTTACTCCTGCTCCTCGCCTGCAACAGCAATCAAGAACCCAATTTCACTACTAATTAAGCTCTGCCAACAAAGATTCTAAAGAATTTTCCAAAAAGAAAAGAGACCCAAGAAAGAAAGAAAGAAAGAAAAAAAGTTACCGCCAAGTCCATGTATTAATCGAGCAGCAGTTTCGTCGGCATCAGACTCCAAAATTTACCCAAAAAACGTTAAATGGCTCAGTGTGTAGTCCTTCCCCAAACTGCAAAAAAAATTAGTTCAATTCGCCATGATGGTGAATAAATAGAAAACAAACAGAGCCCAATTTTAAAAATTTAAACTTGAATAAAACTAGATAAAAGAAAGAAGGAAGGAAGGAAGGAAAAGGTGTGAGATTTTACTTGGTGGTGGTGGTGGTGGTGATTAGGGAGGAGGAGGAGGAGGAAGAAGGGGGGAGAATTTGAGGGATGGATGGAGAGAGGGGAAGAAAAGGGGGGAGAGAATGAACCAATAAATAGGCGTTTTGTTTTATTTTCTTTTCTTTCTGCTGCCTTTTCTTTATTCTTTTTTCCTTTCTTTTCTTTTTTCTTTTCTTATTTTCTCTGGGTTTTTCGTTTTGTCGTTAGTGAGTTATGGTTCGCGTCTCCAACTCTCCATGCACCGCAGAGACTGCTACTTGGCAGTTGGCACTTGGCACTCGATAGCAGTCTCTGGATTGCTTATCCTCTGCTGCGCAGTATTGTCCTGCGCAGCGACTCAACGATATGGATTATAGGGGAGCTTCTCGAGATTGAGTTGCACGACTCTTAACACGAATCATACGGCCAGATTACTGTACAGTAATTTACTGCGCAGTAGAGGATATGAATTGCTTGAATTTTGAGATGTGGCGAGCTGGGCAAGGGAGACTGGGAGAGGGAGGAATTCATATCCCCTGCTGTACTGCATTGTGCAGTTCACAGCGTCAGCCGTTGGATTGCCTCGAGATCCGTGCTACCACGGATCTCGAGACGATCCAACGGATGAAGCTGTGAACTGCATAATGCAGTAAGTCAGGGGATGAACACTCGGGGAACAAGAGGGTACATCATTCATCCAACAAGTGTATGCATCAAGGAAAAAAAAAAAAAAAGCATACCTTATTAGTTCTTCTGTGGCCTTCACTGGAATACTGAAATTTTTAATTTCTTTTATGAAATATGAAAAATAAAAAAATGGGAATAGATATCGTTACAGTATCAGCTTTATTTTATTTTAAATTGATTATTTCATTTCATTTCATTTAATTATGTAATTCCATAATCCATATATTTATTTCTGTGTATTTTTTTAGAGAAAATGCTCAGAATAATTGAAGCTGTTAACGTTAGCAGCCACTGTCAACTTTTCAAAAAAAAAAATAATTGAAGCTGAAAGAAAAGTGGAGTGCAGTAATTTCTCCGGCATATCTGTGTTGTATCCTATTTTTATAGCAACCACAATAAGGAAATTTTTTAAGTATTGATGACAAAAATATTTCACAATAATATTTATAAATTAAGTGACATTGTTATAACATAATTATTGCATGATGACTACATTAATTGGATCATATATTGAACTTATAAAGAACATATTTAAGTTCTATATGTATACGCACTTAATAATTTTGAATGCATCCAAACTACCCTCCTTACCTGAAGTCTTGCTTGACTCCTTCAAATGTAATGTGAAAGTATCATTATTTAAATAAATGGGACCGATGATTGAAAAAAAAAATAACAATCCTAATTTTTTAAAGTTTAATAACAGGATGAGACTTTTATCCAAACACACCTATTAGATGGCTATTGGCTTAATAGTAAATTTAGTATTTTTTTTCTACAAAGACATGGAATCAAATGACAAAGAAAAAATATTCCTACAGTACAATGCTTATCCATTTTCGTGTCACTCCTTAATTCGAAGAACTTTCAAATTTGCTTAAGGAAAATAATAGATTAATTAGCTCTGTCCACAAAATTGCTTAGTATTGTTCTTGAGATTCCAAATGGGATGCGGCTACAAGTTGTTTGTAATCTTCTGTAATATTTTCTAGCTAGCTATAGGGTCACTTTATGTATATAAAGTTATAAGAGAAAACGACTGGTGTGGTCTCGGACAATTGTAAACACAGTTAATGGACGAACATAATTTGGGCTTTCCTCAAAAGAAAAGGCAAACACAACTGTTAGTAGTTATAAGCACAAGAAACGGCCTTTGACCTAGTGGCTAAGGACAATGCTTTCCGTGTAGAAGGTTGCCAGATGAGACTCTTTTATAAACATTTAAATTTGAATGACCTGACCCTTATCTTTATATATAAAAAAAAATATTTATAGGCACAATTATGTAAAGTTGTAGACTAAGGTTTTTTTTTGATAAGTTTGATATATAGTGGCTGTCAAGTATCAAGTAAGTTGTAGACTAATTAAGGTTTTTACTAAGGAATTGCCCTGAAAAACTTCATAAATAAATATTGTAATATAAAATTAGATATATTTTTTTAAAATGAAATACAATTTTTTTAATGTTTTGATATAAATACTTAGCAAAATTTACAATTGTAAATAATATAAATATACCTTATACTTCATCTAAACAATATGCAACTCAACTATTTCTAACTAAATAAATTTTACAACTCATATCTTCGTGGTGGGGCTTGTCCAAGTAATATTGATGACATGGCATATCTAAGATTACTTACAAGATAACCCCTTGATATATTGTGTATATGAATTATGAATTATGAATTTGTTTAGGCCCGTCATGTTAAAAATGATAGACATATTAAATTTTTGTTATAGATTATTTTTGAAACTTTCAACTAAGGACCTACAATTAGTTTTCATTTTGCATCCCCTCCCATCCATTAATTATTTTCCGACCAAAATTAATCTTTAAGAAGTAGTACTCTTTCCCCTTCTCTCCGTTATACATTACAAAAATTTCACATAAAAGACAATTAATTTTTAAAAAATAATAACATTGTTTTAGAATAAGCTCAGAAAAAAAAAATCATCCATAACAACCAACAGCGATACAATTTAAGATGTCGATCGGCTCGTCATGATAAATAATTAGAAAAACAAAAAAGTTATTTTCAGATAAAAAAAATACCAAAAAATTGGTGAGAAATGTAATCTACATTGCAAAGATACATATAACCTAATAACATTACACCAAAAAAAAATACCATTAAAACTACATATATATATGTCAGAGCTTGGTCTCTAATTAGGTGATGCCAAAAAGAAAAATTAAATAATAATAATAATCTCTAATTAGGATATGAAACTAACAGGAAGATAGTTCCAAATTCTTACTCCTTAATTTCGCTTTCAAAGTTTTCTTCCGAAGACAAACTACTGGACAAATTGGACATTTCCACAACACAACTGCCCAAAAAAAAAAAAAAAAAAAAAAATCACTGATCCCTAGCCATATAATTTATAAGCCGTTAATTAATTAACCGGTTCAATGTATGCAATTGCAAACAATCACAATCAGAGGGAAAGGAAAAGAAAAACCATGGTTAATGGTTATGGTTTACACTCGAGTTTATCTCGAATTACGTCATGGAACATTAATTTAAGTACACACTTCGTCAATATATGAACCCTAGCTAGCACCAGACAATGCATTCAGTTGACCAAACGAAAACATCTTCCGTCCATACATAGGCTGTCCATAAAGTCACATGGGTAACACAAGTTGTTACATTAGGGTCTACATGAATCTCATTTGTCATACAACTCTGTGACTTCTATGGATTGTCCTTATATGGACAGCAGGTACGACTCTTGACCAAAAACCCCTGCAAGCTATACAGCAGTCTCTATCCTAATTTGAACGAGATTTGGACAGATGGATTTATAAATGAAAATGCCATCATGACTGTATGTGGCATATCGTAATGCTAATCCTATCGGTTGGTTTATTATATTAATAAATTTTGGTAAAACATGTGGTGATGCCGATTCCATCAATTGGTTGATTATGTCGACATGATTGTATATATATATATATGGCTGATTATATTTTCATTGGCTCGTTGTCAAATATAGAGAATTTTAATATCCCTTCTTTGAATAAATCTGGAAATATTAAGTTCTGTCCATTATCAATTAATTAATAAATTTATTACACATTTAATTTCTTGTTAATTTATAATTATGTACGTATAATATTAGTTTAATTATCATAATGTTTAAAATTTGTCTCAAATTATTTTTTATCATGAATTTGGTTATAATTATAATTAGACAGGACTAATAAAACATATTCCTCGTTTTCATTTATCACAAAAATTATATTTATAAGATGGTCAATATTAATTTACAACATTTTTTCTTTAAAAAAAATGGTGTGTGATAGCAAATTTCTGTTAATGGCAACAATTCTTGACACCATTAATTACATCCATATAAACTAACTTGTAAATGAAATTTACCCCAAACATGAAGGAAAAAAGGGGAAAAAAAAAAAAGGGTTTGTCAAATACATTATGTGGGTGCAAGTTGAGTGACTGATATATAAAATCATAACTGACTAACTGTTACTTCTTCAAAAAAGATAAAAATTACAACTGTTGCAAAGATGTTGTTGTTTTCTGGGGTCCAATATCAAGACTTTAGATTTATGTTCATTGTCAACCAGGGATATCATTTCTGAAAATGAACCACAAATGGTGCGGTCCCGGCTATATAGCTTTTAAATGAAAATAACGTTTCGCCAAAATTAATGCTGGTTTTAGTCCACTCCTCTGCTACCAATAAAATTGACATATACAAATTAATAAAAAAAAAATAAACATATATATTTTTGCTGACACTCGCACCACAAAAATACAGATATATTTATATCAAGCCAGAAAATTAAGCAAAATAAATTGATGCAGATATACGTGTATATATATACAGCTTTTCATTTGGTTTCATCTGTAATTAAAAACCTTACGAAATATATATTTATCAGTTTATGCACCAGTATTAATAAGAAAGCCCTCAAATTCTGGTATATAAACCCTAACTTCAGCAGCATCAGTTTCTAACTTTCTATTAATATATATATATATAGTGCCAGATCTCCTATACCAGTCTTACTTAAATTTATCTTATATATGCTGTGAAACCATATATGAATTAAATAAATTTTCATCGTTGAAAGGAGTTGAGCTTTTTTTCTTACTTTAGAGTAATTAGATTAATTCCAGATAGACGACAAATTTATTTAGAATAAATATTAGCTGTCACACACACCTGTTACTCCCCTTTCTGATATATAATTAATAATAGCTATTTTCTAATAATTGTTTACTCATTTTTGGAAGATATAGGTCAGTTACAACTTATCAACATCTCCTAATTAAGTAATTATTTGTCGTGTTAACAGGATTGGAGACATTTGAGAAATTCAGGGACAGGAGAGAAATTTAACGTATACTTCATTATTTTACCCCAAATTAATATATATATATATATATATCAAGCATAAATTGAAGTTCCTTGTGTAAAATCCATTAATTATATATAAAACTTAATTAGAAACCATAAACTAATTATTTTCAATTCGTTTTTTTTTTTTGTTATTATATTTCTTCATGTAGGCCCTTCACATTTGACTATTTATTTAAATCCACTACCTGTGCTGGTAGACTTGATTAAAATAACAAGCCCCAAGTGGCCTAGTGGGTTTTTTTTGTAACGTAGCCGGTTCTTATTCAATTAATTTGTTCATAAAAAATAAAGGATAATTATTATATATGATCAAGAACAAAATTGCACAGATCTTAGTTTATATTATCATAATGAGTAATGACGACCGTCGATATATATATATAAATTTATAATCATGATTTTACTTTGGCAAGTAGGAAATCTAAACAACTGTGGAAAAGTTTCGCAACATCAATTAGTGCACCGATATAAAAGAAGTTGCATCCGAATTGATGGACTTCCTGTTTGGCTATAGTAGCAATAGTCACTGTCACGGTAAAAGATACAACTAACAAAAATCAGCTTTTGCTCTGGTGACTAAAGCCAACGCTCTCTGTGTAGAATATCGTGGGTTCGAAACTTAGATAGAGGGTCTTTATATAGAAATTTAAATTTGATTGGCTTATCTTTATCAAAAAAAATATATATATACAAATAACTTTTGTTCACTATGGTGGTTATATTTTTTTTCTTGTAAGAAAAGGATTTATAGTGCAATGCAACCTTTTCCATGTAGTTTTCCACTACTGACCAATATTAGAAACATATCACCTGCCTCCTTTTCCAGTCAATTAATATATATATATAAGTACTTTGGGTACCTGTACTCTAATCTTGATCACTGTTTGTAATCTTCTGTTAATGAAATCTGGGCCAGACCCCAACCTTTCCCTTAAAAAAAAAAAAAAAAAAAAAAAAAAGTACTTTGGGTACTGATCATAACCAGCTTCATCTCATCTTCTCAGCTCGCTTGTAAAAATTAATCAATTGACTCCTTTAATTTTGTTTCATTTGTGGAAAAAAAAAAATTCAGATTGAACTGATTATAATTCAATTATGTTTCATTTATATTCATCAACCCTAAACAAAAATGCCTACTTGCTTTAGCAATTGCTTGGTAAATTTCTGTGCTCAGCGTGCAAACAAGTGTGGAGTGTCAGTGCTGTGCCATGGCAAAATGCCATACATGCAAAACTATGGCACCTTCGCTGCCATTGAATCAAAACTGTCCATCTTACTTTTGACAGTCCGAATTTAGATGGAGGGGGTTCCCTTTTTTTGGGTCCCATCTACCATAGGTGGTAAAAACTATGGCCCACTACTGTCATAAAAAAACTACGGCAGCTGATGTGAATCCATACATGTTGGCATCCATGGTCTCAATCTAATTGGGAGCGGAGTAGGTCCGACGCCCATCGGACCGAAGTTGGTTCGATGGGCAATTTCTACCGTTCGATCCAGATTTTGATGAGGCACTGGATTAACGGGTGCGTTTAATATACCCCTTCTCAGACCCGTTTTCATTGAGCGGTTCGAGATTGAAATCACGTGGTTGAGACTACTCATCGGACGCATATCTGTCCGATGGGCATCGGACCTACTCTTCTTCCCAATCTAATTACACAAAGGCACTAATTAACAAATGCAAAAATAGAAGATGCATAACTAAACCCATGTATATTCTAGTTTTCTTATATATGTTGCTCTTTCAAATCCAGAAAGGCCATTTTTAGTCATTCTGCTTACATAAACCAAAAATGACAAATACTATGGGCGAATAAGTTTATGGTTTCAAGGTTATTTCTGATATGATTGATTTAACCTTTGATAAGACCTGAAATTAAAATTATTTATGAACCTATTTTAGCAGTAACGGGACTTGATTTCAACGGTAATTAGATAGGGCGGTTATTAATAGTATTACAAGAATATTACATTCATTTTTTTAAGGGCAGGGATGATAATTTTATCTATAATCGTTCAAAAAATTTTGTAGATCTATTATTTTTCTTATAGTTTTTAAAAAAACTTGAATTTGATGTTTTAAAAAATATACATATTAAATTCTGCCATTCGATAACTGATGAAACTTGCGCATGCATCATCATCTTATAATTAATGTGCTTATATGGTATGCATAAAGTATCGAGTGTATCTACCTATCATATCTAAATAATATTTTTTTTTCTGTCGTGAGAAATGTCAAACTAATTAATTGTCAATGGATAAGTATGGTCCCAATTTAGCCGTTTAAGTTATTACCAAACGATTTAAAAATTTGAAATGTAGTTCGAATCAAATTATAATGATTGTTCAGTTAAATTTAAAATTAACTCAAAACTGAGGCAGATTAATTAATTACATCTCAGTAATAGAAAAAAAAACATTACAAATTGTACATTTTTTTATTATGTGTGCAATACTTTTCAAATTCTCAAATACAAACATAAATAAAAACATATTTAATTAACAAACAAATAATTTAAAAACAAGTATATTTTATGCAAGGTGAGCTATTGAAGTCCGACAATTCATTAGGAATTGCATCTGTTTTTTTCTGTTTTTATATATAAATGTCATTATCCTTTATATATTATTATATATTTATTCAAATGCACTACTAGTCATATATTATATATATGGGCCCTTCTTTTGCACCATCAAGCCATCGCTTCACATCCTCTCGACGTGTAATGATAGCTTATTGATGATACTTTATTCGCTTAATAACTAATAAAGGGTCTCATCCAATTTCTTAATCCAATATTATACATGTTAATTTCTAAGTAAAACAATATATATATAATTATAAGAGAAATTATCTTTGCTATCTTAACTTTCCCCTTTATCCATCTCCCAAACTAAATTGGTAATATTTTCTCTTTCTTTCTCATACTCGCATAAAGTTTGAGTGAATTTTTTTTTATTCTTGATATATCTATTGTATATATATAAGTGTTTGTTGCAACCGGTAAAAGTAATTTATTGTATTTGAAAAATAATTTTTAACTAAAAAGGTATTGGGGTACGGTTTAAGAGGTTTTTAAGGGATGCAGTTATCAACTCCCAAATTATAAATATAGCTAGCATTTGAAGACTTGAAGTGAATTACCAAGATAATTATTTCAACCTCTGATGTAGACTCTGATAAATGTATAAGTAATTAATAAAGTATTTTTCAGCAATAACAAATAGGTATACATCTTCAATTAAAATTCGATTTATGTTGCTCAGTATAATAATTTGTTCAAGATATTGCGTGGCACATCAAATTAAATTTGTATATGAATTAGAAGAGTAAATATACCGTGAGCTTAAGCTCACGGAGCCTTCCGTGAGCTTAACCTCCAAAAACCTATCAAATCACTTCCAAATTTCGATTTATATGGCTCAATAAATTCTTCATATCAAAATCTTATAGCACGCAAAAATTTTTCATTTTTGGAGATTTTTAAGTATTTGTTTGAGATTTTTTAAAAGTGACTATAGAATATTAATAAAATATTCAATGTTTTATGTATCATTTTAAAAAATCTAGAACAAATACTTAAAAATCTCCAAAAATGGAAAATTTTTGCATGCTATAGGATTTTGATATGAAGAATTTATTGAGCCATATAAATTGAAATTTGGAAGTGATTTGATAGGTTTTTGGAGGTTAAGCTCACGGAAGGCTCCGTGAGCTTAAGCTCACGGTATATTTGCTCGAATTAGAAAATTCTTCGTATGCAAATCAATATGAAAATCACTTCATTAAAACATTATAAACAATCTAATTAAGAAGTGGTGTTTTACCTATTTTAAAAAATTGGTATAAAATTATACAAAAATAGTAGAATACAAAATTAGATGATCTCCAAATAAATTTGTATATGAATTCATACACCGACCCACACATGCTTCTACATATTGTAGAATACTTTCCAAATTCTCAAGTGGATAAATTAGTAAAGAGGAGGGATCCATTGACAATGCTTATAATGACAATCTTGACAATCAATATTTTGAAAAATTTGTAATAATTCATAAAAAATCTTAAAAATGAAAAAACTTTTATGGATGCATTCTTTAACTTATAAATTAATAGTGTTTTAAATTTCAATCAATTTGAACATCGTTTGATAGTTTATCAAAATTTTATACATTTTTTAACGGTTGAAATTTAACGAGTTTTAAAGAGCTATCAAACGTCACTTAAATTGAATATAATTTGATACATAATCAATCTATAAGTTAAACAATATCTCTATAAATTTTTTTCTATTTTTAAGAATTTTTAACTATTTTTACAAATTTTTTAAAATCTTGATTGTCAAGATTATCATTTTAAGCATTGTCAATGGATCCCTCCTCATTAGTAAATCCGGGTCATACATTGAAATTTATTTATTATTTTTATTTTGAGATAAAGGTGAGGGTCAGGCCACTCATCAAATTTAAATGTCTATAAAAAACTCTATCCGGGTTTTGAAACCACGACCTCCCACACGGCTGGTTCTTATACATTGAAATTTATTCTTATCTGATTAAAAAATAATAAAAATGAATTATTATGCTAAATGAGGGATTAAAACCTTGATAAGGCACATATACTGATTTTTTTTATTTGTTAAGCATATATAACTGTCAATTGGGACTAAATATTAATGGAATACATTAGGTAGTCTGGGCCCACGTTTAACACCATCAAGCCATCGCTTCACATCCTGTAATGATATTTAATTATGATACTTAATTAATTCGCCTCTAATTAAAAATAGCGAATCTCATCTGATTTTTTAATTTAATAGTGGGAAATGTTAATTTTTGTTGTGACGTAATAGCATTTTTGTATTTCCCTAACTCAAACTATATGGCGCAATGTATGGAATTAATTTTGTGGAACCTCAAGTACTAAGATGAAACAGCTTTGCTTTAATTTTCAGAACGTTAATACCTCAAAATATATATTACCATGTTCAAAATTTCGATTTATGGTGCATCTAAATTCTTTATGAGTTATTTTCAGAAATACAAAATAAATATTACAAAACACCAAAAAAAAAGAAACTTTTGTATTCCCTAATGTTTACTCTTAATAAAAACAGAAAAGTATATTAGATTTTTTGACATCAAAGGCCTTATCTTAGGGATGGCCATAGGCCGGGTAGGTGGGCCAAATGCCTATCATGTGGCCCGGCCCGTCCTACCCGCGGGCCAACCTGTGGCATACAACAAAATTACATAGAAATAATTTTACCATTGGAGTTTGAACTGTAGACCTCAACAATAAGCTTCATATATCTTAACCACTACACCAAGTCAACTCTTGTGATTTTATGATGTTTTATTTAATTATATTACATATTAATTGAATGTCATAATGATAATTCTATTTGTTTTGAATATATTTTAGTCAATATAATTATTGTCATCAAATAATATGAGTAACATTATGTTAAGATTTTAAAATACAATGATTTAATATAATAATGTTACATACATTATACTATACTAGAGGCGTACCCGCACGCTACTACGGAGAATTTTAATTTTCCATTCAAGCTAAATAGGGTGAAAGAATAGAATATAAAAAATGAGTTTGTGACTTTAGCATTCAATATTTTAAAAGGTCAGTCAGAAAATTCGCCACTTCGATTTTGTGATGAGGTAAAAATGGAGGGGAATACAATAGGAAATGGATGTGATGTGAGCCGTACATTATTTGATGAATGGTGATTAAGTTATAAGTTAGACTATGACCATCAATGGAGGGTCCATTCCTTAGCTCCTTTTTTATAAGAGTATAGATATAGATAACACAACATATATTTATATATTAATACTCTGCGCCGGGCGGGCGGGCCAAACCCCAAACCTGTTCCTGTCCTGGCCCGTATGATGGCTCGGCCTGTCCACCCTCCGGGCCGGGCCGGGCAGGGCAGGTCCGGGTGGGTTTTCTTGGCCGCGGGCCAAACTGCCATCTCGGACTCTATATTCCCCAAGAAATAAATCTCAGCCGTTGATTTTTTACTTAGATACTTAGATTGATCACCACCGTTGATGTACGTTAATGCTCGTTAACGTTCTCAGCCCATATGAATTATCTCAATTTAAGACCTATTACATATTATCTTAAAAATTTATTATAAGAAATAACAATTTCAACCCAAAGCAAGGCATAGACTTTTTACTAGTATTTTTATATAAAGAACACTATAAATTGTGATTTTAGAGACGGTAATGTATATTTGGAAGCATCAGCACGTTTTCACGGTAGTGCAACTCAAATCATCATACAAGTACAAGTGCCTTCTTGAATTATCTAGTTCATAACTGCAATGAAGAAATGCAAAATCATACAATGCTTTTTATACGACACTTGTACTATATATATTTATCGAAACAAAGTCTACTTGAAATATGAAACGGGAATGGAACTCGGCGTGTTCAGTGCGATCGAAATGAAATAAAAGAGGAAATTAATGGCGATTTCAGTCAAGTCAGCACGTACGATTCCAGTACTAATTGGACATGAAAGAGTAGTAATCTGGAGCATCTACTCCAATCTGATGATATGATGTATATTGAAGATACAAGGGAGGATGGAGTAAGGGATGGAGCTATCATAGCTGTTTAAAGCTCCCTGCTTCCTTTAGGGTGTGCTCCAGAAAGGGGGAGAGGAGGAGAAGGGAGGAGAGAATTGATCAAGTTTGAAGTTAACTGTCCAAAGTCATGTTACTTGCTCCATAATTACAATTACTAAAGAGAAGAGAAAAGTAACAAGATACAAATTGTAATTATGGATCAACTAACATGATCTTGGACAGGTAACTCCAAACTTGATCAGCCATCCCCTCCCTCCCCCTCCCCCTTCTGGAGCACACCTTTTAAGGCATTCAATATTTTTGGTTTCCCACTTTCTATCCTTTATTTTGTGAGAAGTAGTTATATACTATTTCCTATATTTTGGCTGTTGCGGGATTTTTATACCAGTCTCATGTATATTGAGTCTGATGATGGTTGGTTTAGAATTATATCAGTTTCCTCATGTGTGGATTATGATCATGTTGGTTTTGTTAGTTTTAGGATTGTAAGAACTTGGTTGATGCTTCTTTAAAAGAAACTAGAAAGACTGCCTTGCTTTATTTCGGCAATAAATATTGAGCTATATCATTTGTTTTTTCTAAGCAATTTAAATTTATAGTGAAATTCAAAAGAGCAATTTGTGTTTTCATTAAAGACTATCAAATTTCAATGAAATTTGAAATATAAATAGTGTAAAAATAAAATATATATATATATATATATATATATATGTTTGTAAGATTTTTAAAATAAAAGTTCTCAAGAAAACCCAATCTTTGTAGTGTAAAATAAAATAATATTTATATAATTTAGTTTGTTGTGATGTGTTAATATTAATTAAATAGTCTCTATATAAAATTTGAATGAAGTCAATATTAAATTTTTTAGCACTCAACAATAAAATCAATACCTTTAGAGTCATATGAAGATTTGAAATTAGACTATAAACCATCAAAAATAAAAATAATTAATGAAGAAAAGGAAGAAAAAATATAGTAAATAGCAATGTGCATATCATACAAATTATTTACTTGTCCTATGGTTACCCTTCATATTTTGACCTATTGTGCACCAATCTCATCTTTAAAAAAAAAAATCACTGTAGAGTGACTGTTCATCGTACTGTAGACACACATCCCAGCTTATATATACTATACAAAAAGGATGGGAAGTGGTGGGCATATTTTTGCTCATTTTATCAAAAAAAAATAATAATAATGATAAGAACGTACGATTCCAGAAAAGCACAAATCACGTTTTGAGTTCTTGTGCATAAGCAAAGTATTTGGCCTGGATGGATTCTTCATCGTCGAGCAAAAAACGAAGAACCAAGAATAAAACTGTTTCAGAAATCTATTCACCCTTTCAATTTAGAGGAGAGATCCCTTGACAATACTTATTTTGACAATCTTGACAATAAAACATTTTAAAAATTTATAGAAATTCATAGAAAATCTTAAAAATGAAAAGGTACTTATGGATGTAATATTTAACTTGTAGATTGATAGTGTTTCAACAATTTGAACATCGTTTGATGGCTTATCAAAATTTTGTATATTTTTTAACGGTTGTAATTTAACGGATCTTTGAAAGGCTAGCAAATATAACTTAAATTGAATATAATCGGAAACATAATCAATCTATAAGTTAAGAAATATTTCCGTAAACTTTTTTCTATTTTTGAGAATTTATATGATTTTTTATAAATTTTTGAAATATTATATTGTCAAGATTGTCAAGATTTTCATTGTCAATGGATCCCTTCTCTTCAATTTAACCCTCATAACGATAGAAATACCAAGAACTAAGAGCCACTAGGAAAAAAAAAAAAATTGAGGCAACATTTGAAACTTGTTAGAAATGAAATCTTGTTTACAGAAATTAATCATCTCTGACATCTATTCGTTTGAAATCATTTGTGCTCGTATATATATAGGAATCTATTCCGGAGTACTTATCCTCCAACATAATGACATCTATTCCGGATTGTCTCAAGATCCGCACTGGCATGAATCTCGAGACAATCCAATGACCGACGTCGTGAACTGCACAATATAGTACGTTAGGGGATATGAATTGCTCTATACGAAAGAGCTATCTTCCCCAAATAAGAAACCTAAGCCGTTGGTCATTTTTTTGGATAAATCAGAACCGTTGATTTACGTTAATGCCCCGTTGCCGTTAATATCTCAGCCCATTAAAATTTAAGGCCCATATTAATTTCCTTAATATAAGATCCATTACATATTATCTTAAAAATTTATTATAAGAAATAATAATTTCAGCCCAAAGCAACGCATGAGCTTTTACTAGTATATTGAAATCTACTCTTAGCATACAAATCAAAACACACAAAAAGAAACAATCATGCATGTAAATTCTGTGTCCCTTTTAGCAGGGCCCATACCATTGCACTTCTAACCAGTTCTCGTAATGTGATCTAATTAGCATGCAATGATGAAAGACATAAAACTTATACTGGATCAAAACCTATTTGGGCTTAAATGGTATTATTCGAAAAAATTGGAGAAACATTTGAGCCCAAATAAGGCCTCAATCAAATAAAATAATCCAACATTAAATCTGCTTTAGAGTTCCAATTTCTAACATAATAAAGCCTGTTTAGCGAATAACACAACACATAATAATCTAACGGGCCAAGAAAAAAATAATATCTTCTCCTCTGGGCTCTGAGATATCTCCGGTACCAGTTCTGTTGAAATTTCCAGATACTTTTTTTGAGATAGAGATGAGGGTCAGGCCACTTAAATTTAAATGTCTATAAAAACCATCTATGTAAGTTTCGAACCCGTAATCTCCCATACAGAATGCGTTGCCCCTGGTCATTAGACTAAAGACTGATTCTTAAATTTCCAGATACTTATCCGGTTTCTAACTTTTTATATGCTGTTATCGGCAAGAACCACAATGACAGAGACATAACAACAGAATTTCCAGGCAGCTAGAAAATTGAATGCCGTGTATAAATGCATGCTGTCATCGATTTGGTATTTTCCAAAACCGTCTTTTTCTAATTTTCTAGCCTACTGCTGCTGCAGGTAAAATAAAAGTAAAAGTGTTTTTGTTGCCATCAGTGTATCTGGAAAATACAGACAGCAAGCTATTGTCAGTCAAATAACACAGTTTTTTCTTCTTCGAAAGCTCTACTTAGTTGAAACTCAGGCATGTTATAATTAAGTACTGTTAATTAATTGGTAATTTTAAAGATAAGATGTACATGCAGGTACCTAATAGACTTGGTAAGACCGTTATACATACGTGACATGTCTGTCAATGTATGCTTCAAGTCAAATGTAAATGTTCTCACACAGAAAATGACTTGTTTAATTAATTACAAGAAAAAATTTTTAGTGGTAAAACAATTAAAGTAGAGATTAAATTATGGGGCATATATTAGAAAAGAGGTCATAAATATTAAAAAAATATTGATGTTTGTATATGCTATTTTAAAAATGCAAAACAAATACTTAGAAAACTTTAAAAATGAAAAATTTTTGTGTTCCCCAATATTTTCATATAAATGATTTATTGAGCACCATAAATCGTGATTTCGGATACAATAACATAAAATTTGAAGCGTTAGCATTTTCGGTCCGAAATGCTAATGTTAGTATAATAGTCTAGCTCCAGAAAATTCTGTTATTAATTTTCCAACATTTTTGTTGTCCTGCTAATTATATTTTCTATACTAATTCAAAATATTATTACCATATTAATTAATTATATTAATTAGAGGCCAAAAATTAATAAAAACTAAAATAATGCAAGCCGGTTATTCTTTTTTTCCTACCACCATTATCTCAGTCTAGCAATTGGGTGTATTATCCAATTATAATTGCAACTTGCAATCGGATTAGAAAAATACCATCATAAATAATTTAATTATTTTGACTAAATTTGTATGATAGCGGAATCTTTTTTTTTTTCTTTATTAAACGGTCTTCAGTTTATTTTAGACAAGTCGTTATTCTTGAATCAGTCACCTTAAAGTTGAATTATTAATTAATATGCTTATACCGATCTTGCACCATTTCTTATTTTATTTGAAAAATGGAAATGCTACTATCATGAATATTCTAAAGTCTAAAACAACTCGCCCCCTGGAATAATGATAAGATCGAAAACAATGTATTGAGGGATACATTTCTGGACTGTCACAAAAAAAAAAAAAAAAATGGTATTTATCATATAAGTATATAACATTTAAATTGTATAAAAGTTGAAACAAGGTTGATATGAACTTAAAAATATATTTTAAAAGTTTTTCTATTTTAACGATATTTTTTCTATTTATTTCGATATAATATGTTAATAAGTATGTCAAAACACTTTGTTGGCAACTGAACTTCTCCAAATTCAAACATTATGATATCTTTTAATGCAAAAAAATACTTATCACATGACAATAACAACAGATTTGAGGGTTCTTTCAGTATACTTTTTCTTCCCACTATCATTTGAAAAAAAAAAATGAGGAAATCAGTAATCATTTGACATGATCAAATAGAGATATACATTCAATATTCAAACCATCCAGTCAAGCCCAGTAGCCCACGCATACATCTTCATATACCAACAATTCTTAAATTAAATGTACACTCAATAAATTCATATACCGCTATTTTCAAATGAGGAAAGATAACTGCACACGGCAGTCTGCACACCAAAACTGCACCCCGATCCAAACCGGCTCAACGCGTTTCGGCCTGTCGTGCACTTCGCGCTCGCCCGCAGCCCGCAGGAGGAAGTTTCGGATCCGCTACAGAGGACTGGGCACGGGAGGGAAGTTCTGGTCCGTTTGATGGTGATCCAAAGGTTGTTATTCGTCCTTTCCTTCAACACTGATATTTTTGCTTCGCAAGGGACGACGTGGCAGAATCTTTGACGTCCGCAGGGGACTCCGATCGTCCGCTGGCCGATCGACAATCCGATGACACCGCCGGCGTCGCCTGGCCGTGGGGAATGTGGCGGTGGGGTCGGATGGGGCCGTTGACGGCTGGGTTGCTCCGCGAACCAACTCCATCTATATGAACTAAAAAAAGTGTTTACACAAAATAAGAAAAATGTTTTATATGAAAAAAAATGTGTTTACACAAAATAAGAAAAAGATTTATATAAACTAAAAAAAAGTGTTTACACAAAATAAGAAAAATATTTTATATGAACTAAAAAAAAGTGTTTACACAAAATAAGAAAATATTTAATATAAACAAAAAAAAGTGTTTACACAAAATAAAAAAAATGTTTAATATGAAAAAAAAAGTGTTTACACAAAATAAGAAAAATGTTTAATATGAAAAAAAAAAGTGTTGGGCTGCAGGGAGGTGGGATCCTCCTTTCGTTTTTGGGGTGCAGGAGGAAGTTTCGGATCCGCTACAGAGGTCTGCGCATGGGAGGGAAGTTCTGGTCAGTTTGATGATGATCTAAGGGTCGTCATTCGTCAATTCCTTCACCAGTTGTGCCCCCTGCTTCGCTAGGGATGACATGGTGTCCATCCAAGACGTCAGAGACGTCTCTCCGATGATCTGACACCCGATCGGAGATCGGCCGCCACTGCTGGCATCGTCCCGGCGCGGGGAGCACGGCGGTGGTGGTTGATCTGGCGGGGGAGGCTCCGGTGGACGGGCGGCACCACCACCACTTGGTGGCTCTGACTAATAGCGGGGACGCGGAGAATCTCGCAGAATCTGCTTTGTGTTTGACCTTCTCGGGCGTTGATGCGTTGGGCGTTGATGCGGTGCGCGGAGCGCGGAGCGAGTTGGGCTTCGCTTTGGTTAGGATTCGGATCCGCACACGCTTGGATCACGGTGTGCAGCGACCGTGTGCAGAATGAAGGGTGCGGTAAGATTTACTCTTTTCAAATTTCAACGACGTGTGCTTCATTTGGATAATAATTGGATGAGAAGTTGCAGTATTTTACTACCTCTGTCCCAAAATAGATAGATTTTTTGTAGTTCATTTGAACTACAAAAAATCTATCTAAAATGGGACAGAGGTAGTATTTCTCTGTCTTTGTAAATCACTCGTCATTGTTGTCCTTTTCACTTATCCAGTTATCCTCTGACCTCTTTTTCATCGTAGTCGGTGAACAAAACGTGTAAATTCAAATTTTTGAGTTAAAATCCATCGTATCCCTATCTAATTAAGCTGAGAAAGACAGGCCTATATTCATATTCACAAAAAAAAAAAAAAAAAAAAAGACAAGCCTCCTAGCATTTGGGTTCTCGAAGGGTCGCTTTATAGATTGAGGCTGGGTTAGTTTTTTTTCTTTTTTTTCCTCCCTTTTTCCACAAAATACTTGAAACGATACTGAAACCTTGGTACAGAAAACCCAAAACCAATCATAATATCTTGGATAAGGAAAAGAATTAAGACACTGTTGATTGGGAGCATCACATGTGGGCAGTGACCACTTTAATTGGTTTACTAATTAATCACTGTTTTTATTATTTACTACCTCTGTCCCATTTTAGATGAATTTTTTGTAGTTCAAATGAACTACAAAAAATCTATCTATTTTGGGACAGAGGTAGTACCATTTACCACGTGTAACGACAGATTGAGAGGTAATCCCTGTGTGTGAGTGAATAAAATGTATAAGAAGTGGGCAACTGAAAATTATTTGGAACTAGATATTTACATTTTGTTTGAAACAATAACAGAAGAAAAAATAAGTTCTAGAGATAAGAAGAAATGGTTTAAGAATTACAAAATATTTAACACTGTGAAACTAGATGATTTTGCAATAATATGAGTAAGATTTTTTACCGCATATTATGCAATTTTTTTTTTTTTTTGAGAAAAGTGGGCTCCTACCGTCCCACCGATTTCTATTGAAATCTTAAATATATTAATATATTATACAAATTTATAAACAAGGTTGTATATTATGCAGGCTGTATAATAATTATAGCGGTGTAAATTTAGTGAATCTTGATAAAACATTAAATGATACTCAAATTGAATGAAATTTGAAACATTAAATGATACTCTATAAGTAAATTAATATACTTGTTAAAAAAAAATCTATTTTTAAGATTTTTTGTGAATTTATAAGATTCATGGTAATATAGTTTTGTAAAAAAAAATATATATATATATATATTTTTAAGTTTTTTTATAAATCTATAAGATTCATGGTAATAGTTTGTCATCAAATTTTGTGTTACCCAATTCCCACTCATAATAAAATATTTGACCTTAAAGAAATTTGTTGTCCTGTCACACCGCAAAACAACAAAACTTGTCAATTTACCTCGAGCAACCGGTTTGTTTCGACTTTCGACATAGGTGATAAAAATAAAAAAATGTAACCCTTTTTTTTTGAGAATTGTTCCAATTAGTTTGGTGATATGATATCACATGGAGAAGAATCTGCTCTCCATTTTTTACATAATAAAACATAAAGTACGTTGCTTTTATGCTTATATCTAAATAATTTTATTGGTTACATATAAATTTTATAATAAATAATATTTATTTGTACTCCTCAATTGAAAAGAAAATTTTTTTTGACGAGAGTATAAAAAATTCTTTTGATGAGAGTATTGGAGTTAAATTGAACATAAAATACCGTGGAGGTAGGAAAAAATAGTGTGACGGATCATTTGTATGATCTTATTTGTATCAATCAGAACAAAGGTAGATCCGCTATTGTTGTCAATGCGCATAAGACTTTTCTGCAAAGTTCAATGTACCCTATTCCAGGAAAAAAAAAAAAAAAAGAAAGAAGGAAAAATACAATTATACCTGCAGAAACATCATATATATTTTTTCCCCATGTTAAGGTGGCTGTTATAA
This sequence comes from Cyperus esculentus, assembly GCA_030179965.1. Taxonomy (NCBI): domain Eukaryota; kingdom Viridiplantae; phylum Streptophyta; class Magnoliopsida; order Poales; family Cyperaceae; genus Cyperus; species Cyperus esculentus. Next base: position 2,490,251 of record JASGLE010000015.1, on the reverse strand, counting down.
TTTTTTTTTTTTTAACTTTTTTATTAAACTAGGTTATTTTGATTTCAAGAGTAAATGATATTCCCAGAGTTGCTTTCTAAAAGAAAAGGTTAAATTCTGCTCATGGTATTCAATCCAACGAAGAGTAAGTGATATAAATAAAATTATGAAACGATATTTAATTCATAATATTTTTAACACATGGTAGAATAAAAATCAAGAAACATTTCCCTTTATTTTGTTAATAAATCCCATTGTGGTTTTTTTTTTTATTAATTTATCCCATTGTGGTTTTTTACTTTTTATAAATTAACAAAATTGGTCAATCTACTTGCCTTAAAAAATGATGCTCAGCAACCAACCAACATCTGCAATACCTTTCCTAACCAAATTACAACTACATAATAAAAATTGGGTTAATTATACATTATTTCATATTTGATTTTTTCCATTCCATGCAATAATTCTTCTAGGTGAAAATATTGTTTTCGGGTAATCAATGAAATTTTCTTAGCCAAGTCGGTGTGCTGCAGTGGGAAGAAGCAAACCTTAGAAACAAGGGTAGAATTCAATTCCACTGATAACGAAATTTAATTTAAATGTGAAAAATCTTGACAGTTGACCTCAATAATTTCTAATCATTAAATATAGGATTCTTAACGTCACATACTTACAAATGTATAAAAGTATACAAAAGGGGAAGAAAAATTATTACCTCTGTCCATGAATAAATGAATTTTTAAGAAAAGTCAAAGGAATTAGTGAAAAAGTGAAATGACTTTTATGCCCTCAATTTGTAGTTATTACATAATAAATGTTCCAATTAAATAATATAGATAAAAAAATAATCATAACATTGGAGAAACAAGATACGAATAGAAAAATAATATCGAATCGGTAAAATTCATTTAATTGGAGACATATTGTATAATTGTGGACGGAGGTAATACAACATTTTACATTTGTATAAACTTTATATGGTACAGAAATGGATTAAGTCACATATATTTTGATAAAGTACAAACGATTAATATACACTGCCTGTAATTTTGTACTTACTTTTATAGGTCTCCTTTAATAATTTTGGTGATATTTCTTAATTACAGACTTACAGTAAATAAAAAAAAACAGAAAATATATACGATGAAATATTAACAATTGACTTATAATAATATTATATAGTAACAAATTCTGGGGTTAAGAATTTTGTCTAAAGCCATTTGGACGGTCTCCATCCAAATGCATGACTGAACTTTCGATTCAATTTATATGTTTATCAACAATGATAGCATGTGACCCGTTATTCTAAATATAACTAGCATACTATTTTTAACACCTACATGATCAAATCACAGTCGATCAATTACGAATAATTAGATCGTATGGCTATCCAAATCCTTTGGACCGTCCAAAGGGCTTTGGACAATATCCAATCCCCAAATTCTGATATGATCTACCGATTGGCTTTAAAATTTGTGCATAATATTTAGTCTAAGTTTCTTCATCCAACAACCTGATTCATTGCACGAATCTTAAATTCTTAATATCCATCAAGCGATCTAAAATATCTTGACAATTCATATATATTCATAAATAAAATATATCCGTACCCATGTCCTACCTTCAAATTTAAATTCTGACTTTCATAAATAACAAATCTGCCAGATACAACTATACAAAAATGCAGAAGTTATTTTCTCACAAAAAGACCTTCGGAAAAAACACAATCACTTCCAAAATCCAAACACACAGGTGTCCTGCGTAGGCGAACTAAATACAGAATCAGCCCAAATATTCGGATACTACTAACATTGTGCTCCAGAAACACAGGGGGAAGGGTAAAGAAGGGAAGGGTAAGGTAAGGTATTGGAGGGTTTATAACTCCCTAAATCGGGGTGTAGAAGTTTGAGGGTTCTGCATTCACAAAATTAACTCTTTGTTCCATCGGGTCCCCTACCCTTCCATCGCCTACCCTCTTCTCTGGAGCAGGTGACTTCACGATCTGCCCAACGGTCAGCTCCTACTCCCTTCCCCTCCCCTCCGCTACCCCGTTCTGGAGCACAGTGTAAGGATACTGTCGGAGATACCATGATTTTTGACCAATTCAACTAAACCTAAATATTTACCTTAACCTCCTAAATGTTCAACTTAACACATTTTGCTTGACAACCAATAAAAACTCCACATAATAAAAACCTAATTACAGCATTACACTTAACACATTTTGCTTTACAGCCAATAAAAACTACTCTTAATTTAATTTATAGCATTACACTTCCTAACTATTTAGCTTATCCACCTAAATATTCACCTTAACCTCCTAAATATTCAACTTATCACATTTTTTATCGGCAGTCAATGTTTATTGGTATCCCCGCAGCATTTTTCATACAGAATTACAGATATGAAATAAATAACTAGGAGAAATCTCGAGTAACATCACTGACAAATTGAAAGAAAATGCTGCGATGCGAGGCCATCTTTCCGTCAGGCGCATTAAACAGCTCATTGAAAACTCTGAGCATCAAACATTTTATTCAGTGACAATGCTGGAAAGGAAAGGGGACGGGTAAAAAAAGACATGACAAGGACCGCCCAACACCTCCCCCTCCCCCATCAGGTCAAAATCAATTGATTGTCAGTGAATTTACTTTAACAGTTTAACTGCTACTGACAAATTACTGCGGGGTAGGCCACTTTTGTCAAGATTCCTCATTCCAGTCTTTCCAGATATGATTTGGAAGTTTAATTTCTCATCAAAATTCAAGAGCATCTGGTGTATGGGATCACTCAAAAACACATTTTAGCAAGATTTACCATGTAAAGTTTGGATCTTTTTTTAGATTTAGGAAAAAGAGAAATAAGAACAGAACTATTCACTCAACCACTCTGAATCTCTTCAACCATGATTGTTGAAATCAGTAATTACAGCATAAGACCAATAGGGGGCCTATTCCAATCACCATATTACCAGCAGTACATGAACATCTACTAAGAAACAGAAAGGGGAAAAAAAATAAAAATAAAAAAAGATGAAGCAGCAGGAGCAGGGAGAGAAGAAGGATGAAAAGAGATTTAACCAAAAAACATAATTCTCCATTACATTAGAGAGGGAAACCAAAAAATAATTCCCTTCCTTTTCTTGTTCCCTCAACAAACACCACCAATTTTTAAAAACCGGCACGCGATCGATCCGATCAATCACTGCGCCTCGACGGTGCGATGCGCGGCGTCGTTGGAGACGGCGGGGGGCGGCTTGGAGTGGGCGGCGGTGGGGGAAGAGGGGTTGGACGGGGCGCGGTGGAGGCGGCACTTGAACGAATTGGCGTGAGTGGCCGGCGCGCACACGCACTTGGGCACACTGCCCTGGCTGCACGTCGACGAGCTGCTCGAGAACGATCGCCGTGGATGCCGCGGCGACGGGCCCTGCCGCGGTGACAAGTGGTGCCTGTCAAACTTCCCTTCCGTCTCGCCCTCGGTGTAATTGGCCGCCATCAGTTCTTACTTCTTGTTGCAAATTCAGAGATCTGAATAGATTAGGACAAGATCGTACGTAAGAGTGAGTACTAATAACAATTTGAAAGATCAAGAATTAAGCTTGGATTTATTTATATATAGATCCAGTAGAGAGTACTGCGTCTATAATTGGGCTAAAAAAAGAGAGCCTAAAAGAGGGTGATTTATCATCAAATTATCTCCAAAGAAAAAAAAAAAAATTAGAAAGACGTCTTTTAAACAAATCAGTAATCACACCCCAATGCTAAAATAAACCCAGTTCTTGAAACAGAATACCAGATAATTAAATCAAACTCATCATCTGATATTCTGATTCACAACAGTTACACATCTCCGTGCACAACAATGAACTTGACAACAGTCAAAGATGAACTGAAGAACTGTTTTAAATAAAAAGAAAGGGAGTATATAAATAAATGTATAATATAACAGATATAAAAATGCTACCTATTGAAGGTGGGATGCCGGAGTGGCAAACTGCGTTACCCACAGCGAGGGCCTTGATTTATAGCGGGAGGCATTACTGCCCGCGGGCATTTTGGGTAGCCTGCCCGGGATTCTTCGCACCAACCTGGCCCCAGCGGTGCCCCCACGTGTCCAGGAGAGAGAAACTTTGCTCCAAAGAAAAAATCTTAACAAGGTATATAAAAAATACCACGCATTTTATACGGTTTTTTACTGGAGAGCTCTGTGGCAATATATTTCTGTGATCAATAGGATAAAAAGTTTCAATTTTTCATGATTTTTTTTTTTTGAGATAAAGATGAGGTCAAGCCACTCAAATTTAAATATTAATAAAAGACCTTTTATTTGGGTTTCGAACCCACGATCTCCCACACGGAAAGCGTTGCTCTTAGTCACTAAACCAAAGGCTAGTTCTTCAATTTTTCATGAAATTGTAATGTCATAAAAACTACAGCAACAACTATTTAAATATTTTAACTTAGCATTCTCATAAAATAAACAGGATATGTGTCTTATAAATAAAAAAAATGTATTGATTATATTCAAATATAGAAGCCAAGTTAACAAAAAAAAAAAAAAAAAAAAACAGAATTAAATGAGGCCAATAGATAGCTCCAGCATCAATTTTTTTCTTAGCTTATTTATTTTTTTTAAGGCCTACTCTAGACAGTGTGAAGCATTGTTAATTTATGTGTACTTGGTGACACCATAAAAAAAAGTTGATTAAAATGCATTATTTGAGCTACCAATTAAAAATATAAAAAACCAAGTAAATGTTTTTTTTTGTTTTCAATTACTTTTGTACGTACCTCCATTTATTATTTTCGCCTACAATATTATCGTAGGAAGTCGTAAAACTATTGCAAGTCCATTGCAGATAAAAAATTATTCAAGTCCTCCAAATTCTATATATGACAAACAAATTTTATTTGGACCCCCCAAGATATCAAAAATGCCATGACGTATCATAATTTGAACAAATGATGCATATTACTTACATCTATAGTAATTGAGATAAAACTTAATTTCTTTTAAATTAAAATGCGTGCTTTAATGTGTAGAAAATCCAATCAAAATTCTACATCTAGATTAAACGACAAGACATGTCTTTTTTTTTTATATAAATTCTTACCACATATAAAATTACCCCTTAATATTTTTTAACTATCAATGGGTGCAATTGTGAATTTCTCAAACCACAAAGAGTAAAGAATTCGATAATCCACACAGTCATGCAAGCCACCCCATCCCACAGAATTTCTTCCAGAACCATCATCTGATTATATCACGCTCAAGTCGGATACTTTCTAGAGAGAAATGGGCAAATGGCCTAATGGGTGATTTAGTGATTTTTAGGTCTGTCTGTGGGCTCACCCAAGAACAGCATTATCTAAGAAGTAAGAAGGTATGGCAGGTTGGGGGAGAGAAGAGTAATTTGCCAATTTAGGTACAGTGGGCGCAGCCTGATCCGAAACGAATGGTGGGCTGTGGTTGTGCGTCTGTGGGCGAGTGCGTGCAAACTGCAAAGTCTCCGATTATTTATTTATTTATTTTTTTGTTTATTTATTTATTAGAAAAGTCTCTCCAATATTATGCTGGCAATTGGCAACAAATCAGCCTCAAGCAGTGGATTTTGTAGTGGTAGCTGGGACTGTTTCTTAGTTTTAAGTTAATTTTGTAAAATGAGAGTGCTTATTTGTTTGGAGTCAAAAGGCCGTACGATTTGGTGATCTGACGGTCTGAATAAATTTATTTTATCTTCATTTTGTTTCAAATAGAGATATCAATGAACGTACTTTATATAAAGTTTTTTCAGGAGTCACTAACCAATTTTTTTTTCCTAAATGGCTGAATAATTAATTTATTTTCACAATGACCTTAACTAAGAACAAAATATCTTTCATCTACAATACCAAACCACACCAACGGAAAAAAATTAGCAACCCCATACTCATGTATTAAAATTATAGAACTTATAACGTTTAAGTGATCTTTTTTTTTTTTTTTATAAGCTCAAAAATTTTAATCGGCTATTGCATTGTTATGTTACCAAGTTTTTACCTGATGTTTTTTTTCAATTTCAGTTGGAGATCTTGTTCTCAACATTTTAGTTAGAGAAATATGACTAGAACATAGCATTTTTCTTAACTAAAAAATTGTAATCGAGTATTCCATAAATGAGCTTAAAATTTTTAGAAAATAAAAAATATAGAAAAATTATTGACGCATCCTACAAATTGTAGGTTTCCCTAAAAGATTAAAAAAATAAGATTTATATTTGCCCGATCAATTTCTGCACTGGTTTGGTTCGTTTTGCACAATTAGTCTCACATTTTTACTAATGCGTTGTCCGGTCCAGTTGTACTAATTATACAATAAAATTATAGAACACCTTCATAGCACACTGTCCCACCAAGAAGCATGGGAGCTTGCCCTAGTTTACTTAATTTTGTGAAGTTTGTGGTTATGAGCTTATTGTATGATTATTTATTGTCGTGCTAGAAGTCTCGTATGTGCACCATGGAATGCAACTAAGACTCACGTAAGCGTATCTCAAAAAAACATATCAAATCATATTCAAATTCTAATTTATATGACTCAATAAGTTATATAATGTTTATCCCAATTTTGAAGACTTTTATGTACGATTATGTGTTTGTCCCCATTTTAAAGACGTACGTACTTTGGCAGAAAATGTATACTAAAAAAAAAAAAATCGTCATTGTCGGCTACTTGCGCTTATATTTTTCTTGTTTGGATTAAGTCAATAAAAAATAATCTCAAATTGACATATACTTCTTATTTATTACACGTTTAAAAATTAAAATCATTGCCCAAGAAAAAAAAAAAAATCAAAGGCGGGCGGGCATTTTTTGTAGAATTAGAATCAACTAGGATGTGTAATGAAAATTGCCTATTGTTTGCAAATAGCGTAGTAGCTCAAGTGATAGCTAACTAGTATGACTTCTAAAAAGTCGTGGATTCAATCCTCCATAGACATAAATATCTTCTAAAAAAATAGGAGATGGTAGAAAATATCCACTTAAATCTAAAAAAAAAAAAAAAAATTGCCCATTGTTTCAGCTGGTTTTCCAAAATTTACCAATTGTATAGTATTATCATTTATGGTTGTGTTTGGACTTTGGATAGGCTACATATATATATATGATATATTAGCGCTATGTTGAAGACAGCGTCGCTAATTCAAAGTCCAGTATGCGTGAAAGTAATCTTAAGGGAGAGCGTGTGCAGCACAAATTTTAATCACTTTGATAGATGTCAAATTTGAAGGCGAATGGCTCAAAATCAAGGTTTGACGTTGGATACTTGGATTTATTATTATTTTTGCTTGCTATACCTATACTCACGCAGTACAAATGGATTTCATATGCTCTGTAGCGCTGCACTGTGAAGCACAAGATGTGAGCCGTTAGATCGTCTCGGGATCTGTGTTGGCTTGAACCTCAAGATGATCTAACGGTTCATATCCTGCGCTACACAATACAATACAGCGCTACAGAGGATGAGCACCCGTACAAATGTACGATTGTGAATAAAACTAACGAAGTTCTTCGCGGTTCGTATATTGATGGTCGATCTATATATACTTTCCCAATCTTTTGTGTAGGCATTTTCCCGTGAAAATTTGACACAAACGACTTGCCGTTTGCGCCATGTCCTGTGTTATTGCAATTTGTTCTCATAAATTTAAAAAAAGGGGATAAAATTTTAAGAGTAATTTTCACAAGATCTTTATTTTTTACTTTTTGATTGATACACATACACACAAGGGATTGAAATAATTAAAGATGTTTGGATGAACTACTTGTAGATCCAACCTGCCAACCAATTTTATGTTTGTTTCCCTTTCGGACAAAGCAGATCAGATCCCACCAAATGCATGCCAATTGCCAAGGATAAGTATCCACTACGTCTTATTGCATCACCAAATTCATTCATATTTTTGTTCTTTTTAAATTCTTTTGTGGGTCCTTTTTTTCTCTTAATTAACTACTACAGTTGCCTAGCTCAAGTGCTCGTTCTTATCCAGAAATATCTAGCATTAACTCTATAAAGTTTCAAACTTTCAATGGCTTCTTTAATTAATTTTTTATTACCATTGGAGTTAATTAATTAATTTAATCGAGTAGACTGAATTACTATAATTGTATTAGGCCTATTCGGTAGTCATTGATCCTACATAAAATTTTCTTTATTAGAACAGGAATCCAAGTTGCATTTGTGAGGTGCTATGAAGAGTCCATTATTGATAGAAAAAAAATAATTTATGTCGAACCTAATTAATTTTTTCCTATAAGAACAACTGTTTTGGAGGAATAAATTCCTATTAAGAATTAATACTATTTGTCAGCTGAATAGGACACAGAAATTATTTTCTATAGACCGCCAATTTTTACGAAAACCTATGAGTCTGCCGAACGGGCCTAAGAGAAAAAAAAATAAAATATATGCAACCTTGATTTGCACACTGATGTCGATGTCTATATATATATTTGACTCCAGAATGGAGTACTGGGACATTTGAAAATTGAAATAGCTTTAATATATATATATTAGTCCGAATAATAATATTTTTAGTAGCACAGATCATATCAATTTGTACTTTAAATTAAAATTTTATGAATACATTCTGTTACTGAGATCATACGGCTTTGTTTACAATATTTGATGGATTTTAATGTTACGCGTTGGACCGTTCAACGTTTATTTGTAATTATCAAGTTGCAACGAATAATGCACCAATAGATTAATTATAAAATTACTCTTAATAATATAAATGATTTATATGATATCCTCGATCGTTAAATTCTTCAAATTACCTGTGGGGTGTTACAATTTTTTCATGCATCTTTATTCAATAAATATGTTAGTTTTTTTTTTTCTTTTTGACAGAATATTGTAATAAAGCGACTGGGATAGTAAAATTTTAGTTTCAGCGTTGTAAAGTGTATACATATATTAAATTACGATAATAAAGTTCGTGGTAATAATATGTATTAAAATCTATATGTTTGGAAGATTGGGATCACCTGCTTTTCTTGATCCGACGGTTGAAAAATACCGAAGTACTTTGAGATCGGTGTAACAAATACCGAACTACTTTGAGATCGGTGCAGAAACCGATCCCGACCGTCCAATCGGAAAAGCAGGCCCTACTTTCTCAGAAGAAAAGCAACAGATTTTTATCCATTTGGAAGTATAGAGTACTTAAGGAGAGAACTTTCAATTGACGCCAGAATGAAGATAGATGTTATCTATATCGATTAAACATGTCTTTAACGACAAGATTAATCTTCTTATCTCCTACTTATTCACCTCATGAATATATATAGCTTAATATATAATGCGGAACAAGATAATTTACATAAAATATATTTTATTTAATTCGACTATATAATTATTTAATTTTTTCTTAATTAATTACTAACTTATTTTGCTGTATTCGATCCTAACAATTTTTAGTAGTTAGGCATGCAGCTTTGCTAGCTACATCGATCTAAGGGCAGTTCTTACCTTTTAGTAATAATTCATCATGTTGATTTGATCATATTCAATTATTCTTATTTCTCTCTACAATATAATGGCCTTAATTAATTAATTAATGTCAGGTACTGCCCCACATAAAAGTTCATAACTAACACATTACCATAACCAAACAGAATTAGAAAGTCATGAGCAAAACCAATCAGGAAAACTACTAAATAAGTAAATATTGTTGTGAAACTTTTATAGCAAAAATATAATATATAAAAACGCAAAGTTCCATATGTTTGTATCTCTTTTAGATCCAGAGCAAGTCTTCTCACTCTATTATTTATGCACAAATAGAAATAGGTGACATTTTGAGATCTAAGTAAATGATGATAATGTGTTGTGTTATCTCAGGTGGTCCGGGAAGTCCCCGCCTGGCCAGGTGAAGCTGGGAAGTTAGGCCTGAATCCAATTCTTCTGAGCTGAGCAATGCTACACATGTACAACACAAAGAAGTTAACCTTTCATTTGTTACAAATTCTTAGGTGCGTTTGGATAGTCCAAGAGTACGCAGTAGTGATATTTGGATTAGTGATGAGAGTAGTGTAAGGTTAGTGCTAACTCAAGAAACGCGTGAATATATAGTGCTAACTAATCTTGCTATCTAGGTTAGTGAAAAATTGAAAATGTTATTTGGATGGTAATTTTAGAGTAGTAGTGGAGGTAGTAAAAATGTTTCACTACTCGGAAGCTAAACCAATTATTCTATGGTTTAGTAGATTAGCACTACTCGGAAGTTAATTACTCTGAATTCCTAATTTATATTTGGATGTTCTCATGTGTTAGGTTAGTGGCACTACTTTAAGAGTAGAGCTAACCATAACAAACCAAACACAACCTAACTAGTCCTCTAAATTTAACATTAGAGTGAAAGGAACGCCAAAAAAAATATATAGGCTCAATTTTGCACAGTTATAATTTTGTCTCACAATAATATAACCCTTCCGACATGCATGTATGCTGGAACATATTGTAAACCTTTTTTCCCTTAATTTTTCATTTAGAATATTTTTTAATCCTAGATACGTCACTCCATAATATAAAGTATGTAATAATATATGGGTAATTATGTCGTAATGATACTAACATGATGTAGCTTTATAATTGGGGCCCTTTTCCGATACAAAGTGGGAACCGTTGGGGGGCACCATGTTGGGATACCATATATTTTATCTTTAAATGAGAGTGATACAAAACATACAAATGAGGTGCATTACCTCCCAAACTTGTCGGTCTGTTACTGTTTAAAAATCAATAATAATAATAATAATAACTCATTATTTTGTTTGATATATGTCCCCTCAAAATAAAGCGTCTAATAGTATATGATATGACTTCTTTTTAGATGTGGGCAATTTTTTCCTACCATATAAACATTTTTACCGATTTGATTGGATTTTTTATCCCACGTCGGTGGCATGGCATTAATTTGATGGACATATATAATATCTACATTAAAACTGTAATCAAACAATAAATCCAATCTTAGAAAAGATAGCAAGTTGATAAAATTTAGTAACGACCATTTGACATAAAGAAAATAGGAATTAATTAAGGACCTTAAAATTTCCACATATTACAAACAAGACTTATTAAATTATGAGGAGTGATCAAATAACCATGTTTTTGGTGACCGATCGGTGACCGTGAAATTAAATCTTAAATAACTAATTTTAAATTCTTAAATAACAAAACTAATTGATAGAATATGTTGTACAAAACATATTTTATGCGTATACAAAAAATTATATCATTTTGATTTTATTTACATGTGCATCAAGTATTAACAAAAATCAGCGGTTCAAGTTCCTCTCTTGATGACTATCGAAACAATATTAAAACTTTACCATTTTTTATGTTATGTTATTAATATAATATAGAATGCATCTAACGGTTTAGATTTTTTTCAAATTATGTATAAATAAAAAAATGGTCACTATGGACACCAATGCCCAATAACCTCCTCTTAAATTATTATGCCTTACGAGGAAGAGACCAAGTGCTCTATCAAATTGCAGGGGTCCACCCCGCACATTTTCTCAACTACTGGCAATTATTCACGTCGTGTGACTTGCACGTGACTTGGGCATAGATAGATATTTCAGTTTCAACATGCATCTATCCCCAACGACCAGCCTAGGATTTTCTGTTGCACTAATTAATTTTTTAAGTAATTAATTACCTACCGTAATCATTTGTTAATTCATAATATATATAGTATATATATGGACCACAGGAAAAAAAAAAAAAAAAACAGTTAGAAACTTAGAATTATGAACTTAATTTACGTGTTGAAACGGTTCTGACTTAAAGATGCCAAGTCAGAGTTCTATGGACTTCTAAACTGTTTGTAGTTTATAATTTGCTGAAATGAAATTAATTAGATACTTAGCCAAAAAAGAAAGAAGTTGTGCACAATTCAGCTTTGACCTCGTTTATCAATTCCAGCACGTTAATCTTCCTACAATTTTTTTTTTCATAGTACTGGATGGTGTTATATATTTATTTTAAATAACATTATACTTATCAGAATTTTGTACACAGTTTTTATTTAATTAATTATATTAATAACTCGCACACATTGTCAAAAACTCAAAATTGACTCAAACAAATTATCATTCTCCATTATAAAAAAAAACAATTATCAACATGTTTTTGGACACGAAATTAACTCTGTTATACCACGGGCAGCGGCAGGAAACAAAAAAACAAACAAACAAAAAAAAAAATTGCAAATTAATTAAACAAACGTGCAAATTTAATTGCTTGGCTACAATTTTTTCAGCAATTTCTGCAATTAATTAACCGATCAACACCGAGTCATGCACCAACAAAAGAAACCATGATCATCACATGCCAGTATGCTACCTGCTTCTGCATATATACATGATAATATGATATACAACGGTTTTTCAAATAGTCAGCAATTAATTTTGTCGTTTCAGATATGAACATGACGGATTAGGTTGATCGATCGATCCCGATATATATAAGAATATAGATATCTGCAGCATATATATCAGATAAAATATTTAATTTCCTTCCACATGTATTCGTTTTCTATACGAAGCCTGGATCTTATCTCTGCAAGTGTAATTGATTTACATGTGTTGGTATTAGAAGAATTGCGTGTATGAGACAAACAGGTGTCAAACCTAGGATCTAATCTGATCACAGATAACCAGTAAAAAAATAGTGCTCTAAAAAACAAAAAAATAATAAATTTGCTGCAATCTATCTATCAGTAACTCGTAAAGCTGCCACGTCCCAAAATTTTGTAGAAGGATTTAGAACAAGCGACTCTTTAGAAACTTGAGCGTAATTTTCTTTTTTGTTGTTATTCACCGTTCACCTTGGGTTGCGTTTGGATTGAGAAGGTTTGAAAATAACAGTAGAATATATAGAGAATAGTATATGAGATTAGTAAAAAAATATATATTAGTGATTTTTGGATTAACTAAAGAGTAGTAGAAATAGGATGCTATTCAAAATAGTAAAAAAAATGTTATTTGGATTGTTTATTTTGAATAGTAATTAATAAATAGTTGAAAAGAATAATAGTTAATCCATGTTTATATAAAATAGCGGATTAGCAACTATTCTTACTAATCCGGATTAGTGGTAGTATGTGTTGGATCATGCAAAAATTAGGAATAGCTTACTAATTTTAGGGGTGCTTCACATGGTTATACCGGAACCTCTCCTTCTCAGTTAGAGATTCATTCTATCAGACACAACATAATTAATACTCTTTTTATTGTTTTATAATTCTTCAAGATATCATACACTGATCATCTCACCTCGTTTGCTTTCTCAGTACTTTGTGTTTCCAAGTATGTAAATCAAGAAAGGAAAATGATGTTATGGATGACTGATTAGGAGGATTGTCAAGTAGTATGGTTTTATGGATGCCTGGAAACATCGAGTGGGTTTGAACACAATTTTCTGGAACTATATATCATGAGAACTATTAATTTTTTGTAGTATTAGGTTGTGATTGTACGTTTATGATGATTTTAAAAGGAATCAAGCATCTAAATTATTTTGCTTGGCATCTTTTAAAAGATACCATTTTAACATCTATTTTCATGATGATAGAGATTGCAACCCAAATAACAATTAGCTTAATAGGATCCAAAACTTATATTTAGTTCAGTTATAACTTAAGTAGGAGTAATTAAAGCTACAGTGTGTTTTTAAGCTTATGGAGTTCTTTCGTGAGTTTAACACTGAAAACATATCAAATCGTATCCAAATTTGGAATTATATTGCTTAATAATTTTTAATATATAAGTCATGTGGCATGAAAATATTTTTCATTTTTAGAGATTTCTAAGTTTTTTTTTTTTTTTTTGTTATAATAACTTACGGACGCCAGGTGCTTGAACTATATCTAGCCAAAATTTTGTGACATACATGTGATGTCATTTTACAAGTACGTAAAGAGAAAAAAATGGAATGAAGGATTTTTGTTTAGATAAATGAATTTTTATGGTGTCAGATGTTACTAATAATAACATCAATATCGCAACTTATTAGTTAAGACACAAACTTTACATGACAGACTTGTAACGAAAATAACATCAATATCGCGCTCTTTTTCAAAAGAAAAACCTTTAACAGTACAGTTGAGAGGAGCTTAAACTTGGTAGAAAACATACATCTGTTTATAATGGGCCGGTTTGGACTTTGGAGTGATTATATTTAGGAGTGTACTGGATCCCATTTTTGAGAGGTTCACATGCCAAGGCCCTTTGCAATTGGCAAATGATATTGATAAATTCAGACTCTAGGATGAGGGGTAGGCTTGGAAGCATTCTAGCTATGTCACATCATCACTAATCTCAACCATTGATTTTTTTCTCTCTCTTCTTTATCTTAATCAATTAGCTCAAATTAAATTTTTCTTTATTTCATTAAAGAGGTAATATAATTTGTCTAAATAACAATTTAAGACTCAAAATATTTGCAACTCTTTGTATTCTTTTATATGAATTACTATGTAGCTAAAAATATATTGTATAGAAAATAGGTTAAGTTTGATATTTATTTAATAAAATATATTTATGTATATTTATTTTCAATATCTATTAATTTATGTAATATTTCGCCCCGTTTCACAGCTCTGGTAAATGATAATGATAACTCAACTCCTTCCTGCCTGAGATTCACGCAACACTAATTGTACGCATCTCATCACCCCATCAAGTCCTCAACCCCCAATTCTAATACGATCATTTAGAAAACAAAAAAATGATATATTCTGATAGCATGGAAAAATTATATAAAATGATTAGCTGTCTACCGTTGTTTTGTCGTAGAGTACTGCTAATGGTTGTTAGTTGTTACAGAGAATGATTGAACAATGTTAGTTCAGTTGCATGTTTCTGGAATGCTTTAGATGTCATTTTTTTCTTTTCCTTCTAGTTTGAGTAAAAAGAATCATGTTTCTGTGAACATCAGGATGGAGTGAGTGGTCTACTTCATCAAAAAAAACCAAAAGTTTTGGGTACCAATTTTCATTTTTTTTTTTGTGGGGTCCATATGTCTTCAGAAAACTCTATTCTGGATGCATAAAATGGATTACTTCAAATGCTATTATAGTATTATTATGTGATAAATTAAGCCACATGTGATGTATTATGAGGTATCCGAATAAAGAATTCAAAGAGAGAGATTCGCACGGTTTCTGATCAAAAGCAAGTGAAGAGATGGTCATTACTTCAAGTACCATCTTGGTACGGTGAAATTTGTAATTGTTCAAAAAGAAAAATTGCAATTGTTCTAGAAATTAGTTATATTTTTGTATATTCTAGAGGCATATTTTTATAAAAACAAATTTTAAAAGTCAAACATATTATTATGATTTTCTTTTTCAAAAATAATAGTACAAGAAGTTGAATAGATTTAAACGGTACGAAGTAGGCCGTCACTCAATTCGGACTTGGGAGAGGAGTTTTAGAGCTATTATCTATCCAAAATCAAGAGTTCAATACCGTCTATGCAACTTTGCATCAAAAATATCAAAAAGCAAAAAGCAAATAAATAAATAAATAAATTCAAATGTTTTGCTTTCATCATCCATGATCCATCTATGAAACTTTCTGCATGCCGTATAATCTGATTATAAAGAGGTCAACCGTGACCCTCATCTTTATCTCAAAAAAAAGAGGTCAACCGTGGTTTGTAAACAAGGTCAATTGCATTGCTGTTGGTTCATGTCAGTGTCACTTTCCTTCAAGTAGCTGGAGACCCTATCACGAAACAAACACTTCTTGCCATAAATTAATTGTTTGTGTAATTTTCAAAAGGAAATTTAATAACCTAGTGGGAGCCTATTAAATATTGTTGGTTTTTGCTTTTTAAGAAACAGCAAAACATTTATTTCTGTGATAATTAAAATAGATGACCCTATCAAAAGATTTATTTAGTGAAAAGTGAAAACTTATTTTTTTCTGTTATAATGATTTTTTTTTTCTTTTGGAATAAAAAGAGACGTTTTTTGTGGCATTTATTACTGATTATTACTTGTCTCCTAGTAATATCAATATTAAGGAAAACCCTCTTCTGTTTTAGAAAACAAAAACAATATAAAATTCTTATGCTTCCTATAATAAAAGATAAACAAAGTCAAACTGGTAAAAGAAAAAGTGAAGTCTTCTGTCTGCCTGTGCACACCGTCTGAAATTGAATTTGAAATTAAAACACCGCGCAAGTAGTAGAGGATATATATCTGCAGTATACAAGTAGCAAGTACTGTGGATCACAAACTGGTATTTCATGGATTTAATAAAGAGACTTTTCTGCACAGGAAATTAAATTGGCTGACGAGGATTTAGAGCTTTCTGATGTGTGATCTTGAAGTACATTAATAAATAATAAGTGTGAGATTTCTTTAGAAAGTAATGGTTTCTTTTATCTTTATTGTAGGCAAGACAATATTAAATATCAAGGGCTTGGGCGCATCAAAGCCTGATTACCATTTAAAATTGTTTGCTTTGAAAAGATAATGCACTCTTTATTCTGGCACTAATAAATTGATTCGACAGATAGTTTCTAAATTCTAATCATAAAATTCTCTGAAGAGGTTATGCAGTTATAGAAATTTAGACTATATTTCGACTCGTAAGTTTTAATGAAAACATCACAATTGAAAAAAAAAAAAAAATACAGAAACAGAAATTTAGCACAAGAATGAACTTCCAAAGATTCCAAACACAAGATGGAATTGTGCTGAAAACGAAAATTTATCCAAAATTGATCTCTGCATCTTCACAAAATAAATAAGGCCGCAAATTCAATACGAGATCAATCATACCCAGTTAGTATAAGCTAACTAAAAACCGGCCTGAATCCATCCAATTACAGATCATAAATTACTTGCAAAACACAGGCAATTCAATTTAGTGCTGTGCATTCCATTTTTGGGCTGATCTTTGAAGTGGGCTCGATCAGCACGCAAGGCCCAGCACCTCTTTGCTGTGCAAAGTGTGAAGTAGAACTGTAGAAATACGTTTCGCGACTGTGAAGCGTGAACGGCTTAAACCTCCGTGCGTCCGTCCGACAGTGTGCAATGGCACTGCCTTGAAAAACGGAGACGAGCGATTGCCCAGAGAATCCTCCTGATCGGAACAGTCGACGTCGCCGGTCGTCGCCGCTCTGCACTGCGGACGCCAAAGTTCATCGGACGGTGAGTGTTTTTTTTTTTGGAAGAAATAAGTCCACTCACACCTTTGGTTCGTTCGTCATTTCGTTGCTCTTGTTTCAAACGAGAGACTCTTCGTCTTTCTTCATTTGATGTCTCATTGCTAGAAAAACTTGAGATGACAGATTTGCTTCAACTTCGACAAATCATATGATGCTTTAGAGATTGGAGTGTTGTGGAGCACTAACCCAGTTTCTGATCCATATTGTATCAAAAACGATGATATTCATCAAGCTGGTGCTTTCAAACTTGTCTCTTATATTGGAGATCAAATCAATTATATTATATAGGTTGGTTTGATGATAGATTCATTTGCTATTGTGCTATTAGTTTTGGATTTGAAAATTTTATGTTATTTCTATAGATGTAATGATCTTTTTTGAATGAATTTGTTGCCTACAGGTTTTTTATGTTAAAAAAAAAAAAAAAAAAGAAGAAATTTTCATACAAATGTAAATTTTACAATGGTTTTTGGTTTTTCTGACTGTTAACCCTAGATAACATAAATTGTATAGAACTTAATGAGTTATGACTTATGACTACTCTAGCTCAATGTGAATTCTTGTTAAACTAGATTTCTTTTGGATCATAAAAATTCAATTTAAAATCATCTCTTTTCACTTGTTTATATTGTGTTAATAACTATAAAAACAGCTTCAAATCTTAATGCAGATACTCTTTTTTAACTTTGAACTTTTTAAACTAATCTACTTTGAAACTTTTATTTTAATATAAGAAAATAGAGTACCTCTGTTTATTTTTCCTCAAAAAAAGAAATCTCTTTTGTATTCAATTTTATTGAAATGAATTCATTTTATTTTCACTTGGTTCAGATCAGAGTGACTGCTAGCTGAAAGTGAAAGAGAGGCATGGGCGACCTCCGCATGTACCGCCGTAGGCGTGAAGACTGTCTGTCTACCTTGCCCGATGCATTCCTCATCACCATTCTCTCCTTCCTCCCTACTCGCATTGCTGCCCGCACCTCCCTCCTCTCCACCCGCTTCCAAGGCCTTTGGAAGTAGTGCCCTTCGCTCGACCTTGTTTTTGACTGGAGGAGGCCTGAATACTTCCTCACCATGGCCGATTGCTCCCTCCTCTTCCGCGATCACCCCCTTCATCGCTTGCTCTTGGATTTGCAAGACTTCGAAGACATAGAGTTTATAGTTCCATTGCTTGACAAAGCTAGAGACCTAGGTTTGCACCACCTCAAAATTGGAGATTTCGCATCGAGTTAGAAGATTCTTTCTCGTGGTTTTTGCACGCCATCTTCATCTCTAGCCTTGAATCCCTCTCCCTTCCTAAACTTTTTAATTTTCCATACCTCTCCAAAGCCCCTTTGACACGACTCACCAGCCTTTCTCTTGGAGTTGTCCGCATCGATCCTGCCAACTTTGACCAATTTATCTTTGATTTGTGTTCATTGGTAAATTTAGATGTTGAGATAGGCAACATGGAGAGATTCAGCATCTCCTCCAAAACTATCACAAAACTCAAGCTCACACATGGGATAAGATTTCAACGACTTAATATTGTGATGTTGCGTCTCCCTTCCTCGCAGCTGCTGCATTTGAAGAATTTTTGTGTTGATCAGTGGTCTACACAATTTCAAGGAGAAGTTCCTATGTTGAGGAAAGCAGTTCTGACCCTTTGTGGCCTTCGCAAGAAATGTTGTACGGTATTAGGGTTGATCAACTATATCTCGCATGTTCAAGAGCTAATCTTGCTTGCAAAGAATGATAAGGTAATACCCTTTATGCTTGATAATTTTTTTTTTTTTTGGTCTTTTGATAGTTAATATTTCCTGAAATTTTCAATTCTGATACAATTGTTCCCTGATTTTGTTTAATTACTTATAACTAGTTGTTTATATGATTTAATTGTACAGTTTGAGGAAAACCAAAACCCATATCCGATCTTGTTAGAACCAAGAAAAAAAGCACCAAATTTTTTTAATCTTAAGCACTTGGAAGCGACAATGTGCTTTCACGATCATAACTTTGAAGCTGTCGTCTCAATACTCCGTCATTCTCCTGCTATTCACTCGGTGAAGCTTGTTCATGAGGTTCATAACTTTTTTTCTTTAGCGCCTATATTGGTACTATATGCTTCTATTTAATATATGATAGTAACCTGGCTTCATGCATTACATAGTACAACTTAGTGACTATGGGTCCATCTAGCACCCCTTTAATTTGCAAAATTACATTGGCATTCGAGTTACATAGGGCTTTTTTATGTGTTCTTGATGTTAAACTCTTAACCTGTTGCTAGTTTATTTGATAAACTAGTTGTTTACAAATGATTCCCTTTGATCAAAGAGATGTTAGATATAAGTTGTCTCATGTATAGGAGCAATATTTCATGTTTGCATTTTAGTTTTAATTGTAAAAACTTTTTATGAGTTTAATTGTTGTAACTAATTATGAACTTGTTCTTCTTTTCTTGTGCAGCCTCATGAGACGATTTTTTATTTGTGGAGAAGGAAAGATTGGGCATCAAAGCTACCTCGTAATGAAGATGGCAATCGCTGCTATGCCCATTTAATAAATCTTCATTTAGGGGAGAACAGTAAACAGTTTGAAAAGTTGGTAAATAAGAAATGTACTCCGAAGAGCTAGTAGATTTGGCTAATTAGACCAGAGGAGTAAGATTAGTCTTTTATGGCTGCACTTTTGTTTTGCAGCAATAGTCTAATGCAGCTTATGTGTTCTTCAGCATGTATTTTGTTCTAAGGTGGACAACTTCATTGTAGGAAACTCACTGAATATAGGAAACTCATATTGCATCCATTTTCTATTGTATTCCCCTCCATTTCTGTCTCATCACGAAGTCAAAGTGGCAAATTGTCTGACTGACCTTTTAAAGCACTGACATTTTAAAGTATTGATTGCTAAAGTCACAAACCCATTTTTTCTCATCTATTCTTTCATCATATTTAGGTTGAATGAAAATTAAAATTGCCCGCAGTAACATGCGGGTACGCTTCTAGTTAAAATACACCAAATATGGTAGGGTCTCAATAGATGTAAGGGAATATGTCCCAAGACCCCCCTTAAACTATTGGGTTGTGACAAGTTGGCCCCCAAATTTTTAATTGTGACAAACACCTCCTGAACCATGCATTTTGTGACAAATTGCCCCCCTAAACCCTAAACCCTTGATGTAAATTGACTTCAATTTGGGCATGCTTGCTAGTTAGTAAGAAGTACATTTTATTTAAGTGATTGTGAAGTACATTAAGTGGGAATTCAAGAAAACAAAGGACATTAAATGTAAGATATTTGAAGAGTTGTCTCCGGAGAAAACCATCCTTTCTTCATTCTTCTTTTAGGCGAGGCAACATCAACTTGTCCTTTCTTCTGGCACTAAGGGTATGCTCCAGAAGGGGGGAGAGGAGGGGAGGACTGACTAAGTTTGGAGTTACCTTCCCAAAGTCATGTTACTTGTTATACAACTACAATTACTAGATGAGAAAGGAGGATAACAAACAAATTGTAATTATAAAACAACTAACATGACCTTAGACATGTAACTCCAAACTTAATTAGCCCTCCACTCCCTTCCCCTCCCCTCTCCCCACTTCTGGAACAAACCCTAAAACTAATCTCGGCAGACTGCAGATAGCTTCTAATTATACAATCTTTTTCAGTGTCATATTAACTACTTAAACACAAAATTGATATCTGCTCGTCATAAATGAATCTGGGCCGTCAATTAATTCAATATGAGAAAAATAATATCCTAATAGAATTTATCTAACAGAAGGCCTGAATCTATCCATTTACAGATCATAAATGAACTACTGCAATACAGGCAATTTAGATTATTTAGTGCTGTTCAGGAGTTCAAAATCTTGGGCTGATTTGGGATGTGCAGCTAAGGCCTAGTTTCCCTATATTTGCTCTGATGAATGATGATCAGTAACGCAACAAGGAAACAGAAATCTAATCTGATAAGTGATAAATGCCAAGAAATTAAGAAAGGTAGAAAAAGGGAGGATAAGATACATCATCCACACTCCACAGTTCTGTAAACTTAATTTCCATCTCTTCTTGCAAATATACAGAGTGGCATTTTAATTTGGACCCAGTTAATCAGATAATGCACCAAATTATTTCTTTTGATAAAAACAAAAAATACAGCACATTATTTGAAGGACTGTTTATATAATGATTATTTCCTGTTTATGTATACTGAATTACTGACACTCTGAAAGCAATAATCAACTTTGAAGTACAAGCCAGCAACAACAAATTAATCGCTCCCGCGATAGTAAGAGCGCGCAATGCGGCCATCCGCGCCCTTGGGAAAGAATCCCCCGGGGGTGTGCTTGCTCCCGGTGCCATACACAATCCTCAGTATCTCCTCCGGCGTACGGTCATAAGACAAGGAGTCCTCATCACCGGCTATGACGTTGCCAGGAGTCCGGCCTTCGGGGCCCATCACTGATGGCACAACTAACCCCTCATCCTTTACTCCGTTCTTGCCTATCTTGTTTCTCAGGTCCGAGATGCGGCCTGTGAACTCCGCCACCGTTATGTCGTATGGGTGCACTCTCTGCAGCGCTCGCTCGTACAACAGTCCACGAATCACCGCATCCTGGGCCGATTCCACTCCAAGAAGTCCCGCTACAAGCTACCCCATGTCCAAACATAAAATGTATTTACAATTAATTAATTAATTAATACTCCTACAATCATGTTTATTATGGCATCATTATTTATTGTGTGTTGGATTAATGACAAAAGATTAATTAACTAATTAATTACCTTCTTAGCTTGAGGGCTCTGGAGTTTGGGATTTGCACCGACGTATCCGGTGAGGCCGACATACGGGATGATGTACGAGGCAAGCAAGAAATTGAGTCCATTTGCGTAGGGATCGAACGGCGGATTCAGTTTGTACTTGAAGGCCATATCCATGATTTTTGCAAAGTTAGCAGAGCTGATGTCAAGCAGTGGCCTTGGAAATCCCTTTATAGTCTTCTTTATGGCCCTAAAATTGAATTTAGAGATGATTAAGTTAATCAGTAATATATTACATAAACACTTTGCAGTAAGTAGTTAATCAATGTTTTTATACGAATCATGATATGATTAAGTAACAATCTTGACCTGACATGGCCAACTTCTTGGTACGCAAATTGCAGAACGATGTCTCGAGTGAAAGGATCGAGATTAGCCTTCCTGGCACCTACTGGCAACGGACCACCATCGACAAGGTTCGATGCGACCTTGTCAAGTCCATGACCCACTGAGCCCCACAAAAAGAACTCGGCTTCCAGGAACTCGAGATTCAGCGGGAATTCCATCAGATCAATATCCGATTGCGGAAGAGGATAATTGTAGCTCTTAACCCATAACTCATCATCTGCTCTGGACTTATTCGGAAGCGACGAGAGGAACAGGAGGGAGGTGATGATCAAGAATATGGCTGAAGTAAAGTTGGTGTGCATTGTTTGTACTCTGATTTGATTTTCTTGAGTTTCAACTTGTATGTGATGTGATCACTTGTTAATTTGATGAGAATTGGAAATATATATATATTGGTGGATTGTGAAGATGGAGAAGAGAAGAGGAGAGGATGCCACATAGCAGGTGCATGCAGTTCAGGCAACCGGCACGTTGTAACAATTAGGTGGAAAATGTGATTGAGAGTTAAAAGAGTACGCCATGGTGCAGTATGTAAGCAATGGCTAAGCTTTGAACCATGCAGTGTACTCTAGTGCAAAACTAGCAAGTAAAGTTTGATATTGGTTTGATTTGATTTGAAAATAACAAATATATAGGATGGATTGAATTGGACTAAATTAAACAGGCTCAAATATTTGGGCCTTTTTATTTCGACACCAAATTATGTTCTTCATAAACTCACGCGGCAGCTGCAATTTTATATACAGGCCCAAAAAGTGAAATTAACCACATTATTGTTAGTACTCCTGTCTCTCATCCTAACGTTGATCGATTTTGCGAGTACTTCGGCAAAAATCTCGATCTGCTTCGAGTTCAGTACCGTGTTTCAATAGTGATACGTGCCATGTTCCATGGAGGATCTGGGCCGTGTCAATGATCATGGTTGGTATGTGAGAATAGAGGCATGGAGAAGATGTATGTGTGAATCAGTAGTGGTCTCCTCTTCTTCTTCTTGTTTTTTTTTTTTTTTTTGAACTTCAAACCCGTAGGCAACATATATTAGATCCAAATATCAGGATTACATATTTGCATACCACCGTTTCTAATTTTCTAAACTAATTCCAATCACATCTGTACATCTTCTTGCTGAACCAAATTCCTGATTCCTACCATATTCCTTTTCATCCTTCCATCACTATTACAACTAGTGTTGTGGCTCGGGCTTCGCCCGAAAAAAAATATGAAATAAGAGGATGAAAAGTAAATAGAACTTATTATTAAATAAAGTAGAGTTTTTAATATAATCAAATAGAATTGTTATTTTTTTTTCTTTAAAATTCATCATGCGTGCAATCTTCAGATGAAGTGCATTTATATTCCTAACTCATAATTGGTTCAATTCCTACTTATTCTTAACTCATAACACCTAATTAATGCTTTTTATTGAATCCATAATTCATTTTGGAAATCAAAAGACAACAAAGCAATAAATCTTAAGAATGCATTAAGAACCATTGGATCAAAAGATTTAAAAACTATAGATAAATCAAAGGTTTATAGCACACATTACGTGGCATGGCTGAAAATGCAAGATGGCTACCCCTCTTTCTAGAGGTATAATTAAATGCCTCACACAAATCTATACTCCATAAAGAGGGGTAGATTTCCAAACACCTCAACTATGCCACATCATCACTATTATTAACCATTGATTTTATTTGAAACTCTTCATCTATTTTGATCCAATGGCTTGTATTTTTTTTCCTCATTAAATAAGATGAATGTGACATGTTTAAAACAAAATTTAATCCTTAAAATAGTGCAACATTTATACATATATGTTATTATTATTATTATTTACTTACAGAAAAAATTTTACAATTTTTTTTAGTTTTGTTTGATATAAATACTTAAAATTTTATAAAATTCTTAATTATTTATTTGATGTCACTTTTCGGGGCGAAGCCCGAGTTACAGCTCTAGTAAACTAGAAAGAGGGGTAACTTTCCAAGCACCTCAACTATGTCACATCATCAATATTATTAACCATTGATTTTGTTTAAATCTCTTCATCTACTTTGATCCAATGGTTTATATTTTTTCTCTCTTTCCATTCAATAAGATGATATGGTATGTCTAAGAAAAAATTTTAATCTTTAAAGTGGTCCAATATTTATGTGCTATTACTTATAAATTATACATTATCATTAATATTATTCACATCAAAAATTTTAAAATTATGTTTAATTTTTTTAAAATATATATTTTTATTTTATAAGCTTTATTATTTTTTGTTATTATATTTTGGGGCGAAGCCTGAGTTACAGCTCTAGTTACAACAATACACACAACTACACAAGAGAATTTAAAAGTACAATTGAAAGTTCCTTCTAAGCTCATTCAAAACACTAACCATCCTCCGAAACTTATTTGCCATCAATATGCATTCATCTTCTTTGAATCCAGCAACCCATGCATATTGGACACTCGGCTTACATGCACGAAGGGGTCCCTTTTAAGTGTTTTTGGACCTTTTTGGGCCTGCATGTTTTTTCTATTTCAATGGGCTAAAGGATTTTGGGCTTTATTACTGGACCATTACATATCATGTTATGTAAGTAGGCTTTTTAACTTAAAGGCCCGTACGGGTAACGGCCTCGGGACCATGGCCCTATCAAATATATACCTCTTTAGGGCGTGTTCGGTTGTCATGGGAATATGCGGGATGGGATCATATGGGTACGGGAACCCACCAAATAATTTGTGGGAACCCATACTCATGGGTAGATCGTGGGTATACAAAAATAATTGTTCAATTGTATCATGGGAAATATTGTGGGAACATTTTTTTTCTTCTTAAAATTGTACATATGTATACATATTTTCTTATTAACAAATGTAAACACAATTTAATCCAACCGTTTATATAAAACTTCAAGCATAAAAAAATGAAATCCATCATCATAACTTATCTTAATAATGCTATTAGTGTAAAACAAAAAAAAAAATAGTATCAGAAAACTTCTTTTTTTTTTTCGTTGGATTGACTAATTGCTACATGCCTGTCATAATTAAAATTTGAGTTGATGCGATCATCATATGAAAGTTTCACGTATAAAAAAGTGCATCTGATTAAGAATTTCAATTTCTACAGCGAACCGTTCATTTGAAGACATACATTGGAAAGTTTAATGATCATTGATTGCTTAATTTGCAACAGCAAAAGAGGTTATCAAATAGCGAGAGCAAGCAAAGATCGTGGGCAGAAGATAATTCAATCTGAGATGATAATTTTTTTCCAATCATTTTGTACATAGATGGATTCTAAAGTGGGATGTTTTGTCCATTCCCATAATCTAAAAAATGGTCACCGAACACACTCAGGGAAAATTAACTCACTGGGCTTGATTTCCAACTAATTCCCATGGGTTGAGTGGGCACCGAACACGGCCTAAAGAGGGGGAAAGATGGAGCTCTCTCATTCATTTGAGCTTCACAACCATCCGATCTCATCATCCGACGGTCATCATAAGTTTCAGCTCTCTCTATTTCATTAATGGAGAGGTGCCAAGAGAATTTTTTTTTTTTTTTTTGGTTACTATTGATTTCTCATTAAGATTGTGATTTCTCTTATGAGCATTGTTTGTAAGTGATTTTTTTTTTTTATAAATAGACTCAAAAATTTTAATTTGTTCTTATATTATTTTGGTATCAACTTTTTTTATTCTGATATTTTTCCCAAAATCAGTTGGACATCTTATTTTCAACTATTATGTCAATTAAAGTGTAAAAAATGACTCGATCATAATATTTTTCTAGATAAAATATTTTTATAGAATTATTTTTTGTATAAGTTTAAAATTTATAAAAACAATTAGAAAAAGTAAAAGAAAAAAATTATGGATGTTACTTATATATTGTAGGTTTATATTTCTTTACAAGGTAAAAAAAAAAAATTGGATCTATTTTGTGCCTGACACCTTTCATTTATCCATTGGTCTGATTTGTCTTGCACAATTAATCTAAAATGTTTTCCGTAACCTATCGTGCATGTATTGCGTACTTCCAATTATTTCATCTCCGATCTCATTTGTTTCATCAATTGCTTACTTTTCATATCATCATATAGTTTTAAACTATATTTTCAAGCTTGATTGTGCAACAAATATTATCTAATCAATATACAACTTCACTATTTTCAGCTAAATAAAATTTACAACTAAATTGTAAAGCACTTATAAATACACACTGCCCCACGGAGCCCGGGGACTTACCCATAGTAGCAATAAATACGGAGAGTGATACATCTAATTAATTTATATTAATTGTGTATTTAACACAGTTGCTTTCCTTCAAAATTAAATTTAAGAAAATATATGATTTGTTTCAATTCTCTTTTAATTGAGGACAATCCCGTAACCACTTTTATTTCTCAATTTTCATGTGTATTGAAATGAACATGGGAGGCATCATACGCTGCTGTTGCATAATTCACAAAATCACTAATTAACGTATATAACTATAATTAAATCATTTTGGTTATTTATTCATCTTTCAGCTGTACAGATTACAGAAACCCATTTTATTTCTTAGCAGGTCAACGCCTTGATATGCCCTTTAATTTTGCATTTAATAAAGAGTATATAATATCATTTTTAACATAGAAATCCCAAACTTCTGCCGATTCAACCAATAGGAAGCTACCCATGTCCACCCCACCCCCTCTTTCATGATTCTCACAAGGTTATTATTTAATTTGGTTTAGTTGTTAAAGGTAACGCTCTCTGTGTGAGAGGTCGTGGGTTCAAAATCTGAATAGAAGATCTTTTATAAATATTTAAATTTGAGGGACTTAATCCTCATCTTTATTTAAAAAAAAACTAATACCAGCAAAGCAGCACTTATTCCAAGTTCCATTAAACTGATCAATTTATATAACAAACATATCCAGCCAGGTAACGACTAATTAATCGACTAAACTGAACTAAACTATGATTTCCCTCTCCACTTCATGACCTACCTTGTTTGCCACCTTCCCTTCCCTTCCTAGGTTTTCTTTCCAAAAATTTGACCTTGTGCAAACTGCAAACACAATTGTGGATTGGGTGATACCTAGTGTCCATTATGGATGTGTCCATAGTAGATACAAAGAGGGTGTAAGTAGCCCCACATGTAACCAATACACCATTCATGTGTGTCTACTATGGGCAATCTATAATTGACACTTAATGTTTCTCTTGTGGATTTGTGGTCACTTTGAAACGATTTCATATCCTCTGTAGCGCTGCATTATGTAGCGCAGGATGTGAACCGTTAGATATCTTGAAGTCTGTGCTGGCTTGAATCTTGAAATGATCTAACGATTCACATCTTGCGCTACACGATGCAGTGCTACGGAGAATGAGCACTCGAAACGATGCAGACTTGCAATTCAGTACTTCTTCTTCAAAAAAAAAAAAAAAATTCAGTACTTCAGCTTGTGGGGCCTTATTAACTCAATGTATATATATCGGCATGGCAATATGGCATGCAATTTAGCAATATATATGTAGATATATTGACACCACTCCTCTCCTAATCATAATCATTAACTCTTTAATTCGAGAAATGTTTGGTGGGATTAAAAGTTTGTAATTCAAGAATAATTTTGTTTCATATAATATAAAATATAGATATTAGATTTCAAAAAATTTGAAGAAAAAAAGAAATCAAAATAATAAGAAAAAATTTTCAAGTATTTATCATATGCCTTTTTCACAAACTAGAAGCGTACCTCACGCTGTTGCGGGCAATTTTAATTTTCATTAAAGCTAAATAGGTTGAAAGAATCGAAGAGAGGAGAAGAAATGTATTTGTGACTTTAGCAGTCAATGCTTTAAAGATCAGTCAGACAATTCAGCATTTCGATACAGTATGAAATGGATGCGATGTGAGTCATTTATTATTTAATAGATGGAGATTAAGATGGGGTTAGACTATAACCATTAATGGATGGTCCAATCATTAGCTTCTTTTTAAAGAAGTATAGATATAGATAAACGTTTTATTCACATATTATCTATGCATAAAACATTTTATTCGCGACTAATAAATCCGCGGCACAGAAAAACCCGCAGCTTTCAGAGTTCCCACATCAGCGATGACTATGATGCCAGATCTTTTGCGACAAGTTGAAGGGACTTTTTTGTGATAGAGATGACACTAAACTAATTAGTTTTAAATGCTTATATAGTAGAAGTTAGAATTTCATGTGTACTTTTGAAAACATCTGAAAGTTATATGTTTTCCCTTCTAAAATCCAATATATTATATTTACCCTTCTAAATCATTAAAATTTTTATATTTTTTTCTGTATATTATCTTTTTCATCAAAATTAACTCTATACTAATAAATTATTCTCAATATATAAATATACTGCATATCTGATACATAATATGAATATTGGTTGTTGCAGATTTAATAGTCATTGATATTAATTATTGACGAATAATGAATTAGAAGGCAAAATGAGATGTCGTAGGAATTTTATATCGAAGTTATGTCAGCAAGAAGTAAAAAATGATCATAATCATGAAATTAGTAAGATGTGTGCTATCTGGATTGAGAATAGCAACTTTTAGATGAGGAGAATCAATTGACAATGCTTATCTTGACAATAGTATCACTTTAATATATTTACAAAAAAAAAGTAAATGTCTTAAATCTATACTCCATAAAGAGGGGTAGATTTCCAAGCATCTCAACTATACCACATCATCACTATTATTAATCATTGATTTTATTTGAAACTCTTCATCTACTTTGATCTAATGGCTTGTATTTTTTTTTCTCTCCTCACTAAATAAGATGAATGTGATATGTCTAAAACAAATTCTAACTCTTAAAATGGTACAACATTTATATATGTTCTTATTTATAAATTATTGTATTATTATTATTATTATTATTATTATTATTATTATTATTATTATTATTATTTACTTATTTATTTGATACCACTTTTCGAGGCGAAGCCTGAGTTACATCTCTAGTAGAATTAGTTCATAGACGCATTATAACTTTTAGATCGAATAGATTATAAAATTTAATCAATTTAAAACATTATAAATATCAATCAATTTTAATATTATTCGATAGCTAATCAAATTTTTAAGCACAATTCAACGGTCGTAATTTAGTGAGTCTTTTATTGACAACCAAGTAACACTTGAACTAAATGTAATTGAAAATATAATCAATATATAAGTTAAACAATATATCTATAATTTTGTTTCTATTTTTAATATTTTTTAAGAAATTTTTTTCCAAATTTATTAAAAAAAAGTGTTAGCATTAGAAATTGATCCTTCCCCTATATACATTGATAAAGTCACATACTCACAGCTCACAAGATGACAAGACTGCCAACTACAGGAATGCTTTAAGCGATGGCAAGAGATCATTGCATATATAAATAAACTTAGAAGAATAAATTAGAAGATGTGGGCATCTGTTTGCACAATATTTTAACACATAGCTGCAAATTGTTGATAGTGTGCTGTACGTGTGCCAGCAATTGGGGATGCCGCATGTGGAAATCAAACCCAAAGCAGTGGAAATAACACGATGCGATAATATTATATATTGCCCTCGTTCCGCTCGTTCCTAAGACTGTAATTAGAGCCTTAATTACTCTTGACTAAGACAAATTTACAGTGATTTGTTATATGTCAAAGAGTGACAAATGGATGCTAGGAAAGGGTCCATCGATCTTTGATTAAGCAATAAATATGATATTATCAGTGACTTTGAATTAAACGATGAATATAAAGGCTTCATATTTATCTTAAGAAATATAATAGGAGCAACCGATAATAATGGGTAAATACACAGTATTCTAAAAAATAAAATCGACACTAGTCAAGGATTGCTCACAGAACCAAAAAGATAAAATTAATTGATATTAAAAAACATTAAGGACTACATACCGTTGCTGTCGTTATCTATACAAACTTTATCATTCTATTTGTCAATTTTTTTTCCAAATTAATGATCTCATTGTTCAGTTCATTTTGTACAATACTTAAACATGAGTAGTATGAATGGAATAATATAGTAGAAACATATAAAAAAAAAAAAGAAACAGAAAACTTTCGTAGGAAACAAGTTAGGATGTTGCTTCTATGTTCATACTCAGATAATTTTATCAGTTACAAATAAATCTCGTAATAGGTAATATTCATTTATAATCGTCAGATCGAAAATAATTTTTTTTTTTTGTGGGAGTATTGGAGTAAAATTCAGCAAAATTAAATTCACTCGCAGTCTAGAAGTGCAACAACTCTCAACAATAGCTGCTTTGCCCATATAGAAGTGCAACCGAAATTAATCAGTCCAAGCCATGACGACTCCAATTTTGTTCTTATGCAACTAATGTAATCATGTAATTAAAATGCTGTTTTGCTTTTATCACCGGAGTTAATTAATCACTTAACAGTCTAAACTAAACTAAACTCGAAACAAAAACAGTTCACAGTCAATCCGACAAACAGACCCACTGATTTGAAACCATTTAACTATTTCCTTCTTGGGCAAAGCTGTGGCTCAACTCAACTCAACTGAGTCCATACTTGACAGATAAGGAAGGTAGCTATGTTCCAATATTCCATTTGGCGCTCACAAAACTAACAACACAAACAGAGAAGGAAAGAGTCGTGGTCGATGCAACTTAATCCTTCCCAATTCTCATCCTCATACACAAACCATCCTCCATAAAAAGCTTGGAGACCGAAGGCGACCATGCATGCGAGCAAGCAGCTACCAACTATTATCAGGGAAGAAAAGAAAAAGGAAAGGAAAGGAAAGGAAAGGAAATAGTCGATGTATATATAATCTATAATAATATATTTGTAAGCGAGGACTAATTACTAAATAGTAATTAAGGAAAAAGAGAGGGGTGGTTGGGGAAAAAAGCAAGTCAACGGTAGGGCGGGTGGGCGGGCGGGCGGCAGTTATAAAAATGGGCGCGGTGCACTTACACCAGTACACCTTTCTTCGGTTCCAGATCTCAAATTCCATCCGGTCGTTCCGTCCACGACCCCGCGCCCGTTCCGCGGCATTGTTGTCAGACTCAAACCCCTGCTTGTTCCTCTCGCTGAGAATTGGGAGGAGATCGGGCGGCGGCGGTGCGATGGGGACGACCGAGCTGGGGCCGAGCGATCTCCGCCACGTGGAAAGCATGTCGCAGATGCCCTCCGGCGCGGGGAAGATTGAGAGGCTTAAGGCCGTGATTCTCGGCGACTCGCTCGCCTCCGAGGAGGACGATCTCGTCTGCCCCAGCGACCAGTTCTCCAAGACCGCCCTCATCTCTTCAACACAGCAGGTATATCAGTTGTGTGATCCGATTGAATTATGTTTTGTATGCATTGACTATTGACTATTGAGATCAGCTTGGACTGACTCTGGAATGGATGGATGGCAGTATGCGGAGATGTACAAGAAGTCCGTGGAGGATCCGGCCGGGTTCTGGTCGGAGATCGCGGCCGAGTTCTACTGGAAGGAGAAGTGGAACCCGAACGAGGTCTGCGAGGAGAACCTTGATGTCACCAAGGGTCAAGTTAGCATCGAGGTCAGTTACAGCTCGGTTTCATCCTTTCCCTTTTCTTGTATTAACTCTTTTTAGTACATTGTTGACCTTTTTTTTTTTTTTTTTTAATTTGATACTTCGTTTGTTATATGATAAATTATTTATTTGTACATTTTGATATGCTTAATTTGAGCAGTGGTTCAAGGGAGCAAAAACAAACATTTGCTACAATGCTGTGGATCGGCATATATCGGCGGGGATCGGAGATAAGGTTGCTATCTATTGGGAGGGTAATGAACCCGGCCAAGACGACAAGCTCACATATGCCCAGCTCTTGGACAGAGTTTGCCAGGTCCGTGAACATCGGATCGGATTAATTTATGTAATCTTTTTATTAGAAATTTGCTTATTCAGCTTTCGGTTTTTTGATGGGTTTGCGGTTGAATGTTGCATGCAGCTGGCCAATTACTTGAAGGAAGTCGGTGTGGGAAAGGGGGATGCAGTGATCATATATTTGCCCATGTTGATGGAACTTCCCATTGCCATGTTAGCTTGTGCCCGTATAGGAGCTGTTCACTCAGTATGCTTACCCCTAAAATTATTAGATTCAATCCGATTCATGCTTTTAATGTTTTAAGTAAGAGTTGGTGTTAATTGGGTGATAATTGCCAGGTTGTGTTTGCTGGTTTTTCTGCTGAATCTCTTGCACAAAGGATAATTGATTGTAAGCCAAAGGTTGTCATCACATGCAATGCAGTCATGAGGGGTCCCAAGGCTATTTATCTTAAAGAAATAGTCGACACTGCTCTTGTCGAGAGTGCTACGAACAATGTCTCTGTAGGTCAGTTTATACAATGTCAAAAACGTATTGATAGAAGAATTTTTTTGTTTTTTTAATAATCTGGTACTAGCGGCAAAGTGTGTAATGTGATTATGGCATGAGCAGATGTCTGTTTGACATATGAGAATCGATCGGCTATGAAAAGGGAAGAAACTAAGTGGCAGGATGGAAGAGATGTTTGGTGGCAGGATGTTGTGCCTAACTTCCCTACCAAGTGTGATGTTGAATGGGTTGATGCTGAAGATCCCCTTTTTCTATTATACACCAGTGGCAGTACTGGAAAGCCAAAGGTGCTTTCTCTTTGCAAAATATATGTTTTTATTTAATTCAATTGCAAGCAGTATGTTTATATAAGTGTAACTGGAAAACAGGGTGTGTTACACACTACTGGGGGTTATATGGTGTACACTGCCACTACTTTCAAGTATGCTTTTGACTACAAGCCATCCGACATATACTGGTATTAATAATATGTCCTTTTATATAGCATAATTTCGTAAATATATATTCCCTCAAAAATATCAAGTGTAAATTTCTGTTGTTTCATTATCAGGTGCACTGCTGATTGTGGCTGGATCACAGGGCACAGTTATGTGACCTATGGGCCTCTTGTAAATGGAGCATCTGTGTTGGTTTTTGAAGGGGTACTCATCTACAAGCTTTCTAAATTTAATTTCTTTTTATATAAATCCATCATTAGACAAGAAACAGCAATTTGAGCCTCAGTGATTTGCTTGTAGGCTCCAACCTATCCAGATGCAGGCAGATGCTGGGACATAGTGGATAAGTTCAAGGTGACAATTTTCTATACTGCACCAACACTGGTCCGTTCTCTCATGCGTGAAGGTGACGAAGTGCGTATTCTCTCCCTTCTGTTATTTTCATTTGGTCTTTTAGTATTTATTTGAGGTGCTAGCCAGTACTCTGCCATTATTCATTGCCCATAAACAATCAAAATGACCAGTACCAGTATTTGACTTTTCATACAGTTTGTCAAACGCTACTCTCGCAAATCACTTCGCGTTTTAGGAAGTGTTGGAGAGCCCATCAACCC